>OY725184.1:13445000-14647500 GCA_963241965.1 Tortrix viridana
ACGGTCAGTTGATTTGTCGGAAAATGGACCAGGTAAGGTTTGACATTTACAATCAGTTCTACTCAGTCGATGAATAGTCGGCGAATTTACGTCGTCCGTCAAGGTGGGTAAATTACATTCAACTGCCTGCACATTCATTTAGTCGCTGGTTTCACAGACGACCAGATCGTCCCTCAGATCGCCCGTGAAACTCACGGTACAGGACGTGAATGTTGAAAGCTTTATATAGTCAAGGATACTAAAAAGCTTATTTCTTTGACGTAGTAGCATGAAACTGAAGGGGCTTCAACTGGCCACATATTCTGCAATTTGTAGCCGACGACAATAGCTGTCTTTCTCTGATTGCGTATGCCAGAACAGCCCTTATATTGCCGGCTATAAATTGCAGAATGCCCGTTTCAGACGCCCCTTAATGGACGTTAAAACATATTTAAGACGGAGGAGGTTACACGTTCAGTATTTCATCATTTCAGTCCATCAGTTTGGTCTGAATGACCGGGGAATGATCGTCTAACCCACGGGATGTAACGGAATAACGGACTTTGACTGGACTGACGGACTGAACTAATGAAATACTGAGCGTGTAACCTCCCTCTAAGCCTCATACAACCATGTCACAGTGAACTACGGTCTAGTCACTACAAACAATGATATTAAAATTTTGTCAACGACTTCCTGCACGAAGGTTCCATAGTCGAAATAAACCCGTGATTAGTCTCTTCCAAACTTCAGTTATCCGTGCAGCGCATGTGTTTAGATGAATGGCGTGCTTGCGGTGGAAATATATGCTTTATTGTCGAGGCCGTTCATTAACACGTTCACTGCCGTTAACTCGTGATTGTATGCAATTTGAACACACATGCGTGTCGTCGGTTCTCAATGTATCTAATAACACAGTTAGTGCCCATTATTCTTGAGTTATATTTAAAGTTGACGCCTTATCGAGCCATTGGGAGGTAATGTTTAGCGCTAACATTGTTGTAGTGTTCCAGGATTACTGTTTAAGTGTGTACTGTTTAATTCTGACGATTATATGAACGTACACTTATTTTCAAATCTGACGCAGACTGTTAGGTATTATTACTATGTTAGGGCTTCTATTTGAAGACAAATATTCATACACTTCATATATCTAGAACATCTAGACAGTCTAGATACACAAAGCACTTGATTTAATCACTCAGAAATGAACTGAATACATAATCTCCCAAAATTCCCACATGCCATTCCATACACGCTACATTGATGCGTAACTAGACCAATAAAATTCCAGCTTTCTTACAATGCAGCAATGGATATCGTGTTTAGCGATCCTGTCGGTAGGAAGAGATGTAGGTACGCAAACGTTAACGATGTACGATAATTAATAATATGTTCATGATTTAGTTACCTAATGGTACATTATTACATCGACGGAATTAAACTGAACATCGAGATCGAGGCGTTAATTAAGTAGGTATACTCGTATAGCTATGCCCGCGATTTCAGCCTTATTTCATTGGTTCTTTGCCGTTTGGGTGGAATTCTCGTATTTTTAGTTGATTTCCGAATTTTCTTTAACAACGATGAACCGGCTACAAATTATTAAGGAGCTCCGTTGATTTTTCATGGATCCCATTCATATCATAACAGATCTTGACAAAGTTTAAATGGGACCACCCCGGAGATATGACCTGTCCAATAAAAAATAATTTTCGAAATCGGCCCATTATTGCCGAAGATATTGCGTAACATACATACAGAAACAAACAGTCGAATTGAGAACCACCTCCTTTTTTAAGTCGGTTGAAAATGGCATTTTCCGCCACAACATTTTACATTTTAAAGTAGACACAAGTCTAACCTAACCCACGTTAAAATCACTTTTAGTATCCTGAAAACTAAACAAAATAAAATAATACTTAATAATAAAAATATTTCGCCCAATCGACTGGCTCCTGTTTTCATTATTCCTACTGGAATTTCAATTTGCTGAGAAAACTGTCTGCTTGCAAAAGTTCTATCGGTGTTTGTTCAGGATTTTCAACCTGTCTCATTTCGGTGGCGGATATATTGAAGTGTATTTTGATGGTTTCCACGTAGAAATCCGTTATTCCTCGGGAACTATTGAAATTTCCAGGACAAAAGAACTAATCTGTTTCTGTTTGTTTTGGTTTGTGTAACTAATTTTGTTTCTGTTTCAATATTTTGTGCAAATATCCCTCTGACACGGTTAGCTATCACTTTATCGATACTCCTTTCATCGAACGTATCATTTCATATAGTTTCATTTCATCGGTAGCTAATTTCCACGTGCAGGAGTTATAATTTTTTGGTGGTGTCAGGTCTAACCTAACCTAACCTACGTAACCCATACTTAAGATAATCTGAAAACAATAAGGTTTCAGCAGAAATTTGCTTTCGATGAAATGAAATTCGATGAAATGATGTGAAGAAATACCCTCTGTGACACTTAGCTGTTGGATTGTGATGTTTTTCCTTCACAATAAGTCATAAGATCATTCGGTACTCGGTACATTTCTAACACACGTCGACACCGCGAGCTAAGTCCACAGACGTTCTAAAGTCACTAAATATATTAGAGTTCTGTACCAAATTCTGAAAAACCGATTTATAAGATGACTTTTTTGTCTTAGGGCCACATTCAGAGACATAAATTAAATTGAATGCTTGTCAAAGTGACGTGTTGCCTTATTCTTTTGCTATAGCAAAGAACAGCAGCAACTTTAATCAAACTTAAAAATTAATTGACGTCTCTGAGTGCGGCCGTAAGCCTCCCCAAGTGGACCATCAAGGGTTCATTAAGAACGGTCTTACAGACGATGACACTGAAGCCTGTCAGGAAGATGGCAGGTCCTTCATCATCGCTAATCCTGCTGCGGTGGACTTGATGCACAATTGATTACCTGAAGAGATTACCGAGACAGGGGTCGCCAACTGGATGAGGGAAACGTATATTGAATCCGTGATTGAAATGTCGGGAAACTTTTGATTTTGAAGTGGATTTCTATTATAATAATGTAATTAATTTCATTTGAAAGTGTTTGGCAATGGATTATTGACTGAACAAACTTGTGGATGTAGTTGGGAGTTGGGAAGGGCTGGTAGATTTTGACGAGTAAAAGTGCCCGTGCGGCAAGATAAAAGATATTTATTCAGAAGACTGAATAAATATCTTTTATCTTTTATTGAATGTTGTCTATAGATATATGGACAACGCGACACTAAACTAAATAAAAACATAAATGTAACTGGATATTCAATGCATATCATGGTACAGTTCGCTCGTTCAAGTAGTGTGTATGGCGCCCGCGCATGTATTGTTCGCGAGCTTTTGTTTTGCAGCGAAGCCAGCGACGCACAACCACTTGCACACAGGCTTGTACCTACACTACACGTATGCGCTGGTAAATCGCGGCACACAACCAAAAGCAGGAAAAATATATCTTAGTTTTGAGACTTAAAAATTCTGCTCAACCTTTTTTATTTTTTATCATAACCAAATTTATCATTTAAGCTTCGAACATTGGCTTTACTCTGGCGAGTATCCGACGGTTGTAGCAAAAGATGCGTTACTAAGTCCATGGCAGCAGTACAAAGAGAATAACTAATATTACAGAGCGACTAGCAACTTGCCCGGGATTTGTTTGACGTCAGTAATCACTAATCCCTCTCTCTATAATGAAATGGACGCACTAACGAGCAAAATCCAAGTTGTGCTAGCCATGTAATTCCAACGTAAAGCGAAGACTAACGTACACGTGATCATTTAAAATTTAAGAGGAATGTATGTGTATACGATAACTTAGTTATTAGTCTAGAGTATAATAAACATGCTGACAATTTTTATTTATAAAACAAAACTTATTTCTTTATAATTAAAATTTACCTAAACCAATATTTTGACTCTGAATTTATGTACTACTAAATAATTTTGTAGATTAGTTTCGACAATAATTTAAACTTAGTTTGTTTTTACAATTATTTTTCGTTTTTGCAATTTATTAGGGTTAAATTACTTTTACGATAAATTACGGTTAGTTGTGTTGTGTTTGTTTGAAATTGTTTAAAACTTACGGTTTTTTTTAAACTAAATCAATGTAAGGTCTTGGTGCAAGCTGGCCGTAAATTCATTCATCAGAAAACGAACATAGGCATGAAATTAACAAAAAAAACATGGTTCAATTTGACACAAGTCGACCTAGTCCCAATCTAAGCTCTAGCAAGCGTAGTAGACTACTATCGTTCAATATGACACGTTAACCTAGTCCCAAACTAAGCTCTAGCGAGCCTAGACTACTATGGTTCAATGTGACACAAGTTGACCTAGTCGCAAACTAAGCTCTAGCAAGCCTAGACTTTTATGGTTCAATTTGACACAAGTTGACCTAGTCCCAAATTAAACTCTAGCAAGCCTAGACTACTATGGTTCAATTTGACACAAGTTGACCTAGTCCCAAACTAAGCTCTAGCAATCCTAGACTACTATGGTTCAATATGACACAAGTTGACCTAGTCCTAAACTTAAGCTCTAGCAAGCCTAGACTACTATGGTTCAATTTGACACAAGTTGACCTAGTCCCAAACTAAGCTCTAGCAAGCCTAGACTACTTTGGGTGCTAGCCAACGATAAAAATACTTTAATGTAGAAATAAATTTATATTATAATATTTACGAGTACATATCCAAGGCTCAGAAACATACTCGCGCTCATCACACAAATGTCAGGATCTCATGTACCATTTCATGTAACAGAGTGCAACCGTCTGTCCCTCTGTATGTACGCTTAAATCTTTCAAACTACGCAACGGATTTTAATGAGGTTTTCACCATTAGTTAAATAATTTTTTCACGGAACGTTTATATATATGATTGTACCCAGAGCGAAGCGAGGGCGGGTTTTAAATAAATAAAAAATAACAAAATCCCCGTTCACCGGTTGCGCGGCCCTGAGCACTTGTCGCGGATTAATTCCAATATGGCGCAGGCTCGCGACGACAATGGCGGCTTTATTCTACGCGTCAATAGACCTTGTACGACGGAGCTTTTAATATGCGTTAAGCTGCATCGAGATAAAACTACTAGCTTTCGCCCGCGACTCCGTCCGCGTAGTAGTTTGTCGTTATTCCCTTGACAATTTCTAGGGGTACAATCTTCAGGGGGCTTAACATGCATGGACGAGATAAAATTTGACAGTTGCTAGGGAAATGAATACATCAATTCCATATTCTAACGTAAGACTTAACGCTTAAGGTTTAAAATCAGTGTCTCATCCTGACTATTATTACCTTTTATTACTAAGCGACTATAGCGATTTTCACTTTTTTTATAGCGATTTTATCAAGACGGGACACTTATTGCCTTAAGCGTTAAGTCTTACGTTAGAATATAAGAATAAGAAATAAGAAATAAATTTATTCAGTATCTTAGTAAAGCTACATTACAGTTTTTGGCACCTCTTTTTAAGTATAAAATACCTGTAGTAAGAGACACCCCTCTTCCTTAAGGGACATTATTTCTATTTTCTAATGGTACTTATAATAATTTATTGTTAAAAACTAAATTAAATCAAAATAACAATTACTTAAGATTTAAACTAGCGTGTGTGTGTGTGTGTGTGTGTGTGTGTGTGTATTGCAAATATACTTATTAAGAGCAGCTATGGAATAACAGGCTCTCAGTATCATTATAACTTATATTTTTAAGCCACACTGTTAATATCTTTTTGCAGTTAAATGATGGTTCCGGATAGATGTCTATTACTTTATTAATATGGTTATATATATAGGCAGATTGCACAACATAATGTCGTCTGGCATATGTAGAGTTTGAAGGAGCTAGCGGAGCTACATTTTCCAGCCTTCTCCTGTTAGGATCCCGAGGTTTAAATGGAAGGGACTTATGGAGTTTTAGTGTAGCTCCGAGGATATAAAGTTTTCTGACTGATAACTTATCGCAGAGCTCATATAACTCATGTGTAGGAAACCTGTAGGGTTTGAAATACATCACTTTTAATAGAGATCTCTGAGCCCTTTCTAATTCAAAAAATTTGGTTTTTATGGCGCCACCCCAAATGGTCACACAATACACTAGGATTGATTGAGCCAGGGAAACATATACTTGGTTGAGGAGTTTTTTGGTAGCAACATGTCTTAAAACTTTAAAAATCCATATGAGTTTCCTAACTCTACTCATAATCAAATCTATGTGTGTGTTCCAAGAGAGACGTTGGTCGAGCATAATACCTAAATATTTCGTGCACTGTACCTTAGTTATTATTGAGCAGGCGCAGTTTGCATTTAAATAATTTTTACACATGTGTAGTTTTATATTAAAGTTATTGTCAGGTTGTGAGCGATTAGAATTTGTGAAGCAAATGAAATTAGTTTTTGTGGTATTTAGTGTAAGTAAGTTTTTATGTAGCCAGCCAGAAATTTTAGATAATCCTTTTTCTGCCGACTCATGTACTTTGTCCCAGGTGTTTCCTGTGAAGACAACAGCGGTATCATCCGCGTAGGAGAAGACTTGTCCATCCGTGATTTGCATGTCACAGAGGCTGTTAATATAAATAAGAAACAGGGTAGGTCCTAAGACACTCCCCTGAGGGACTCCAAACGTTAAGTTAGTCTCTTCACTAATGTAAGTCCCTAATATGGAATAGATGTATTCATTTCTATAGCTCCTGTCAAATTTTATCTCGTTAAGCCGGCTGGAAAGATTATTTATAAATATCACCGCTATATCTCTGGGCTTTTTACCCTATTTGTTAATTAACTGTCAAACTAGTTCGCCTGAATAAAAATTGTATTTAACGTGTCACTTCAATAGTCTGTTGCCTGTTGAACGCATGTTATACATATTATGAAATAAAAAACAATAGTTCGCGCGATCGCGTTAATTGCGAAAGTAGCCCAGTTTCCGTAATTAATACTACACTTCCGATACAATGGTTATCTAATCTCGCGTTTTCAAGTCGCCGGCGCTTGCGCAACGATAATTGGGGACGTTTGAACGCTATCGGCGTATTATCACAGTATAATTATAGCTAAAGCAGTAAAGATACTACGAACAAACGTTCGAAACGTCACATCCACACAGACGCACGTTCAACGAGACCCATAAGCGATCATGGCATTCATGGCAGTGCTGTCAGTGGCGGACGACGCGTCGATACGAATGGTTGAGAAGTGCACCGGAGTCCTGTGGTGGGAGTGTTGGCTGCTGCACGTGTCGATCGCTTCTGCTGAGCCGGTCGCCATCTTGGGCTTCTCTTTGGAGAAGTGAAGCGTGGCGGAGTTGTGCGCGGCGGAGTGGTCGGAGCGTGAGGCGATCGACACTTTCGCCACAGTTCTCCAAATTACCGAACAATACCAATTTTATAAATATATTTTAACCGTACATTGACATTGGCAAAATTGTCTACATAAGTGGACAGAGGCCATTTTTTTTAAAGAGAAGAAGAAGAAGAGAAGTGCACCTGTGTGAATGCGACGTTTCGAACGTTTGTTCGTAGTTTCTTTACTGCTTTAGCTATATTTATACTGTGGTATTATGCCATGCTTTTATAATACCAAGAACTCTGTACCAAATATTGAAAGACTGTTGAACTTTATCTGTAAGAGTGCTAAAGATGATTAATGTTTGTTACGTCTCATTATTTTTGTCTGAGATGATTCTGATGATGTGAAAGGCCTGGGTACTTAACTATTGAGTAATTCAGATGGTGACATTTCATTTGGCTATTATTTGTTAAACATTTTCTTTCATTCGCTGCGTCAAATGAGAGAGGTAAGATCAATGTTTGGCAAAAACTACACTTGTGTAGTGCCACCAAGACCCTCAAATTGAATATCTCTACATAATATACAACAAAGTCGCTTCCTCGCTCGCTCCCTCTTTCAAACTACGCAACCGATTTTGGATTTTAATGCGGTTTTCACCATAAGTTAGATACTTTTTTACGGAAGGTTTATGTATACCATAGTACCCGGAGCGAAGCGAGGGCGGGTCGCTTGTTGCAAAATAAATGAATTACTCTGAATGCTGGCTGTTGACACACCGAGACAGGCCGCAACCAGAGTATAAATATAGCTAAAGCAGTAAAGAAACTACCAATAAACGTTCGAAACGTCGCACTCACACAGACACGCACGTCTCAACGACACCCCTAAGCGGACATGGCAGTGCTCGGCGGCGAAGTGCGATTTCTCCTCTCCCCAATCCGCTAGTTCTCACGGGACAACTTGGGCTCGCCAAATAACTCGACAACGAATGGAAGAGTGAATTGTTTGAGGGAACCAACGAACAGAAGATTGAAACACGTTGAATAATGAGTGCAGAAACAAAAACAGTGCGTTGTCCGAACAATTAATAACAGTTAGCGGGCGCTCGTTAAGCTTGCGGCAACCGACAGCGGCTGCCACACAAATGAATAAGGCCTGACTCGCATTTCGTCTATAGAAAATGGCTATAAGTTGCACGTCACAGTGACGCCAGAGGCAGACCAGCCTAAACGCACCGAACCAGCCTAACTTGACTTGACTTGAGTAAAAGTTTAAAGTTTGTACTGGAAAATAACTTTAAACAGGCAAATCTTGAAAACCATGCGATTTTTACTGGGGTCATGTTAGGCTGGTTCGGTGTGGGGATGATGTGTAACGCATTTCCACTCCGTTAAAAAAATATAAAAACATATAGCTGGTTCTCTCCGTCTACCTCCAGTGTCACTGTGACGTGCGACTTATGGGACACCGTGTAGATTAAAGCCCAGTGTTTTTCAAAGTTTTTGAATTCGCAACTTTATAAGAAAAACAAAAAGTACGTTATAAAATGTGCAGATTTAAGCCCTTTCATATGACACCATTATTTTTTTTAGTTGCTGAGAAAAACTACTGTGATATATACCTACATGAGTATGAGTATGAGACAGACAGACAGAAACCGAAGTCTCACCATACGGGTTCCTTTGTTACCATTTTAGTAAGAAACCCTAAGAAATGGCGATCCCCTGGTCCGTTATAAAGCTTTAAGGCATGATTCTGATATTAGCGACTGCGACCGGCGACGCAGACTAGGTCGCACGACCCGCTGTCGCTGTCGTTCATGATCGCTGACACCAGAAATATCAGAATTGTAACTTAAAGGCTTGGCCCGGCGCTGCGCGGCGCGGCGGTGGCGTGGCGCGTTCTTGGCGTGGAAATTAGCAATGAGTACGCAGGCCGTCACACATAATCACGCCGCGTCGCGCCACGCTATCATCGCGCTGCGCTGAGCGTGCTGTGATTTTCCTGCCGGGCGGTTACAGTGCATTTGTGACAACAACGGATGTACGTAGAAACATTGATAGATTGTATTAGAAAACGTCCAGTTCTATATGAATTTGGCCGCTCTATAAAATATTATTATATTAACAATTGCATTTGATTGACAATTGTAAAAATATCTGGAACAATAATCGCTTTCACCAATTGGTTAGCAATATTGTATGGCTGCCGGCGTCGAATACGGATCTCTTAACGAATGTAGCTAATTGGAAAGCACAGGCTTCATCACTGAGCGGGTTATTTTTAACTGAAGGGTTCAGTACCGTGGAGTTATCCAGCTGAACCTTTAAATATAACTGTCCTTAATATAAATGATAGGTATATTATGCTAGAGCAGCGGTTCTCACATTTTTAGCGACGTAACCCTTTTAAAATCCTAAATATTTTACGAAGCCCCTAAAAAGCAAAACTTCATGTTCTATAATGATAAATTGGTATATATTAAAACTACCATACCGCTTCTCTTTTCTAAGGTTATTAAAGATACTGATTTCGTGTTTAAAGCAATAATTTTGGGCAACAAATATAATGACCACCAAAATTATCTTTGATCACCAAATTAAATTGTACCTGTAGATCAAATTTAGTAACTGATCACCAAATCTTATATAGCGAATTCTGTCGGTTAGGTTTAGGTTTTTTTTTTGGTGGTCATTTAGTATTTTTGGTGATCAAAGGTATTATTTTGTACGTTATTTAAGACTAAATCTGGTGATCCATTAAACATATGCCATAATTTTTTCCGCGGCTGAAGCAGTAATTTGTTCATCGTATATTTTATGTATGACTGCATTACCTAAAATGACAATTTAATTTTTTTCTGATCTGAGTTTTAAATGTCTTCTATGTATTTAAGTGTTTATTTATATATTTAAGTACCTAAGTATATCGTTACCAATACAAGTCAGTAGGTATCAATTTCACCAAACGATGTTAAATTAATCGACTGTTAGTTCATACATTTTGACAGCTGTTAACACTCTAATCGGTTGTTAAATGGTTGGTCGGGACTAGGTCATAGTATGCAAGATATTCCTCTGAAAATTATTAGTTTAAATAATTCTGTATGTATCGTACAAATTCTATTCTCTAGTTACAAATTGTACTGTAATAATGTTACTTGTTTCGTTACCAGCTACTTTGACTGCGCCAGTTACATTAATCTAAATGCAGCGAGTAATTGGTAAGCAACTGGTTGCTGCGCAAACAGTCCCGTTTGTTAAGGAGTGCCAGTATTCCGCGTGCAACTGAAATTGTGCTTAGAATATCATCGCTTTTTAGTAAGTAATTAATAATAATAATAATCCAGCCATTATACGTCCCACTGCTGGGCACAGGCCTCCACTCACAACGAGAGTGGGTGGAGTAAGTGGCTTTTTATTAAAATGTCATCATCACTGTCACAATGTATGTTTTACTAGCATCTGCCCGTGAGTTCGTCCGCGTTGTATTAGTGATTTTAATTTTCACGGGATTCGTGACTTTTTCAGGATAAAAGGTAACTTGTGTGTTATTCTACTCGTAGGGTATTAACACATACCAACACACGAACTTTGGCATTTATTTATTGTGAAACAAACATTCATACAAAGTATAAAATTACTAATATATAATACTATACAGACCTATAGTTTCCAAAATTTATCAATTAAAACAAACACGACAATGCAGCAAATAAGACAATTATATACTACAATTCCCGTGTCTCTGTTAAACATAACACTATCTGGCAAACCAAATGTATTCTAAATTAAGTTTTCCCTACATTAGAACTTAATCGTACTTCTTTAAAATTCTGTTACAAATGTTAACACGAAATCCATTTCAAAAATTAATTATAAATCAACATCCAAAACAAAACAAAGTTAATTAATTTTTCGCCCTAAAAACATTTTTAATGAGCCTGCACTACAGTTGAATGTGTCTAAATTTATAATATTAGTTTTGCATTGGCCTTATAATGCAACTGCATTATAGGGTAGATACTCATGACCAAGTAGTCAATATTTTGATTAATGAATGAAGAAACCTCTTCTATTACACTCCTCAGTCCCAACACTGCCTTGAAATCCTTTTATCCCTTTATTTAAAAAAGGCTTCAACTAAACAGGAACACGGGAATTCTTCGCTCTGTGGCTCCATTGTGAAAGGTTATAAGTCTGAGGTTCTGAAAAAAAAAAAAAAACGGTCAAGTGCGAGTCGGACTCGCACCGAGGGTTCCTTAAGTCCGTACTACAAAAATATACCTTTTTATGTACTTTAGTTCGTATGCAGTCGAGGTACAGTCGAGGACAGAAAGATGTATACAATTTTGGACCTTATTACAATGGATCAAGGTGAAAAAGTGTATATATCATTCTTGTAAACTGGACAAAGAATATCTTCCCGAACACCTCACCCCGAGATACCTCTAATTTAATTTCAACACCGCTGCGCTCTTGAAATTATTCTGCATATTTTTTGTCCCTATTTAAGGAAAGTGTTTTAAGCTCCGTTCTTTTGTTTTTCGTTCTCTATTTCGGAGGTTAATTAAAGAAGAAAGCAATAAAATATTAGAGTTATATTTATGGTGATCTTTCATTGTTTGCATTGTTTCTTATTTATGAACAGGCTAGCAGTAATACAACTAGAAAAAAGGTCCGTAAAGAGACAGTTTTAAAGACTCGGAAATCCATTTCATTTTCGCACCTGATTTAAATCTTTAAAAACAGTAATTGTTTCAATATGTATGTCTGCTTATATATTTTTATAACAATCAGTTGGTATTCAATTCAAGTTATTCTTGTATACTACTAAGTGGGAAGTGGTGGAAAACTGGTTTGCAAATTTTGAAACGAACGTTCTGAATAACCTAACCTAACAGAGTTAAAAAACCCCGACAAAATCATGACCCCTAATATCAGATCTTATTACTCTTAAATAGCTAACGTATTTTCATCAAACCAAGCTAATAACACTCTCGATTAAAGCTTTCGGGACACCAAACGCGTGTCAGGCGCGTCGCGTGGCGTGAGCGACGCAGCACCCGGCACACCGCAGGCAGGCGGCAGCTTCAACGCGTTTCGAACGCGTGCCAGCGCTGCGCACGCCTCGCGGCTGCGTTCGGTGTGACTTGCTGCGCGGCGCGCGCGTACCCCCACCACGTGTTTGTAAAAAAAACAACGACTAGTACCCGCGCCGATGCCGCGCTAATGCGACGCGTGCCAGCGCGCGCGACGCGCCTGCTTCGCGCACGCCACGCTACGCGCTGCCCGAGTTGTCTGCGGCGCGTCGCGTGCGCGAAGCACCTCGAACGCGTGCCCTGCGCAGGCACGCGTTACTTTTTGGTGTGCTGGGTCCAATTTGATTTGTAGTTTTACAACATGCGCGGGCCCGCGTTCAAAGCGCGACGCGCTTGACACGCGTTTGGTGTGCCGAAAGCTCAAGTCACCTTTCTAACAAAAAAAGCCGTTCAAGTGCGAGTAAGCACAAACTTTGTAGGTATGTAAATAGTTCGTAAATCACGGGAATACAATATAAACATGGTCCAGTATAAACTGATACGCAATAAGTATGCACTTTCTGTCTTAGTGAGTGTCAGTTTATACTGGACTATTTTTTTAGATGATGTAACTACAAATTAACGGTTTTCGGATTTTTTCCTTTACTTGTGCTATAAGACATTGCTTCTTGCCAAACTTCATGATTCTAAGTCAACGGGAAGTACCCTATAGGTCTTGATTCCCTTGAGATTCCCTTCAATATGCGGCATAAACGGCCGTATCTTTTGATTGCGTTGACTTAGATGTTTGAGTTTTTCACTGATCCAAGGGATTGCAGGCCTAAGTATTCGATATTAATTTCAACTTGATACCTCCACGCGTTCTTGAGAAAAAGGGTCTTGACAGACACACAGACAGACAGACGGACAACAAAGTGATCCTATAAGGGTCCCGTTTTTTTCATTTGAGGTACGGAACCCTAAAAAACACGTCAAAATCGGTCCATCCGTTTAGGAGCTACGATGCCATAGACAGATACACAGATACACTCGTTAAACCTATAACACCCCCCCCTTTTTCCATCGGGGCTCAATAAAATCTTGTAATAACCATGGTTTTGTATTTGAAACGCTCGAAACCAACCAAGGACTGTTTCTTAACTTACCCCTTCTTTGGGGTAGAATTGCGGGTTGTTCCCCGTAATTTTAAGGGAACATCCCGACGTCTATGATTTGTCGAGTTTTCCTCCCAGCAGAATTACTGTGAAGATTAATTGGATCCTGAGGCGACGGGAAATTTGAATAATTACACTAGAGCCGAGCGTTCTCGCTATTTACTGTCTAAAGAGTTTTATGGAGATTTCAACGTGGAGTTAACGTTGTAATCCGGTTGTCCTTTATTAATATGTCAATTTATTAATTAATAGATAAGGCTAGATGGGAGGTTTGTATTTCATTATTAATTAAAGGTGAGAATTCGGTGTCTGTCTGTCTGTGTCACAGCAGTTTTTCTAAGCAACTGCTGAAGCTATCAAATTGAAATTTAGCATAGGTAGTTGTATAACTTGCTTGCTTATGAAAAAGATTAATTTTTGTTTATGTTACAAAGCACCAAAATGTTCAATAATGAGTTAATAATTGGAAAATATATTTTGTTATAGGTAGGTACTTTAAATATTTTCACATCTCCACTTGGACTATTAGCTTGTCCCCGCCTGCAATACCTTTTCCAACATTTAAGTTACATTCTTTAGATTATAGGGCTTGTTGTTAGCTTTTTAGTTGATATTATTTAAAGCTGTCGTTTTTTAATTTCTTAAATTAATTTATTTTTTGTAAGTTCTTTGCTAAACGGAAGGCCTGATTTCTGAGGTTTTGTCAGTGTTTAAGTTATTAAAAAAAGAACAATGTCAATTAAAGCGAAATATTGCTACAAATTTATGGAATACATATTTAAATTCGATTTAATATTTCTTAGTCGGTACTCGCCTAAATATACACAATGAAATAAAACGATAAAGTGGACAATATCACACCTAATTGACCTACTACAAGATATAAAACATCCAAGATACCAAACAAATATTTGGCCATATCGGGAATGGAACCTGGGACTTCTAGCTTCATATGTGACGTTCTCAATATAAAGGGACCTTATGGAGGCAGGCGGTTACGCCGTTTTTAGAACTGTTACCATAGTATTCGTATAGTTACAAGAATAAGAAGAGCGTAACTGCCTTCCTCCATAAGGTCCCTTTATATTGAGAACGTCACATATTATTATGACGGTTCACTGCCAACCAGGCTAACCAAAGTAAATGTCAACACATACGAGAATATTCTAAAAAGAACTTTTATCACCGCATTTTTTTTTTCAATTTAAATCCTATCCTAGTTCTAAATCTACACGTAGACAAGCTTTTTCTCATTTCCTAGACATTATTTTCCAAATGCAAGTCAAAGCTCTAAGCTTTTTAATCTACCCGCACTCAAGGGAGCTTCCAAGCTCTCGTTTTAGAAGATGTTAAATTCGAAAGCTCTTTATTTGTAGTATTTGTGCGCCCGTGGGACGCGGTTGGTGGAATTTTGATACGAAATTGGATTAGCAATACCTTTTTATGTGTATATTTGTTTTAAGATTTGGTAATAAAGTGATGTAAACATATATAGGATATTATTTTAAAAATAAATAAATAAATAAAATAACCTTTTTACATTACCGACACAATATTTGTTTGTGTGTAACACACTGAACATACATACATACTGATTTAAATCAGTATGTTTATGTTTAACTCTGACCTTGCACCAGTTTTCGTCATTTGAATTTGGAATACATAATAATGTAAACCCAATTATAATGCAACATGTCTTGTAAGCTGGCCATGTTTTTCTTTTATATATAAATAAATTACGGATTCTTAGAGCTAAACTGATGATGGAGTATAGGTGGCAACAGGTTTAACGAGACCCATCAAAAAACGCGTCTCAACAATTAGTTGACGGCTGTGCAATAAGTACAGTCAGTAAAAAAATGTCTCAAATATTGACATAAACTTTCCTATTGGACGACGCGATTAACCTGTTTGTAGCGACCTAATATACGACGCTAGCGATCCCAGGTTCAAATGTCGGTATATGCAAATATTTGTGTGATGAGAATAAGTTTTTTTCCTGATTCATGGATGTTTTTTATTGTACCTATTTAAGTATATAAGCCTAAAGCTTTGTCCCCTGACATTTATTTTTATTTATGCATAGTGTATAACGCGTATGCAAACGAAGGTGTAAAAGCGATTTAACTACATACCCGAGGGAGAGATATAAACGGAGGATTTATACCAATTAATTTGACAAATACGAGAGCCCAGGATATGAGACCCAAGGAAACCTATTACTTGGTGTGTTTGGGTCAGGATGGATGAAAGTTAAGTGGCTAGGGAAAATGCGGCATTGTTATGGTAATAGGAAGATTTGAAATCGATTGGCATGTATGAAGGATGATGGAGGTCCAAGGTCTAGAGTTCTCAAAGTAATGTCAATAATTAGAGGCATAATATTGTTAGTTTGTGAAATAATATTGCAATTAAAAAGCGTTTCTGTTTCCATTTTTAAGACGCATACGACATCGGAGCTAGAGTCTCTCATGCCGGCAGAGAGGGTTGGTATAAAATCTATGTAAGGAAATAAAAGAGAAATTACGTGTCGTAATAGATACATCTGTGGCGATCTTGTCGGTTTTTTTAATGAAATTTGGTGATTAGTATATCTAAAACTGTGGCGATATGAGATACATGGTGTGAAAGGTTTTAAGTGCATACAATTAAAGAAGAGCAATCGAACCCAATGTTTCTTATTACTTGTCTTATCTTATTATAGTGTTGCTTACCGTCGATTTTTCCTTGTCAAATAATATGGTGCCTTAACTCCTTTGACAGACGACTCTAACAGATTGATTTGGCCAATTATTTGAAGGTGAATAAGCCAAGTATCTTAAAATCTCAAAACATAAAAAGAAGGACCACTCAATAGGAGCATCTTTAATATATGTATTAGCAGTCAGATGTGGCGGTGTTTGGTAAATGTTTTCTGACCCATCTTAAGAAACCGGCTTAAGCTTAAGGCCGGCTTACTGACCCCAAGGAGCTAGATTGATGATTGTATTATCTTAGGACTACCCACATTTCTCAAGAGTTACGCATTTGTAAACTGAGATTATCTGGACGCCTATTTCGGAAACCTGACAGGAAACCTGACAGTTGAAAAATTGTTAAGGTGCATTGCAGTCGAGGAGTTCCTATGGGGGATGCAGGATGCGGTTCACAGGGGGCTCACGGGCTCCTAAAGTACCAGAAATACGCCATTTTTATAGCAGTGATCAAAGGCAATATTGATAGGAATATTATTTATTAAAGTTTGTGATGCCCGCAGTTAATTAAAAATACTAGGTACAGTCAAGGGCATTAATATCTATACAGCCATCGCGTCAAAAATATGTATATATGGACTTTATTGCCAGTGGCATAAAGGCGTATATATATTTTTGAGATCTTAGGAACGTATATATATTTAAGCCCTTGACTGTACCTACGTGTTGTAGCAAATTCAAATTCCGATCTCTTAAGCAAAATCAAATTTAATCCATTTCATAGCATGAATCTAAATATCCTTAACTTGTCTAAAGTTATTTTTTAACTTGTTTAAGTCTCTGAGGAGCTCATAACTCCCCCCCTCCTCTCCACTCGGATCCGCGCATGGTTACGCTTTACGCACATTCGAGCAAGTTTTTACGTACTTACAACTGTGTGCACCAATATGATTCAAATATACGAGTACATGGTTTGCTAGATGTTCGAAACCGAAGAGCATAGTCATCCATTTGCTCGATAGATACTTCGCCACGATTAGATATAAAGCATTACCAAAGAATAAATATAGCTAATGCAGTAAGAAACTACGAACATACGTTCGAAACGTCGCACTCACACAGACGCACGCCTCAACGTCTCCTCTAAGTGGACATGGCAGTGCTGTCAGGTGGCGGGGGTCGCGTTGAGGCGAATGGTTGAAACGTGCGTCTGTGTACTGCTTTAGCTATATTTATTCTGTGGCATTACCAAACGTGTAGATGTACTTAATAGCGAACATGCCTATAGGTAACTGAGCTCCGTAAAAATGTCTTCATCAAACAAAGGTAATATACCATAAGGTTTCACTGTTCCATATGTTAGAACTTGCTTGAATGAATATTAAAACGTCGAGAAAGTTTGTGCGGGGAGGCTAAAGGGCCCCACAGACTGTCCGACAGCCGACACTCGCCTGTCAATTCATTGTATTAGACCACAATCAGTCTCTTAAGGTTCCATTTATCATACATTTCGTCATACATTTTGAATGGCAGGCCACCTGACAGACTTGGAACAGCAGGTAAACTTAATGTCTGTGGGGCCCTGAAGCATTCGACAATTAATGGCTTTAACCCCACTTTACCCCACTGTTCGTGAATGTCTACTGTGTGACAAGGGTGCCACTCTGAGACGCACGACTCTCAAGTGAATTATATTTCTAACGATCTGTTTCATAGACGTTTCGTGCGTGACCTGACTGACGATTCCATATAATATAGAGACAGGTAAAATTGTTGGTTTATTGTGAGCGATGAAGAGTTTTTGATGAGGAAAGGGTGTATTTACTTGTGTGTGCGCAAGTATTAGGGGCCGTTCAAATATTACGGTAAGTAAGCAGAATTTTAGTATTTTTAACCCCCTCCTTGTCAGCATAAGCAGGCAAAGCCCCCCTCCCCCTAAGCTTATACAATGCATCGGGTTTACTAATGATTCGCAACCGCACGTTTCGCAAACTGTTTCATTTCGCAACCATTTCATTTGGCCAAACGCATTTTTTTCTGAAAATGTAAATATTTCAGGATTTTTATAAAAGTAACCTAACCTAACCTATGGGGCTACACGATGCCCCTGAAATAAATCCTGAAATATTTACAGTTTCGGAATAAAAATGGTTTGGCGAAATGAAACGGTTGCGAAATGAAACAGTTTGCCAAACGTTTTTCGCCCAAATGGATGGACACCAATGCATTGGTATAATTTTTACTAAATCTGTTCCATTTATTGTTATTCACAAGCAAATACATATCATAATTATTACAAAAAGTAACTAAATAAATATTCCTGACGTAATCGCCATTCAATCGCCATGTTGAAGAAAAGACAATCAATATCACTGAACACAAAATAGTAAAATAGTAAACCACTTAGCCAGAAACGAATTAAACGACCTTTACCCCTATAAACGGGACAATAACCATATTGCTGAGAAGCTTTAGTGTTTTCACCTGTTGAATCTAGGTAAGTAGGCCGTAAAACCAGCATTACTTCAGCATAATCAGTTTCCCAATAAAAGAAAAGGAGACATTTCTCTTTTACCGCCCTTACCTCAGCCATAAAGTACAACGATCCCCCTTTATCACAAAATAACCTTGGTCATCACCCCAATTCATCCTAATTTTTACCGTAGTCCCATAAGCCAAGGTTTGAAATTGAAGTATCAGTTAAGGATTTGAGTCTCTTTTGTTTCGAATGTATAAGTCATTCGTTTTCATGAAACCCTGTTGGAGTAATCCCTGACATTTGATAACTGGTGATGTGTGTGTTTGGTTTGTGAGTGTGCGTGTTATAGCCATGTTACCATAGACTACGGTGTGACAAGAGTTTAATTATCGGGAACTAAAACCGCCATTTTGAGATTGACATTTTGTTAAATGTTAGCATGGCATATTTTCTGTTGCTCTTTTTGCCTGACATTTACCCTATTGCCACAAAGAAAAAAATAGATAAACAGACATGTTTGGTGAAAACCAAAGGAAATTCAGTCGACTAAAATAAAATCCAGATTACAATGCACTGCAGATGAAGATACGTAAATTAAAAAAATATATATCACTTAAATCTAAATTTACAACCTAATTTCAAACGGAGTCCACAACAAGAATCCCAACCCAAAAACGATAAGCACAGATTGTTTTATCTGTGCCCGACACGGCACGATTAGCTGGCAACCCTCCAATGACATCCGACTCAGTGTTGCCACCTGCATAACTTTAAAACTGTAAACAGCCAGCATTCGAACATCTGTAGCACAGATAATACTTGAAAAGGGGATTCGAAATTTAAAGTTATTGAAGTTTGAAACTTCGCGTTATAATTAATTTTGTAGAAATAGCTTTAAAACGAGGAAGGGTTTATTATTCTTTGAATTGTTTCAGTCCATTTGTATTAATTAAGGTTTGATTTAGTATTTGTTCCTTGTTACGCAATTTGAGCAGAGTAACTGAACTGTTATAAAACATTTTATAGAAAGTACAAAACTGAAAATTAACAAATACCTAGTTAGGTGGTGCTTAGAAAGGTTTATTTTCCAATCGTTTTCTGGTTTATTGTGCGTTTATAGAATAGAATAATAGAATAGAATAGAACAACTTTATTGGTAAAAACTTAATATACTATATATGGGGATAGGTTTACAATTGATAGCTTATTTTATCGTAATGATTCTTAGCTAGGTTTCAAGGAAATTCGTTGGGTTGTTCAAAAGTTTGGCGTTGGGTTAGGGGGGGGTCACGGTCTTCCAAATTACCAAAAATACGTTATAGCCTATAGGGTAATATTGATAAGGGTGTTATTAAACTTGTAACAAGTCTCAGGAGGGGGGGTCCTGACCCCCATGACCCCCCCCTTAATCGGCGCTTAATGGTACCTACCTAATTGTTGTGTGGTCTGCAAGGCTATCTGCCTGTGTATCTCAGTGTTGTCCTGCAATTAGCTCGCTACGCTATTAAGTAATTAGCTACCAGCGCCGCTGGCAACACTCCAGCCCTGATCTTTAACTAACGGATTGGATTGAAGTGTTAATTAAAAGTGGGAAATTGATATTGTCTTACCATTTTATTTATTAAATGAGTAAAGTAGGATTTTTATTTAGGCAAACCAATTTGGCAACTCAAACAGCACAAATGTTGCCAACATACTTAACATAGATGAAAATAAAAACCCCAGCAATTTTTTCTTCCTCAGTAATCGATGACAATTTAGAATTAAAATTTAATCCAAAATGATTGTCACCCTACGCATGTTTAACTATGTTTTGTCTTAACTGACGTATGCACCAAATGTAGGGTGACCATGAAGTTAGTTAGTATTATATATTAACTTTTTGATATCAATTGAATAATTCGGTAATTAAATAATTACTACAGCACAAGCGTAATTAACTTTTATTTTGGCTAGGTATTAAGAAAAACTTATTCCTGTATACTAATACAAATTCACCGTGTATATTAGTATAGTATTAAGGTTTGATAGAGCTCGTTTCACTAATATAGATAAAAGATAAAAAAGATAAAAGAAGGCCGCACGGGCACTTTTACACGTCAAAATCTACCAGCGCTTCCCAAGAGGAGACCACTGCTGAGAAGAAGCGCCGCGCCGCAAGAAACTCAAGTCAGTCATTTGTTAAATAAAACTTATGAGAATGATACTACTTACTCTAGTATTATATAAATCTGTAAAAATAATATAAAATATCTGAGGCGTAGTTTTGCAGGAAAACATGTCATACAGAATTAGTACGAGAGAAAAAATACAAAAAAAATACAAAAAAAACTGTGTGTCTGACGTTTTGACGTTTTTCTGCTGACATGATGTGATGATGACTATGACGTGATGAATGTACAGTCGCCATCATATATATTGCAGCAAACAAGGTGCTCACAAATATCTGAACACGACTCTATTGTCAAGGCGTTAGAGTGTATGTTCAGATATTTTTGACCACTTTGATATGTACAGATATATTTGATAGCGAACTGTACATCTATCTACTAACTACAAACAACATTTTAAGTACTTGATTAAATTACATTATTTCGATTAATTGATTCAATGAAATTCAAATAGATCGTTTCTAGTCTAACACCGAGCCAAAGTTTAATACATTTAACTCTAGCACTCGACTACTCTACGCTAGCCTAGCGAGGAGTGCCTGGAATAAATATTTATGTGCAATAAGTCCGCACAGCAATCCCAGATGTACAAAGAACGGTGTGGTATTCATCCGAATAGTTTACAACTACGAAAAAGAAAAAATTGTGAAAATCTTGATAATATTTTTGGAGTTTACTCCTTAAGACTCGATTTTTCATATAAGGCTTATGAGGATTTTATTAGCGCAACATAAAACGGAAGAAGTCACTGACCATTGTCGACTCAGCAACAACACTGGCGTTGACAGATCCTATTCAAACCTTATATATGAGTATATCGCCTAAATTAGGTAGATCACAAGCTCATCCTGTACCACTAACAACTGTCCTATACTGTGTTCTTGCAAGAAATGTCTTTGTCTTTGTCTTTAAGCTATACGTTTATTTACCCTCTACCCTCTTTGCCTATTACATATTCAAAGACAATCATATTTAAAGAGTAAACTCTATTCGTGCGTCGGAGCTGACACACACACTTTTTTTTTATTATGGATGATTTACTTTTAAAGGCATACAAATAAGATACTTACATATTATTTATTTTGTTTCAGGTAAGTTCTTCAGCTGCTCAGGGGTAAAAGATATACGGTCACCGTAAAACAGCTCTTAAATCACCAAATAACCGAAATTAACTACTATATTTATTTAATTTAATTCCATTGATATTGATGCAGATATACGGTAAAACTAATGGACATAATGTTACTTGTTTATGATCTTATTTTTCGTGGGAAGGGCTGGTACCAAGCTGGTACGCTGTAAGATGGATGCGTATACTGCCCTGCTAAACAAAACGGCGCTATATCAGACAAAACTCATGTAGCAATTGCAACCACGTTACTAACAGGGGAAGACTGAATCTGCTTTGGCTATTGAATTTGAGATACGGCTTTGTAGCTTAGGAGGGCAGTATATATCGTGGCGTTGCCTCCAACTCTTACTCGTTCAGAAACCGCTTGCTTCCCGGCCTCTACAATAATATTATTATTTTACGTGATTATTAAAAAAGCTAACTTACTTCGCATATTTTTTATTAAAAATACTGTTTTCTAAACATCTGTGTCAATACAGCACCAGATCGTCCGCTTGGCCCCTTGCCAGCGCTTACAGCCTTCTTTATTGCGGTGTACCTCGCTTCATATTTATACGCCGTACGCTGCAGATTTCTGAATGATCCGAAAGGCTGTAACGTCTAGTGGGAGGCTTGATCACTTGCATACTAATTCAGGGCTGCGTGCTTGGTCTTTACGAGGAGGAGGTCACAAATGGTCCGTTTTTAAGCCAAAAGGCGATGAAACCCTTGTAATTTCGTCATGCTATTATCTGCGCTATACATAATACCGAGGAGTCATAATTTCGAATTTAGTAAAATCCACAATTTTTATAATTCCGAACGTAATTTTGCGATTACTCATAATTCTTACATACTCTACTCGTAATCTACGCATAGCAATTGTTTAAATTAGGCATTTAGGAAATATGAAAATTCGGACAAATGAATATTCGGAAAAAAAACGGAATTGTATGGTGTTCCCAAATTGTATGTAGACTTCATGTGATGGCTGAAGTTTGACAGGTATAGGTGTATTTTGTGATAAAACGAAAAACGATTTAGGGTTAGCTTCCATACATCTAGCGGCCATACATTCGTCAAAAAGTTCGCGATAAGCAAAAGCTGAAAATGTATAAAACTCCTTAGTTTGCAGGTGATAAGATCGTACGTGAACTGAGTCAGGAAACCTTCGCCTTATACAATTCCTTCAATAGAATAGTCTAGAATTGGTAGAAATGAGATCGCATCAACATTCCGCCCGTTGCCGGGAATGTTATCTCGTGTAATCAAGTCATCCGGACGTGGGGTTACCTCCTAGCTTTTTATGCTGCCCTGGTACATGACTCTTGGCTACATTTGGAAAAATACTTGATTTTTAGGGTTCCGTAGTCAAACGAGGCTCCCTAATAATGTTTAATGTCTTCTTATGAGAATATACTTATATGTCTGTAATGTCTGGCCGTTCATCTTTCACTACGTATGTCATTAGCAGTGGTGGGAATAGGTAGAGCTAATTTACCTAAACTTGATGCATGTTCATTCATGCGTGAGTGAGATGGGAACACATTATTGAATGAACATGCATCAAGTTTAAGTAAATTTGCTCTACCTATTCCGAACACTGATCATTAGTCGTTTTGTTCTCTGAGACAATATAACTATGCTATAATTATATATTACTACTAGCTTCCCGCCCGCGACTTTGTCTCCGGTGAGTCAGTACCTTCGTAAGTTAAAATATAGCCTATGTCCACCCTGAAAGTCCACTCTAAATGTTGGTGAAAGAATTTTTGAAATCGGTCCAGTAGTTTTTGAGTTTAACCCTAACAAACATACAAAAATACAAATCTTTCAAATCACACCGATATTCGCTTGTCAGATCTTTAATTGTTTTTTTTTTTCAAGTTGTTTTTGTTAGGCCTTTAAGTTTTCGTATGTTATATCAAGTAAAAGCGTCTCGAACTTGCATAATAATTAATAGGAAAGCAAAATAAAGGAAATTTAAATGCATCATGGATAGAATATTTTATTAAATTGTTTTTTATTTTGATAATTTTGTAATCAAGTATGCGTTAGCTTTAAAACACATGCAATAAATTCAGAAGATACAAATATCGAAACGATATTTACAACATTACAGAATTAAAACATTTGTTGGGTATAACAACTCCGCCGTTGTATAGGACCGCCCGATCTCCCGACCTGACCGAAAATTAATTTCACGCTTCCTGGATACGCAAACGATAACTTTTACGTTCGCCGGCGTGCGCGTCGCTGACTGCCGATCACGGGCAATTTCCGGGTTTGCGTTAAGCTAACGCTAACGTGAAAATTTGTAGTTAAAATTAACTTTTAATAACAGCGTAGGGTTATTTTGCACGAAGCCAAAATAAGAGTAATGATTTTAACAGTCTATGTATGTACATATGTACCTAAGTATGTAAGTATGTATTATGTATAGTAATTATGTGTAGTATCATTACAAGACAGGCTTAATATTTGTAGGTACTAATAACATGATCCCTATTGTATGTATGTGACCAAAAATCTGATGTTCCACTCTAGCTCCTGAACTATTGGACAGATTGGATTGGGGTATATGATTCTTCAACGTGCAAGTGTCATAGGCTATATAACAATTATAAGGGTGCGTCAGACTTAACTCCAATCGGTTTTTACTTAGTTTGCAACCTTTGAATTATTTATTGTTCAAATAAATTCAACCAATTCGCTCCACGTGAAATAATTATATAAACTTGTTACGAACCAAGCAAGTTACTAAGTTAGCTGAACTAATTGCCAGTAAAAATAGCTCAGTGGATTCTAGCAAGTGCAACTTGTGTGCAAGTTACTTATTGCTTGGTAAAGGGAAGGGCAGGTGTGGCTCGACGGATGACGTACAGTCACGAACGTTAATTTGGGACCAACTTTAAGTCCAAAGTCAATCTGACATTCTACAGCAATAAGGTGGAGTTTCCTGTAAGTTACAAATTACTTGGCAGCTCTAATGACATTGACAACTTCAAGCAATATTTTTTGAAATGGGTCCTAAATTAACGTTCGTGACTGTATAATCTAACCTAACAAAGTTAAAAAACCCCCGACAAAATCAGGACCTCTTTCAGAGCTCATAACTCTTAAATGGCTTAACGGGTTTTCATCAAACTAAACTAAGAACACTCTCGATTAAGTCACCTTTCTAATAAAAAAAACTCAATCAAAATCGGTCTATCCGTTTAGGAGCTACGATGCCACATACAGATATACACGTAAACACCAGTTGCATAGTAAGAGCAGGCAAGAGGGACGTGTGGCGAGTTACTTGTGACTAGCAACTAAACAAAGTGGCTGCGATAGTACTAAGTTGGTTTAAAGGTATACGATAGGTGCAGTAGCGGGTCTAGAATTGAATTTTTGGGCATTTTTTAAGTTGAATACCTAATTATATGTCTTCTGTTGAACAATTTTTTTTGGTTTTGGCTTACCATGCCCTGATCATTTTGTACTTAAGACTAACTTCTCAAATAATTAAAGTTTCTTATAAGAAATTCTCGGTAACTTCTAAGTATATTCTTTGCATTTCTATGGATTAAGAACATTCTCTAACGTGTCCAATATTTCCGGTAATATTTCAAGAAATGTCTTGAGAAGATTTCCAATCCCTTGATCCCGAACATTTTTTCGTCGATAAAATTTAATTTAATGTCCCTCATTTGAATATACATGTGCACTTTATCAAGATTCATCCTGTATAACTAACGCGTTTCCCAGATTGAGTTTGAATAAGTAGTGTATCCGATTTACTAACACCGTACGTGCGGCTACGCAGGGTGCGGCTAACTTCCGGGTAGCATATATGCCACGATGTGGACAGAAGTTTGTCTTGAGGTACGGTCGGAGAGCGAAAATGTGAATTTTAGTACATTTCTTGCCATAATAAATAAGTACCAAAATGGGGTAGCTATCACTTTATCGAAACTCCTTTCATCGAACGTATCATTTCATCGAATTTCATTTCATCGGAAGCTAATTTCCACGTGCAGGAGTTATAATTTTTTGGTCTAACCTAACCTACGTAACCCATACTTAAGATAACCTGAACACAATAAGGTTTCAGCAGAAATTAGCTTTCGATGAAATGAAATTCGATGAAATTATACGTTCGTTGAAGGATCTTTCGATAAAGTTTAATCACTTTAGTTTCACCACCAAAATGAACATAGTTTGAAAAGTATAAACCTCAAATACAGACAGACATTTGTTGACATTAAATAGTACATTTCGATGCAAGTGCGAAAAGTATGTCATTACTTCACGCACGAGTACCGAGATATCTTGCCGCGAGCCGAAGGCGAGTGGCAAGACTCGGGACGAGTGAAGAATGACATTTCCGCACGTGTATCGAACGACGTTTTTTAACACAGTTGCGAAAAAATAAATCAATTTCAAACTCTGATCCACTCATTTTATAAACAATTTTTTAATTTGACATTTGAAGAAAATTTTTGACATTATGAAGAGGTGTTTTTTTTTAGCTTTTATTCGACTACAATGGATTTTGTTAATATTATTGAACCCACTTCAAAGAAAGTTTTTTTTTCAAATGCCTGTTCTATAAGACATAAACAATTGTAAATATAAAACATTGTACTATTATTACCTAAGTATTGTTATTTACGATTATTTGTGTATCGTATATTTATAAAAAACAATATCGAATGTTGCCTTTGGAAACTTAAAAAATGCTTGCAGTAAGAAAAATAACGCCTCTTCATAATGTCAAAAAATTTGACAGGCGTTTCGACGGCTATTCCGTTCCATTCAGACAACTTATTAAGAACGGTTTTTCAATATTCAATATTAAAAAATAAACGTGTTATAATGAACGTGTGGTAAGTAATAAAATATGAAATATGTATATTTTTCGTATTCTTACATTAACAGTAGGTTTTTATGTTGATTACGATGTTTAAAATAAATAAATATTAACACTCATCAATAAGTAGTCATGAATTGGAACAAGTATAAATTTAAAAAAATTGGAAAAGTAAAAAGCACTAGTTCGCGAAAACCAACTTTCCGCACGATATACAGCTACGAAAAGTACCACTTTTTGAGCAACTGTTAAAAAATATTTTTCTTGGTGCAGTGACAGTCTAAGGTCATTTTGGCATCTTAAAACCTAGAGAAGTATTAGATATTATCGTGACCCATATTACAAGAGAAACTAATTATTTAACTACTTTATACTAGCCTTCCGCCCGCGACTTCGCCTGCGGATAGTCAGTACTTTTACATTCTATATGTTGGTGATAGAATTTTTGAAATCGGTCCACTAGTTTTTGAGTTTATTCGTTACAAACATATAAAAATACAAATCTTTCCTCTTTATTATTACCCCCTTACTAATAAACGTTGAGTAACGGCTGAGTAGTTATACAATGCTTTGTCCTTATCTGTCGAATTCAAATGTCACAATGACAGATAAGGACAAAGCATTGTATAACTACTCAGCCGTTACTCAACGTTTATTAGTAAGGGGGTTAGTGTAGATTAACAGGTCTTTTTGTAGCTTTGATAACTCGTTACGTCGACTTGAAAGAAGAAAATCTTTTGAATTGTTGAAATGTCTCTTGTATATAGACTGATACAGACGATACAGTCCGTTGTATCGCAAAAGTTTGACGTCTAATAGCGCTATTACACCACCCTTTCCCTAACCCTAACGAGAGGGACGCCGCAATACGTTAGATACGTATAGAGATATCTCCATCTCATTCTAACGTATTGCGGCGTCCCTCTCATAAACTAAATGAACTCATAAACATAAATTGTCATAAACGCACAATAGCTAAAGTATGCTCTTAATACGCTTTGGCCTTATCTTTCATTGTGACATTTAAATTTGACAGAAAGTGACAAAACATACTTTAGCTATATTAGGTTTGTACGTTTATGAATAAGGGGGTAAATGTTTGAAATGTTTGTCGTTCTAGGCACGAACAGCTGGACAGCTAGCACAAATAGTTCGCGACTTATTTGTCGCTCGGATCTCCCTTTCTAACCAGTCCGTAACGATAGAGATGCACTGAGCGACAGGCGACAAAATACAAGATGTGCTAGCCGCTCTGAACAAACTTTAAAAAAATTGCAATATAGTTCATAGTTCTTTTTGCACTGGAAAATAGGTTCATTTTCGTAGGAAAAACCGACAAACAAGTTTATAAGCGGGCGCCGGGAAAATCTAGTTAATATTCTGAGCTGGTCGAAAATCACATACTTGTCGCAGGCAAGCGTCCCGGTAATTTAATTTGTTGGAAGCTCGTTAGTTGATATTAAAGCAGCCACCCAGAGGTCTTTGAGGCCGAGTAATTGAAACTTAGGGCCGTATTAATAAACTCGTCTCAACTGTGATCCCGTCTCAAGATACGTCAAAGTAAACGTCAATCCATAGAAATAAATAAATAAAATAAATAAATAAATATCAGGAGACAATCTCACACAAATTGACCTAGTCCCAAACTAAGCTCTAGGCTTGTACTATGGGTACTAGACAACGGTAAACATACTTATATAGAGAAATACATACTTAAATACATAGAAAACATCCATGACTCAGGAGCAAATACTCGCGCTCATCACACAAATATTTGTCCATACCGGGATTCGAACCCGGGACCGCTAGCTTCGTAGGCAGGGTCACTACCAACTAGGCTAACCGCGTCGAAAACTGTCATTTTTGACGCATCTCGTGACGGGGATCACAGTTGAGATGAGTTTATTAATACGGCCCTAAGGGCCGTATTAATAAACTCATCTCAATTCTGATCCCCGTCACAAGATGTGTCAAAAATGACAGTTTTCTATGGATTGACGTTTACTTTGACATATCTTGAAACGGGGATCACAGTTGAGATGAGTTTATTAATACGGCCCTAAATGTATTAAATTAACTTCATATTTGTTTATGACTTGAGTTATGACTAATATTTTTTTACACTTTTATTTGTGTACCTATCTGTCTGACTGTGGCATCGTAGCTCCTAATCGGATGGACCGATTTTGTTTTTTTTTTACCTAACATATTAAAGCCCTCTTGCGGAAATAAAAATCTAGTTTTATTGCCTTAAATACAGTTTAGGTTTCGCATCGTCTATCGCATCGTATTGTTGTGTCGAATATTATAATCATTTGGTCTAATTTTTTTTTGCCTCACACCCTTTTAGGCTAAAATTACAGGATTTAATAAACGTCTATTGTGTAATTAGTTAGGTTAGGTTAGTTTTATAATAGTCCTAAAAAAAACCCTTTCATTAAAAAAAAACCTTTTCGACCAAATTATTTTCGACCAAACGATACATTAGGTCAAACAATGATCCGATATTTACTTGTATCAAACTGTCTGTATGGAACTGTCTTTAGTCTTGATCTTTAGACTTATGGCCAATTTTTCAAACCTGTTCCAAATTATCTGACAGTTAAAGTTGTAATTTTCCTTTCATTTGTCATATTATAGAAAAGGACAGAGCTTATTTATCTGACATATAGTGTTATCTGGAGAAACATCGGAAAACATCGGTCCTAAAACTAGATTTATGTTCACTATAATTTTATATAACCATGTCATTTTCACAAAACGTTTTTGCTGACTAACCTTGACCACAGTATAAGTATAGCTAAAGCAGTATAGAAACTACGAACAAACGTTCGAAGCGTCGCACTCACACAGACGCACGTCTCAACGGGACCCCTAAGCGGACACGGTAGTACTGTCAGTCGAGACTGGTTGAGACGTGCGTTTGTGTGAGTGCGACGTTTCGAACGTTTGTTTACTGCTTTAGCTATATTTATCCTGTGCCCTAACTACGCAAACATAAGGGTGTGCGCCCACTCGCCGCTTTGTTACGCCGCGGGTAAGTGAGAGTGCGTGCCGGTGAGCGCTTATCTTAATAATTTGTTTGCTTTTTATTAGCTTATTTGGAGCAAAGACAAGAGCTGGTCCAAGTTTTGTCATTTTATATGAATACATTCATGTGTCAGCATTTACTACTGTTTGGACGTGATTTACCTACAGTTTAAGCTAAATAACTTCCATTGCGTTCGGATACGTTTTTTATAATAAAATCAATTTTAGCGGAGCCCGTTGACACGCATAAAATTGTTTGACCTAATGTATTGTTTGGTCGAAAATCTTTTTGCCTAACACCCTTTTAGATTGAAATTTCAGGATTTAATGTCTGTTGTGTTAGGTTAGGTTAGTTTTATAATAATTCTGAAAAAAACCCCTTTCAATTGAAAAAAACGTTTTCGACCAAATTATTTTCCACCAAAGTATACATTAGGTCAAACAATATTTATGCCACCAGATATAGACCCAAATTATAGAAAATATTACTCATTTTTCAGTCTTTTAAAAATGGCAACGACTCGAACAATCCTATCAATTAATCCCGGATTAAAGATTCGACTTTTCGTGATGAGCTTAAATGTTTAAAAAAGGATTACGTAATCGAAAGGGTTGAACTTTTCGGTTAAGTAACGGCGTAGGCAGTCAACTGGTCAATTTTAAATGTCGGTATAGATGAAGTACCTAAATTAGGTGTTTTTGACTCACTTGACGGTGCGGTTAGCCCAGTTCGTAGTAACCCTGCCTACGAAGCTAGCGGTCCTGGGTTCGATTTACGGTATAAGTACTTGTTTCAGTCTGGAAGAAGGTAACCTTATTTTATGTCTTGTACCCATAGTACAAGTCTAGCTTAGATTGGGGCTAGGTTTTGTAAAAGATTTGTCACATGATATTTATTTATTTATTGTCATGATAGCTTTGCTATTTATTACTATTCCCTCGGTAACGGTTAGATTTTTCAGATGACATGTCAAATATGAGCTGTTCATAGGAATTTGATAGCGGTGCAGACCTACAAAAAATATTTGCCTACTTACTTAAATTTCCGATTCCTTCGTTATCAGCTTCATTTTCATCAACCAAAAGTAACAATTTACTTTCTCAATCTCCGATGGGGATCTTTACAAATGTATCTTTAAGCAGGAAACCGGCAATTCACGGCAGATTGCTTCGACAATCCTGCAAGATTAATAGGGCTTAGGAATAATCAACTGGATTCGTGCGGCAAGGAAAAATGGTTCACCATAATAAATGAACCGACTCCAAATTAATAGGAAGTACCATTCACTTTACATAGATCCTATTACCAGATCTTGGCGAAAATTAAATAGGATCCTCTTTGAGATATGACCTATCCAATAAAATAACCTAACAAAAAAATGTAATTCTTGGGACAAGCTTTTGTTGACGACTGTACTTTTTTTCAAGATTTGTTCATCTCTAGTCCCAAGACGAGATCTATTCTCAAGTTATTCAGGTTGAGTAGATTAGGAAATTGTCGGCAGAGTTCGGGCGGGCTCGGATTATATCGGATAGGGTTATCGTTGCGATTAGCGCCCTATAGGTCGGGGGTTAGGGGTGGGCCTTCTTGGGAAAGGCAATCGAATAGAAAATAAATTCCGGAATACAGCCCTCGTCATAATATCGGCACGGTTGTACCATGTCGCTTGAATGTCGTGTTAGAATTGTCATACGTTATTGTCTAAATAAAAAGATAAATATTATATTTTACTGAGGTGTAAAATCGTTACTTAATTATAAATGCAAAAGTGTGTTTATTTGTTTTTTTTTTCGCTTTTACGGACAAACGGCTTGTGTGTATTTTGTATATGGGAGCAACTAAAAGGCATAAATTGGCATATAAAAAGTGTGTAATTTTTATTCGACACCGGCAACGCATTGGTGTCGCCTCTGGGGTGTTGCAAATGTCCATAGGCGGCGGTGAATTCTCATCAGATGGGCCGCCTGCCTGTCCGTCGAGGGCATTTAAAAGTATATGCTTTAAGGCATCCATTTTAAAACCAAATACATATTTATCCTCATTAAAAACCCTCGTCAGGCTCCTAATTATCGCTTTGTCGAATTGGTTTGAGCCGAAAATTTACAAAGACAAGGGTTGAGTGAGATGAAATGAGATCCCGAACAGAAGCGGAAAATTATCACTGTAATTTGTGTCTTAGTCCTAAGCATTTAGTGCCGTATTTAATAAACTAATCTTGACTAAGGGCCGTACGAGGGCCGTATTAATAAACTGATCTTGAGATGCCCGTCACAAGATGCGTCAAAGTGACAGTTTTCTATGAACTGACGTTTACTTTGACGTATCTTGAGACGGAGTTCACAGTTGAGATGAGTTTATTAATACGGGCCTTAATAAACTGGCCTTAGCTGAGATGCTCGTCGCAAGACACTTCAGAAATTACAGAGCTGTATGACTTGACGTATGCTTTGACGTTTTTGAGACAGGCATCTCAGTCCAGATGAGTTTATTAATACGGCCCTAAGATGCTCATCTTAAAACGCGTAAAAATGACAGTTTTCTATGGCTTGTAGTGTACTTTGACGTATCTTGAGACGGACATCTCAGTTCATCGTATGAACACAGACAAGAGTCGCATACGTTTTCATACAATCTCTTCATAGATTTTGGCTGGCAAGCCGCCTGACAGGAGACTGCCGGTGGACTGTTAGTCCAAGTTGCTAGACCTAGTTTAGTCCTAGACATCATCATCATCGTCCTTCATAGGCCTCCCGCAGGGTTTGCCACAAGGACCGGCGCACGCTTGCATCCATCGGTTTCCCGCAGTCTTAACCACGTCGTCGGTCCTCCTTGTTGCTCTGCCCACGCTGCATCTTCCGGTACGCGGACGCCACTCGAAAACTCGTCGGCCCCAACGGCCACCTGTTCTGCGAGCGACGTGCCCCGCCCACTGCCACTGAAGTCTAGCAATTCTTAGGGCTATGTCGGTGACTTTGGTTCTCGTGCGGATCTCCTCATTCCTGATTCGTTCACGCAGAGATATTCCGAGCATAGCCCTGTCCATTGCTCTTTGAGTCCTTGGCATAAAACAATGTTTGTTTCAGAGAGTTTACTTATTTTGGCATATCATTCAATTTACTAACATACAGGGTAACGTGTCCTAAACAAAACTGACATAACTTTGTGTACTAATACATTTTATTTTAAATTCAGTACGGTTACTACAAGATTGATTTCGAGATGGATTCGTTTTGACATGGGGTTTATATTACATTTTAGAAAAAACGCCGTCACACGTATGTACACGCCATTATAAAACTTACGTGGTTAATATAAGACTGATACTGGAATGGATTATTTTTTACTTACGTCGGTTACGATTGACATTCTGGTTTTTACAAAGGGGTGGTAAGTATATTTTTATTGCGTGAGCAAAAACAAAACTTTTCCTGTTCCGAGATTGCGCTTCCCTTTTTGAGTAAAGTAAACAGTAAGGGTTTAAATCTCTTTGTTCATATTCATTATACTACATTTCTACCACAAGTGTAGATACAAAATACGAGATAGATATAGTATGTGTGATTAGCACCAAATAATTAAAATTGGATAAAACCGAAACTCACCAAAACCCACAAAACCTCTTTATACTTACTCTTTTCAGGGTTCCGTACCCAAATGTACCAAAAAGGACCCTATTACTAAGCCTAAGTCCGTCCGTCCGTCTGAACCGTTATAGATAGATGGTTGATTTTTATTACAGAATGTGTTATGTGTAAAAGCCGTGGTAGCCTAATGGTTTGACCTGCCGACTCTTAAGCAGAGGGTCGTGGGTTCGAACCCAGGCTCGCACCTCTAAGTTGTTCGGAATTCATGTGCGAAATACAATTTGTAAATTTACCATGAGCTTTTTGGTGAAGGAAAACATCGTGATGAAACCTGCACACACCTGCAAAGAAATTTGACGGTGTGTGCGAAGTTCCCAATCCGCACTGGGCCCGCGTGGGAACTATATAGCCCAGACCCTCTCATTGTGAGTGGAGGCCTGTGCCCAGCAGTGGGACGTATATAGGCTGGATTATTATTATATTATTATTAATGTGTTATAACGGTGGATTTCCTAACAAACAGTATAAACAAAAATATAAAAAATTAGGGGTCTATAGGATAGGGGGATTATAGTAAAAACTCTAAAGAAAAACAACAAATACTAAAAACCGACCAGGCGAGAGTCGAGTAGTACGGGACCCTTGGTGCGGGACTCCGACTCGTACTTGACCGGTTTTATATCGATAATAGTTCAGTTGCACAAACCTTCATTTTGAATATCACCTAAAGTCGCGTGCTGTCTACTATGGCAAAGAGTAAGCGACATCAGTACATTGATGCAACTAAGGGAATGAACACAATCCTAATAGGTAAAACCTACAACCTACTGGCAGACTAATTTATACCGTCTGTTCGTCAGCGGCTGCACGCAGCTGATTTCGTTTCCGTAAAACTTATGCTAGTGCTTCGTGTCAGCAGGTAGTGATGCGACTGAATATTTATATATCGATAGTTTGTAGAAAATACGGGGAAACCTGAAAGTTATCTATCCGATTAGATTTATCGCAATAGCTTTGTCTTATCCGGCTATGACATGAGACCGTCATTGTGAACCTTATATCAATAACTTAGACTTATTTATTTATTTATTTACTTAATTATACTAATTTAACCCCGTGCGAAATATAATTTGTAAATTTACCATGAGCTTTTCGGTGAAGGAAAACATAGTGAGGAAACCTGCACACACCTGCAAAGCAATTTGACGGTGTGTGCGAAGTTCCCAATCCGCACTGGGTCCGCGTGGGAACTAATAGCCCAAACACTCTCATTGTGAGTGTGGAGGCATGTGCCCAGCAGTGGGACGCATATAGGCTGGATTATTAACTAATTTAACCAGGCATTAATAAGTAATGCAATTGGCCTGTTTTATTTCCAGTAGTACCTACCCCAGTGCCCAAGCACAAGAGTCCCCTCTATGAAGCAATAGAAATAATGTATGTATGAATAATATCATATCATATAATAAGAAACCCCACGCAATCAACGTGAACCAATGACCGATGTACTTGTACAGTAATACAACTTTACCATTTTTATTGATGTTTGTCAGTATATCACAGATGTTTGTCATTTAATAAGCATTCCTGTATTAATGCTCCAAACTGAGGAAACGGTGCGCTAGAACCTTAAAAACAATTATAAATTAAATAAATTAAGGGTAACAGTTTCCCGGCTGAAACAAATTGCATCACTCGAAATTCCGCTTTTTTAAGCAAACGCTAACCCATTACAATTTTCCTTGTTTACTTACCTAATTATAATAAATCCTTTTTATAAAATAGTCGCATCTACACCTGAAGAATCATAGGAAATTTACCTCTCCACAACCATAAAATAAGGCTGCAAATGAAGTAGAAACTTCGCAACGGTTGCTCTCTATTTTGTTAAAAGGGGGAATTTCATAAGCGCGGCTCGACGTCGGTTTTAATTTACCGAAAACGTAACAAAGCGGTTCGGGGTTTGCGTCCTTTTTCGTTTTAGCGATAATTGCAGAGTTTCGGTAAAAAACGATGTCGGGATCCATTCACTCTTGTTCACGAGATAAGTATTTGATGCGGTGTTTTGTTTCACGGATTTTTTCTGATCAATGGCAAAAAAATCTTTTCAAATGAACAATCTGGCATTAAGCGACATAATAAAAAATATGTACGTACGTACGTTCAAAAATTGGTGCGTCAAGTTTGAATGTTTTTGCGTCACTTCCAATTAAACTTTTTAGAAAACTTCCTTCTTTACTAGTCATTTTTGGATGCTTCTTCTATTTTAATAAATTTCCCACAAAAATATTGTTTCCATATTTTTCCATTTTAGATACCCTACCATATATCTATATAGAGACTCACAAGTGCTTATAGTGTCCGAGGACTGTACTTAATGAGGGTGGCGACAAGAGTCCAAATCCGTCTTAAACTCACCAGAGTACAATGAGATGCTTCATAACCGCATCTTCAAATTACCCACTCCTGCTGTACAAACTTCATTTGCACAACGCTTTCCTTTTTTCTTGTACCCCCGAATTTACAACATGTATGTTTTCCCTATGTTATCTTTTAAGTCATATTTTAAAACAACCCACAGTAAATAAAAGCTTGTCGTTAGCCGTTAAACTTGATTGTTAACCGGACCATCTCCCCCACGGGACAGGCAATGCCTAGTGTTGGGGTCAGTTTAAACTGTAACTTGTATGTTTTTATTTTTGGAAATAAACTATTTGTATTTGTATTTTGTGGGTAAATTGGTGATTCAAATTACTACCTACTGTTTGTATCTTGTTTCCGCAATCAACATCATCTTAATAACAAACGGATATCCACAACTAAAAAGCACAATATTTACAAAGGCTCTTGCGCAGCTATTTTATTACCCACCATTTCTGTAAATGAAAGTTGGTCTTCAAACCATCGATAGTATCGATACGTACCCCATTCCTAAAGTAGTTAAAGCACTGAGTGTCTAGTCTCGGATCCGGTGGTTGGCAACTTATCGCTTCAAGCGCTGCGTCTACCCATAGCTAGCGGCGATCCGCTGGATTTACCATTCAGCCACTTTCAGTTGCAAAAATGAAATAGCAAATTGACGTTCGGAATTCGAATTTGTTTTCGAACGGTTGCAAAGTTGTTTTCGCTGTAATATTTAGATTTTATTATTTGGAGATCTTGATCCATGGAACTGGTTTTAGTGAAAAAAAATGTTTTTTATAACTTGTGTTAATTTCTACGGTTAAATTAAATCTTGCCGCAATCATAAACCAAATTAAGTAGGTTCAAATTACTTACGTCGCAATTTTCAGCCGTACCGTATAAGGGCTTTTTTCCTAAATTTTTTAGATTCTAATTACGAACAAACCGTGTTCTAAATTTAGAACTACTAAAAATACAGGGGTTGTAGGTTGCGTGCGGGACGAAATTCTGGTTACTTTACGCCTCCACTCTGATGTAATCAAGATTGGGGCTCGCTAGCCAATGTGCTCAATTAGGTACTATTTTTAGAACATAATCAAGACATACTGCCGCACTCAGAGACGTCAGTTAATTTTTAAGTTTGATTAAAGTTGCTGCGTCTTATTCTATTGCTATAGCAAAGAAAGTGACAGCAGTAACTTTAATCAAACTTAATAGTTAATTGACGTAGTACCACCTACGCACAGACACGCAGGCGGTGCAGCGTCGACTAAATTCATGTTTTATATTATAACGTGGTGTGTACGTGCAAGGCAATATGTATGTGTGCGCACACACAAACCTCTGGATAATTTGTTCTTAGTTTTTCTTGTGGCGAGGGTGTGATTTTCAATCTAAGACGTCAGTTTGTTCACTAGACGTGTTTTAAAATAACAATAAATTAAATAACTAACTAAATAAATAAACCTCTGAGGGCCTAGTCAACATGCACTACGCTAACTTAGCGATTTTCGACAGTATATATGGTATCGGTATGAGCGGGTGACGCGTCACTATAAATTTTCTTTGATTTCGAAAACTGTAAGAGTATGTTAGCATAATGTATCTGGACTGGCATCCTGATATACATAGTATTGTTAATATATAATAATCCAGCCTATATACGTCCCACTGCTGGGCACAGGCCTCCACTCACAATGAGAGGGTTTGGGCTATAGTTCCCACGCGGGCCCAGTGCGGATTGGGAACTTCGCACACACCGTCAAATTGCTTTGCAGGTGTGTCACACACCGTCAAATTGCTTTGCGGGTGTGTGCAGGTTTCCTCACGATGTTTTCCTTCACCGAAAAGCTCTTGGCAAATTTACAAATGATATTTCGCACATAAATTCCGAAAAACTTAGAGGTTCCCGGGTTCGAATCCACGACCCTCTGGTTAAGAGTCGGCATGTCAAACCATTAGGCTACCACGGCTTATTGTTAATATATTTATGATAAACACAAGACCCTGGGACTTTACAAGAATTGTTCAGAATAACAAGGGTCGACAGGTATCACGGGCACTACTGTGTTTATTTTTGGACCTGAAGCAACTTTGACAGCCCACGAAGTCACGTATACTTACCTACCTACTCGGCGGCTGTCTGGGCAGTATTTCAATTACTCGTATTCGAAATGGTTTACTAATGATTCGCAACCGCACGTTTCGCAAACTGTTTCATTTCGCAACCATTTCATTTGGCCAAACGCTTTTTTTTCTGAAACTGTAAATATTTCAGGATTTTTATTAAACTAACCTAACCTAACCTATAGGGTTCTACACGATGGTCCTGAAATATTTACAGTTTCGGAAAAAAGCGTTTGGCCAAATGAAACGGTTGCGAAATGAAACAGTTTGCCAAACGTTTTTCGCCCAAACGGAAGGACATCGTTCGAAATACATATTTTAAATACTACTGTTTTTTTTTGTTTTTTATTAGAGAGATAGGAACGAGCATGCGGGTTACCTGATAAGAAGTCATTACGAACAATAATGAATCTATAGTAAATAGTTAGTGTTCAAGGATTTAAAAATAGCAAAAATAACACCTACACTAAAAATCCTCCTAATGTTGCTAGCCACAATGTGGCACAATCAATTCAATGACTGTCGAGAAATGATGAATAATTTATGGCAACCCTGAATCGCGGTCGAGTCACGGTCCAAATTATACACATTATTAAGGGCTCTTAGCAATACACGGAACTGAAAAACTTTGTTAACTCTTTTGCTCTTGAGTCGCGGTAAATTGCGTGAAGGAGATGGAGAGATTAGAGTCGGATGAGAGAGAGAGTTATCGGAGGAACTGATTTTGATTTAGCATTTTTTGTTTGAAAGGTGACTTTATCGAGAGTGTTCTTAACTAAGTTTGGTCAAAATTCGTTTAGCCATTTAAGAGTTATGAGCTCTTAAAGTAGTGTCAAAATTCCAAGTGTTGCCAACCTTGCGGATTAAGATGGAAGCTTTATTAAGCTTCCATCTTAACAACAATACTTGCACTATACAAACTTTTATCAAACTAGAAATCATAATTTAAAGGCACAAAAAGCTTTCGACGAACTTCTCTCGAACATTTTTCAAACTCGTTAGCTTTTTTAAGCGTACTCGGGGATAAACTTTGAAAGCTCGCAATGTGTTCTGCATTCCACTGAACTGGATTGGCCTTTTCGAAACTTTCATGGAACCAGTCAAAAAATTGTAGCTGCAACCTTTGTGAATTTTAACTGCACTGACATAAAACTAGAAGCTTTTTTTGTTTCGTTTTGAGTCAATTTTAAAGTAAAAATTACTGCCATTGTTAGCCAATAGCCGTTAGGGAAATAAAATATTTTTGCTTCGCAACGACACGTTGTTCGCGTTGTTTCTCATTATTAACCCCCAACGCAAAAAAGAGGGGTGTTATAGGTTTATCTTTGTATTGGTGTATCTGTGTGTGGCGATGTAGCTCCCATACTAATGAGCCGATTTTGTTTTAAGTCCTTTCTTTTAGAAAGGTGACTTTATCGAGAGTGTTCTTAGCTAGGTTTAATGAAAATCATTCGGGTCATGTAAGAGTTATGAACTCTATAAGTAAAGGTAATTTTGTCGGGGATTTTTATTTATTTAAAGTTATACTGCCTGCTAAGGTAAAAGGCAGTATTTTACACAAAACTACTGTAGCAATTGCAACCTTATTACCCAGTAATGAAATTGCAATTATTACAATAGTTTTGTGTAAAATACTGCTTTTTACCTTAGCAGGGCAGTATAATGAATCATGTCTCACTTTAGTTGAATGTTTTAGCTATGCGCTATTTACTTACATAGGTCGGAATTTACCTAAACTTGACGCATGTTCATTCTTGCGTGAGTGAGATAGGAACACATTATTGAATGAACATGTATCAACTTTAGGCAAATAACCACTGTATGTTAAGTACATTTTATCTTATTGGGTACTTGTTTATGATATTTAATTTTAATTTCAAATATTTTTTTTTAATTATATTTTCACCTCGTTTATCAAAAGTTTAATTTTACTGTCGTAATCTGAGTCGTTTTTTAATTGTTCTCGAAGTGTTCCACATTTCCTCAGCTCTGTATTTTATTCTTGTGATCAGATTTAGTATTTTTGGATATCCAGTGTCCAGAAAGTGCAAAAGATGGGTTCTCAAGTTTGCCTTTAAAACGCCTGGCCAAAGATATTATTATTTTTCCAGACAGATCAGTTTTCCGGCGTCAGCGCACTTAGGCGCAATATTTCATCTCACTGACACATTTTTAATTATCTTCCGGAGCTATTAGCCCTTTCAAACCATTTAATCCGGTAATGGAGAATTAGGAAAATAGTTACTTTTAAACAGTCTTTGTTATTCGTTATAATATTATCAATTACGTTTAATAGGAGCAACCAAAAAAATATTTTAAATAAAATATATATCTTATGTCAATCATGATTTTTAAGGAATCGATTAACCCTAAGAGTGCTCTCTCACTGGGAGCATTTGCATGTAATGTACAATTAAAGATTCCATAATCATCATCATCATTGGCAACGTGATCGTCATCGGCATCGCTATATTCAACGTCTTCTTCATCGTCATCCTCACCAATGAATACAAATGCTTAATCAACCAAAATTTTTATATAAGTTCAATAATATAAATATTTAGAAACAATCTGGCTCTAAGTTTTTTAATAGCCATCGTCAATCTTCGTTTTTCTATGACACACGAGTGACAAATATACTGTAAGTTGCGAGTGTAAGTGTGATAGTGATAGCTAGCCGAATGATATTATAAGCTGGGAGTACTGTAAATAACGTACATAATCAAAAAAAGGCGCATATTTGACAAACAACTCAATTTTACAGTTTATCCTAAAGTGAATCGTCGATGAAAGCAAATTGAAGATCAGAATAATCTTCTTCAGGGTACAGCAGCATAAGCCTGAAAAAAAAAGAAATGTACTTATTAAGCGTTTTCTTTTTCTTGAAGAACCACAGACTGGAATAATAGGTAAAATTAAAAATGAAAATATTTTCGAATTTATTTAGAGATATTTTCTAACTACCCACTGCCAGATTTTTTGGTGTTCCTTTGAATTATGTATTAAAAAAACGTTTAAAAGTTGGATTTAGTAGAGTTTAGTAACGGTAAGTAGTTTTTATTTTTTATACAATTTATACTAGCGTAACTCATTATTATATTAGAAAAAAAATCTACACTGATACGGCTTAAGGTGTACGGAAGTCCGCGATAACCCCTAGCGAAGGACTCCTGACGAGCCCAAAATATGTCGGCCCATTTCCTGACTAATACGTCTGGCATTTCAGGGTTTAATTAGTTTCAAAAATATTTAAATTTAAATTTATTTGCTAGCTGCAAACTGAAAGGAACGCTTGTCCGTTATCTGAATAAAACATATTTAACAATCGCCTAAATAATGGAAATTATCTCTATGTAGCATTTACTGGCAAAGTCAAGTGAAAGTCAGAATAATACACGGAGAGAATATTATTAATTAGGAATGATAACATTATTTGGCTCAGTAAATGAATTACTACTTTTTGACCGATTCTCCTCGTATTTACCCGGATTGTTGTTATAATTGAGGAAACAAGAAAAAAATAAGGCATATTGGCGCTATTAAGACGTCTATTAACTTAGATGAAATAACATAAAACGTCAAGAGTTCGTTCGTTTTCTCTTGAAAGGAGATCAAAGAGATATAAATTTGCTATAACTTGGCAAAAGATTAGCATGGTCACTGGTCACAAGTAGGACTCAAATATTATCGTGGCAACCACAACAAAGCAGCATTTTGTGAGTAAATATTGGATCATATCGCCAATTGCACTCTTAACGGCGCTTTCTTTTTCTCCAATCCCATTTTTCCAGTAAAATATTTAAATAATACGATTATTCGCAAACTTTGAAATTTCATCATAACTCTGAGACCACTTAATAATAAAGATAGTTTTACTCAAGTTTGTGCACAAGCATCCAGAACTATGCGTTGCATAGCTAACGAAGTATTCAGAGCTCTGGAGAACTAGCACAACTTGCCCGAGACTTCTCTCTATCCCTATCTATCTCGTCTATAACGAACGAGACGCATGTAAGTTGTACTATAATTGTTCTGAGGTAGGTGCGAGGGCCGAGAAAATTGCGGACGGAACACGTATTCCGAGGAACTTGCTTGCCGCGCGTGTAGTGTTTACCGGGATGTATGTAACTCGCCTTAGATCGTGTTGACCGTCCAAGAACGTGACTAAAGATAAAGTCAGATAGGGCTTATGTAGGAGTATTATCTATTTCTATGTTGATACTAAATACTATTGAAGTCTTTTTTTTAGTTTACAAAGAAAAAGTTTAGTATTAATTAGTCAATGATAATTTCCACCAATGAACATTAGTAGTTTCGGTTTCCCAAAACTCGCATGTTTTACAGTTATTTTTCTTTGTACATCTTTTCGTAACGAAAAATTCAGAATTTATGGAGAAAGTATCCATCAACCAAATATTTTTGACAGTTAATTTTGTTGTTACTTAAGTTTTTTTTGTTACCTCAGTTTTTTTTATCTTAAATTGGTCACGAAGAGGAAAGAAGCATTTGAAGTTTTGACTTACGTGTTCCTAACCTTCCATATCTTCCATTTATCTCGAGAAATGGTCCTTCGTGTTGAAAGCCTATAAAACTTGACTGAATTCAGATCATTCTACTGACCTACGGAATGGGATCCTTTCCATAGCGATGCGCAGACGACTGGTGAAGGGCAGAGCGAAGACCTCAGCTGCATCAAAGTGCTGGATCACGTCGTAGGCCCACTCTGACGCCTTGTTCAATGCTGCTGCCACTACAGACGTGAAACATTCATTATTAGATTAACAATTAAAATAATTAATATTCATCATATGAAATGGCACAATGCCATCCAGATGACGACAACGACTGCAGTCATAGGCACACACTATCAGATTATTGGGTTTATCCAGATGTTTAAGCAGGTCGTCCAATGACCCATGAAAAAAATGAGCGTAGATAGATTCCTTGCTGTTATATCTGATTTTTTTCGGCCTCGCACTTGTACAATAGGTAGAGGAGCGATAGATTTTAACATATGTGTATATTTGTAAAACATTTCTGTTTTTGGCTCGCCGCTTCTTCTTTAGGAGAACAATAAAGTATGTGGTCAACAAAAAACGGAAATACTCCTATTTGCCCATACCTTCGGCCTCGCTCTCATCGAGCAAGTAGATTGGGATGTCGATCAGGGCGTCCACATCTTCCTCATCGAGGATCAAGAAGACGTCACCCTTCCTCTTCAGAAGGGTGTAAGGGTAGGTCACTGTCACCGTGGCTGTAAATAGGACGCTTAGTTGGTAAGTAGTTTGGTAGGAAAGCCTTAAAGCTAAATTGGAGTGAGTTATGTTTGAGGTACAAAAAAAAAACTTGAATGCATCGGATGTTTACTTAACTGATAGAATCCTGCAAGTATTCGTTTCATTATTTATTGCAGCTGGTTGATTCAACCAGGTAAAATCAGCGGATGTACTCGTATTTGAATTAACAAATCAAAAGGTTCATCGTTGTGTATCATTTGCCGTCGTTTGTGTGAAATAATTCAACAGAATTATCAATTTTGGGTTCGTCAAATTGTAATTCGTAATTTTTAAATCTCCTGACAAATTCCTTTCTTTTTTTATTAATAAAGACAAGGAAACTAAGTTCACTTCAGCGTTTTTCCCGCCCTCTTCAAAGGTTAGTCGCCAAACAATGGCGGGGTCGTTGGGACCCACTCACCCGGCTGATCTGTGCACTGACATTTACATTCAGCCAGTGCGGCTGTACATTATTTTCTCCCTTGCCACTCGGTGCGTCTCTATCGTTATGGTCTAGTTTGAAAGGGATATCCGAGAGACAAAGAAGTCGCAGACAACTTGTGCTAGCTGTCGAACATATCCGATAAAAATGTCTTAATTAATATATAATTTAATGTAATGAAATAAACTATTTTGAATTTGAATTTGAATTATTCACTACCTGTATCCTATTAATCGATTGAGATATTGTTCAACTTACCATTCCCAATAAATTCCATAAGGTTGCCATTTTGTGGGCGTGCAATCTCAGTAAATTCTGAAATAAAACGAATGAAAATACGTGATAAATAATAACACTCTTTATATTTTTTTAACGGGCACTAAGGGCTACCTATCAAAAAGTGAATCAAAATGCAAGTAATAAATGGTTTTGATTTCAATGATGAATTTTATAAAAGTAAAGGCGATTTTGTGGCAACTGTCATACAACATCTAAAAATAAGCTTATTTACTACTCAACCCAAACCGCTAACTTGTCAAAAGAAATAGATACTGCTGTTACTAAATTAAGGGCCTGTTTCACAATCGACAAGTAAATTTATCTGCCAGTTAAAGTTAGCCTTCTCTTATTTTCAAGTGTAAGAAAGGGAAAGGACTAAATATATCTGCCAGATATGCTTTATTTGACGATTGTGAAACAGGGCGGTAAGTCATATAAAACTTGTAAAAAGCAAATCTTATTTTCCGGGCGGTGAGATGTTTGTCCACAATATTGACGACGCGGTTAGCCTAGTTGGTAGTGACCCTGCCTACGAAGCTAGCGGTCCCGGGTTCGAATCCCGGTATGGACAAATATTTGTGTGATGAGCGCGAGTATTTGTTCCTGAGTCATGGATGTTTTCTATGTATTTAAGTATGTATTTCTCTATATAAGTATGTTTATCGTTGTCTAGTACCCATAGTACAAGCCTAGAGCTTAGTTTGGGACTAGGTCAATTTGTGTGAGATTGTCCCTGATATTTATTTATTTATTATTTAACAACATTTTCGGTACCTTTCGTGGGCTTGGCGCATTTTGCCTCGCTCTCCACTTGTTGAATGTGGACGGGGAGTTCCAGGACCATGGAGAGTTCCTTGTTGGCGCTGTCCATTCTGTAAATTTAGACAAATAGATGAGATAAGATTGCTTTCGGTTAAATATGTATAGAATCTGTACGGCTAGCCTATTTTCTCGCTTGTCGCTTGTCGTCTCTTTTGTGAAATACTAGATGGGTAATTCTTTAAGCTTTCCAACCGCTCTCTCTCCTGGTCGCATTAATTTCGAATTTCCTGTAGATTAGGATAGCATTTGCAATTATTTTGTAGAAGTCAGGGCACTTCACCAGATAACTGAAAATACCATCCAAATTTCTGTAGCTGAATTTCAACATTAATGCGACCAAGGGAATGAGAGCGGTTGAAACGCTCGAAGATTTATCCAGATAGAGGAGGATCATCGAGCGACACGGGCAATTTTGCTAACCGTCCTGGTTAATTTTTATAGTAGGTTGAGGTAAGTGTGTTAATTAACTGACGGTTTACAAAAAAGGTGTCTAATGTAGTGACTGGGAAATAATGATGTTGAAGAATCGAATATAATTCCAGATATCACACATACGCATGATAAAATCCCACTTGTAAATACTATAAAGGCCATTAAAACAACAAGAAGTTCATGAAAGCCTAAAGAAAATATGCTTAAAATTTTAAAGAGATCTCAAGAAATATTGCACTCTTATCATTAAAACGCCCACTGTTTGGTACGTCTTCGACTAACCGTGAGGATTCTTTCGGAACACAATAGCATATCTCATTTCCTAAGCACCTTATTATCTAAACGTCCTTTCTCCCATGTAGTCTTTACTTACCCAATTTCTGTAAGCGCACTCTCCTCTCACTCTGATAGCTGCAGGCAACTGTCTTAGCCCATGTCCCCCAGGGGCGCATCAGAATTTCATTTAGGGGGGGGGGGGGGGGAGGCTATGAACCTAGAAGCCAACCCTCAACAGGCCAGGTATCGTTTCTTTTACCGAGACGCCAAGGTGACGGGGGGAACCATGGAGCCCTTGAATCCGCCACCGTTACACCCCATTTCTGTAATCTGGTTACTTACCCAATCGCTGTCAACTCGCTTTCTTTCCACCCTGAGAGCTGCAGGCAGCTGTCTCCATACTGCACGGAGTACGGCTCGAACTGTCCGATGGCGAGCTTGGTATTGCCCAGCAACACGTGGTCCCTCAGAGCGGAGTACTGACGCTTGAAGCAGTCGAAGTCCGTCGTGTGACAGGCGATCAGGTAGCGATCTGAGGGATTTTTTTTAAATCAGACCAAGAAGGAGATGGCAGGACAGACTGGACCATTTTGAACTTTGAAGTCCGAAGTTCAGTTAGCTTCAACTCTTATTATCATAAGTGATGGACAGTGATCGGAATAAGTAGAGTAAGTATATTTACCTAAACTTGATGCATGTTCATTCAATAATGTGTTCCCATCTCACTCACGCATGAATGAACAAGCGTCAAGTTTAGGTAAATATACTCTACCTATTCCGATCACTGGTGATGGATGAAAGAGAAAGGCCATTCGAAGTTTCGAATTTAGAGTTTAAGGACGGAATTGTGGAAAGTTCCGAGGTATTCTTTGGTCCAGCAGTGGGACAAAATAAAGACAAATCTAGATAAGGTACTTATAAGGATGAGGAAAATGCGGATTACACGATGGAAAGTAAAAGGTTGTCGGTCCTTAACTTTTTAATGAAATTAATGCACCTTTTTATCCTTGGTGAAATAACGTCAAATTATAAAAAAATATAATTATTAAGTGTCAATCTCACGTTCATCGGACAGACATTTCTAATCAATTGTAGATGTAATTCTACATTAATTTAGATCTTCTATTAACATGATAAAGCGGTAATGACTTCTACTAAACATAGTTCAAATGAATTCGTTACAGGAACATCCAAAACAATTCTAAAAGCAGTTTTCTACTCCCACTGGAGGATGTTGAAAAGTTCACAAACTATAAATATTAACGAGCGAACGGGCACTTAATACAGCCATTTATGTTCGTTTTTGCGTAACAAGTTGGTTAATAATTAATCGACGAGCTTCCGTGTGGGTCGTTTTGCATACAACATAATACACTGTATGATGATATTAATGAAACACAACGGCTAATTAATCGGTAATCGGCAGTTTTTAATGAATGTGTATAAGTAATTCTACAGAGATTCCAAATTTCAACTAATGTGAACTAATTCAAATTGACTTGAAAGAGTTGTACTAACATTATAAAAGCTTGTAAAAAAAAAGGTATTGTTGTAAAATATATAAATAAAATCAGATTTTGCGCTTAAATTTTACGCATTGACATTCATGCTGCATAAATTTGCCTCTGGAAAGCTGCTTTTTAGAGCGTTTTTATTTCTCGTACCTTTACATATTTTTATCTTGCTTGAAAAAACATGAGAAAATTTCAATTCGACGAAAACCTTCCACTTCTTAAGCCAAACAAAATTCAATTTTCAAATTATGATCGAAAACTTGGCGTTTAATATCGTCAGACGAGGGTAGCGTGAATATTGCATGCGGCCGTACCTCATCGAATACCCTAGCATTTTGTGTACAGCCTTTACCTGTTAAACTAGAGTGTTCTATTCTTGTATACGGTTTTATACATGCCAGTTTCAAACTGGCAGCTTGTAACTTATTTATAAGTAAGACTTTTGGTTAGAGAATAAGACCTATCTGAAATTATATGAATTTGAATATGAACGTTGTCGAATGGCCATTTAGAAATGAAGAAAAATCGAATTGAATAACTTTCCTTTTCCCGCGGGCTTCCCGCCACACAGACGAAAGGTTATTAATTATTTCTATAAATTGTCAAAAGGCCGTTTTAAATTAAACCTAAGCACTACTTAGTAGGTTTGTCCCCAAAGGGATAATCCGGGGTGATATATTAGCGATACGTAAACTAAAAACATAGCCATTGGACGTAACGGTACATTAACCACTATCCAAACCATTACGTTCGGAAAACACCCGAATGCGTTCGGTTGAATGCTGCAGAATCTTTATGACCGTGTTATCAAACCCAGAAAATATTGATCTGCAATTTCAAGCAGTTGTAATGAGTCTAAGGGTTGAAATAGATAAGTTGCTCGCAAATCTTGTCATGACTCAATGTGGTCGATTCACAAGAGCTGGCACGAAAGGAACGAACGAAACGAATGCCATCTATGATTGTGTCCCTTTAAAAGTTGTTCGAATTTCGAAAAGATAAACCCTCTTGCTTAAAAATAGGCCTTACTTATATCGGTAAAAATATTATCGATATTTATATCGACATCAAAATTATACCGGTATTACGTCCCTGTTTTAAACATCATTTCAAATACATTATAATACTTTGCAAGCTAGATCGATCAAATAGATCTAATTGCTTCTCTCTCTCTTGCTTACAAAAATAGGCCTTATCTTTATTTGAATTTGTGACAGAGCATACTTTAACTAAAATAGGTGAATGGACAAGGGGCTACAATATGGGGCTTTTAAAAAAGGGTGTCGTCGGTAACGCGATGGCGACGTCTCTGGTGTTGCGAATGTCCAGGCGGCTGTGACCACTTCCCATCAGGTGGGCTGTCTGTTTGTCTGTCTAAGCCAACAAAAAAAGGGGGAAATACTCGTTTATGTAAGGAGCAAAATACTTCAATGTTTGACTGCACGTGAAACAGTCACGCGTAAAATATATGCATCGCCACATCCTCGCAACTATCTATCAAAGCGAATCATTCATATTATAATTACTGTACAGTCAGGCGGAAAACATGGAAATAATTGTTTATGCGTGCGAAACATCGAATGTATTATGTTGTGAATGAGGAATTAATTTAACGTTTGTCAGTTACATTAACTATTTAAAAATTAATAATTAACTTACATTGACCAAGATTATTTTGTCTGTCTTTGACTGTGATATATGAAAAAAAAAATCAAACCATATATGTCCTTAAGTAGGTACATATAGTGTGAATAATATCATTATTCTTTAATAATTACGGTACATGGGCAGTTGTCAATAAAAGTGTACATAAAGGAGTAGTATAAGAAAAGGCAACTTTTCCATTGCGTCACGAAAATTAGTCATTACATACATACTGTCCCATACGCCAACTTTGAGTTTACACCCTGCTTCAAGTGAATTTCGTCTTCTTATTACACAAACTATATCTACTGCGTTAGGGCCAAAACACACAATATGTCGTGTCGTCGAAATTTACGACGTACATTGTAAAAGTTCACGGCACGACGTACCTACCGCTTTGGCCGAGCTAATTCGACAATGAAGTTAAAAATACACGCATTAAAATGTAAGTAATGCTTTGACAAGACAAATTACGCGTATTACTAACTCCACAATGAGTTGAAAAGTGAAATGTTTCAGTTCTGATCGCGTCACTCACCAGTCTTATCATTAAACTCCTTCCCCAGGGCGGCGCAGGCGCACAACAGTAACAGAAAAACGCGCATTATTATCAGAGTCACGCACTAATATGACTTTATCCACTCTCGCGCAGTTAAGCAAAGAGAGGCTCTACAAAATGGCGACCGCGAAAACTTTGAATCTCATCACATTAATCGTATAGTCGGCTGTCTATCGTTGTCACACTCTCTCTTGCATAACACATACATACAGCAGCAGAGGACCGATCGTTGTGGAAAACCTTGGCGAAAGCCTTTGTCCAGCAGTGGACGTCTTGCGGCTGATGATGATGATGATTCTCAGTAGGTTCACAGTTGGTAATTTGCTCGATACATCAATAATTTAATAAAAATGTAATATTTTAAAAGACTACGTGGTTATTATTTATCCTTTTGCCGTCAGTTTGGAGACAAAGGCAATTTGTACAGGTGTCGCCGTGTTGGCCATTATTTATGACATTACATAAATACCTACATAGTTATTTGTTCATTTAGCTTCTACAAAGATAATCTATACAAAACACCTTATGCCTGATGGCATAAGGTTTCTTATTACTTATCAATTGAGACGGTTAGACATTGTGACATTGGAAATAAGAAATAAGTTGGTTTTAAATAACAATTACAAATGATGTTAAAAATTATAGAGTAAAAAAAAAAAAACGATTTTAAAGCCCAGGCTTAATTATACAAAACTGTACTCGACTGTACAGTGTATACACTCTTAATAACCTAACCTAACCAAGTTAAAAAAAAACCCCGACAAAATCGGGACCTCTACTTTCAGAGCGCATAACTCTTAAACGGCTTAACGGATTTCCATCAAACCAAGCTAAGAACACTCTCGATTAAGTCACCTTTCTAACAAAACAAACTAAATCAAAATCGGTCCACCCGTTTAGGAGCTACGATGCTACAGATAGATACACACGTCAAACTTATAAAACCCCTCTTTTCGCGTCGGGGGTTAAAGTCCTTCGGGTTGGGCTAAAGTCGGTTTGACTAGCATAAGAGGTAATGAGAGCGAGTGAGAGAAGTAAAAACCCAGAGGTAGTTTTTAGACTGCCTTTCCATAGAAGCGGAGACGAGCGGAGCGGAGAGGAAGAGGTATGTGATTCCACTGAGGCGGAGACGAGCGGGGATGAGTGGCGTACTATACAAATTTGATACAGTCGTCTGCGCTTGACTGTTTCCATTGAAGCGGAGCGGAGACGAGATGTGGATTACAACCAATGTGATTGGTCGATTCCTACAAAGCTCCTCTCCGCTCCGCTCGTCTCCGCTTCTATGGAAAGGCAGCCTCAGAGCTATTATTGTACTTCTACGTCAATATCAAAGTAAAGAAACAACCGTATTTGTATTACCGTCGTTCGATATCGTCGTCGATCGTTGTGGAAAACCTTGGTGAAGGCTTTTGTTCAGCAGTGGACGTCTTGCGGCTGATGAAGATGATGATGATGATGATTTGTATTATATATAACTTCGTGTTATAATACTTGGGTTAAATTAAATTCAGTAACAAAATTTTGGAGATTAAGGGCCTGCGCAAACCGGCGGAGCGCAGCGCAGATCACTTTAAATTTATCAATGCATATTCTTCCCTATTTTAATTACAATAAGGTATAAATTGTAATGCTCTGAGACCGACCTCGGAGCATCACGGGGGATTTCCACTCTGCGGATTTCCACTCTGAATTTAACACATAGATAGTTTTCATCCAGAAACATTTCACATTTCCAAAGGGAAAAGGATAAACGACTAAATTGCTTATGTAATATTTCTATTGTTTTTTTCTTTAGTAAATATAAAAGCATGTTAAAAATTATAACCGTACATAAAGTGAAAGAACCCCATAAGCTTACTTAAAGCTATTTCCGTGTTTGTGACCAATTTATGTATCACTAGCTTTCCGCCCGCGACTTTGTCTGCGGTGAGTCAGTACTTTAAGTTAAAATATAGCCTATGTCCACCCTGAAAGTCCATTCTAAATGTTGGTGAAAGAATGTTTGAAATCGGTCCAGTAGTTTTTGAGTTAGTTAGGTGGACCGACGATCTGATAAAGGTCGCAGGAAACCGCTGGATGACAGCAGCAGAGGACCGGTCGTTGTGGAAAACCTTGGGGAAGGCCTTTGTCCAGCAGTGGACGTCTTGCGGCTGATGATGATGATGATGATGAGTTTTTGAGTTTAATCGTTCCAAACATACAAAAATACAAATCTTTCCTCTTTATAATATTAGTATTGATAACCAAATGTATCTCAAATATCGATATCCGCGACTTTGTTGGTTCCTCCGTACGCAGCGGCCGCGTTTTCTTTTCCCTTTCGTAAATATGACTAAACAGATAAGAGGCTTAGAAAACGAGTTGGCGAAGCAGGGGGACTTAAAAAAGCAATTGTTTTTTTATTGATTTGAGATTTTTATTTTATTTTTTATTAGCCTGTAATAGTGTCCCACTGTGGAGCAAAGGCGTCTCCATCGGATTTCCAATTCTGTCTGTCCTTGTCAATATATGTCCAGTCACCTCGAACCGCATCTGTCACCACCTTCGCCTTGGTCGTCCACGGCACCGGTAACCGTCCGGGCTTAACATGCATGAACGTGATAAAATTTGACAGGTTCTAGGGTAATTAATACATCTACTCCATATGTGACGTTCTCAATATAAAGGGACCTTATGGAGGAAGGCAGTTACGCTCTTCTTATTCTTGTAACTATACGAATACTACGGTACCAGTTCTAAGAACGGCGTAACGGCATAAGGTCCCTTTATATGGATAACGTCACATATTCTAACGTAAGACTTAACGCTTAAGGTTTAAAATAAAAGTGTCTCGTCCTGACTTTTAATACCTTTTATTACTAAGCGACTATAGCGATTTTCACTTTTTTATGGCGATTTTATCAAGACGGGACACTTATTTTCAACCTTAAGCGTAGTCTTACGTTAGAATATGGAATAAGTAGGTAGATGTATTAATTTCAGCACCTGTCAAATTTTATCTCGTGCTTTCATGCTAAGCTTGCTGTCTGGGTGCATTTGACAGACGTGCCCGGCCCAATCCCACTTTAACCTGATTTGAGAATAATTAAAAAAATTACATGTCTCCAAAAATTTTTTGTTGTTCAATTTTGTTAATTTTGGTACCTACTTAACAAAACGCGAGGTTAACCTATAAATAAGAAAATAAAAGCAATCTCGTATGCTAATTTATTAATAAATAAACAGTTATATACATTTAGAAAAGTATAAATTTCTTAATAATAATAATCCAGGCTATATTCTATACGTCCCACTGCTGGGCACAGGCCTCCACTCACAATGAGAGGGTTTGGGCTATAGTTCCCACGCGGGCCCAGTGCGGATTGGGAACTTCGCACACATCATCAAATTGCTTTGCAGGTGTGTGCAGGTTTCCTCACGATGTTTTCCTTCACTGAAAAGCTCATGGTAAATTTACATTTTATATTCAAATTATTTTAATTCATTATATTATTAAAAATTCTTAAAAAATACAATAAGACTTACAGTTTATTAATTATAACACTAGCCGAATTCTAAATATATACTTAACTAGCCCCGTCCGCGTAGAAGTCGTTTATCGCTGCTCCTTCGGGAACTTTTATATTTTCCGGGATGAAAAGTAGCATATTCAATTCAAATTAATTTTTTTTCAGGCTACTAGGCCCATACCTTACTGACTAAAATACATACATTTATAAACTTAACAATGTCTTAAATTATTTTGGCGACAAAACAGCGTGGCTCTGTTGAATCGCAGCGTTCAAGTCATGCTCGCGGCAGGCCGCCCCGGAATCCCGGAACCGCCGGAACACGACATCTTTCGGCTAGAAGGCAGGCGACTCGACCGCCCCCAATCAAAGGTACAAGCTATCTCCATTACAAATTACAAATCCATCCAGCCAGCGTGAAAGAGTAACAAACTAACACACACACAAACTTTCGCATTTATAATACGAGTGTTACTAGGGTTTCCTACACTGAGAAAAAGGATTGATGAAAAGTTTGTTAAATGAAACCAAACTTCGTGTACGTGTAGCTTAAAAAAGGGAGTACAAAACTAAGGCAATACCTAACCAAATCAGTCGAGTTAAATAACATTAACTGTTTTATTCTAGAATACATACATACATACTTATTACCCAAAATTATTAATGATTTGCCAGAGGATGTGCGAAATAGCTATTTAAACGAAAATAAAATACACAAAGTTAAAGCACATTTCTTGAAGGCAATAGATACCTACTAGCTTTATATTATAAGTAATTTTATAAGCTTGTAATTGTAGTTTAATATAATTTAAGCACAAACGTCCGAACTCCCCATAGGCACATAAACCTTCTGGGCTTGGAATAAGACTTTTGTATCTTCTCTTTTTAGGCAATAAAAAAAATAAATCCTTACAGACAAAACTTTAATAACGCCTTATCAAATTATGGTTATTTCTGAATTAACCGAAATAGTTTGGTTAAATATTTTTCTCAGTGTACAGTCTTGGACAGAAACTTTTGGATCTTATTACAATGGAATAAGGTGAAAAAGTGTGTAAACATCTTTCTGTTCTCGACTGTACATTCTTTGGTCCCACAAGACCATTTCTCAAAGTACCACATAACCACCTTACTAATAAACGTTGAGTAACGGCTGAGTAGTTATACAATGCTTTGTCCTTATCTGTCGAATTCAAATGTCACAATGACAGATAAGGACAAAGCATTGTATAACTACTCAGCCGTTACTCAACGTTTATTAGTAAGGGGGTAAGTGGCGACGGTTTCGCAATCAAAATTGTTTCATCTAGCAGTAATTTACCTAATAACCTACCCAATATGCTTCAATCAACCGTCAGGAGCAAGATATTACACACTTTGATACGTACATATAAAGCTTAAACCGCATATCGCTTGTCAAGCCGAGGCTACACTGAGCCGTGGCGCGGTTCGGCTTATACAACACTAGCGCCCGCTCTCGCTTTGCTTCGGTAAAATAAGTTATAATGAAAAAAAAAAAATTGTTTATTGTCATAAATCACTACATCATAACAAAAACATGTGAGATCTCCTGCGCGCGTGTGTGCGTGTGCATGTGCGTGTGCGTTATAAATACCTCTTCTGTTTTTATATAATTTAATGTTTTAAGCCACTCCGCCGTAACACTTTTACACTCCCGTAATATAAGAAACCAGTAGTGTCGCGACGACACGTCGTCTGCTGCTTCTGCGTGCAGTTGGCTACCACTGACACCTTAAAGAGGCCTTTGCCCAGCAGTGGAACACAAAATAGGCTAATAAAAAAAGTCCCGTTTTGGTAGGCCAAAGTGTAGCCTCAGCCTAACTAAGCAATTTCGCTCTGAAATTCTCTCCGACGTGAACTATTAAACCGTAAGACACAAGCACCTTTAGCCGATACTTAATAAACAATCTCAAAAGCCAATTTTCTTCAAAAAGAATAAAAAATACTCAAGATTGTTGTGCAAAGATCAAAGTAAACTCCAAGTGAATAGTTTGACGGTTCATATTACTTTGGCAAGTTAGGGGACGTTAAAATCTCGCAGGATTCAGGTAAAATGTAAAGGGTGTTCTTTGTTTTTAATCTTAGCGGTTTTAGTCTATTTAAATTTATTTTCATTTAGAATTAGGGTTGTAAATACAAAACAGAGACGAGTTCCGTAGTTAAGTTGGTACCGGCGGCAGTACTGGCTAAATGTTCGAACATTCTGGCATGCACTAAGTTGCAATTTGAAGGCGAAATTTAGCATGGCGTCCGCTACATGCAAATCCATGATTAGTACATAATTCCGAAGAGTAATAATTTTTATCGAACTACCGTTTTTTTATTGAAAACCATATTTCTTTATTCTCTGAGCGAACAAATACGATGACTATGATTATTCACTATAAGAATAAAAGCTGTTACGGTGACACTAACTTAAATGCTTATACTGTTCAAAACAATAAGGCATACGCTTAAGAACTTCATACTCTTCCGGCCCGCACTCAGAGACGTCAGTTAACTTTGTTTGAATAAAGTTGCTGCTGTCACTTTCTTTGCTATAGCATTAGAATAAGACGCAACACCTTTAATCAAACAAATGCTCTGAATGCGGCAGTTATATTCCTTTTTTATTTTGTATAGCTGTCCCGACCCGGCATTAACTTAAATTGCATAAAAGGCTTTCCGAAAGTATACCCCTAGTCTAGCTCAATCTTTTCCAAATTACCTTGTTTTTTTTAAACTTTGATCATACCCGTTAAAAGCTTTCTTAGACATTGGATTTTAGGAACATTTGCATTGAAAAGGAACTTCTAAAAATGTTGAAAGTCCGATGGAGGGGAATGAAGCACGGCGAGCGGCGAGCGACTTCCCACTTCATTTCTCGGTGGAGACGCCCATCGCAAAGCGTTTGATTAGCATTACACGTAATGTATTAGAAAATCGCTCGCCGCGCCGCCGCTCGCGCATGCTTGTGGTCAAACCGTTAAACGTAATGGTGGCTGTCTTAATTACTGTGCTCGGGTGAAGGGCGAGGGTATGTACTAACTATATCACGGGAGGCTTGTTATATATATATATAATATTTTTATGGGATGGAGGCAAACGAACGCACGAGCCACCTGATGCTAAATGGGATCTGAGATCTAGAGACATGTGCGTGCAATCTCATGAGTACAATCCCAGGTTGCAAATTTTTAGACGCAAATGCGCTGTAATCTTTGTCTTTATTATTGTTTACACCTTTAGAAACTCTTAACCTGTGCCTTTAGGTTTGAATCACATCTATCAGCACCGATTCGCTTCGTCCATAGAAAATAGTCATCAATTCTCCTTTTGAATGCGTGCGTACGCATCTTCATACAAAATGGCGATTTTCTATAGACAAAATGCGAATCGATTCTAACAGATGTGATTCAGCCCTTATTGTTTGCACGTTGCGCATAGGCACGCAAAAAAGCAATACAAATATAATCCTACTATCCTACTAATATTATTAATGCGAAAGTTTGTGTGTATGTATGTTATTTTGGTACTCGTCCACGCTGCAACGGCTGGATGGATTTGGATGAAATTCGGAATGGAGATAGCTTATACCCTGGATTAACATATAGGATACTTTTTATCTTGATAATTTTAGTAGTTCCCAAGGGAAAACCATAAACGACTTCTACGCGGACGGAGTCGCGGGAAAAAGCTAGAAAATACCTTTCTCTCAAGACCTTATATATCCGTAGAATCAGGTTTTAATCTCTCCGCTGTATAAACTTTACGAACACCTGTTAAGTGTACTCCCCCCTAGTCCCCCGCAACACAAACCAAACCCCCTGTAGCGCGGCAAGTACCTCGTAAACACATAATCACTTACCCCCTCTTTAGGGGTTGTTACCCTGGTAATAGTGGTACACAAGAACCGACTAGTTTATATATTAAACTAACCAGATATAAGGGTCAATTTCTGGGCGTTTCAACCGCCCCCAAGTACCTCAAGCTGTATAAGAGCTTATACAGGCATTATAACTCTAGTTACACCATTTTAAGGGCTTTATAAGCTCTTATACAGCTTGTGTGCTGTGTGTGTGGGCCGTCATTAGTGTTCAATACATTAACGAAATCAATGACACTACAGCTTCTGATGTTGATATAAACTACCCCCGGTTTTGCATCTGTTTACGTCAGAACTTGGTGTAGTGTCATATTGATTTCGTCAATATATTGAAATCACTAATGACAGCGGTTGAAACGCCCGGAAATTAACCCATAAGATGGTATGGTAGTTAATTGTACTTTTTCTTGTTATGTAAATTTAATTCTACAAAAATATAGTGCTAGTCGAATTAAAATACTCTTTATGTTACTTTAAAATACAATGTCTCCTTGCGCGTCTCATTGCTTACCGTTTGCATTGTTAAACATAATATAATATATACCTACCTATTTAAGTATGGCACTTAAGGTCGTTTCATAAAGTGTTAAAATGCTGTCCATTAATGCATTCGAGACATATTCCAAACAGATAGAAACATTACAGTGAGGATGTTTGTAAACATGTGAAAATCATTATTTTATTCCAAATAAAACGTAACTCCATTTGACATTTCCCCATAAAAAGTATCAAAATAATTACAACTCCGCATCCAACATCTAACTTTAAGACCACGATCAAGACGTATCAAACTCAATCATATTAAATAACCGAATTCTCGATTTATCTACCAACTTATCCGGCGACAAATCGAGAACACAATCAACTTGTTCAAATCGCATTTGTATTACATTCCAGTTCCAATTCTCTAATCCTATTTTTGTGACCCCGAGGGTCGAAAGATAATGGGACAAACTTTCCTGCTCCCAGGTTTAATATTGTTTTGTATTAGTTTTTTGTTTGGGATCTTGTTTTGGAATGATTTTGTTTTAGGCAATGGTTTGCGTGAACACATTTATAAATACGGGAGTTATATTTAATAAAATAAATACATATCAGGGGACAATCTCACACAAATTGACGTAGTCCCAAACTAAGCTTTACGTTTATAGGTAACTAGCTTTCCGCCCGCGACTTTGTCTGCGGTGAGTCAGTACTTTCGTAAGTTAAAATATAAGTAGCCTGTGGTGGACACAGGCATACAAAAATACAAATCTTTTCTTTTTATTAGTGTAGATAGACAACGATAAACATACTTATATAGAGAAATTACTTAAATACATAAAAAAACAATGAATGATGAATGAAACATAATTAATGATGAAACTTGCGCTCATCACACAAATATTTGCACATACTGGGATTCGAACCCGGGACCGCTAGCTTCTTAGGCAGGGTCACCAACTAGGCTAGGCGTCGGTCGTCATCTTCATTAGTGTCAACAGATTACATAGTAGGGGTCGTGGTCGTGTCCAGTTTTTGTGTACACGTGTCCTTAATCGTGCCATGTCCGTGTAATACGGACATATGTGTTTTAGGCCTGATCAGAATAGATACCCGTGTATTAAATCCGTGTTTATGCTCAGATAAACGTCGACGAATCTTAATTACTCGAAGACGCTTAATACCGTGCTCTAAGAACACGGATAGTCGTGTAACACGTAATCTGCATTATGAAGATTACATGAATATTCACTGATACAAAATTATTCATTCACAAACACGGTATGTATGGTACTGTATACGTGGGTGTATACAGGGTGTCCTACTTTACCGCCGCTCTTAATGCATTACACTCCCGCTGAATAATTAAATGAATGGCCGAGAATGAATGAAATAAATGGAAATTACATTCGAGTACCATTAACACCTGATTGACGTTGATGCGGGTTCACGTTTGGGATAAATCGAAGGCTGTCACAATGGACGATGAACTAGCAGTTTCGTAGTTTGATAAATCTAGGCACAGAAGAGTAATGGTCTAGGTTTAGAAAAAATTGAATTGTTTTAACATTCAAGAATATTATAGGAAGATAGTTTTTCATTAATTTTTCTTTTTGTTTTTGTCTGCCTAATGTAAACCGACTCGCAGGGTCCCAAGATACGGGCCCAGCCTAGTTTGGGGTCCATTGGATATATCGCATTATGTAAATAATAATAATAATAATAATCCAGCCTATATACGTCCCACTGCTGGGCACAGGCCTCCACTCACAATGAGAGTGTTTGGGCTATAGTTCCCACGCGGGCCCAGTGCGGATTGGGAACTTCGCACACACCGTCAAATTGCTTTGCAGGTGTGTGCAGGTTTCCTCACGATGTTTTCCTTCACCGAAAAGCTCATGGTAAATTACAAATTATATTTCGCACATAAATTCCGAAAAACTTAGAGGTGCGAGCCCGGGTTCGAACCCACGACCCTCTGCTTGAGAGTCGGCAGGTCAAACCATTAGGCTACCACGGCTTTTTATTATGTAAATATTTCAACTATTTTACTCAATAATTTTTTTATTATTCTTATTCTTTCTTCTTATAAATAAGCGGCCCTAAAAGGGATTTGTGTGAGTTTTTGCTTGTGGCTTCTTAGTTCCCAAACGGATGGACCGATTTGAACGGGGTTTTTTATAGATGTTCTTAGCTGGGTTGGGATGGTCCTTAGCTAGGTTTGATCAAAATCGGTTGAGCTGTTTATGAGTTATCAGCTCGAAAAGTAGGGGTCGCAATTACGTCGGGGGTTTAATCTATTTAATAGTTATGACTAGTTTAAAAAAAAGAGCCTCAGTTAGTTTTATCGGTCAAGCTTATTGGTAAATTGGTAGTTGATTCCTCTTTATATCCCCATCAATCCGTTGGTCTGTTATGCAAGGCGGATATATGCGATTAACATCAATTAAACCTTTTTGCCTTTAATCTATTATTTATGAATGTGAAAAGCTAGTGAATCTCGGACTAGCGTGCGGCGTTCGGTATTATTATGGTTTCCATGAACGAAATCGATTGCCTGCACTGCAGACTGGTGCAGTCATTATAAGCGTTAACCTTTATAATGTTGGCCGAGATTTTTAATACCGTAGTTTTTGGCAAAGATGGCCCATGAGCGAGCGGAGGACATATCGTCCATTCGCCTCCGTCCATGATCATAATCACCTTTCACACTAGAGGTATCGCGGCTTTTCTAACGGACAAAAATGCTTGCCCTAAACCAGAAAATTAAAACTAGCTTACTTACTACTCGTACATACCTCATAAAAATCATGTAAACGCTGTATCTTGTCTAGGGGACACGGTTTATGTAGGAAGACATGTCGAAACTGTTTTGTGTGGTATATATATATTTTTTTTTTCTCGTAATCATTCTGACATGTTCTCCTACAAAACTTCGCAGATATTTTATATTATTTTTACAGTTTTATATAATGCTAGAATAAGTAGTATCATTGTAACATTTTTTTATTTAAAAAATGACTAACTGTTGAGTTATTTGCGGCGCTTCTTTTCAGCAGTGGTCTGCTCTTGGGTAGCGCTGGTAGATTTTGACGTGTAAAAGTGCCCGTGCGGCCTATTTACTGAATAAATATCTTTTATCTTTTTTTTTTCTTTTTATCTTTCAACCAACCAGTGACGCCTTTTGCGTGTCATATTTTTACACATTTGCCGTGAGCCTGACACTGAGCATGGCCGACATCATCTCGGACTTTGTATTGAGCTAGACTCTACTACTTAACTATTTTCTAAAGTAGTCAAAATCTATGGAATTGACAGAGGTTGATGCGATCAGTCGCATGTTTTATTTGATTTTATGCGTCTTGGCCAGGGCCCCTGTTAGTCAAATTTTAATACCTACACGTACAACATTTTACATTTCATAGAATCTAATCACCATTAGAAATAAGCTCGACACACACGGTCAGTTAAAGTGATCAGTTAACTGACGTACACCCAAAAGCTGACCTTGAGTTCGTATAATTTCAACACGATTTCACACTCATGTCGTGGTCAGCTTTTGGATCATCGGGCGCGAATTATACAGAAGCGGTGCAAGGCGAAGATACGGCGCAGGCGCGATACCGTTACCATTTAGCTGATATAACTTTGATGTCGACTCCGAAGCAGTTTCATTTGATTTGAAGCCAAAGCAATTTATCCCAAAGTTTTTCCTAAGTATCTGTCACTTGAGTCGATGAATAAAACATCCTGTAGGTCCACTGTGCCAACAGAGAAGACCAATCGGGGGATTTCGGTCAACTTCGGAATTATTCGGGTTACAAATTCAGGGGTTACAAACGGTTGAGAGTAATTATCAAAAAGACGGGCAAGTGCGAGTCGGACCCGCACACGAAGGGCTCCGTACCGTATTATTAAGATCGACTAAAAACAAAAGTTTATTGTATGGAGACCCCCTTTAATTTTTCATTTAATTTATTTTATTTGTTGTTATATAGCGGCAAGAGCGCTAAAAAGATCACAACGCGACGAAATCAAAACTTTGCTGCCCCCTTTCATTCCTGCGATCGTTTTACAAGAGCGACAAAGACAGCTAGTTAAAATTTAAGTTTTTAGTGCTCTCACATTTGTTCCATTACGCTTACGCTTACGCTAACGTGTGTTTGTCTTGATTATGTAAATAACTCATAAACAACAGTAACTTCTAACTAGTGGATAATGCAAACGATGAGGATTCTGTGTCAGATTACCATTTCTTGGTGAAATTAAGTTTCAGGCGTGGAACGTGTTAGATACATGATACTCGTACATCAGACCTCAGACACAAAAACACAATCTTTGATGGATTCTGTAAAGTAAATATCGAAACAAGAACACTTAACTAACGGCTATGCTTTTATAATATGTACCTAGATCCTATGTCGAATCCGAAACTGGACGGCTAGCACAAGAGGTCCGCGACTTGTTTTTCACTCGGATCTCCCTTTCTAACTCGTATGTAACGATAGAGACGCACTGAGCGATAAGCGAGAAAATACTAAGCACTCTGTGCTATTTAAACAAAATAGTTAATATGAAATTTAGAAACGTCAACGTCTGTTAGGTGAGTAATGAATTTGAAATTTTTAAACGTACGTACAGTCGCACCACGGGATTGTTGAGCCACTTGCTAACATTCTTAATTCGGGCGGGTTGTCAAATCATACACGGTATAATACTATTGGAATTAGACGATTTGATAACCTGACCGAATTAAGAATGTTAGCAAGTGGCTTCAATTTGGATCTATCGCTGTGCTGAAATGTTGGTAAAATAAATATAGGGTAAAAACGTTCCAAAAGTCAGCCTTTTGTCTGCTCCTTTAAAGTCTATTATTTTTTTAATTTAATGTATGTTTATGAAGTACCCTCAGCGCCACAATGGCGACTGATCGAAAAACTTCTCCTCATTAAAAAGACTTTAACAGTATTCGCCATTATTCAAACTTTTGAAACGAAACATTTTCGTCCAATTAAGAAAGCAATACAAACTTAATAAGCTAAATAAGTTTGCTTCTTGGGAAAAAAATCGGGAGGGATTAAATGAGCGTTGCATGCGTTCATTAAAACGTTGGATGCCACGGGCTCTAATTGGAGTTCATTTTGTTTGGGCGTACGGAAAGCTGGGAATGGAAAAAGTAAATTTTTACCAATCATATTTTAAAAAATATCTAACAATAAGTAACACTTTATTTGCCTGAAAACTTCTAATAACGTTAAAACAAAATGTTCAGATGTAATGGTCAAAGTTTTGTAAAATCTGCCGGAAAATTATAAAAAAACATATTGATTTATGGTACATACATATATTACTTAGATGCGTTACACCCCTTTCTCGCGTAGTCATGCACTAAGAAGGTGTTTACCGTATTTGGACTCGCGACGAACGCACGCGTCCCGTCTCGCAAAAAAAACAAATGAGTCATAAAACAAGGCGTCCTGTTTAAACTATGTGGAAATTACACTACCACGACGAAAATGGAATGCTTCTATCAATTTATTATTATACAAAGTTCATTATTTCTTTGTAACTACTTATAATTTCTTGTCGCCGGAACTCATCGAAGTGTGCCCAGTCGTTACCATGGAAACGCCTGTCAATTTAAACTTTTAGTTAATCATAGCGCAAGTCATTTTCCAGCTCTGAATCAGGCAGCAAATTGCGATTTCCGGAGTTCTCTGAATGCCTTCATTCACTCGTAAAGATCGCCGTTTAGTTACATTTAACTTCAGTCAAGGAGACTTGTAAAAGGGCTTTCAGTGTTGGTCTAAGGTACGAGCGACAAGCGTGTAATCGTACCTTTTGTGGTAATTTTGCCTTGCCGCGGTAACTTTACCGACGTAAGAACTCGTTGAGAGCAATCGCTTAAAACTTGTACTATGAAACCCATGCAAACGAAGTGTTTCCAATCATTATCATCATCATCGCCATCGTATACATCCACACTGCAATAAAGGTGTCTTCATTGCCTGGTTCTTAACTAAGATTATTATATTATATTGTACCGACTGGCAACTAAATGTTATCAGAAAAACTAGTTTAACTAAGATCTGCTCGCTAATCTGAGACCTGAACTTAGCCTTCGACCACCATTCATCGTTTTGCCTAATAAAACGTCCCATCCATCTTCACTTCAATAGCGTTATCTTATCATTATTAATTTATAAAAAAATGCGGTTATTTAGTTATGTGACGTGCAAGTTACCATGGTTGACGGTATTGAGTTTTCTGTGATTCTTAAATTCACGATGCATTTTGGAAAGAAAATAGTGATAAACAACTTCTACGCGGACGGAGTCGCGGGCAAAAGCTAGTTGTTTAATAATCGCTAGTCGCTCGTGCCTTGCCGCTCGCCTATGAGCACGCCTATTACGCGAAATTGCTCGCAATTGAAAACTCGACGAAAGGTCCAAGACAAAGGGTCGTCGCGGACAGGTGCAGGCTAGATCAACACTTGACTGTCCATACCGACGTTTTCCCAAGCAGCACACAAGCTGTATAAGAGCTTATACAGCCCTCAAAATGCTGAAACTAGAGTTATAATGGCTGTATAAGCTCTTATACAGCTTTTGTGCTACTTGGGTTGTTTCTGACTAGCTTCTGCCCGCGACTTCATTCGCGGTGGCAATCCCATTGTAATAGTGATTATTTGGGATAAAAATTAGCCAATGTGTTAATTTAAGAGATATAAACTATGCATTCCAAATTTAATTCAAATCTGTTCATCTGTCGCAGTGTGTGGAAGTAAGAAACATACAACTCACACACTCACAATATTTACCGTCTGTCTCACAATCGGCAAGTAAAGTATATCTGTCACATAAATTAAGCCCTTTCGTACACTTGAAAATAGACAAGGAGAGCGCTAACTTTATGTGGTAGATAAATTTACTTGTCGATTGTGAGGCCCTTAGGGCCTGCGCAAACCGGGGGAGCGCAGCGCAGATCACTTTAAATTTATCAATGTATATATATTCTTCCCTATTTTAATTATAATAAGGTAAAAATTTGAATGCTCTGAGACCGACCTCGGAGCATCACGGAGGATTTCTACTCTGCGGCTGCGGCTCTAAATTTATACCTTATTGTAATTAAAATAGAAAAGAATATACATTGATAAATTTAAAGTGATCTGCGCTGCGCTCCCCCGGTTTGCGCAGGCCCTTATAGTGTGATTTTAAATAATTTGTTATAGGTACATAGGTACATAGATGTAGCGATAAGAACGCCTGTTGTTTACCATTTTAAATTAAATTGTTGTTATTTGATACATTTCAGTTGTAATTATCTGTGGTGTACCAAGAGCCAAAGAGTGCAGAGAAAGTTTGTATGAATGTTTGTGGATCAATCACGCCTAAACTGCTGAACGGATTTTGATGAAATTTGGCACACCGATAGTCCTTACGCTGGATTGACACAGGTTATAATTTATCCCGGAATATTAGATAGTTCCCAAGGAAAAAGCGATAGGGGAGACCGGGGATGGTTGACTTGATAGGGGCAGGTTGACTAACTATCAAAAACTCGTCCGAAGCAAAGGCCTTGAGCCAACCAAGGGCTCAAGGCCTTTGCGTCGGACGAGTTTTTGATAGTTAGTCAACCTGCCCCAATAGTCAACCACCCCCAGTCTCCCCTAAATAACTTCTGCGCGGACAAAGTCGCGGGCGAAAGCCGGATTTCAAATTCTTCTAAGCCATGTATCTTTCCATCCTTTTAAAACCCAATTTCCTTTTTAGATAGAAGTTCTTAAGAACTAAAACTTCCGGTGCCCGAATGGTCCCAATACCATTGCGGCAGGTCAGGCGTGTGCTTTTAAAAGCTTTAAGCTCCCGCTAAGTTATAGCTTTAGTGTTAGTTAGAGCTAAAGTGCCCGAGCCTTGAGCTTTTTATAGACCGCGACTCCGTTTGCGGAAATTTATTTATCACTGTTCCGTTGGTTATTGTTTGATTTTTTGAAATAAATACATACAGGGTGTTAAAGAAGCCCTGTCCAATAAAAAAATGTTGTATATGGAGTTTACAATTTTTTTTTCTGTACATCTAATACAAAAATAACTATTTTCAAAGTTCAAATTTAAAATCGATTGATTATGGCGTTGAACTGTAAACTGAACAATCAAACACATTTTTTTTAATATTAGTAGGCAGGATGTACAGTAAATAAATGTGTAGCAAGCAAAGGTACCTACATTTTTTTATTACCTTTGTTTTGTTTCAGGTAAGTACCAAGGGAAAGTTGGAAAAATCCTTAAACTAAAAAGGGAACCGGTGACCCTAGAAAAAGGTAAGCATTCTATAAAAATTTCGCTGCAAATACAGTGAAATATTAGTTAGAAAATGACATCATGTTTGTTCTAATTATACAGTGACAAGTTAAGACGACACGTACGTACTCGTTTTATAAGTTTGCGCGATTATTATTCATATGAACCCTACTAAAATAAAAAATAAATAGAACAATAAATAAATAAATAAAATAAACAGTAGTTGGGCACTAACCAGACGAAACGCAATAGAACCCTATTTATTACTTAACATGCAAGCACGAGATAAAAATTGACAGGTGCTAGGGAAATTAATTCCAACGTAAGACTTAACGCTTAAAGTTTAAAATAAAAGTGTCTCCTCCTGACTTTTATTACCTTTTATTACTAAGCGACTATTGCGATTTTCACATTTTTATAGCGATTTTATCAAGACGAGACACTTTTATTTTAAACCTTTAGCGTTAACTCTTATGTTAGAATATGGAATATATTGTCAAGCTAAATGAAAGCTATTAAAGATGACATGCGAAAGGATTCCCTCACATGACCTGACCACAGCGTTGACTAAATGACAGCAGCCAATTGATGCAAGTAGGTAATGACAGAATTACTTCCAGGATGTCTCCCGTCCAAGCGTAAGATGCAGAGAGGATGGAGATATTTATGAGAGGGGGATCCCCTGGATCCTATAGCATTTCCGATGGACTTCAAAAAAGAGGTGGTTGTCAATTAGACGTATGTTTCTCTGTGTATGTTGCAAAGAACCGGTTCCAATTTATTGAGGAGTTCCGTTGGTTTTTCATGGATTCTAATGACCAGATTTTAATAAAATTTAAATCGGACCACCATTGAGATATAACTTACCTAACAAAAAAAAAAATCGGTCCAACATTGGTGAAGACATTGCGTAACATAGTCATAGTCATAGTCATATACATTTATTGCTTTTATGTTGTACATAAGGTCTTAAGAATACAGTAGGCAGTTTCAACATAAACCCTGCAAGGGCACCGCAACAAGACACTTAATGTCTATTTAGAGACGCTCGTCTTTAAAACACTTATTCAATACTATACCTATTACATATCGCATGAAAATTAATAAAATTAACAATTTCCATCACTCTTTAAATGTTAAAAATTCTTCTAGGTTATAAAAACATTTTGATATCAAATTGCTCTTTAACTTACTACAAAATATAGACTCTTTTTTTTAAATTTTTTATTGTGAGAGGTAACTTATTGTAAATTTTTACAGCCATACTCACAAAAAGAATACAGTCGAACTGAGACCTCCTCATGTTTTGAACTGTGTTGAAAACAAAGGAGCAATAAGAACAATTTAGCAGTTTCAGAACTTACTCTGTTTATATTTGTTCTATTTGTTGTTTTGTGAAGAGATAAATAAATAATTATGAATTATTATTATAAATTATATTGTGATAAATATTTGTTCGTTCTTAGCGAGTCCTCGTACCCATCATTTTCTTTTACATCATTATTAATATCATCATACTCTATCTTCTTTTATAAAGGTATTGCCAAAAAACCTTAATAACTATATTGTGTACAGGAAAGATGGTTTCCCGTCGCACGTTTCATTTACGCACTGTTAATGATGACTAGTCGTAAATTAAGCGAAGTCATTAAGGAAGCTGTGAAATATTGCGATTTGCGCCTATTTAGTGACATTACAGATATTGTGACGTTCTTAATATAAAGGGACCTTATGGAGGAAGGAAGTTAAGCTCTTCTTATTCTTGTAACTATACGAATACTATGGTAACAGTTCTAAAAACGGCGTAACCGCCTGCCTACATAAGGTCCCTTTATAATGAGAACGTCACATTTCATCTCGTCGATTTTTGGATATTACTGGAGGAATTTAACATTTTTTTGTCCATAAAGTCCACTAAGCAGACAGACAGACAGGTCTGACGTTTATATTTACGTTCTTTAAAAGTATATTTGCTAAATAGTTCTACCTGTTCTAAACTTCACCATTTTCTGAACTCTCTTTTGGACCAGTATCTGTCTCTTTACGTCTGAATGACCTAATTGAAGTGTCCCAGCTTCTAGTTCTCAACTTCTCATTAACTCAGTAATTAGAGCAACCTAATTAGGCGCGGTTCGAGTCCCCGCCTTGGGATCTGTGTCAGGTAGACCACCGAGTAGTTTGTAAAGGTTTGGCCGTTTTAAGTTGTGAGGTTGGTTAGTTAGGAGCGGGCATCTGCATGTCCAATGGTGGTATGGATAGTTATAGGAATAGTGTACAAGCAAGTTGCACGTATACATTACGAAACGTACCTAATTTTAATCATTCTAACATAGTGCATTTGTGGACTAATTAAGTTTTTTACATTTAATACATAATTATGTGAATAGATATATGTGACGTTCTCAATATAAAGGGACCTTATGGAGGAAGGCAGTTACGCTCTTCTTATTCTTGTAACTATACGAATACTATGGTAACAGTTCTAAAAACGGCGTAACCGCCTGCCTCCATAAGGTCCCTTTATATTGAGAACGTCACATATGTAATTTTCTCGGCAAACGTCGTGTGGGACGCCCCCAGTGGCAAGATGGAGCGATGATATGCGCAGATTGGCCGGTGTAGGTTGGATGAGAGAAGCTGAAGATCGGGAGCAGGGGCATGCATTAGGAGAGGCCTTTGTCCAGCAGCGGACTAGTACGGGCGGATAATGATGATGATGAATTTTCAGTGCTAATAAATTACTCAAGCAATTCAGACGCCATTTTACATTCAAGAACAATCTACATCCTTCTTTAACATACATCCACGGGCAAACAGCTCGTTCAAATAGGTAGAGAGAGATGTACCTTACTCATGTTACTTATGTAACTAATATAATTGGGAATCTGCATTGTTTTTTGATTTATTAAAAAGTCAAAAATATTTTTCGAATAACTTATAAAAATAACCAAGATATAAGCCATTAAATATCTATTTCTCGCAAAACAGAATTTAACATGGAGTTTATATGGCCGTAGTGCCCGCTGACGTCACAGTACAGTACATGTCTCTTTATGTAATTAGTATAGTTTTAAATGCTTATATTATCCGTATTTTTTGGCCGATTTATTTTTGTCATCTCTTTTGTATTTTCATATTATGCTAAGAAATGCAATAAAAAAATTTAATGAATATTCCATATGAATATACTCGTGTATGAACTGAACATGCGTCAGTTTTAGTTTTGAACCTTATATATCCGCCTGTTTGATTGTAGCCTAGCTGTGAATTGAAAATTGACCCTCGTATTGTAAGAACAGCCTCTTAATCCGATAACCTAACAGATCCTTCAAACTCAACTAAAGCTGTCAATAACACCCATCCAAGCCGCGATCGCTATCACTCACAGAGTCACAGAATGTGTGTGAGCCAATTGCAGCTTAGAATGGTCAACCGTTCAGCGCTCTTAGTCGAAATTTGTATGGATATACGACGCGTAGTGGCGTTGAGGGCGTTGAGTGTGTGAATCTACCTTTTTAACATAAGTAACACGTACGGGGTATGCTTCTTGCCCTTTTCTTAAAGAAATGGGCTTATGAATTTAGTACCTACTGCGAATTGTGGCAAATTTAGTACCTACTGCGAATTGTGGCAAATTTGACACCATTTTGCTATCTTTTAACTATTTTGGGAGTCTTGGCTTTCTCACAAAGAGCCATATTTGACTTTTCTTGATTTGGCTACCATTACTGCACCGTTACTGTTTAACTTTGGTATCTGTGTGTGTTGCCATTTTTTTATAATCTGTAATCTTTGTTTTTTTTTCTTGTGAACGTCGAATAAATGTTTCTATTTCTATTTCTATTTTTTATATTGTATAATTGTATTTGTTACAATTCCAATAAGTACCGTAAATGCTTTACTACAAAAGCTTTCGGCGTCTAACAAACAAGTTTTCACAATGAAACTTCAAATTTAAACTACATTTTTATTTCGGCCGGAGAACGACCGGCGCTCGGAACCCTTTCGCCGGAAATATCCGGTTCTACCCGGTTGGAACCGGCGCAATCTGGTCCAAACCGGATCGGGCGACCGAGGCGATTCAAAGCGTATGCGGCCGTTTCGCCAATGTTGATTTCCGATTAAAGCCTGCGATGGTTTTTCCATTTTATTTAAAAGGTTTTTTATTCTAGTTTCGAAATTGTTTTAATATTTTTTTCTGGTGTTTATTTTCTTTATTGCTAGTAAACCCTTAATTTTGACTAAATATGGACTTGCTATCGAGTTCTATGCATGCATTTCATTTGTTTATTATTAAATTTCCTGATTATGAACGTGCCTTTATTTATTGTTAGATTCACTTCGTTACAAAAAATATCAGTAATATCTATGGAATTATCTTCTGAATCACAGTTAATTCAAAGTTGGGTCAAAAGTCTCAATAAAAAAAAAAACAACCGGATGGAGAACCTCCTTCTTTTTTGAAGTCGGTTAATAGCGCTAATAAGTAGTAATAGTAAACCTGTAAGTACCAGAAATAATTCCAATCTAGAACAAAGCAATCAATCCAGTTGGAAATCTCATTACACCAGATTCCCGGAAATCTGAAAAAATTGCAGGAAGTCGTGATTAACGAGATCTTATAACAAAAGTGATCCCCAATATCGGTAAATCAGTGAGATTAAACTCCCCGTATTTGCCACTCGACGTCGGCATTTCCGCCTCCAACAATTTCCGCCACTCCACAGGTACCTATTCAATAATAGCTCATATTTGTATGTACCCATTAGTGTCAGTTTCGATTTGCGGAATAATTTTCGGTGAATGCGAAATCCGTTTTTTAATTGCGGAAAAATCTACGTGATATTATTAAAGTAAATCTAAAAACGTATTTTTCAACTTAAAAGCTTCTAAAAAACCTGTGCTTCACAGAGAACTTTATTATATGCTCAGCAAAAGTTTTATATAAAAACCTTTTTGTATCTTGAAACGGTATTTCTAGACAAGCGAAGCACTTTTACGACCAAACGAATTCCTGTCTCAGAGTAACGTCGGCCTGACAAAGCGTGGAGCTCGCACCCCGTCATCTCGCCCCTAAAATGCCGCCTACGTAACCTGTATATGTCACCTTTGAAATTACATACATCCTGCATGTACCGTTCACTCAACAACTCGTCCCTCCTGTATACGCTCCCTTTGAGCCAAAGAGCACTCTGATACTTCACGATTAAAGCTTCCCAAACTGTCTGTGTAAATTTGTCTGGTGCAGGGTTGTGCCGAGTGACATAGTTGTGATATGACGACTGAGATTAAGTTTGTTGTGTACCTTTATGTGTCGCGCGTAATGTACAGTAAATGTTTAATTAAATCCTTGGAGGAAGCTTGGATTTTCTTAAGGATTCACGAGATAATGAGGTCATATGAGTTATTAAAGCTTATTTACAGTCTCTTTTGCTGGCGGCGGAAAATTTCCACAGGTTTCCGCGGATTATTTCAGTGTCACCTTTTTACTTAGCTTTATGCTTTGCAGAAAGATGTGCCTATATTCCAGTACAATAAACCTATTCATTTTAGTTAATATGCTTTGTCACTTTCATTAACGAAACGGAGTACAAAATACTGGTAGGTAATATTTTTATATCGCTGTTCACGTGCATTTGAGGTGAAATTCACTTGCGCTCACAATTTTATAGATGAAATACTATGGCATTATAGGTATTTTAGTTAATATGCTTTGTCACTTTCTGTCAAATATAAATGTCAGCGGAAAGGATAAGGCCGCATATTTAAGCATACTTTAGTTATTAATGCGTTAGGAATAAGATATTGAGTATTGTATAATAATTATACTTTTATGTCCAGTCCCTTTATTCACACGGATAGGATAAGCTCCTTGAAATTAACATTTGACAGATGTTTGTAAGTATGTGTGACATCCATCCGCGGTTTGAATATTTGGAGCGAGCATTATCTTTGATCATTGATCAAAAACATCATTAAATAGACAATACAATCATTTTTATTTATTTTAGCTAATCGACTTTGTATTTGGAAGATTAATGACAGAATGTAAATGTATTCAAAAACATTTCTGATTCTATTAACTCTGGTTAAAATCAATAGGTATGTGATATTTCAAAGGCGTGAAATGCAAAAAGTTACAGGAACATTGTCGGGAATGGATCTCATAGTGGAACTTAGTTGTGGAACTTTTGCTATGTGCGAAGTTGGAGAAGCGCTTTTGATGTAGGTAGAATCATCTTTCCGAACTCTGTGTGAACTGCTGTTCTATTGGATTCTGTTATGCCCGCTTTCCACTGCGAGCGGAGAGGACTCCGTACGGACTGCGTTTAGCTTACATGCCGGTAGCACACCTCCGCCGCGAAACCGCGAAACTGTGGCGGAATCGTGATATTTAATACGAAATTGAAATTTATTTCGTTGCCAGAGTTTCACTACTAAGAGGGTTTGGGCTATAGTTCCCACGCCGGCCCAGTGCGGATTTGGAACTTCGCACACACCGTCGTCAAATTGCTTTGCAGGTGTGTGCAGGTTTTCTCACGATGTTTTCCTTCACCGAAAAGCTCATGGTTAATTTACAAATTATATTATAATTCCGAAAAACTTAGAGGTGCGGGCCCGGGTTCGAACCCATGACCCTCTGCTTAAGAGTCGGCAGGTCAAACCATTAGAATACCACAGATTATCTTCGTCGTCATCATCGTTGATATGCCAAGTTATATTTGTATATTATTGTGAAAAGGCTGTTAAAAATATTACACTTTTGTGTAAAAATACATCTTTGTGAGGCTAGGTTTTAGTCGGTCTTATTTGTATCACGACCTCGACACAGGATCTTAACTTTCGTGACCTCTGAAAGACATTTTAGAAATTCATGACAGTAAAGATGGCATAAAACGAAAGTGCTGTTATATTTTATGGCTGGGCCTGACTTCAATACGATATAGAGATTCCGCGACATTGTTCGTCGGCCATTTTCTTTTTCCCATTGTACCAGGAGTTTCAGGAGCATCATTCAAATGAGAGCTATTCATTATAATAATAAATGTGACATCCGTCATTTCCATAAAAAACGGAATTGGGTGAAATTGGTTTCTAAATGAATAATGGGTTCTGTGCGTAAATCGTGAAAAATGATTTTGGTAAAAAGTTTCAAATAAGTCATCTTCACATCTTCAATTTTGGGATTTTAGGATCGTTAAAATAGCGACTAAGTATACTGATTAATCTTGTAGGCGTCATTTAATTTAATTTTAAATTAATACGAACGTTGTTTTTTTTTAACGCCATAAACAGTCAATTGCCTTAACTATGATGTAAGTATTTTAGACATTTTAAAGTTCGTGAACGCACAAAATATTAGATTTTAAGACAAATGTAATTAAATTAGTAAGTATGTGACTAACGGCTTAGTGAAATTGACAATAAATACTAATGATATTTAGTACACACACTGGACACGCATTACATTTCTTGAACTCACTATAAGTAGGTACCTAGACGACGATACAATAAATATATGTACATAAATGAACACACACTCACTGCGCTTATTTAAAGTTTGCCCTCTATAGGGTCGCGAAAGAACGTTACCACTGAACCAGCGAGCCAGACAAAATGATAGAATTTTGCAAATGCTAAAATGAGAGTTCCAATAACGTTCTCGTTGGACCCAAAACGTGGGGCTATCAGTCGCCGCCATTACAAAGGGCGCAGAGCTGGCGTCGCGCGGAAATTAAATGTCAATTTGATGACATGAGACGTTCGGCGCACTGACGGGCGTAAGGGAGGAGCGGATTGAATGCGTGCGTGGCGCTTTACTGTGCGTTGTAAGTATTGTCAGCTGTAAAGACAATGCCACCAAAAATGTTAATGTGATAAATAGGCCACAAAAGGAGTAATATCAAAAAAAGATGCCACGTTTGAGACTAAATGAATTAAATGAAATAAGACTAAAGCTAGCGGTTTCGGGTTCGAATCCAGGTATGGGAAAATATTTGTGTAATGAGCGTGAGTCATGTATGTTTTCTATAAGTATGTATTTCTCTATATAAGTATGTATATCGTTGCCTAGTACCTGTAGTACAAGCCTAGAGCTTAGTTTGGGGCTAGGTCAATTTGTGCGAGATTGTCCCTGATATTTATTTATTTTTATTTTATTAAATTGTCTACAGTAAAACCTATTTATTGCGACTAATGTATTTAGAGCTCTAACTTGACAGTTTCTATAGACACCTGCCAAGTTAGGGCTCAAAATGTATTCGAGGCCAAATTTCAACGCCAGGTCATCGGAAAACACGCTATGGGTGTTGAAGAGCGAGGCAGTCAAACAGTATCAAAATAAGCAGTTTTTGGAATTTTACTTTTTACAGGATAATTATAGAACATTGATTTTTTTCGTTTCGTATTCCCCGTTTTCCCCGTATTTTAACGCAAAAAGATTTGCTCGCGCAATATGGTTCTTAATTTCGATGCGGCCGCCACAGTCTGATTAGACTAATGGTTAGAGCGTTGGCCTATTACCCCAAGACTGCGGGTTCGAACCCCGTTTTTTTTTGTTTTCGTTTTGTTATTTTTTTGGGTGTTTTTTTTTTTTTTGTTTTTGTATAGAAATCAATGAAAATTCGGTTTCGACACGAGCGATGACGCCCGCTCTCCCAGGTACTTTCTATTAACCGCTGCCTCTCATGCCTTGCCCGGTCCCCAGCGGCGTCAGATCACACATCATATTACTTTCGCGTTATATTTTGTTTAGCCCCGGGCGGATGTGGTTTGCATACAAATGCCGAATGTGCCTATAAATAAAGGTGATGAAATTTCAATGGCGTTGTTGGAAGAGGGGTTGGTACTTTTTGGGGTTCGAAGAGTTGTCAAGGTAAAAAAAGTTAGGTAATTCAGTAAAAAAGGCGGACCGTCGATGTAGGTACCTAAGTATGCGCTTAATTTTGCATATTGACATTTAATCTCAAATATTTAATCTGCATGAATATTAAAAATAAATTGACTACCATTTAACACACTCTAAGACCTTTTTTAGCGAATTACCTAACTCTTTTTACCTTGAAAATACTTCGAACCCCAAAAAGTACCAACTGGTAGGTACACTACATAACTTCGAAGAGTCAATTCCGAATTGATTGAAATCCCGAATTTTCATAATTCCAAATGCAATTTTTTTAATGAGGGCTTTATTTTTTTATATCGCTCATAAATCAAGCCTAACCTAACCTACGTACTACTCTGTCAAGAAAGTACCGGGAAAAGATCAATAATACACAAACTGTTTGTTAATCATCCAAATTTATTTTATCACCTTCAAAGTATGCTCCTTCAGAAACGATACACTTACGCCAACGAATAATCCAATCATCAAAACATTTTTTAAACGCTGTTTCCGGAATTGAATTCAGTTCTCGGCGCGAATTCTCCTTTATGTCTTCTACCGATTGAAAACGGGTGCCACGAAGTGGTAATTTGAGTTTAGGAAAAAGAAAGAAGTCGGCAGGAGCCATATCTGGTGAATATGGTGGTTGCTCGATGGTATTTGTTGAGTGTTTGGTCAAAAATTCTTTCACAATAATGGCCTTGTGCGAAGGCGCATTATCGTGGTGCAAAATCCAAGAATTTTCATTCCACAAATCTGGCCTTTTTCGTCGAATTTGCTCTCTTAAATGCCGCATAACGCTCAAATAATATTCTTTATTTACCGTTTGACCTTCCGGCAAGAATTCCGAGTGCACAACACCGCGATAGTCAAAGAAAACAGTCAACATGACTTTGACTTTTGATCGACTTTGGCGTGGTTTCTTCGGTTTCGGTTCAGTTGGAAGGCGCCACTCCGAAGCTTGTTGACTAGTTTGCATGTCAAACTCGTAAACCCACGTCTCGTCACCAGTAACAATGCGTTTCATGAATGTTGGGTCGGAATTGACTCGTTCTAGCATGTCCTCAGCGACTCTCATGCGATTGAGTTTTTGGAGAAAATTCAGGTCTTTTGGGACTAGCCGAGCGGTAACATGTTTCATACCCAAATGATTAGTTAAAATAGTACGGATCGACTCGTGAGATACAGAAAGTTCGGCGGCTATCTCTCTCAAAGTTGAATGAGGATTTTCAGTCACTATTTCCTTCACTTTTGCGATGTTAACTTCAGTTGCAGACGTTGATGGCCTACCAGAGCGAGGCAAATCTTCCATCACATCTCGACCGCTTTTGAACGCTTTGTACCACTCATAAACACGTGTTTTTGATAAAGTCGAATCACCGTAAGCCTTCTGTAACATTTTCAGTGACTCCGAACACGAAATTCCATTGGCGATGCAAAATTTAAGACAAACTCTTTGTTCAATGTTTTTGTCCATTATGAAATTCGCAATACACACTAGATATGATATAACTAAAAACAGCACTGTATTTAATATAAATAACAGATGCAACTCAAACTCCGCGCCAAAATAGAAAACAGTTGTGCCAATCTAACAACAACAAAAAAAACAAAAATTTGAATTTGGAACCATAAACAAATCATCCATTCCCGATACTTTGTTGACTGAATGTATATCATTCAAATATGTTTTTAATTTTAATAATCTAGAATAACATAGATTTCGGAAAAATTTAACTTCGCAAAGAAATATTTCGGAGTAGGTATTTGCGTGTTCCGCGACGGCCCCTATGAACATAGTGACCGTCGTTATGCAAAAGAGAATTTGAAATAATACAGTCGAGGACTGAAAGATGTATACACTTTTGGACCTTATTACAATGGAATAAGGTGAAAAAGTGTAAACATCTTTCTGTCCTCGACTGTACATATTATATTACAGGAGGTCACGACATTTTAGTGACATTAAATTTATTGACTTTGACATTATTTGGTAACGATCTCCGAAATGGAATACTCTAGGTTGACAGGATAGAGGTCAACTCCGGGATGCCAAATATGTCGGTCTGTCTGCGTCCAGTGGTTGCGTTATCTATAGGTATATGGCGGCTGAAAAACGTGTTATTGTTCCCAAAATAAACGATAAGGGAAATGGCTGAATGTTGTTGTTATGTCAGTAGGCTTAACGACTGCAGAAGTCAAATAATATGCAAAATATTTCAGTTTTGGTTGGTCGCATCTTAAGAACAATGCAGGATGCGGCCAAGTCAACAAAATACAGCAATACTAAACTCACGAAGTTACTCGCCTTGGCTATTGCATAATAAATCCAGCCTATATACGTCCCACTGCTGGGCACAGGCCTCCACTCACAACGAGAGGGTTTGGGCTATAGTTCCCACGCGGGCCCAGTGCGTATTGGGAACTTCGCACACACCGTCAAAGTGCTTTGCAGGTGTGTGCAGGTTTCCTCACGATGTTTTCCTTCACCGAAAAGCTCATGGTAAATTTACAAATTATATTTCGTACATAAATTTCGAAAAACTTAGAGGTGCGAGCCCGGGTTCGAACCCACGACCCTCTGCTTAAGAGTCGGCAGGTCAAACCATTAGGCTACCACGGCTTTTTGGCTATTGCATATGTCTGTGTTAATTCCATTCATTATGACCGATTTCTACAATAGTCGTTAGATGTATAAGAGCTATCTTTGTGCCAAATTTCATCCGAATCCGCTCAGCCGTTGTGTGATTTAAACACAAACATCTATACAAACTTTTACATTTACATATTAGTAGGAAAGTACGAATGTTTTGCAGAAGAAAGAAAACTTCGTTCCATCTTCAATATTACGGATTCTTCAAAGTTCAATGTATTGGGAGAGATCGCATTGGAGCCTGTCGTTCCCTTTTTGTGGAAACACGAGAAATTGCATTATTGTCAGGACATTGATAGCTCTCGGGTGGAATGAACCCGAACGGAATTTGGCGGAGAAATTTGTAATAGGATGATAAGGGAGGAGGGCTCCGCTGATTTTATACTATTAGTTTGGTTGGTGATTGATCAATGGATCTGAAGGGCCGCTGGAGTTTGAATTAGTTAGCTGGTTTGGGTCCTTTAGGGCGTTATCACAGTATAAATATAGCTAAAACAGTAAAGAAACTACGAAACGTTCAAAACGTCGCCTTTTAAACCGCACTTTTGACCTTGGTAGAAACGAGTTACACGGTTTTAAACAAGCCCATTTGTTAGACATCTGCCAAGGGCGTTTAAGGTCAAGCGAAAGGTTTAAAACCACTGTCTACACGGTTTTAAACCACCTGTTTTAAACCGTGTAGCATGCGCTTAAGCGGACATGGCAGTGCTGTCAGTGGCGGGTGTCGCGTGGAGACGAATGCGGAATGAAGTGCGGCGTTTCGAACGTTTGTTCGTAGTTTCTTTACTGCTTTAGCTATTAAATTAAATTTAAGTGTCCAAATGTTGGGGGTTGAATCAGTAAGTCATACTGACCAACTTTTACTATGGGACCAACCCCGAAATCGCGAAAAAAAATTCGACCCTTCCATACAAAATATCGTCAGCTTACTAGCCAAAATGTACCTATGGGAGGGTCTATTTTTATCCATTCTTACAAAACAATACAATTTATCCATTCCTCATCTAACTGTACCTAACTTACTCTATAATAACATTTGTATTTACTTGACTAGTAGGTAACTGCGGTAAGTTTCTTTATCATGACAAAACTCCTTGTTCTCCATTAAATATGTAAGCTCATTAGTTATGTACTCGTATCACTAGCTTATTCCCACGATATCGTCCGCGTAGAAGTCGTTTATAGCTGCGCCCTTGGGAACTGTGTATATTCCCGCGGTAAAAGTATCCTCTTCCCTGGGACTCAAAGTATCTCCAAGCCAAATTTCATCGAAATCAGTATAGCGGTTTAGCCGTGATATCGTAACAAACAGACAGAGAGTTACTTTCACATTTATAATAAGTTTAATTTATAGAACCACACATGGCTCTAACAAATAATAAATCTCTCACGTTCCTGTGCGATATAAAACGGTGCTGTAAGAAATATTATGATACCGGTTACTTTTACTCATCTTCCCGTTATCGCGTTTATTTATGGCGCTCGGCTACATTATATATTATATGATAAAACGTTCTGCAAACCGTATTTGTAAAATAGGGATGATGACTGGGTAAAGAAAACAAAATCCTATTTAGTCTGTCAGTTAGATTATCAAAAAATATTGGACACGTATTTTTTCTTTTGTCAATCAAACAAAAAATGACAAAGATAAAGCGCGTCAAAGTTCGGGAGTGGGGGGGGGGGGGGGGGCTCGTGACGTCACTTCCATGTAAAAATTGTAGCACATTGTACCAAGACGTGACGTCATGCGACATTTCAACTCAATATATCTCCGTAATTTTTTGATTATGTGAAAAAAGAAAAATACGTGTCCAATACTTTTTGATAATCTGCCTGATCGACAACGACTAGTTCATGGATCAGATGAAAGAAAAAGTAGACGTCGTGTCGTATCAGGCCCTAAAAGAAAAGGCTCTAGAGAGAGTTATGGAAATTGCTCCACCGACAAGAGCCTAGCTCTTAAATTTAAGAAGAAGATTGAGGATACACATGTGTCAAATTTGAATTTGAAGTAACCTTATCAATCCGCGGTTTGTATATAGGAACCGGACTTAAATCGTAAGAGAAACAGATAGTCTTGTGTTCTAAACACTTTTCTTCGTGTCCAAAGATATGTATCTAAACACAATCTTACTTGTTATACGAGAAAGATTTTGTTCTCACGTTCTCAAAAACGGCTCTAACGATTTAGATGAAATTTGCAGTATGGGGGTTTACGGAGGCGAGAAATCGATCTAGCTAGGTAGGCTAAAATTTGTTTTCTCCGTATTTTTACGCAAAAAGATTTCCCGCGCAATGTGGTTCGTAATTTCGGGGGCGCTGCCGCCGTCTGAATAGACTGAAGGTTAGAGCGCTGGCCTACTACGCAAAGACTGCGGGTTCGAACCCCAGCTGTGGATCGGTTTTTTTGTTTCCTTTTTGTTTTTTTTTTGTTTTTGTATAGGAAATCGTATAATCGATGAAAATTGGATTTTGACCCGAGCGACGAAGCTCAGTCTCCCAGGAAGATACCCCCATTGAAATAAGATAAAAAAGTGTGTTACATAATTTTTGAACTCGGCGGTAACTCCACCAATCTCATCTCACCCCGCTAAGCAAAAACCTCAACAATCCCGCATTAAATTAAAACCCTTTAAAAGCTACATTAAAGCAATATGAAGGGCCCTTGGGGGATAAAGGAAAAAGATGCCGCTACTGTCTCGCGTAACCTAGTTTACGGGCACGACATATATACACTACACACCGCTTTCAATTAGAAGTTGGCTTGGAATCGCTTGGATATTTACTACTATCTTTTATTACTCTTGTCACAGTATAAATATAGCTAAAGCAGTAACGAAACTACGAACACGCGTCCGAAACGTCGCACTCACTCACGCACGTCTTAACGAGACCCCTAAGCGGACATGGCAGTGCTGTCAGTGGCGGGTGTCGCGTGCAGACTGGTTGAGACGTGCGTCTGTGTGAGTGCTACGTTTCGAACGTTTGTTCGTAGTTTTTTTACTGCTTTAGCTATATTTATACTGTGTTAGTTAACTAAAAGGCTGGACAAGTCGTATTTTTAACCTTTTCAAGGCCATGTCAAATACAAAAGTAGTCACACGCCCATGACAACTGAAAACCAAGCTAATTTCAACCTTGCGTCATAGACACTCAGGTCTATTTTTCGCTGTCAACCGTGACGTATATATCCGTCGTTGGCGTTGAACCAGTGGTGCGGATATATCCGTCAATGGCGTTGAAAAGGTTAACCCCCAACATAAAGAGGGGTGTGTATTTGCGTGTTTGTAAAAATAAATAAATAAATCTTTATTCAAAGCACTTTTTTACAATGTTTAACTATGTACTAAACAAAAACATAAGACACTTATAAATTATATGCCTGAACTAGGATGCTCTCCTGTATCTCAGGCGTAAAAGGACTTGGACTAACTTAAAACAAGTACATGCAGAAGGTTTTGTTTAAGAATTATTATAAAACTAACTATTCTTTCATAATGAGTTATGCGTTTCAACCGGTTTGCCATCATTTGCTAAACGTTTTACAAACTAATTCATTTCACTTGGTAAACCACCTTTTTTGCGTTACTGTAAATATTTCAGGATTTTTATAAAACTAACCTAACTTAACCTATACGGTTCACGATGGTTCTGAAATAAATCCTGAAATATTTACAGTATCGGCGGAAGGCGGTTTGCCAAATGATTTTCTTGTGAAATGAATCTTAAATGATAAGAAGTATTTGTTCCGGTCCCTTTGAAACCGCGGATAGATAAGGAATCAAGTTTTTTTTTTGTTACAATGGCTGCTGTCCATGAGGACACAGATGAATCCTCAAAGTCAAATTTTAATTTGAAGTCACCTTATGTGTCTGCGGTTTGAATATAGAGGCCGGAGATTGAACTTATCTTGAATGAGATACGCGAAGACACATCGAAGTAAAAAACGTAGAAAACTTTAATTTTTGACGACTTAAGACGGACATCTTACTCAAGATCAAGATCTCGCCCTTAGGGAAGCCGATTGGGCTTGCTACGTGGCTTTTTTTCGAGAGGGAAATCTTCAAAAGATACCCGGCTCCGTTAGGGCAGGGCCTAGGGTTATGTGGGATTAGTGTTTGGTTGATTACTAAAAAATCCCTTCGGTGGTGCCTCTACGCTTCACGGACAGCTCTGAGCAGCTGGCCCTCGCGTTTGCCATACTTCGGCTCGTGCAGGAATAAAATTGGTTGACTGTACTGCATGCACAAGTATTTACCCTGAATAAAAGGCGTACAATACTATGTATCTGAATGAAGTTCAAAAAAAGTGCACATAGTTAAGGACTGTTAAGGGCTTAAGTTAAGAAACGTTAACTTTCTCAGTTTCGTAACAAATATTAGTCATGCATTTGTATAGTTAATTTTCGTTACGAAACTAAGAAATTTTTACAATGCTAGAATTTTCCATGTTACTAATATAATAACGTTCAACTTCTTTGGTCTTTTCTATAACTGCATTGCATTGAGCTCCCCCCGGTCGAGCGGGCGTAGTGCACTCAACGCCCCACTGCATTACGTTGTTCATCGCTCTCGCAGTAACAAGCACTTAATACATCTCGCTCGCTTTTTCAGTGCGTGTTTTTCTTTTAAATTGGCACCGGTAAATATTTGATATTGGAAATATTATTTACTCCCGACGCAAAAATAGTGTTATTAGTTCAACGTGTGCATAGGTGAAACACTTAAGTAAAGGACCTGTTGTTTGTAGTAAGTAGTAAAGTGTCTGTATAGTCGCCTTGACGTTCCAAATTGGAAAAATGACGTAAGTTTCATATAAGTTTTATACACTACTAAATACGACAGGTCTTTTACGTTAAGCTATCGGCACACCAAACGCGTGTCAGGCGCGTCGCGTGGCGTGAGCGTCGCAGCACCGGCACACCGCAGGCAGGCGGCAGCTTCAACGCGTTTCGAACGCATGCCAGCGCTGCGCACGCCTCGTGGCTGCGTTCGGTGTGACTTGCTGCGCGGCGCGCGCGTACCCCCACCACGCGTTTGTAAAAAATACAACGACTAGTACCTGCGCCGACGCCGCGCTGACGGGACGCATGCCAGCGCGCGCGACGCGCCTGCTTCGCGCACGCTACGCGACGCGCTGCCCGAGTTGTCTGCGGCGCGAAGCAGCTCGAACGCGTGCCCTGCGCAGGCACGCGTTACTTTTTGGTGTGCCGGGTTAAATTTGATTTGTTGTTTTACGACATGCGCGGGCCCGCGTTCAAAGCGCGACGCGCCTGACACGCGTTTGGTGTGCCGAAAGCTTAAGTTTCTCACCTATACTATATCTGTGTATCTATATGTCTGTGGCATCGTAGCTCTAGTACAGATACACAAAAGGTGGTTTACCAAGTGAAATGAATTAGTTTGTAAAACGTTTAGCAAATGATGGCAAACCGGAAACCCATAACTCATTATGAAAGATTAGTTAGTTTTATAATAATTCTTAAAAAAAAACCTTTCAAAAAACAGTTTTCGACCATACAATACATTCGGACAAACCACCACCACCCGATACCTTTCGATTCGATTGAATGTCACTGACATAAGTCGACAGCTACGTTATACAGATTTCAATATACATCCCCAACTCATCGCAATTACTTTACGCCGAGTTCACTGCAGGGCGTGCACTTAACGAGTGACTGCATTAGTTGGTGCATTTCTCTTTATTCCTGCCGCTGCACCGCGCTCGCTCCAGATCGAAATGCGTTTCATTTAATTTTAATTTCACGCCAAACTTTTTATAGCTCTGTTATTTTTTTAATGTCAATAACAAACGTTTCCTTTGAGTGAATGCTTTCGGTAGTAACTTGTTTAAAAATATTTAGTTATGAGCGAATTAAATTGGTTGAAATTTAATTTTTGTGACTACGTTTTTTATTGTGTGTGGTACTCGTATATTTATTGCGTAGTCATTATAATCTTACACACGAATTCTAAGTTTTAGTCGAACCATGACTGAAGGTTAATAAAAAAGAAGCTAAATATCTTATAATGACAAATATGAAAATATGCCCCTGAAATCACACTAAAGCAGTGATTCCGTAGCCGACTGCAGGCGGCAGCAGCAAGCGACATATTGCCGCGACACTACTGGTTTCTATGTATTTCTATGAAAGCGACGTGGCGCTAAGGAAGGTATTTTATAAAAATAAATAGAAACCAGTAATGTCGCAGCGATCGTCGCGGCGTCGCCTGATGCTGCGGCCCTTTAGTCGGCTACGGAATCACACCTTAAAAACACTTATAAAGGGGTAATTTAAATTATTATATGAAAACATGCCAGAATATTTCGCTACTTCGAAATTTGAAATTAAGAATGTAAACATAAGAAATCATTAAAAAATAAAAACATTTTTGACACAAGATATTTTACAGCCAGTTCCAATTTGGAACCTTGTCGACTAAAGGAGCAAACCCATATAATATAAAACAACATACTTAAAGATGAACAGACGCATCTCTGTATTTTTTCTTCATGACCGGCTTCCGGCTTCTTCATTAAGGAAAACTTTCATTGCAGTCCCACAGACCATTAATTTTGCGTGGACTCGGTTATACTGACAACGCTTAGTAACTTTTTTTATCACCAAACTTTTTTTTTCCGTCGAACTTGGTTCGCTTAAAACTTGGTTCGCTTAGTTGACCCAGTTGCCAGTAAGTTTGGTCACATTATCTATTGTTTAGCTAATGTATAAACTTCCCAACTGAGATTAGTGTACTGGCGTCAGTTTTCTTTGTCCAAAGAATTAGGGGTAAGGTTCAGAAGGAACAAGTCGATGGACGAGACGGGTCAGGCGGCATCTTATATATAATCTTTGAATCCACTTTTTTAACGGAAAAAGTTGACGAGACGAAAAAGCTGTAAAACTAAATCCTTTTTGGTTTTGCCCCAACCACTTTTTTTTTCGACTGTCCTTTTTTACACTGTCGTCGTAGGTACTGTCACCTTTTAGTTAAATCGCTGAACCGTGAAAACGGACCGGACAAATAAGGGCGGTTTTCAAGAAAGTGTACATCGTTAAGAAAAGGTAACTTTTCCGTTACGTCACGAAAATTAAACTGCTGCTGCTGACAATAGGCGGTATCTCAAATTCAATAACCGAAGCAGATTCAATCCTCACCCGTTAGTAATATGGTTGCACTTGTTATAAAAGATTTCTCAGTCACCACCATATTGTCTTATATCAGTATAGGTAATTTTTGTGACGTAATGGAAAAGTTACAGTTTATTTTTATTTTAGTCCTTAACTATGTAATTTTTTTTAAACTGTGCATAAATAAACAGTTTTTCGCATTTACAATGTTATTGTAATTATTATATTATTGTTGCTTTCGCAATTACCTACTTTCTAATTACCGTTTCCCGAGGGCTTTTCTAATCCAGCGTTCCTTTGTCGTTTGAAATTCGATCGACCTTTTTCAAAGGACATTTTAGACAATTAAGAAGTTTGATAATTAATATAGCGAGCAGGGCATCTGCGCCAATTACGAACTTCATTAAAAATATAATGATTAACTCAGCAAAATGTTTTATTAATTTACGCATAACACACACTTTTACCGACTTTACAATCTTGCTATCAAAAAAATTCTTAAGTCATTATAAAAAAGTCTTAATTCAACAGACTGATTATGATTAGCCATTTCAATGGAAGTTTAAAATGTCTAACCAATTTTTTTAAGTCTTTCAAATTGCGCCATTTTTGCAAATCCTGATCTTCCATCACCTCACTCTTGCGGTCTTTGTGACATCAGCCATCTTGCCCTTCGTTGGCCAACGTTTCGTCCAATTTGAGTGCCAATGCCCTTGTTACCTTAACACTCATAGAATTGATCAATTTGTAGAATTTTCGTTTCATAGACGGATATTCCCGGTTGAAATTTGTTGTAGTCACAAGTCAAAATCTATATCTAAATGTCACTATTTTGCCTTCCCCGCGTCAACAGCTACCCAATCCTCACCATAGGGCAGTCGAGGCGTCCAGACAACATCTTCAGGATACTATTTTCACTGCCTCTCACTCCTCTCAACCAGTATGACTTACTAATTTAATCTCCAAAATGTTGCTACTGAACTTAAAATAACCCTGTATTGGACTCGAAGCGCTTCATAAACGCGCTTCGTATGCTTCACCCATAGACTGCACGTGTAGAACGGTGTACATAAAGCTTTAAACAATGTGAGCTTAGCGTACTTTGTACATTGCGCAAATCTACGGTACATTTTAGTTAATGCCGGTAGTAAAGACTGCGACGTGTCCGTATTTATATACTCTACTCGTATCCGCGCCCCGGTAATGAGATACGTGACAAAACCGACTCCCCAATTTATTAGTTATAAGAAAGGATTTCGGGATGTACGTAATTCTGTCCTTTCGTGAGGATTCGTACGTTTTCCATTATTTCTGCCACGTTTTTGAGCTGCGCAAATTGATATTTTTGCGGCGGATATTTTCGCGATTGATCACTACATAATGTAGTATAAAACAAAGTCGCTTCCCGCTCCCTTTGTAAGTAACCAAATAATTCGTAACACCATATATTTTGTATGGCGTGACGAACTATTTAGCCACTTTGGCTGATACGATATATGTGATGCTGACTGTAAATACGCTTGTCGCTTAGATCATTCAAACTACGCAACGGATTTTAATGCGGTTTTTACCATCCGTTAGATAATTTTTCACGGAAGGTTTATGTATATAATAGAACTCGAAGCGAAGTGAGGGCGGGTCGCTATGTACTATAGACGAATCTCTGCATTTGTGGCTAACTATAGTACAACAGCACAACATATATAAAAAGAAACGGATAGTACACGGGTAAAGTTGGTTTGTACTTAGAGAAGTACCGGTATAGAGAAGTTACTTTATTAGAGAACTAGCTGTCTGCCCGCGACTCCGTCTGCGGAGTGTCAGTAATTTCGTTAAAAAGTAGGTAGGTACAAATAAAATTTTCATTAAATAGGTATCATAAAGGGACAGACTTTCCAAAAAAATAGTAATGTTTCCTAACATTTGTTCGCTTTTTAGTGTTTGTTTAATTATTATGTGATTATGTATTACACGCAGCACATATACACTACATTCATGGCATTAATGCTTTTTGCCAATACTTCATCACTCTTGACAAAATGGGGCTATCCAATATGCAGGGACATTAATCGTTGAAGAACTCTCCTATTACTTGGCGAAACTTCCATTTCACCACATTCATTAGGGGCTGTTCATTTATTACGTAAGACAATGTTAACCAATTTCTGACCCCCCCTCCCCCTACGTAAGAAAAAATAAGACATGGATGAACCCTCCCTCCTTTTTAATCTTACGTAAGATCAGTATCTACCAAAATTGCAAAGAAAAAGTAGCAAAATATAAAAACGCTTTAATTTTTGGTTGTTTTTGTGATCTTACGTAAAAACATCCTACCCCCATGTTAGAAAAAATAAGACTTGTTCAGACCCCTTCCCCCCTAAATCGTCTTACGTAATAAATAAACAGCCCCTTACAAATGATGGGCAAAAGTAGCGTGTTGTGAAATACTTATTATTAAGGAGTTCCGATGGTCATGTCTGGTCATTAATTTCACTTTACCAAATGGTGCTTTTGGAATGTAAGTAAATGTTCTTACAGAAGTTTGAAAATCGCTGTATAAGTCCTTTAAATGTTTGAAGGGTTCCATCAATTTACCTGGGATTCCATTATCAGAAAACTCGTATTTTTTATTTAGTAGATTAGAAACCAATTTTCATATATCTAACTTCAAAAATAACCAAACTTAGGGGTCGTGTTTCCAAAATCACCGAAAGTACTCTTGGTTTGTAAGCAGTAGCTTAAATACCAATTTCGTTAACTTCAAGAATGACTTAATTCCCATTAAAACTTTCACCTTCCATTTCACCCACTTAGGGATAGTTTTTCGGAAATCACCAAATGTTTTATATTTTATTTGTTAACAGTGCCTTTTATACCAATTTCCACGTTTTTGACTTCAAGAATGACCGAACCACCATACAAATTTTAACCCCCCATTTCAGCCCCTTAGGGGAAGTTAATCCAAAATCACTGAAAGTGTTTTTTTTATTTCCTAATAGTAGCGAATATACCAAGTTCCACGTATCTAACTTGAAAATTGACCGAACTCCTATACAAATTTCTACCTCCCATATCACCTACTTAGGGGTAGTTGTTTCCAAAACCGCCAGAAGTTATATTTTTTATTTGTTAAGAATAGCCTTTATACAAATTACCACGTTTCTAACTTCAAAATTGACCAAAATCTCATACAAATTACCACCTCCCATTTCATCTCTTTAGGGGTAGTTAATCTAAAATAGTCAAAAGTAGTGTTTTATTTGTACACAGTTAAGTAGCCTAAATACCAACTTTCACGTTTTTAACTTGAAAAACGACCAAACTCCATCATAAACTTTAACCCCCCATTTCGTCCCCTTAGGGGTAATTTATCCAAAATCACCGAAAGTAGTGTTTTTTATTTGATAACAGTAGTCTCTAGAGCAGTTTCCACGTTTCTAACTTCAAGAATGACCAAACCCCCATACAAATTTGAACCCCCCATTTCAGCCCCTTAGGGGAAGTTAATCCAAAATCACTGGAAGTTATTTGTTAACAGTAGCCTATATACCAATTTCCACGTTTCTTACTTTAAAATTGACTTAACTCCCATACAAATTTCCATCCCCCATTTCACCCACTTAGGGGTTGTTTTCCAAAATCACCAGAAGTTGTATTTTTTGTTATTTAACAGTAGCCTATATAATAATTTCCACGTTTCTAACTTCAAAATTGACCAAACTCCCATACAAATTACCACCCTCCATTTCATCCTCTCAGGGGTAGTTTATCCAAAATCGCCGAACGTTATTTTTTCATTTGTTTACAGTAGCCTATAAGTATACCAATTTCCGCGTTCCTAACTTGAAAAACGACCAAACTCCTATACAAACTTTAACCCCCCATTTCATCCCCTTAGGGGTAGTTTAACCAAAATCACTGAAAGTAGTGTTTTTTATTTGCTAACAGTAATCTCTATAGCAATTTCCACGTTTCTAATTTGAAAAACGGACAAACTCCCATACAAACTTTAACCCCCCATTTCTACCCCTAAGGGGTAGTTTATCCAAAATCGCCGAAAGTAGTTTTTTTTATTTGTTATTTTACGTATATGTAGCAAGTTTCGAAGGTCAAACTTCATTGGTTTTCATTTTATAGTTGTATGAATTCCAGTAATTTTAAACATAAAACCCTCTTTTTTGCGTTTTTGGATGAGATTAAAAATAAACACTGAAACAGGTATTTCTTTATTTTTATTAATAAGTATTTATTCTGAGTTTCATGATCCTAGAACAATCTAAATTTGTTTTTTCATACAAACTTTACCCCCTCTTTTTACCCCCTTCTTCTAACATTTTCCAAAAATTTTATAGCCTAAATGTTATTCTGATGTTATTTAAATAGATTTATGAAAATTTCATCAATATCCGTTCAGTACTTTTTACGTGATGCTCAGTCAAACAAACAAACAAACAAACAAACAAACAAACAAACAAACAAGAATTTTAAAAATGGTTTTAATATGTTCAGTTACTTATTATAAATCGCCCTGATCGGTTTTTTTTTTTAAATCTTCAATGTACAGACTTTTTGGTCTTAACGATTTTATTATATGTATAGATAAAGTAACTTCATTACGCAGCCGTCCGGTTGTAGCCGGATATCGAATTACCCGGTCCGGCTGTCCGCGTCTAACCCGGTTACCTATCCGCATGTGTGAACGCTCCTTGCCTTTTTGTCCGGAATCCAGATTTATGTGGAAATATCTGGTTTTAATACGGCATGATATGACAGTTATTTTTTATTTTTATCGACGTCAACTAAATAGTAGATTGTACAACAAGTGCATAAAACGCACCATTTTACGCAAGACGTTTATCCATCGTGTCGAGTGTTAAATGGGTTTTATGGACGAGTTGTACACTCTACTTTTCACTTCAATTGCGAGGAAATGAAACAGCAACATGATAAAAATAATAATAATAATAATAATAAATGCGACGAAATAAAAATTACAAGTTCATTTCATGAAGCTTTATTGTGTACTTTGGCTGTTGGTATCCTTGCCTTGGTCTTAGAATACTAACGAAACTAAATAAAATAAAGAGGTTATTCTATGAAGTTAAATTTGTTCGCGTGGCTGTTGGACCGATTGCCTAGGTCTTCGACGAAGATTTTACTTTATGCACTAGAGCATAAGAAGCGACTTTATGTCGCCTAGGCACGACATACAGACGAACTTTACGAGCATGAGAAGTGAAAATTTAATTTTCTCTTCAATTTGCGTCTTCTGTCAGAAGTTCATAAGAAAAAATTATAAGGGTGCGTCATACTAGCCGCCAGTCCGGTTTTATTTTTTGAGGTTAAGTTTTTTACAGTTTTTAGTCACATTTTGTGTTTCTGTTTTGTTATTCTTCTTAAAAAAGTTATTTCTTTTCATAGCGCAGTGTATTTGATAATAGGTTAGCGGTAACACTACAGTTATTTCGCAGTCATCTCTTTCCATGATATTACAAAAATCTTATATTGGAAAGGGACGCCGATAACCTCTAATATTCTCCGCATACCGCTGGCCGCATAGCCCAAATACTGCGGTCCTCCACGGCAATATGAAACACATACTGTGCCCTGTTGAGAATGTTGAAATACTTGTTGTGATTCCAATACCGAACCTTTTCAGGCATCCTAACTCATAACCCTAAAGTCCTCTCCTCTGAACGGAATTTCTAGTAGGTAGGATAGTACGTGAAGCGGTGGAAATCAAGAAGCACAATTTCAACTGGGATGATGGATTGTACCTAACGAATATCCGGCTCTGTTTCTGAAACTCAACCCAATTGTAAGTAACACCAATGTGCAACCTATAAGTAATAATAATATCCATAAAGTGTACCTAACTAGTGTCTTGCTAGCCCTGCATCCTTCCTTTTAAAGATTGCGCAGTGAGCCAAGTAAAGGTGCATGCTGAAAATCAGCGCTGCGATTATAAAAATCGTGGCACAGGCTGAGCCTGAGCCATTTGCCACCTCAATGTTTTTTTTGTTTGTTTGTATCTGTGCTGTTCTGTGCCTCTGTTCTGTTCACGTTCCTGTATTGTCTTCTTTGAATGTTTGGAATGCCTGATTGTGAGATGGGTGGATGTGAGATGCGTGTATGGCGAATTTTTAGTTTCATTTTATTATGATTGATTATTATTGTGCTGTGTAAGTTGTAAATTGTGGCAATAATTGATTTGAATTGAATTGAATTTTTATACAAGGTTTTGACTTAACGGAATCCAGTGATTAGCAAGTGCAAGCGTCAACCTGTATCGTCGGATAAATCGATGTTGTGAGCGTTGGGTCGGTTGGTAAAACAAAAAATTTACCAATTGCTGGTGTTTCGTAAAACTAGCACAGTAGGTACGTAAATTAGCACCGGCTTTCTCCAGTTTACTGACCACGACCGTTGCAACACGGTTGAAACGTCGAGGTAAATGTAATGTATGTATAGGTAGTCAGCGTCAAATATATATTTGTCAAATATATTGCAACACATCCTTATTCCTATAGTAATAAAGATGTGTTGCGATATATACTGGGTGTATTTTATTCGTCGAAAAAATTTTGGTGGTTAAATCAGTAAGTCATACTGACCAACTTTCACTATGGGACCAAACCCGAAATCGCGAAAAAAAAATTGACCCTCCCATACAAAACATCGTCAGCTGACTAGCCAAAATGTATGGGATGGTCAATTTTTTTTTCGCGATTTCGGGGTTGGTCCCATAGTGAAAGTTGATCAGTATGACTTACTGATTTAGCCCCCAAAATTTTTTCGACGAATAAAAAAACACCCAGTATTTGGCCACGTTCGCTGCTCCTATCAATGTGATGCTGACTGTACGCCGAGGTTAAGTCCCGTTTTCAAATTACAAAGACGCTTATAATGAGCTGCAATATCTTTAATTACTACTATCTATCTAAACATACCATTTATACCCTTTGCAGCCCGATTTGAAGTAACCGCCACTAATGCTCGCTACCTGAATGGGCGTGTAATTACGTGGCTCAAACAGCGTCTAAACGCGGTCGGATATTCGAGGTTTGGTTCTACACGCTCTAAAATCGGTGCAGAGTTTTTTGCGGCCGCTTTATTTTTACAAAGGAACTAAATGAACAAATCTAATTGAATATTTGTTTTTACCTCATCAGCTCGAAAAAGCCTTCTTTGGCTCAAAATCTTCGTGCAAAAGGTGCCGTAAAAGAAAAAAAAAAGGTGGAGAACATTATCGACGAGGAATATTTCCCATACAATATGAGGGCAGTTTCCGATAACGGCACGTCTCTACTTTGCTCACTTTAACCGTTAGCGTGGAAAGTAATTTGTTTCTCCATCACCAAGTGTCGTTTGAGCCACTCGCTGCGCTTGTGTTCAATTTCAGAATCCTTCGCTGTCTCGGGAATCAGTACTGGCTCTTGCACCAAATAACTTTGCAGCCAACAAATAACTATTTCTAAATTTTGTCGATACTGCGTATGAGTTGATCTTTCAGCGGCCACGGCTCCTATACTAGAGAGGGTATCTATATAATTGCAATTATCGCTTCCCAGATACCCAAGGGTTCTGAGCAAAGGCCATATTGTTTTATATCCTTGCCAAACTCTTCGCGCCCCGATTCAAAGTAATCGTCTCTAATGGCGGCCGCTACCTGAATTAACGTGTAATCACGTGGCCCGAACAGCGCCGAACTGAGGGAGTTTACGAGTATTTGAGTGTTTTTACACGTTGCAAAATCGCTACAGCAATTTTAAAGCTCCTGCAAGACAGAAAATCATACTAATATATAAAGTAACTGTCTGTCTGTTGTTTACGCTGAGTTCACCCGTTGAACCGATTTTGATGAAATTTGTTATGGAAATAGCTTGAACCCTGGGAAAGGGCATAAAATACTTTTCATCCCAGTAAAAAACTTAGGGTTCCGTAGTCAAATTAGGAACTATAGTTTTGCCATGTCGTCTGTCCGTTCGTCCGCAGCTTAGGGCATATACTCTTAGTACTACGAGTAGAAAGCTGTTATTTAGCATGAATATACATATTAGTCACGCCTCAGTCAGTACCTCCCCTACACGTAAAGTGCGGATGGTTTTTTTCTCTCAAAAAAAACCATAAAAAGCAATATTTTTGAAAGACCTATCCAACGACACTCTACACTATAATAGTGTAGGGTGTCGTTGGATAGGTCTTTCAAAAATATTGCGGGTTTGTGAAAAAAAATTTTCGATTAAGGGCTGTTTGTGAAAAAATCAGCTTTAAAGTGCTAAATTTTTTTAGAGTCAAGTGTTTGGCACATGGTTGGACAAACGAAAACAGCGAAGAGGTGGGGCCATATGCTACTTACTTAGCCCTATAAATCTAACCTAGGCCTAGGTTTAAGAAAAAAAATATTTAATTTAAAAAAATGCCGAAATTCATCACTTTTGTCCAACCGCGTGCCAAATACCCTGTATAAACCGCTCGATGGTCCCTTGTTCGAAGATACCCCACTGGTTTAATTTATGCTGTGACAGTAGCACCAACTTCCAAATTCCGGCGGACATGTTGGTAAACAACCTAATTGATTCCGCGCTCAAACGCTGTCATGTTTGGATAGGCATTATAATGTCACAATGTTGGCCAAATTGGTGAAGGGTTTTGGAATTTAACGCGTGATTAGCTAATGTTCTTGTAGTTGTTTATCGTTTTAAATTATAGAGAAACGCTATATAAAAGGTAGGAATTATTTACAGTCACACAACGAGAATGTTGAGCCATTTGCTGACGTTCTTAATACGGTCAGCTTGTCAAATCGTACACGGTATTATCCTAGAGGAGCATCCTCACTGAGAGCATTCTTACCCGAGCATTTGTAAACTAGCAATAATTTCAATAATTTGTAAGCTTTGTACGCTCGGCTCAACATCCACACCACTCAAATATTCGACGCCGAAGCGCATTACACGCGAATGCTCTCAGTGGGGATGCTCCTTTATAGAACGCGAATGCGCGATCATCGCGCGAGTAAGCGATGCGACCATGCGATCAAACAAACTGATCTCGAATAGGTGTCCTAATTGGCATTCGCGCGATGCGACTTTAAAATGTGGTCGCATAATCGCTTACTCGCGCGATGATCGCGCATTCGCGTTCTATTCAGACGACGTATAATTATTGGAATTTGTACGATTTGACAACCCGAAGAATGTTGGCAATTGGCTCAACATTCCCGTGGTGCGACTATACATAAAATCAAGTAGGTATGGTTATGCGCGATTTGGTGGGTTGATACTATACCTAATACCCATACACATCGCACGGGTAGCTATCACTTCATCGAAACACCTTTCATCGAACGTATCATTTCATCGAATTTAATTTCATCGGAAGCTAATTTCCACGTGCATGAGTTATAATTTTTTGGTGGTGACACGTCTAACCTAACCTAACCTACGTAACCCATGCTTAAGATAACCTGAAAACAATAAGGTTTTAGCAGAAATTAGCTTTCGATGAAATGAAATTCGACGAAATGATACGTTCGATGAAAGGTGTTTCGATAAAGTGATGAAATACCACATCGCACATTTCTTATTATACTAATAATGTAGTACAGGCGGCAATAAGTGTGAATCCCGCTAATGTCGTCGCACTGGACGCTCATCCGGATGATCCGGATGATGCGGCCGGGTAATAAAGAAGAGCGGATTAAACCCGCCGTTCGCGCCGCTTACCTGTAGGCGATGTAAGTAGGAAATAGAACAGTTTACAGATATTCACAATATTATTACGTCAACGAGAGGTTAAGTTAAACGGAAAAGGAGTCAACCTGATTTTTTTACTGTTCTTACTGCAAGAGAGAGTTACTATTTATTTATTATACATATGCATGCAACTAAGTTAAGTCATAAATATTAAACCAACCAACTGTCGATGTCATAACGAACCCTGCTTTCAAAGCTGATTAGGTACTCATTGACATAACATACATACCTACATATAAATTAATATCATGCAAAATTAAATCTCATCAATTTATATTTTTAGATTTTTGTCCAAATACTGAATTTAGCTATTTTTAATGAAACTGAATTCCCAGTAACCCTAAATAATACCTATGAAATAGTGTTTGGCTTTAAGCTTTGGAACTGATGGATGGATTTACGAAGAATATATTGAAACGCAAAGCCGGGGCATGCACACACACATTCTGCCCTCGTAAGAAAAAAGGGCACATCTGCGAATTATTCACAGAAGCATATTAAACCCTGTGTAGGTTAATAAAGGTCGCATGTGCAATACCAATTCGTTCGCACATGTGCCTTTTCTTCTTATGAGGGCAGCATTATGGTTATAATTTTTGACAAAACACGTTACAAGCACATTGAATATGCACCAACATAATATAACAATTTATACAGAGTCCGGCTGGATTAGCGGCAGACCGCGAATCTCAAACACCGCAACCTCATTACGCTTACGGTCTAATTAGGCGACCTTTACGGGAACAGGTCCGTTTAGAACAGAGCTGCCAACCTTTTTAAGATTATGAACAATTTAGAATTCGGCCAGTTATGATTTTAATTTAGAATCTTGGGGTCTTTGCACCGAAAAAATACAATGAATCCAATCTTTATTTAACCGACTTCAAAAAAAGGAGGTGGTCCTCAATTGCCGGATTATTTCTTGTAACAAGAGATGTTAAAGACAGAAATCGAATTGATATTCAAGCCTATCCTACAATTAAAGTAAGTGATATCCGTTCATTACAATTATAACGTTTGATGAGGTTATCCACACGTTCCGGCTTCCACACCATTACCCCGATATTCGGAGACAACCGGCCCGTTAGGGGGGGGCAAGTCCACCCCTCACGGGAATAATGATCGCGGAGCTTTAGACTTCTATCCTCACTTCTGTAGGACAGGTTTATTTGACAATGTTAAGAGCGAGACACGATAACTTTATAAAACGGTGTCGGAATATGTAACAATATACTTATTTAAAAAACAATGACATGAGTTTTTGTTTTTCAATAGATCCCAAGACCAGATCTTGACAAAAAGGAACCACCCCTGAAATATAACATATTCGATAAAAAAATATTTTTTCAAATTGGTCCACAATTGACGAAGATATTGCATACGTAATATACAAACAAAAAACAGTGGAATTGAGAACCTCTTCCATTTTTAGTTGGTTGAAAACGAGGACGTTGTTTAGGAGAAATAATTTGTATGGGAGGGTCTTCCTCCATAAGGTCCCTTTATATTGAGAACGTCACAAATTATTTTCTTTCGCTGTTCCCTTAATTACAATGTAATTGAACACCCAATTACTTTCGTTACTTTAGACCTCCTAAGGATTAATTAATGCAGTCATTACTGTCCGAAGCGGCAATATAAGAGAGTAATCTCGGCGGACAATGGCGTCGCACAAAGACCTTAATCCGGTCCCAAGCGATGAGAGCGCGCGGGCATTGCAGCGGTTTCGTTAGCGGAAGCGGAAGCGACAGCGACAAGCGGCAACAAACAAATGCACAGAAATATAAGAACCCAACTAGCACACTAGGGTTATAACCTATATATGACCTGTATATCAGTTCCATTCGAATGTTCCATGCGTTAACACATACATAACTGTACAACAGAGTTATAGCATGCTCTAACTCTCTTATACCCACGAAAGAGGACCACAGTTTTACAGGTAAGAGTTATAGAAAGCCTGTAAAGTACGGTGATATAGGTACAAGTATTAAAGCACCTGAACAAGCATTGATAATGACGACCGTAATAGGCCCCCGAATCAGATATATAGCGGAATTTATGATGTTTTTTATTGAATCGACGAATTGGCCAAACCAAATACATACTTACTTATTTATTTAAACGGTTATTTCTGGTGCTTATTCTTCTCAACAGTTCTCTTCTCTTGGTAGACTTGTAAATCTGAATATTTACGTGAATCGCATTAAAAAGATGCTTATAAGTTTAGTTTAAGTGCTACTAATGCTACAAAATCCTGAGCATTAAAGAAATCCCGGGTAGAAGATTTAAAAAAAGCCGAATCAACATTTATTCACCTTTTCCCAGGATTACGCTAACTTTAGATAAATAAGCGGAGAATTATCCGGTCTCTACACACTTAAAACCAGAGTATTAACACTTTCATCGCCGCCTAACCTCCAAATGTAGCTATGTAATATTGACACACCAGGTAGGTATGTAAATGTGTGTGTAAATGTCCTGGTGTGTGTCACTGACGTCGAATGTGTTAATAGTACTCGACTCAACTCGACTGTCTATCTCTGTAACACTCTGGCACCTGTCAGTAATAAGTATATTTGTTTTGCCGCGCCAGTGTGGCATAGACCAACCTCGGGTGAACTTCAACCGCAGAAGATGCAAAGCAGAACGCAAAACTTTTCCCTAGCTTTCCCGTATTTAGCCGCGACGAAATCGTCACAAACGACAGAACTGCAAAGAAATTCGAAAGGACTCTCAAATTTCGTAGTGCCTAGCGGGTACCCAGTTAAAAGTCGAGTATTTTCTTCAGCTTTCGAAAAAAACAAGAAAGTAAAAATGTTGCAGAAATTCTCATTTAGCTTAAGATGGAAATACTCCCATTTCTCAGGCGGAATATCCAGTATTTTTATTTCTTTTACTTGTAAAGCGTAATTTTATGTAGAATTTCACCGTCCATTAAAATGAGAAAGATTTAAATAAAATGCAGCTTGAATTTATTTTTACTCGTACGTGTCAGCTTTATTAAATCATTCATTCATTAAGCACATTTCATTCACTTGGACTCGTTCAACTCTTGTACCATAGACACGATGCGTTGGACAGATAATAAATGGCTACTGTAGTCCGAGCTTATGGTAATTCGGATGCTGTTTGCGACTGCATTCTGAACTGATTCTGTGGCGTTATTTATTGTTCTCTAAGTATTATCTAGAGATTGTTTTACTGACGCCTCCGACCGAGCACGGTTATGGCACGGTTATGTCGATTATTTGCTATGGTCGTTCATGTATTTTGTAGAAAACGTTATACCATAATTTATATCTTCAAAGGCTTGAGATTTGCGTAAATTATTTTGTGGGGTCTTTTGTATTTTGTACTTTGTTTGGGGTTTAGTTAATCAGTTTATCGGCTGCACTCAGAGACGTTAATTAAATTTTAAGTTTGATTAAAGTTGCTGCTGTCACTTTCTTTGCTATTGCTATAGCAATATAATAAGACGCAGCAACATTAATCGAACTTAACAATTAATTGACGTCTCTGAGTACGGCAGTATAACTTATATTTTATATCTAAAAATACGCAGCTACGACAAAAAACGCGGAAAAGCCAAGGTTTAACTACTGTGCAATATTTCAAGCTAAACTCCCAACTTCATTGTGCATATTTTTTATTACACTATTGTATTACACATTGCATTAGAACACGGTGCAATTAGCGTTGTGGCTTCTAATTGGCTACCGCCTGGTTTACACCGAGCTAATCAGTTAATCATGTCTTCGCGTGGATTTACAGGTTCATTCACAGGCTAATGTTTTGTTGGGTTTAAATACTACCTACCTACTTTACATCTTACACGTTTTTGCATAAGTACGAGTATACTAATGTAATTACGATACATTCAGCGGCAAAAATATCCGCCCACCCGTCTTTTCGAACAGGTGATTTACGGATCATTTGGGCTTCTATAAGAGAAGTTACGACCTTTGAAAGGATTTTTATACGCAATTTTGGACCTAAGGTCCAAAACACAACAAGCCTCGTTCAAATTCAAAATGGCGTTACTGTCTGGTTTAAGAAGCTGCATTTGATAGACTTGTATGAGGAAAAGACGGGTGGGTGGATATTTATGCCGCTGAGTGTATATGGTGTTTTGTATCGTTCTTCCCAGTGCACTGAGTTATTAGATTGACAACTGTCAATAACTGTCTTGTTATTGTCAAACTAGTCTCAAATTAGATCCGTATCAAACTGATCTTGACTGAGATGGCTGTCTCAAGACACGTAAAAGTAAACGACTAGTGGTAGAAAAAAGTTATAAAACGTGCAAATCAAGCCCTTTCTTAGTTATGATACCCCATTATTGCTATAGCTTTACCTACTTTCATTTTTAAACCCCCCTTTTAGACCCCATTTCCAACTATTATAACGCTTTTCCATATTTTTTATTTATAAATAGATACGGGCAAGCAAGTTATACAACTATGCCAAATTTCGATTTGATAGCTTCAGTAGTTAGGTACTGAGAAAAACTGCTGTGACATACAGACAGACAGACAGACATCGAAGTCTCATCATAAAAGTTCCTTTTTTACCATTTTGTTACGGAACCCTAAAAAACTAGTTTCTAGCGTGTCTTCAAACGGACATTCTCTTCTTCATTCAAATCTGTCAGTAAAGTGCCTCATGCAACTGTGGTTTTGCAATAAGTATAGAGCATCGTAGTGTTATAAAGCTCATAGAGCGCCGTTTTTGAAACGCAAGCTGGGGTCCAAGTGAAAAAGGGTATAAGTCTAATGTACTCGGTATATAATTTATAGCCTTTTTTTATTAAGAGTTAAGTTGAGTTATACCCTTTTTCACTAGGACCCCAGTTGTGGATATAAAACGGTTATTTCTGATGCTCTTTAGGCCAAGCCTCTCTTATTGCTAAGAGCCTAACAAAAGAATGACTATCCAGGCACCTAGCTTGGCGCGTCGCTCGCAGTGTGGCCAGCTGCAATAGTTTGCAATACGTCTGTTCGCTAAGATCGGTCACTAAGCGAGTAACTTGGCTCTTAGCAATACGCGAGGCTCTTTTTATTGTGGCTTTGGCTTTAAATAGCATTTTACTAAAGATCAATTTATTAATAAAGTACTCCACTTGTTATGTCTCAACTATGGTGTCTAGGGATAACGTGCACAAACGAATAAGGGTAGTTTCCTACGTGTGATTTTTTCACGGAAAAAAAAAAAACAAAAAAAAAAAAGAATTAATTTTGCATAGGGTTTACAATAATTACAGGAAAGTAATTTCATTTATTTTTTACTTTTTTCCGTGACAAAATCATATGTAGTTTCACCCTTATTCGTATGTGCACTTTATTCCTGGACACCCGGTATTATTGCCAGAATACAAAATAGTCACGGCTAAAAGTCACATACCTAGATTCGACGTCTTTTTAAAACTCGCCTCAATAACATTACTAGCTACAACTACCTCCGAAACTGCAATTTGCTACGCTTTTGCGAAATGCAATGAAAACGGGAGCGCTCGGCACGAGTACTTGTAGTACAATGTTACCGGGATTCTAAAGCACTTCGTCCGGAGACGTCGACAAATAAACACGGCTGCTATTTCTTAGGAGCGAGGAAATACTCGACGTCGATACCTCTACAAACTACGAACGCCGTAAGGCTGTGTGTCCACCAGAGCTGTGCGAGGCAGATAGATAGATAAAATGTTTATTTGGGTACTACAATCACACAAACAGTTGACAGAATTATTATAACAATCTTGGCAAGGAGCTCCGCCACACCGGGCGTTTGAGAACAGTTCCCCGTCGCATGGCACTTGCAGTTAAGAACCCGCGCGTCATCGGCCCACCTACTACGAAGCGCGCCAAACTTAAAGATGAACAACGCGACGAAACATATAAACACCAGCTTAGAAACCTTTTTTTTTAATCTATTATACTCCGTAAATGAATTTATGGAACTTAAATTATAATTATTGTTATCATTATTATCAGGTGTTCAATCTTTGCCAAATGAGGGTAGATGAATTTTGTCCCTACTAATTTGACGGCGCTTGTCACTTTTGGGTGGTGGCAATCTTGCGCTGGAGAGGCTACCGTGCGGACGTTCCGTTGACGCGAATGCCTGGTGTGAGTTTCCGGGAGACTGAACCCTCGTGACGGCTTCCGTTTTAACCTAAGAACAGCCGTGCTGTACTGTTTTGTCGTGCTCGTAGCTCCAAGACCCTCAGAACAAGTGCAAACCCATAGTGCCCTACGCCGTGCTACTCGCGAAGTGACCCATCTGCTGGACTGGTGCTGGTGCCGGAAGGTTAGTGGGATTTTCATACACTCGCATTTGGCAAGGGTTTGTGCTGCTCCTCATCAGAAGTTTACAGTCCACTTTTCTAAACAAAACCAGTGATTAAAAGTTGCATCGGCAACATCAGGTATTGTTTTGACATATTTTATTGTAATTTGACTTCGGATAAGTGAGCATTTACTAGTTGAATTTATTATATTAATTTTGTTTTAATTATTTAATTTTAAAATTCATGATATTCATTAATTATTTTATTTGTGTTGACGATCTCAATGTAATTTCGTATATTTTGACATGCAATGCGTTTTATATTGTAATATTACATTGATGAATAAATAAACCAAACTAAAACATAAACATTACATATCCGTTGCCAAAAGCATGTGTGCGTTGCAGCAGAGCAAGGGCCATGCTGCCCTGCTAAGGTAAAAGGCAGTATTTTACACAAAACTACTGTAGCAATTGCAGCCTTATTACCCAGTAATGAGGTTGCAATTATTACAGTAGTTTTGTGTAAAATACTGCCTTTTACCTTAGCAGGGCAGCATGGCTCAGTGAACAAAACACTGGTATTCTGCCACTACCCCGAGGAACGACAGAGCTCAACGAGCAAACATTTTAAATACAAATGAAAAAAAAATAAGAAAAGAAAACAAAATGTTTTTATATATTACCAATTACCATGCGTTTGCGTGCCTGTGCGTGTTTTGGTGCATGATCCCCCCGAGGTCCAACGTCCAACATATAGGACAATTGTCAAAATTACTTTTAACTTTTGTTGACTGACATAAGATTCTGTTTCGAACTAGCGAAATTTTGACGTAGGCCTCAGGAGATTAAGCATGTATGCGTGCTCGTGTGTTAGATTGTAAAAAAAACAGCTAAGCGGTGTGCGCGGAAGAATCCACCAATAGGATAGCCTCGCTGTCTGACGCTAGTAAAATAAAGTGATCCTATTGGTGGGTTTTACCTCGCACATCGCTTAGCTGCCTCGCACAGCGATGGTGGAAACGCAGCCTTAACCGAAACTGTTTCGATTGCCGAGTTTTGCGACGTAAAATGTTAATGCTTGTCTCGTCGAGATGGTTCTACAATACGAGTCTTCTCACACCGATATTTCAATCGTTTTCTAGACAAAGTTTATTAAAAACAAAACTAAAACTATGGTAAATTATTATTATATAGTAATCCAGCCCGTATACGTCCCACTGCTGGGCACAGAGGCCTCCACTCACAATGAGAATTAGAATTGAGTAAATCGTATTATTCAAGTAAAAATTAACTAAACTAAAACTAAGCTAAAAATGAAAACTATACTTACACTAAAACTAAATAAGAGCTAAATAAAGATTCTAATTTAGAATTTCTGTAAACTTAAAAATACCACTATATGCCATCCTGTGAAATACCATTCTGACATGTTTTCCTGCAGAACTACGCAGATATTTTATATTATTTGTACAGCTTTATATAATGCTAGAATAAGTAGTATCATTGTCATAAGTTAACTATGTTTAAAAAATGACTAACTGTTGAGTTTCTTGCGGCGCTTCTTCTCAGCAGTGGTCTCCTCTTGGGAAGCGCTGGTAGATTTTGACATGTAAAAGTGCCCGTGCGGCCTACTTACTGAATAAATATCTTTTATCTTTTTTACCACTACATATGCCATCCTGAGCTATATATAATTATAGTTACAATAAAATGTAATGTTAAGGAACAACCCAGTTTCTCAGGCCCGCCATAACTTACAGCCGCGTGTATCGAACGCCCTCTAAAGCTAACTAATATAGCGGTTGCCGGTACGGCTGATTTATACTTTGGAATCGACTTAATAAGTTAGTTATATTTACTGACTTTTACCCTTGTTGAGCACTCGTTTATTATTTTCTCAGGATTGGTCCAATTTTTAGGAATATTTTTTGTTTATTCATGGTCCACCAACAGTTTTTGTTGTTGTGTTGTTGTTAGTTATTGTAATTCAATATTAATAGGATATTCCAATAAGAGCTAAACTAATTGCACTACTAATTATAGGTAAACACTTCTGCTCTTATTGAAAAACGTAGTGTGACCGTAATTTTTTTTTTTTCAGTTTCTGACAGTATTTGGGAGTATGTCTATCTTTTAAGTCGCATTACTTATTATTAACAAAGACCAAAGTTAATATGGTATTCGGTTTCAGATCTGTATACATACAGTTTTAATTCCCCCTCGATGTTTGCAATCAACCAATTGCTAAAATCAGTTGCAGGCCGCGGGCCCGCGTCCATTCTAGCAGTTAGCTACATTACTGCAACACTAGCTAGCAGTTAGCTACATTACTGCAACACTAACTAGCAGTTAGCTAAATTACTGCAACACTAGCTAGCAGTTAGCTACATTACTGCAACACTAGCTAGCAGTTAGCTACATTACTGCAACACTAGCTAGCAGTTAGCTACATTACTGCAACACTAGCTACCAGTTAGCTACATTACTGCAACACTAGCTAGCAGTTAGCTACATTACTGCAACACTAGCTAGCAGTTAGCTAAATTACTGCAACACTAGCTAGCAGTCAGCTACATTACTGCAACACTAGCTAGCAGTTAGCTACATTACTGCAACACTAGCTAGCAGTTAGCTAACTGCAACACTAGCTAGCAGTTAGCTAAATTACTGCAACACTAGCTAGCAGTTAGCTATATTACTGCAACACTAGCTAGCAGTTAGCTAACTGCAACACTAGCTAGCAGTTAGCTAAATTACTGCAACACTAGCTAGCAGTTAGCTATATTACTGCAACACTAGCTAGCAGTTAGCTAACTGCAACACTAGCTAGCAGTTAGCTAAATTACTGCAACACTAGCTAGCAGTTAGCTACATTACTGCAACACTAGCTAGCAGTTAGCTAACTGCAACACTAGCTAGCAGTTAGCTAAATTACTGCAACACTAGCTAGCAGTTAGCTATATTACTGCAACACTAGCTAGCAGTTAGCTAATATTATTACTAGCGACTCACCCCGCTTCGCTTTGGTTAAAGTTCCCCCTACCATTCCTCCCCCTTAAAGTTGAAATATCCAATTTTTCTCTTCGTAAGAACCTTCTCCTAACAATAACGAACACAACAAAAAAAGAATTAGCAAAATCGGTCCAGCCGTTCACGCGTGATGCCGCGACCAAAGGAGGGAGTTGGAGAACTTGGGAGTATTTGCCAAATACTGTTCTTACGTCACCATTAGTGTAGATTCAACATTACCAGTGGTCGGAATAGGTAGAGCTAATTTACATAAACTTGATGCATGTTCATTCATAATGTGTTCCCATCTCACTCGCGCATGAATGAACATGCGTCAAGTTTAGGTAAATTAGCTCTACCTATTCCAACCACTGAACATTACAGACGTTACGCTCCGCGCGCCGCTACCGCTTTCAGTGTGTGTACCGCGTAGATCGGGCACCGTCGTTTAGGGGACTTTTGGACCGAAGGGAGACCTGCCCCCGCTATTATGTTGCACGGTTTGTTGGTGAATTTGAATTGCTGCCATTGTATGGTTTTTACGGAAGTTTTATAGTAACGTTTTCCTGTTGATTTTATAGGGCATTTTTGGCAATAAAAGAGTTCCAGAAAATTTCTCTCAGTGTAAGAAGGGAGTTGAAGTTTACCTTTTCTTTGCATTTCTCGAGTACCTACTGAAGAGATTGTGAAAAATCAGGTTTTAATAAAAGTATATCAATATATTATTTTAAGTCTATCTAATATTACTGTAATTAAAATTCTTTAAATATATCGTTCCGGAGATTTATTATAACTTGGCAGCATTTTACATGTTTTTTGCGATTTTATAATATAATAGCTAATTCATAGAGTCAGGAAATCCTCTAATGAAATCAGTTTGGGAGTACGAACTCACAGGTATACGAATAGACATAGACAAGCAGTTTTCTTTGACAGAGTTAAAAATAACTTAGTGTATGTAGTACGAGACTCGCGAGTTTATTCTTTAAACAAATTGAGTCGTAACGATTTATATTTGATGTTTACGGCTCCATAAAATAGTGCCATCAAGGCGGAGAGATTACTTTTATTATTCGCTGCTGAAAACATTTACGGGCGCTTCGTATGCCGTCGTAACTGAAACGAAGTGACAGGGTCGTGTCAAAGGATACTGTTACCTAGTCGTATCTACTGTATCTAGGTATATTACATAGGTCACACTAAACAGGCCAGTCGAAAATGTTTCAAACATCGTGCCGTTTGTTAGTGTGTGCGCCTTAATACCCCTTCCACACGATACAATTTTACGACCAATTTGACTAGACTGGCAATCGAATAGTGTAGTGTGGATAGAAATATGGTACGTGTGGACGGCCAATCAGACTGTAGCCAATTTAATTGGCTAATCTGATTGGCAATCAAATTGTATCGTATGGAAGGGGTATAAGGTGGGCACACTATAGGGCTCCATCGAACCGGACTGCGTGGCAAATCCAAAGGACTTGTTACGCTAAATGTGGACAGAGTAATGTAAGCGCTCGGGATGGATCACATCGTTCGCGCGACAAACACCGTCCACACAACCGGTGCTGACACGGTCACGGAACCATGTTACGATGGGATCCCTTCTTATGCCATAATCGTTTCATTTGTCATAATTTTCATTTTCATGAAGATTTGTTTTTCTAAAACATTAAATATTTCATTATTAAAGGATTATTTTAAAGATCATTTGCAATTAGGTTAGATTAGGTTTATTTTTTATCAATCCTGAATATTATACGGTTTCTGAAAAAAAAACCTTTATGTCAAATGATACATTATGGCATTTATGGCACGTGAATTTATGACAAACAATATAGAGACCCTGTTACAATGAAATGTCACAATGTGGTCACCTTTACAGGTACGCGCCACAAGCCTGTGGTCGAGCTTGGGTTAACATTGATAATTCAGGGAGCTTTCACACTATACAACGCAGTGGAACGCGCACGTGCACGTCTACGCCACGCATCCGGTGTTGCCCAGGCTTTAGTGATTAGTTCAAGGGTTCCCAAACTTATTTTTACAATGCCCTTTTTGTGTCATGGAAAAATATCCATGCCCCCCTTATCCCAAGTTCATTAGGGTACCTAAAATAAAAACGAATAATTGTTATGAAGCCTGATTTAAATCATTTAAGCACGCGGCCCCCTTCGTATGCCGTCACGCCTCTTATTAGTTGGATTGTGGATCAAACTCGCAAAACTGAGATAAACACATAAAACATTACCCTCTTCATTTTGGCAGTCGAGAAAAATAGCTACGAATATTTGAAATGAAATGCCCTTTTAATTCCTGATCCACTTCCTTTCACGTTATCAGAGAAAGGTCGCTGAAATAAGTGGCTTTGTAAAACCTTTGAAGACTCCACACAAAAAACACCTTATTCTTCCTAGCATTTAGGTTGATGTTGGAGTAGGGTGGTACGTTATTTAATATGAATTCGAGCTTTTTAATATTTAGACATACGCCAATTAGAAACAAGTCGGGAATTCTTTCGGAAATAAATGGGGACGCCAGCAAATGTATATAATATGAGCATTTCTAACAAAGTTTGTAGTACAGGCCCTCAATGAAAATGAATTTAAAAGCGAAACGTCAACAAGTTTTATAAGATATCAATACCTAGCATATTTCGGCCTTTGAAGTCTACAAACCTAGGATCTAAATTTGGAGAACAGTCAAGGTCATAAATATGTATACACTTTAGTACCTTGTCACTTTAATCGCTGTGACATTCATATAAGACAGTTTACTAAATATATAATAGACAAGGTACTAAAGTGTATACATATTTATGACCTTGACTGTACATACATTGCGTCGCTAAAATAGTTTCCAATTCAATAGCGTAAATATTCCAACTTGTCAACGCATTGCTCTGACATTCTACTTGATAACAACTTACAAATGAGAATTCTGAGTATACTCTAGTAATTTTCAATTTCAATTCAATTTATTTATTCATCTCTTTACAAATAATGCACAAAAATATGTTTATACAGCTGTTTATACAGCTGAAAGAGATACAGGCGCTTGACTACGTAGGAAACTTGGCACTAGATCTGTCCATCTCTGGTCGTAGATCCAGAGGAAGACAGAAAACAAGTTGGAAACATTTTGTGCTGAAGGACATGTTAGAGAGTCAGGCATCCGAAGACGATGTCAAAGAGGGCGAAGTGGAGAAGCAAAATAAAGAAACCCACCACCACGTGGGATTAATGATAGCTAGGTAGAGAGAGAGAGAGAGAGCTGAAAGATATTTAATGCACACACCAAGATACAGTGGTTCCTACACTAGGCACGCCTGTATCGTAGCTATTTTGGAAGTTATTCCATTATACATAAGTTGTAAAATCTTTATCTTCGTCCTCGACTACATATATCATTTTAGTTGTAAGTTATCCTTGGATCTAGTATTAAACTAAACCCAGACTCACCTGAAACCTTCCCATTTGAATATCCCTAAGGATCATACGTGCTCAGGCGTTATTGGATTCGTGCCTTTGATATTTATGACACGTTACACGAATTAAAACATTAAGCGCCCATCATGGACATTCATATGGATTTACGACGCTCTTGTGTGTCATGGGCAGTTAATACGTTAGCACTAACAGTGCCAGGCTCGGTTATTTGTATACAAATTGGATGTCATAAGGAGTTCTTAGCACTGAATGAGTTAAGCATTGGTTATTAGAAATGGATGGAGGTGAAATCTGAATTCTAGGTATGTTTAGGTTGAATATTAAGGAGACAGTCGTTTCTTATGTAATACTAGCTTTTTCCCGCGATACCGTTCGTCGTAGATGTTGTTTACCACTTTTTCTTTGTTAAAATTTTCGGGATAAAAAGTGTTATACCTGTGTCAATCCAGGACAATCACTATCCGTTCTACCGTTTAGAAAAATTAACCAATTAACAATTGTGTCCGAGTACGCATTTGTTTTTAATCACACAGAAAAAAAAAGATATTAGGTACTACCTAAAGGACAAAAATAACAACAGTAAACATCGACCTTTGAGGTATCCTGTTACAAAATCGAATTCATATACCTAACAATTACTAACAAATAACTACTCCCAAAAGGTCCAAAATTACCCCTGTACCCTAATAACCGCAAAGTTCAAATGAACAGCAATATTATAACACCGTCAATTTTAATATCTCGCAAAGGTGGGTAGTTCAAACATAACCTTCACAACCAAAACAACGTCGAACGCAAAACACAAACGTTCAAATATCAATCCTAAATTAAAGAGGTTTAGTTACATAATGGTGGTTTATAATATAATTACGTTAACTTTTTAAAAGGTCGTTGTGGATTCAGGATTCTCTTATCACTTGAATATTTACTTGACGGCCTTTGATTTTTGCAGGGATTTGATATTAGCATTTTGTGCGGAGTCATAATTATCTTATGGATATTACCTATAAAATAACATTCATAATTTCAGCCCACATCCACCCAATGCGGGGTAAATAAAGGCCTCTTCATTTTCACGCCACCTTGCTCGGGCTTGTGCTAAGGTCGTCCATTTTTAGGGTATCGTACCGCAAAAGGAAAAAAGGAACCCTTATCGGATCACTTTGTTGTCCGTCTGACTGTGTGTCTGTCAAGACCATTTTTCTCAGGAACGCGTACAGGTATTAAGTTTAAATTCATATCAAGTACTCAGGTCTGCAATCCCTTAGCGCTGTAAAAAAAAATCAAAGTTCTGAAAAAAAACATCCTGATTTAACAAAGAAGTATTTGTAGAGCTTTTTACTTAAACTTTTAGTCAAGTATAACTGCAAAGCTTTACCTTGCATTTAATCTGGAGAGCGGGTCAACGAGACAGTACTAGCGACTCTTTAGTTTTTTTTTTACTTACAACCTGTTTTCATACCGTTATTTCATACTTTTAAACGTAAAAAAACAACGTAATTCACTTTTTTAACTTTGTTAACGCAAATCATTAATTTGACTTATTTTCTTTTCTCTTGTATTTTTAATTAAAAATATACTGTATAAATCATGAGGCGTTTCAGCCTTTAAGTCACAGAAAAATGTTTTCTCGTCAAGTTTACATACAGACAAGTGGTTGTCGGTGAAAATACGCCCCTCAAATAAACGAGGGCTCGTTTCAACGAGGAATTGAGATTATTTCAGACAACATTTTGATGAATATTATATGTTAAGTAGGCGGGTAGGATGTGGGAGGAATACATTTTTTAAATGGTGAAATACAGTCGCGGTTTCAGAAAGAGAAAGTTTTGCCCATATGAAAAAAAGAGTGTAATGTATGTATGATTATGATAAGATACCAGTTTGTCTATCGATTATGTACTTTCTCCTGTAACTCAAAGGTTACCTGAAAGAGATCAATAAAAGCGCTAGTTTTGCCTTTGTATCTATACTAATATTATAAAGAGGTAAAAATTGTAAATTTGTTATTTTATTTGTATGTAAGGGAACTACACATCCGATTTCAATAATTCTTTCACCAAAGTTTAGAACGGACATTCAGGGTTGACATAAGCAATATTTTAACTTACGAAAGTACTGACTCTCCGCAGACGAAGTCGCGGGCGGAAAGCTAGTTTCATATAAGTTGGATTTTCTATAAGAATTATCCTTACTAATATTATATTTGCGAAAATGTTTTTGTTTGTTTCGTCTCCAGGCTCAACGCGTTAACTGACCGACATGAAAGGTACAAAGATACTTTATAGTCCAAAAATGGGCAACGAATTATTTTAATCCCAAAAAATTGGACAGTTCCCGAGGGATTTGGAGTCGCAAAAGCTAGTAATACATACAATAATGTTTTGTACAAGTATTTACATTTTAAATTGATTTAACAGCACCATTTGACATATGTAAATTGTCCTTAGCGTTCTTCCGTGAATACATTACATCCCTAACTCGAGTAAGTATGGTTAACAAGGGAATCGAAAGGGGGGACGTTTGGGGTGGGAACCTTGTTTATCCTTCAGCTGAGGCCTTATTTGACTTAGACTTAAAGAATTTGTCATTCATAAAGATCTTAGAATTGTACATTGTGCCCTTCTAAAAGACATTACAAACAGTTAATATTACGTCACAATTATAAAATATAATATATACAGTCATGGCTAGATAATTAGAGATGCTTTTTTCCCATACAATTGGGTAGGTAAAGTTTTTGGAAGAGGTGTAAATTATATTTTTATTCGATAGTCGTCATCCTAAAGATCAAGGAACTGCGGCTCTTTTATTATTCTTTCAATTCTTTCAAGCATCTAAGTAAATCTTTGTAATAATCCATTTCCAAAGTCCGTGTGGGATTGCTTGAATTCATTGCGTGTATACGATTCAAACGTTCTCTCGTGGCTATCGAAAAGCAGGGCAAGAGTCGTCGTGAAAGAAAGAAATCGGTGTCCAAGAAGCAGTGCCAAAGGGGTCGGAAATAAATCGTAGTCCAAATATCGTGTAAAGGTCAAAGCGAGCAAAGCAGGAGCAAAGCGGCAAAATCGAAAGTCCGGAGTTCGTTCTGAGGTCGTTAAAATATTTCTAAAAACACTGATCACATGAAACGCAAGCAAACAGAAAAGAGTCGTTGAATTGAATCGTTTGTTTACTTTGATTGACAATGACAGTTATAGAAGTGACAGTTTTTTTTTTCTTTCTCATTAAGTACGAAGGCAACAAGCTTGTCGGTCATTAAAGTGTGCAAATGTCAACTTACTAACTAAAAAAAATATTTCTAGAATATTAGAGGAAATAAAAATAAAAGAGCCGCAGTTCCTTAATCTTTAGGATGACGACTACCGAAAAAAAATATAATTTACACCTCTTCCAAAAACTTTACCTACCCAAATCGAAATTTATCACCAATCGAAAAGAACTTGAACAAAATAAAGTTGTATTTCAACACAAACTCACGTGTATCTTCTCTTTTCAGCCACATCACGCAAACGGCGAGCTGGTTGCCGCCGGTGGAGAGCTGGCCCAGCTCTCGGGATGGCAGCCGCTGCAGCCAGGAGGACGAGGAGGAACTGCCTTACGGCTGGGAACAGGCTTTGGACAGCCGAGGCAAGCCTTACTACATCAAGTAAGTACCAAGGTCATGGGTCTTCAGCCGCAGCAGCCAGGAGGTCGAGGAGGAACTGCCTTACGGCTGGGAGCAGGCTTTGGACAGCCGAGGCAAGCCTTACTACATCAAGTAAGTACCAAGGTCATGGGTCTTCAGCCGCAGCAGCCAGGAGGTCGAGGAGGAACTGCCTTGCGGCTGGAAGCAGACCCTGGACAGCCGCGGCAAGCCTTACTACATCAAGTAAGTATCAATTGTTCACGGGACGGCAATTGCACCAGCCGGGTGCGAGGATTGTGCTCTTTTATATTTTGGGAAATGATACGTTCATCCAAAAATATTTTGCCCAAAACATGATGAGACTTGGTGTTAAAATTACAAACTCTCAAAGTCTCAAGGACTAATCTCAAACAGGACTTAACCGCTAATCATGTCTATTTTGTAAAAGGCAAGTAGCTGGATAAAATCTTCTGTAGGTACTCTTTCTAGTTATTGTACGGAAAAGGGTTTGGTTTACGTCACAATATCGGCAGCCGTATTGCATAGTCCGCACTTGAGTTTCGTCGATATTTTACGACATCACATATATTCTTTCGAGATGAAATCCGAAACAATCCCAATATTTATATCCCAGTATTTGAGGTACGGAACCCTTGAATATTTAAAAAGTTAATTATTACCTCTTATTCCTCCACAGCCACGTCAACAAAACGACAACGTACGTGGCTCCCGAAGGCTGTTCATGCGAGTCGCCGCCGGCGCCGCGCGACGTCGTGTTAGAGCGGGACGCAGAGCTAGGCTTCGGGTTCGTGGCCGGCTCCGAGCGGCCCGTGCTCGTGCGCTTCGTCACCGACAACTCACCCAGCGTCGGAAAGGTATGACCACTGTTTTTGATCCGTGTACTGATTGGGCGAGCACCCTCGCGAGGCAGTCGCGCGAGGCAAATGCTCAGTCAGTCTGGACGTGCCTCGCCCGAGGCAAACGCAGTGAGGCACGACCTGACTGAGCGAGCATTTGCCTCCTCGCGCGGCAGCCTCGCGAGGCTGCTCGCCCAGTCAGTACACGGCTGATGACGTGGAGGCGAGCTATCTGGCACCTGATGGTAGCTGGACATTGAGGCCCATGGACATTTGAACTAATGGAATAGTTATTCGTTATGCAAGGCTGCAAAGTTATTTGGTGCGAGAGCCAGTATTGAATCCCCGAGTTAGCGAAGGATTCTGATATTGAACCGTAATGAGACCCAAATAACTTTGCTGCCGTGCGAAACAAACAATTTTTCAACTCATCATAGCGAGCAAAATACTTGGTGTAAAATGGAGTATGGATGCACGAGCGCCACATCAGTTGTGGACGTCGTCGCGGAGCGCCTCCTCCGCCCACAGCACCAACATTACTTTCCACGCTAGCGGTTAAAATGGACTTTTGCGCGCAGATTTTGACCGACAAAGAAAGCCTTTCTGAGCTGCTATGTTATTCTGTTGACACAACGTCGTTCAGTTCTACTCAGTCGATGAATAGCCGGCGAATTTACGTCGTCCGTCAAGGTGGGTAAATGACATTCAACTGCCTGCACATTCATTGGTCGTCTGTCCAGCGACTAAATGAATGTGCAGGCAGTTGAATGTCATTTACCCACCTTGACGGACGACGTAAATTCGCCGGCTATTCATCGACTGGGTAGAATTGAACGACGATGCGTTAACAGAATAACATAGCAGGTGAGGTGAATAAAATATTAATACTTGCACTTGCTTGACTGCAAATGCGTTGTTCGCTCTGGCGGGCCGGCCATGACTTTGAGCGGCAGCCAGCGGCGGCGGCGAGCATCTCTTCATTGTACGGTCGAGACGCTCATCGCACAGGGGTTTATTGGCTTTACACGCAATGTATTAGGAAATCGCTCGCTGCACCGCCGGTCGCGCAATATCGTGGCTCTGAAGGCTAAGATAGAGTGCTTCTTGTGCTATTAATTCCACTGGCTATCATTTCCCCACACTGAAACACAACAATGGGAACACACCCTATTGAGGACTCATTAACATCGGAAAATAAGGCTTTCAGAATACATCGGCACTCGCGATTAATCCACGTCCTCGAATTGTGTGCACATTATTTGTCCTTATATTTTCATCCTCCATCGCGGGACATCAGCCTCAACCCAACCAATAACGGGAGCTAGCCCATTGTCTTACAAAGTGATGACAAATGTAATCCCATCCTATTCAGGATTGTGTTGTTATATAGAATCTTAATGGTTTAAGTCCGTTCAAATTTAATTAGCCAAAACTGCACGTTATCAAGTTTTCGGAGAAACTTCCCCGTAATCAAACGAAAACAACGACGTTGTTCTAATTAATTGGCCGATAGTAACTTCTGATGAATCTCAATCGAGTTTAACTTGTGGATCCGCGAAGTTAGCGAAGTTTGCTCGAGCGGGTTTAAAGTTAACCGCGAATTCTTTGTTGCGGTGTGTTGCCTTAATTTTGTTGAAACTTAATCAGCTTTTGTAATGAGTTTGAGCTTAAAGAGTTTATAAACCGTTTGATATTTAAGTAAATAAAGTGGTCGTAAAACATCTTAAATGCGGTCCAAAGTTTTCTCGTTGCTTTCGCCCTCTTTATGAAATTCTACTGTTTTTAAAGGCGCCATGTTCTTGCTATACTTTTGTAATACAATTTTTAAAGAATCGCCATTCTCACCTTCCAGTTGGAGCCGGGCGATCAGATCCTCTGCGTAAACGGCGAAGATGTGAGCACAGCTGCGCGAGAGCACGTGATCGCTGCGGTGCGCGCCTGCGCAGACCGCGTCACCCTGCGGGTCTGCCAGCCGGCCCGGTCCGGCAACCCTGCCCGGCGGTCGGCGCTGCTGTCAGCCGCGAAGAGAGCGAGGCTAAGAGCTAGGCCGCCTAGGGTCCGATTTGCAGACTCTGTACAGCTAAATGGCGCTCCTATGTACCCTGTAAGTTTGGTGTTTACGACATTATATCGGTGTTAAACATCCAATAGGTCTGTTTCGACTTTGTCACCTTACTGGTCTGCCAGAGCGGTTAGCATAAGTTCATCATCATCATTATCAGCCGCAAGACGTCCACTGCTGGACAAAGGCCTTCCCCAAGGTTTTCCACAACGATCGGTCCTCTGCTGCTGTCATCCAGCGGTTTCCCGCGATCTTTATCAGATCGTCGGTCCACCTTGTGGAAGGCCTGCCGACACTTCGTCTCCCGGTTCGCGGTCGGTCGCCACTCCAGAACCTTTCCGCTCCAACGGCCATCGGTTCTACGAGCAATGTGCTTATGTGTAGCATAAGTTTCTCGCTCGGTAATTTTTCTCTAATACATCAGGCGTTATGTGGATAATCCTATAGGAAGTCATACCCAATTAGCACACAAGCTGTATAAGAGCTTTAACAGCCCTTAAAATGCTGAAACTAGAGTTATAATGGCTGTACAAGCCCTTAAACAGATTGTGTGCTACTTGGGCTATCTATACAGAAAATATTATTATCATCAGCCTATGTTAGCTCTTGTTAGACATAGGCCTCTCCCGATTGAGCAACAGCTGGTTTTGTCTGATGCACGCATCATCCAGTTTCTACCGGATAATTGTAGATTCCTGGTTAATGATTTTCTTCTTCCTTTCAGCCCTCAGCTTTCTCCCTCGGTGACCTCTGTCTACCGCCAATGGCGAACGTCCTCAAAGTGTTTCTAGAGAACGGCCAGACAAAATCCTTCAAGTATGACACCACAACCACCGTGGCCGATGTCGTGACGAGTTTAAAGGATAAGTTGTGCATCATCGCCGAAGAACACTTTAGTTTAGTCGTCGAACATGTCAAGAGCGTGCGGAGAAACAAGCTTACACTGCTGGACCCGAAGGAGTCGTTGGCAAGAGTAAGTATTTTTGAGTATTTCATCAACATAAATATCCTTTAACTAGTGACATAACAAGAGTTTCAAGAGTAAAAAGATCATAGTAACACTCGAAAATGTTTGCCTTATGACAAACTATTGTGGTTACAATCGAGATATTGACGTCGTGTTGAGATTTTGAACATCCAAGTGTTTTCTCAATGTTGCATTGCCAAGAACGGAAAATAAAGGTAAAAACACGTTTATCCCACGTACGCAACGTATGCGATGCATTATGATATCTGGACTCTTGAATTTGTATGATTAAAAACACACTTGTCATACGCAACGCCACGTAAGATAAGTGTGTTTCTAATCATACAAATTCAAGAGTCCAGAATATCATAATGCATTGCGTACGTTGCGTACGTGGGATAAGTGTGTCCCTACCTTAATAATAAAGAAACACACAATAGCGACATAGATGCAGTCAATTTACAAAATCGTAGTAATTGACCAAAAAAAAAATGGGGACTATCTTAGAAATTGGCCTACCCCAAAATTAAGCACTAGACTTTTACACAACCATATGTTAGGTTAACTTAAGTTAATACAGTAGATAATATAATTATAACTTAATTATAATGATTAATTATGATGATTGTGTGCGAAGTTCCCAATCCGCACTGGGCCCGCGTGGGAACTATAGCCTAACCCCTCTCATTGTGAATGGAGGCCTGTGCCCAGCAGTGGGACGTATATGGGCTGGATTATTATTATTATTATTATTATTATTATAATGATTACTTACCTGTCAGCACTTTTCTACAATAAACCACATTCCACTAACATTTTCCAGATCGCGGCTCGTCCTGGCTCTCACAAAATGCGCTGCCTCTTCCGTATAGCCTTCATGCCTTCATCAGCAGCAGAACTGGCACAGCGAGACCTGGCAGCCCTGGACTACCTCTACATGCAGTGCTGCAACGACGTGGCCCAGGAGAGATTCGCACCGGAGTTGCAGCCTGATGTAGCACTGCGCCTAGCCGCATTGCACATGCATCAACATGCATTAGCTAATAATGTGTCGCCGGCGAAGTTGACGGTTAAAGCTGTTGAGTAAGTGTCCATTTTAAATAGTAAATAAATATATGGGGACAATCTCACACAAATTGACCTACTCCCAAATTAGCTCTAAGATAAAGATAAGATAAAGATAAAAAAATATTTATTGCTAAAAACAAGTCAGCATACACAAGATTAAGGAAAAAAAAGATACAAAAAAAACTTATTTCTAGGCAATGGGTGTCGATCTCAGCATGTGCTGGAGCTTGAAAGCCCAGCGCTGGTTTTCAGATCGGCCCCTTAGTGGAGTGGTCGCTGCGCATGCTATGATAACATGATACAAACAAAAAGAAAAACACAATAAATATGGGCTTATGTGTCCGTGTCTGTAAGTAATTACTATGGGTACTAGGCAACGATATGCATACTTATATAGATAAATACATACTTAAATATACAAAAACATCCATGACTCATGAATATTTGCCCATACCGGGATTCGAACCTGGGACCGCTAGCTTTGTAGGCTTCACTACCGACTAGACTAACCGCGTCGTCACAAATATTTGCCCATAGCGATTTTATTTTAAAGCTTAGATTAAGACGGTAATTAGAATTAGAAGTTGGAGTTGTCATCGTCTATTTTAACACTTTAAACGCCTAATGGTTCACTAATAAATAAAAATAACCAACCGAGTTTCTTAAGAAGCTTCGTTCTTTTTTTTTTGGGAAGCGCTAGTAAACTTAACACATCTTAATCCTATGTATACGCCTACTTACAAAATAAGGTTTTTAACATATAATCTTTTTCAGGAGGGAATTCGGTCTCGAACGCTTTGTTCCGAGCGGGTTGCTAGAGACCATGAAGCGCAAGGAGATCAGACGGCTGATAGCCCACTGCCTCAAGCTGAACTCGCAGATGACAGGCAGCCAGCGACAGCTGACCCAGCTGCAGGTATACCTGTTTCCTAGTTTTATAGCAGTACCCGGGGAGACCGAGCCGGACGCGGGTCGAAGCCGAATTTTCATCGATTTCTATACAAAAGCAAAAAACAACAGTAGCAAAAGATTTACCCAAAAAAAAGAACAAAACAAAAACAAAAAAAAACCCTGCCCATAGTAGTGGTTCGAACCCGCAGTCCGTAGTAGGAGAACGCTATCATTTTGCTATTCAAACGGCGGCAGCCGCCGCAAAATTACGAACCATATTGCGCGGGCAAATCTTTTTGCGTGAAAATACAGGGAAAACGAATTTTTCCAGCCATGAGTCCTAGCTAGATCGATGATTCGCCCCCGTAAACCCCCGTATTGCAAATTTTATCGAAATTGTTAGAGCCGTTTTCGGGAACGTGAGTATACAAATACATTTAAGTTATTCTTATTCTTATATAGGTATAACACACACAAATGTTTATACTTTAATGGTATAGGATAGATATGACAGAAAAGGCAAATTAGCACACAGGCTACCTGATAATGAGCTTTGAGCCCCCCACGGACATTTTCAAACACAAGATTTCAATATTAATACTGTAAATGCAATCTCTACAGACTGTGATGGAACCCCTTAATCCTAGCCATTTCACCGGCTCTCTTACCGCTATACCGAATAATGCGAACACATCTAAACATCATTATAGTAGTTTACGTGACGGCTGCGTAATATCAGGCTTTACAACACGAGGGTGGTTGAAACGAGCCGCAAAGCGAGTTTCATAATAGCATCACACGAGTGTTGTAATGCCAATTACGCAGAGTCGCGTACAATACTTTATCTATACACTCATATTGTAAATCCTATATAATAAAACATAATAATTATATGTCTACATAAATAGGTAATTATGTTGTTGACATTTCATTTTGACTGACATGAGAAATTGTCGCCGAATCAAATTGTATCGTGATTCGAATAAATTCGAAAACCATAACACATCAGCAGCAAACACGTAAAGTGAACTTTACATTACAAACACTAGATAAGATTTGACACCGCGACAGCAACACTATCTGACGTAAATCTAGTTATAACCTACTGTTTATGAACGCGTTGTAGAGGTTTTACGATATGGGTCGTAGTTGCTTTACATATGGACCACATTTGAGCGAAGTACATTTTTTTACAGGCGAAGCTGCACTACCTAGACATCGTGGCGGGGCTCCCGAGCTACGGCGCGAAGTGCTTCGGAAGCAGCCGGCCCGAGCGCGTGCTGCTCGTGTCGCCGCGCTTCGGGCTCAGCCAGATCGTGTCGCGCGCCAACTCTGTGGTAACTATCGACTTTAATGCCTCCCGAGCGACGACTTGAAGTTCTTCTGAAGCAGGCAACCTCAGCCCACGTGTATCTGCGCTTTGGGTATAAGTAGCTTAATCGTGTTATGTGCGGGTCTTACACAGATTTAGGTTCAACATAATTGTCCCTTCTGTTCCTAAAAGTAATAGTAATAGTAATCTTTATTGCGTGGAATTGGGTCGGTTACAGTGTTGTTCTTTAAGTTATTTAGGTTAACCAAAGTTAACGACGTGGGAGTTTTTAACTCATAATTTCGATACAGGCCAAAACTACACCAGACTCCCATTACGCGGTTATATCCTAACCCGAAAAATTTGGTTTCAAAATCCTTAACTTTCTGGAACCTGTTCCAGGATTTTGTGGTATCAACTTACATTCATTAAATGTCTAGACATTGTAGCGTTCCTCCCAACCTACGGCGCGAAGCATCCAGCTCGAAATGTGCTCGCTGCCGCTCTGTGTAACTATAGGTTTCTTTAATAACTATTTCTAGACATTTAATATCTAGATATTAACCTAGAGTCACACCAGCCTTCCGAGCTACGGTGCGGAATGATTTGGATACAGCCTGTCTAAGCGCCTTCGAATCGGAGTCCGATGTTCTGTGATAGCTATATAGCTTCTTTGGAAGTTCGGAGCTCAAGTTAACTTTCTCTAAATTTAATCAAAATCGGTTCAAGAGCACAACAAACAGATAAACTCACTTTCAGGTTTATATTATTGAGTTTTGTGAGGTGAATGAGACGCCAAGAAGGTAATTCAGAAGGTTTATTCAGTAACTTACGAAACAGAGATAGGACTTTAGTCTAGTCGATTATTCTAGCTAAGTATAGACATACAAATATGAGCTTAAGGGAGGACGCAGTGGCAATCTCTCCCTGTACTCATTTGTCGGTGTCACTTGAGGATAGCAGAGGCCGTCTCTCAAGCTAGACCGCTAGCTAATGAATGCAATGATCGGAGGGCCGCGCGCTGTTTATATTCCCTCCGGGCGCAGCCTTCGTATGCGCTCGGGTAGATCGGTCCAGCGAGCGAGATCGGTAGATAGTGCGAGCGGGAAAGTATTAGAGCCCGCGCGCCTCGCGTTATTAGGTGGTTTCTTATATGTCGCTACAGTTTATAATATAATTGTGTTATTATTCCAGCCGCAACCGATAGCTTCTCTGGAAGAAGTGGAGGGCGTGCGCGTGGCGCGCGCGGCGGCGGGCGCGGCCGACGTGGCCGTGTTCCTGGCGCGCGACCGCGTCGTCGCGCTGCTCATGGACGAGCGCGACGCCGCCGAAATGCCGCTCGTCATCGCTGGGTGAGTGCGCGTGCGCATCGGGGGAGCCAGAAGCACTAACATTAACATCTTCAACGCCACGTCACATACATAACCTAACCGAGTTCAAAACCCCCGATATCAGCGCCTAAAAACCTTCTGAGCAATGAGCAAAACCTTTAACGGGCTCCAAGCACGTACATTTTCACTGGAGGGATTTCGTCACTAGAAGATTTCAAGAATTAAAAAATCAGATCCCCTCTTCAACTAGAAAAGAGCTGATGATCTTCAAACGGCTGAACTGATTTTCATGAAACATGGCTAAGTACACTCGGGATAAAATTATCTATGTCACAAAAAACTAAACGAAAATCGTTCCATCCGTTTGGGAGCTACGATACCACAGACAGATACACAGACAGACACGTTAAACTTATAACACCCCTCTCTTTTTGCGTCGGGGGATAAAAAGACGTTGCTCACACGCCGCGACTAAAACTAGAGCTAATGTCAACCTTAACTCATATACGCTCAGGTATTTTGCGCTGTCAACCGTGACGGATATATCCGGCGTTGGTGTTGGTGCGGATATATCCGTCAATGGCGTTGAAAAGTTTAAAAGAAGTTTAAAATAGCTGTGGTAGCCTCGTGGCATTCTTTAAAGTAGTTATAACAGATAGATATTATATATCATACGAGTTACCCTCACCGCACACTGCCGACTTTCTATTACCGATTACACGGTTGTCCTTATCCATTTTTACAAAGTGTGTGGAGACAAAACAATCGGCCGACTAAATAGTCTGCAATCTGCGCGGGGCCTTATGCACAGATATATTTTATAATTTTTTGCATTTCATGAACTTTTTCTATTTTTTCCAGATACTATCGCCTGGCTACAGGTCGGGAATTAAACGTGGAATTGGACAGGGAACCTATTACGGAGGATATAGGTAAATCATCCGATTTAATTAAACAGTTGACCTAATGATAAATAAGATATTATTAGAAACTATATCGCGGAGTGTTTCTTTCTCTTTTATCAACTAAATATTGTTACTTATAATTTAAACATTCTTTCCCGTGTATTACGCAATTGTACCGAAAAACTTGCGCCACCAGCCACTATCGTAGAATCTCTAATGAAAAGGTTATTTCTGATTACAGCACCACCCTATCTATCACAACATAACGTGGTGCCGATGAAGTGGAGCTACTTGAACCACGACGACCCAAACGTCCTCTCGAAGAAGCACTTCGCCATCTTCACCATGCCTCCCCCATACCATTCCACCCCCGACCAAACCAAGTTCAACCTAGACACCAACATGAACTCTAGCTTGAACAACAAAAACCACAGCAACAACTCCAGCCCACTCACAGGCTATGAAACCAAGACAGGTTTGCTAGGACATGATGTCCATTTCGAAAAATGCAAAAGAAATGATGACTTCAGACTCTTCGATCCCAACGACGAGTGTTTCTTGGACGACGGTATGGGTTTCGACCTTCAAAGCGTTCTATCCATGGAACTCTTAGAGAATGCGAGCAACAACCCAAGATTAATAGAAGCAAGAAACGAAGAAGTGATCAGAAGAGTAGCCGAAATGCAAAAGTTGGTTGAAAATTCTGAACAATATTTGACTGAAAATTGTGATGTTTATAATGAAGATGCATTTAGTAATGGAGTGCTAAAGGACGAGTTAGTTGGTAAAGAGAGTAGTGTAGACCATTTAGGAAGTGATACGGAATCTAATAATAGTAGAATGTCTGCAGCGGACGATGCCCCTGGTATTTTAAAACATAGCGATTCCTTATTACTTTTAACAGAAACTATTAATCAGGGACTAAGTGGGTTAAGTGTGCCTGAAACGGAGAAAGACAATACCAGTAGGAACCTTACGGTGCGACAGTCGCAAGGTCTTAGTGCTATTCTCAATAACTGTGGTCTAACTGACGCCCTGAACGCTTTAAACAATGATCTCTCCCATTCCGAAAGTGATAACGATTCCCTATACACACCGACAAATAGCCCCATTCGGAGACACCAAATTAAGTCGACAAATAATAAGGTTGTAAGAACAAGTTTCGGACTACACAGTCCTGATGGGACATTAGACAATAGAGAGCCTAATTTAAAGAAGTATTTAGAGCAACTTAGAGAAAAAAGTAGTAAAGAAGAAGCGAAAGCCGACTTTCCTTACTTCGGAGATGAAACTAGTGTTGACAGTGATGCTGAGCTTATAGATTTAACTTTGATACCACCCCCGCAGACTCCGGACGAGTTAGACTGTGCAACGCAAGTGCCTCAAATATTACCCATTGTGCCGCCATCTTTTGCAGACGAGAAGAAAAACTCGCTAGAAAACCTAAATGAAGCACCTAAGAAAGGTGGTATAGAAGAATTTATAGCTAACGTAACTGTACACCCACCAACAGTCAAAGTGACACCTGCGATCGAGCTTACCCCTGAAGAAATTATGTCTTATATCATTCCACCTCCGCCTGGTTCAAACTCTTCCACATTAGATAGAGAAAAAGTAAGTTACGTTAATCATAGCCAAATAATCGAAGCGAAAAAGCAACAGAACCATGAAGACGCAAAACCGAAGTCGAATGGTGAAGTAGTTAAAGGCAACCTAAGTGTTAGCGAAATAAGGAACATGTTTTCTGCAAAAACTTTAAGCGATGCAAGAAACAGTTTGTTATTGAAAGAGAAAAGCAAAACTCAAGTCCAGACCAAATCAGATTCGCCTAAAACTAAAAGAAAAAGCATTACTGAAAAACCAGCGAACGGTACTGCGCATGTTATAGAGTATCCCACAGTTGAAAGGAAAGGCATGTTTTCGTGTTGTAGCAAAGATAAGAATAAGAGTAATGATAGTGATGAGACGGAAAAGGTCGAGGGTCAAGTAGAGAAGTCTGATTCGATGCCGGATGTCTGTGAGATCAGGCCGCCGCCGAGGAGAAAAAACTTGGAAAATGTCAAACCACCGGAGAGACCACCAAAGACGCCTCCGGCCCCAGCGCCTCGGCCTCGGTCGAACTCCTTTACGTGCCCTAACAACGAATTAACTGCAGTCGAGATCCCAAACAATCACTTTAGCACATTGAATAATAGGAAATTAAATTACAAAGTCGTCTGCGATATCAACGAGCAGCTCCACAAGGCTCCGCGGCTGCCCCCGCGGTTAGAGAACAAAGCGTTGTCTCCGCCTCCGCCTCTGCTACTGCCTCCTAAAAAACCTCCACTGCCTCCCGTCCCGAGCGTCGAAGTGCTCAGAATGAAAACGTCACAGAAACTGAATCAGACTCCGATCCGGCACCCCGAGCAGCGTCTGGCCAGTATCGGTTCCCCACACTTTCAAAGGAATCTAAATTCATACAGGAACCTCGAGAACGAGAGTCGACTGAACGACGATGAGACTTTGAACCTACGCTCAACGCCGAACTATAGTTCCATGACGCTTCAGAGTCGGCACGTGCGTTCGAGTTCAGAAACGAAGAACACAATTCTAAAAAACAACGAAATGTCCACCGTGATGTCGTTATGTTCGCCGCAGATGAACAGGCGGTTTAGTAACCGTCCGGATCTGTTGAACGGGGCGGCGGGGAACGATCAGAGGGTGTTCAGTCCGCCTGCGGATAGGAAGTTCCGGTGCGCGAGTCCGGGGACGAGGGCGCAGAATCACGTGCGGTTCAAGGACGAGGTGGCGGCCGACATCCCGCCACCGCCGCCGCCGCCGCTGGCGGGCGCGGGGGGGGGCGCGGGGGGCGCGGGGGGCGCGGGGGGCGCGGGGGGCGCGGGGGGCGCGGGGGGCGCGGCGCTGCGCGCGGCGGAGGCGGCGGGCGCGGCGCTGCTGGCGCGGCTGCACGCGGCGGCGCAGCGCGCGGCGCACCAGCACGCGCACGGCGGCGGGGAGGACATCGATGACCTTAAGTTTCAGGTCAGTTGGAACCTTTATTCTTCCAATATAGGGGATAACCATCGTTATAAGCTAGGATTACGGTCTTAACTCCTTTAAGTTACTAAATCCTCAACTTATTTTAAAAACTCCTGAGACATTCGTTTTGTTTGTATATATAAGACATCGCAACAAATATTTATCTGAATAAACATTGTTCTTTCTTTTTCTTTCTAACACCGTGTTAACTGTGATATTAAATTGTTTGCAGCGCGCGCGCAGCGAGCTGACGTCCTGCGCGGTAACGCTGGTCGGCACTTCGCGCACGCTCGTGGGCGCGCTGGGCGGCGCGGGCGCCGTCGAGCCCGCGCTCGCGGACTGTCTCACGCCGCTGAAGAGGCTTGCTGATCTCGCAGAGGTATTATTGTCATTAGTATTAAAAAGCCTAGCCAGTGGTTAAAGGTGTCTTCCCACAAATTTTGGCTACTATCGGCTTAAATCAATATAAAACCCAAAACTAGTTTTATTTTTATATATATATATATATACTTTAATTTACCCTTTTCATCTGCAAAAAAAACTGATTTGACTCTTTTACTACTAACTATATACATACGGTGATCCAAAAGTCTTTTAAAGTTTCGAACCAATAACCTATGATAAAGTTAAAAGACTTTTGGACCACCCAATGGCCAACTTTACTTGTTTTTTCTTCTAACAAATTACTTGTCAAAAAAGTCATTTTCATATACTACTCTGTCAAGAAAGTACCGGGAAAAGATCAATAATACACAAACTGTTTGTTAATCATCCAAATTTATTTTATCACCTTCAAAGTATGCTCCTTCAGAAACGATACACTTACGCCAACGAATAATCCAATCATCAAAACATTTTTTAAACGCTGTTTCCGGAATTGAATTCAGTTCTCGGCGCGAATTCTCCTTTATGTCTTCTACCGATTGAAAACGGGTGCCACGAAGTGGTAATTTGAGTTTAGGAAAAAGAAAGAAGTCGGCAGGAGCCATATCTGGGGAATATGGTGGTTGCTCGATGGTATTTGTTGAGTGTTTGGTCAAAAATTCTTTCACAATGATGGCCAATGATGGAAGACAAACTCTTTGTTCAATGTTTTTGTCCATTATGAAATTCGCAATACACACTAGATATGATATAACTAAAAACAGCACTGTATTTAATATAAATAACAGATGCAACTCAAACTCCGCGCCAAAATAGAAAACAGTTGTGCCAATCTAACAACAACAAAAAAAACAAAAATTTGAATTTGGAACCATAAACAAATCATCCATTCCCGATACTTTGTTGACTGAAGGTACATGTCCAATGTAATATCCGGTAGCGATTTCTCTTCTTTAGCCATTTTCTAAAGCAATTATTGTATTTCAAGGCTTTAGGTAGACACACTTCAGCGCCACTCCAAACCAGAAACCTGGTGCTGCGTGTCCACGACGTCACAGCCGCCTTCAAGGACCTAGCGGGGGCGGAGATGGCACAAATCATCCGCGACCACAACGCCAAGAAAACCCAAAACCACGGCCAAGACAACAACTCTACTCTGGAAGGACAACTCGCATTGAGAGCAGAATGTCTTGCGAACGTGTTGGCAACACTACTAAGAAGCCTTCGAGTCTTTTCTCCGTAAAAGTAAGCATAGACTAAGGTGTGTCTATTGTTTAATAGACATGGCCGCGACCATAAACAAACTTAAATGGCTGCTGATTGTAGATTTAATTTGTTATCCAGATTCCAATGTATAATGTTTTTTATTCGTTAGTTAAGATTTTGTTGAATTAACCGTTACTAAAAAAAGACCAAATAAAATTAGGTACGTTTGTATAATTGTAGTTAGCGACACTTTGTGTTAATTTAAGTTGTATTTTTGTAAATTTTAACATGCGTTAATGTTTATATTTGTTGGTAATGTAATTTGTTTATGTAATTATCAATTTAAGTACATATAGGGGTGTTCAACTTTTTAATGGGTACAGTGGCAATATCACACCTGCAGTGTTCCGATATTGGTTTTAAAATATTAGTATATTTTGCAATAATGTTCAAAACAAAATCATTCGTATTTTAAAATTGTAGTAACCAAATATACACTGTACCTCAATATAATACGCCCTTTTTTATTGCTGTATGATTCTGTAGGCAGTGTTACCATAGTGAAGAACTAAGTTTACCTATACATATCTATTTACATGAAAGTGTTGTATATTTCTATAATTAAGGATGTGTGATCGGATTGTGGGGTGCGAAACTATATCCATATTCATATCTCTTCAATGTCTAAACTAACCATAATCTCATCGTTTTAAAAACAATATCAATTAGATTTTGCATGCATTTCTGTACTATTGATAAAAGTTGGCGTTGAAATTCAAATGAACATTTTGTTTCTAAATGGTCTTAGCATAGACAATGCATAACTTTTTCTGACGCGGGCTTCGCGCTTTTCCCGCCAATAAGTGTTTCCTGTTGAAAAATATTTTTTAAGTGAATGTCGCCGGGAAGGCTTCGCGATGTGCTGATATTTAAATATTGGTGCTATTTTAAAATGTACGTTTTTGTATCAAGATGTGTTGAATTGATTGCTTCGTGAGAACGAGTGAAGTGATTGACGCACCAGTGATTTGAATTACTTATGTAAATAAAATATTAATTTCGATCGCTAAAAATGCAATTTCTAGCAATATTATGCCTGTATAAGTACAATTGTTTCCTCTTTCCAAACTTTGCGTTAACCAAAGACAATTTTACTACAGTTTTTTTTGCATATATTTTATTAATTCATAATTTTATTGAATGACAACTTTTTTTGCTTTGTATTTGGATTTTAAAAAGAGGTCCGAATGACCATAGACTAAAAATTCAATAAAAAGTATAGTTTCCTCGGTTACAACCAATAGGTATAACTTGAGTACGTTCTCGCAAAAAACGCTAACTTTATGTAACAACATTACAATAGAGGTTTTTTTAAGTTAAAAAAAAACGTAAGTACGCGAGGTCGTATTCAATCTTTATAATGTTAGACCTCTCTTTATGTAAGTGCATAGTAATTTATCTCTTTTCACCACTAAAACAGAGATAGAACGTGCATTCGCGAACAACGGATCACAGATATAACTAACTATACACAAATATCTACATAAAATGGAAATAGACAAGGTAACGATGTATCACAATAATATGAAGCCGATTTATTTATTGTTTATGATAACATAATGCAATGCATTTGATGTAATAAATGAAATGATAAATATTATTTTGTTTTATTGATTTCCATTACTTTAATCATCTCTAATCATCGCTTTACCTACTTTACCAGTCGTCCAAATAGGTATGTCCAGAATTTCTTATAAAATTAAAATGTCAATAAAGAAAGTCTACCTTTTAAAATTGACAGACTTGAATCGACCTTGTTTTATAACGTGCAAACGGAATTCAACCTTAGGGTGGCAGAACACATCGCTTGCTGAAAACAACAGTATCAAAAAAAAAATACCAATTTATCACTTTAAACCAGGGACCGGCCCGCTATCCCTTTCAATGGGTTTTGTATGGGTTTTTCGTAAGGATTTACTTACCAAACCCTCTGCCCGTCTAAACCCTTTAAATGTGCTTTTAAAGCGCTATTTCCAAACGATAGCCCATTCTATTAAGCGCTAACCAATACCCTTTCAAAACCCTTTAAAAAAGGTTACTAGTGTATACGCAATTTTAGACCTTTTGTAGACTTCATAAAACACACGTTACCTTGCGTCCCTTTCGAAGCAAGTAAACAGCCCATTCAACTAAGCGCTTACCCAATACCCTTATAAAACCCTTATTAGTACACGTTACCGACGGCGTATCGTTTGAAGTTACCGCGCGGAGCGGCAAAAGATCTAATACGGTTCGATTTCCTATGGCACACGTTTGTGATTGGCTCGTACAAAAGGGAAAGCTTTATAATAAGCGCTTAAATAGTTAGGGAAACCCTTTCTTAGGGACATCAAGATGAATCAGTTACCAGTTACCTATTTCAAAGGGCTACCCTTATCGTTGGGTTATTCATTCGATAAGGGAAAGTCAATCGTATGGGTTGCCAATTGGAATGGGTGAGCAAATCAAAGGGCTTCCCTTTGATGTAGCTAGCTACATCAAAGGGAAGCCCTTTGAAAGGCTTTTCCCGATGAAAGGGTTGTCCGGTCCCTGCTTTAAACCTTAATAAATAACTTTTTACTTCTCATGCTCTAAAAGTTCGTCTTTATGTCGTGCGTAGGCGACATAAAGTCGCTTCTTATGCTCTAGTGCATAAAGTAAAATCTTCGTCGAAGACCTAGGCAATCGGCCCAACAGCCACACGAACAACTTTAACTTCATATAATAACCTCTTTATTTTATTTCGTTTCGTTAGTATTCTAAGACCAAAGCAAGGATACCAACAGCCAAATTACACAATAAAACTTCATGAAATAAACTTATAATTTTTATTTCGTCGCATTTATTATTATTATTATTTTTATCATGTTGCTGTTTCATTTCCTCGCAATCGAAGTGAAAAGTAGAGTGTACAACTCGTCCATAAAACTCATTTAACACTCGACTTTATATCCATCCCCGCTCGCAAGCTCGCTTGGATGGATAAACGTCTCGCGTAAAATGGTGCGTTTTATGCACTCGTTGTACAATCTACTATTACGCGTTTGATCTTAAAAGTATCACTTTTTGTTTATCGCCACTTGTTTTCAGCAAGCGACATATTTGTCCGATTGAACATCAAGTTCCACTAAAACGGTGCCATCGACGCTATTATCAATACATTTTTACATATCCACTGACGAAAAATAATAGTTTATTAAAAGGCTTATTACACCTTCCTTAATTTAGTCACTAACGAGACGGACGCTGCAAAACGTTGAATGAAATGGAGATATCTCCATACGTATCTAACGTATTGCGGCGTCCCTCTCGTTGTGACTAAATTCATCATCATCATCATCATAACAGCCGAAAGACGTCTACTGCTGGACATGCCTTCCCCAAGGATCTCCACGACGGCCGGTTTTGTGCTACCCGCATCCATCGGCTTCCCGCGATCTTCACCAGATCGTCGGTCCACCTTGTGGAAGGCCTGCCAACACTTCGCTTTCCGGTCCGCGGCCGCTACTCTAGAACCTTTCCGCCCCAACGGCCATCAGTTCTACGAGCAATGTGCCCCGCCCACTGCCATTTAAGGTTCTCAATTCGCTGGGCTATGTCGGATTTCCTAATTTCTGATACGATCTCGCAAAGATACGCCGAGCATAGCCCTGTGACTAAATTAGGAAGGTGTAATACGCCTTTAAGAACCAGCCCTCGCTCGCTGCAGTGGCCAGTTAGGATTTCGGTCACTGCGCAAGCTAGTTGGTGCGTGTACCTACAAGTGAATTGACACTGACTGAGTTACTAATAAAGCTTACAAAGAGCTTGTATCGGTAGGGACCATTATCATTGTAGGATTAGGATGAGAGAGATAAATTATGCATACATGTGACGGTCCACCAAAAGGTCTGAAAGGTAAAAAAAGTGATTATTATTATTAATTTCGGAACTGAAAATTTATGCAATTTTCGAAATTATTAATCAATATGGAACTCTGTCGCTGAAAGCAAATGATTCGTTTTGATGTAAATTTATTTATTGTTACGTGACTTAACCCTGTCAATATGACAAGGTTCTATGGTGGCTCAACGAATTTTGTTTGTATGTTTTTTTAAATTGCTTCTTTCGAAAATATTTTTATTTTATCAGTTATTTTTCAAGTCGGTTTATTGTTTTGAAAAAACAAAATTTAATTTATTTTTTTGGGCAAAAACGGTACAAAAAACCTACAAATAAAACACTTTGAATAAACATTAACTAATAAATAAAGCTGCGAATATATTCAGCTACAATACTGTATAATTCTTAGCAGTAGGTTTTTTTTTAGCTAGACTGTATTGAACTCTGTGGTATCCTGTCATTTAACCAAACAACGTTTCACAAATCGATTCATTTCACAAACAAAACATTTGGCAAACAACTTTTTTCCGAAACTGTAGATATTTCAGGATTTATTTCAGAACCATCGTGTAGAACCCTATAGCTATGTCTACACCTGCGCGCTTTTATGTTCATCTTGCGATTTCAACTTTCAATTCATCCTCCTCCAGTCGTCTTGCGTCAAGCGCATGTAATACGAGGGTGACACTGAATCTTCAATAAAATCCAATGTTTTGACTTTATCTTCCGCCATTTTATTTGCAAAATATTGCACGTCAACCCAACGGTGACGGATCAGCGTGCGCTACGGGTATGCGCTGCTATCAAACCAGTTTGAGCGCATGCGTTATTACATGCGCTGTGGCTGCAGAGGCATGCGTCAGAGGAAAGCGCTAGTTGACCGTGAAAGCGCACAGGTGTAGACATAGCTTATAGGTTAGGTTAGGTGAGGTTAGTTTTATAAAAATCCTGAAATATTTAGAAAAAAAAACCGGTTTACCAAATGATATGTTAGTGAAATGAATCAGCTTGTAAAACGTTTTTTGGTAAAACAATAGTAAACCGAACTCTGTTACTAAGGGCTGATTTTTTACTCCCACATTTCAGTATCTGACAGATAAAATATCTTCGTCTCTTTCTTATTGACAACGAAAAGTTATCAAACTTTTATCTAAAAATTAGAAAAATCGGCCCTTACCTATAATTAGTGTTCCGTACCCAACGGGACCCTATTATTTTTAAACCTGTACTCCTAAGCACGTCACCGCTCTAGCATAGAGCATGATCGCATAATGACAGGGCGTCGCCATGATACTCGTAACAGGCTGGATGTTTGTCATACGCGGCCGCCTCACACGATCCCTTACAACCGGTTGGGACGCGCAGGAACAGGCCCCTTCGTCCTGGGGGCTATGGGTTCCGTACCATTTCAATCATACGTTACGTTTTCGAATCGCCTTTACGCCTTTAATACACCGACGCTGTGAACCGCGAAACTAAGGCGAATACGCGATATTGATGCGAATCTGAACTCTTTGCGTGAGCAGTTTCGCATTCGCATTTAAAAAAGATAAAAGATATTTATTCAGTAAGTAGGCCGCACGGGCACTTTTACACGTCAAAATCTACCAGCGCTTCCCAAGAGGAGACCACTGCTGAGAAGAAGCACCGCAAGAAACTCAACAGTTAGTCATTTTTTAATAAAAAATATAACAATGTCACTACTTATTCTAGCATTATATAAAACTGTAAAAATAATATTAAATATCTGCGTAGTTTTGCAGGAAAACATGTCAGAATGACTACGAGAAAATTTATATATATATATCACACAAAACAGTTTTGACATGTCTTCCTACATAAACCGTGTCCCCTAGACAAGATACAGCGTTTACATGATTTTTATGAGGTATGTACGAGTAGTAGGTAAGCTATTGAACATTAAACATTAGTTAATTTTCTGGTTTAGGCCAAGCATTTTTGTCCGTTAGATAGTCCTCGACCCTATAGTACGCCTTTGACATCAACGACTTTTTCAAGTAATTTTTAAGTGCTGGAAGGGGTAACTCTAAAACTACGTCGGGTAATTTATTATAAAAATGAATACATTGACCTACAAATGATTTATATACTTTACGGACACGAAACTTTTTTATGGCAATTTTATTTTTATTCCTAGTATTTATATTATGTATATCAGAATTTTTAACGAAAGAGTCTAGGTTCTTAATAACATACATAATATTTTCATAAATATATTGGGATGCTACTGTTAAAATATTAATTTGTTTAAAAAGTTTTCTTAATGAATCACGGGAATTTAAGTTATATATAGAGCAAATGGCCCTTTTTTGTAACACAAATATAGTTTGTATGTCAGCTGCTTTTCCCCAAACCAGAATACCGTATGACATAACACTATGAAAATAACTATGATAAACTAAGCGAGCTGTCTCAACATTGGTAAGTTGTCTAATTTTCCTAACGGCGTAAGCGGCCTTACTTAATTTGCCTGCTAGAACTGCTATATGGGGACTCCATTGCAAATTATTGTCTATAGTTATGCCTAAGAAAAGTGCCTTATCTACCATTTCTAAACACTCTTCTCTCAGTTTAATGAAGAAAAATACTAGAATTTACCGGTTTAACATTAGGCAAAACGAACCTAACACATTTAGTTTTCTTAGCATTGAGTAGTAAGTTGTTACTCGTAAACCAATTAAGTACTTTAACAAGCGCGGCGTTTATCCTACTGTAGTCGACGGATTTTCGGTCTACCTTGAAAATGAGTGATGTATCATCAGCAAATAGTACAATATCACAAAGTGTATCTACTATGGGTGGTAAGTCATTTATATAAACCAAAAATAAGAAATGACCTAATATAGAGCCCTGGGGCACACCTAATTTAACTGCAGCGCCAGCAGACTGCGTATTGTTTACAACAACCGTTTGTGTTCTATCACTGAGGTAAGAAGACATAAGTCTTAGAGCATTATTTGATAGACCATAATGTTCCAATTTTAAAATAAGGGTCGCATGATCAACGCAATCAAAAGCTTTCGAAAGGTCACAAAATATTCCTACTGCATCACAAGATGTCTCCCAGATATTATATATATATTTAATAAGAACAGATGCTGCATCAGTAGTGGATCGTCCCTTGGTGAAGCCGAACTGATTACTGTTAAGCAGTTTATTTCTATTGAAGTGACCTAACATATCATTCAACATTAACTTCTCAAAGACTTTACTTAGAACTGGTAGTATAGAAATGGGGCGGAAATTCGATAAATCACTCTCCTCGCCCGTCTTAAAAAGGGGTATGACTTTACTATATTTCATTAGATTTGGAAAGACCCCCTCAGATATGCAATTATTGTAAATTAATGCTAAGTGGGGTGCAATTACCTCTATGATATGATGGATAACTTTAACTGACGTTCCCCATAAATCCTCGGTTTTTTTTAAACTGAGAGATTTAAATGCCTTTACAATAGCAACAGAATCTACTTGACTAAATTCAAAGTTTATATTACATTTACTGACATTATTATAAAGTAAAGATTGAGCGTCAATCGCGGATGATTGAAGACATTTAGTTGTATTAATTGCTATGTTAGAAAAAAAATCTTCGAAAGCTAAGGCTACGTCTGTATTTGACGTGATTTGTTTGTCTCCCGTGTTTAGTATGATTTGATTATCACGAGTTTTAGATTTACCCGTTTCCCGATTTATGATATTCCATACAGTTTTTACCTTATCGTCAGAAGCTTTGAGTTTTAAACTAAGGAAATTTGCCTTAGCAGTTAAGCAAACTTGCTTGAAGGTCCTCGAATATTTTGTTTCGCGGTTTGCAGCGTCGGTGTAGGTAGGCGTTACTATTCGAAAATGCACCGTAGGGTAAACTCATCGAATTCCGTGACTCGCTCAATTTCGTGGTAGTAGGGGGGCGATTTTTGACTTTCGAGCGCTCGACTGTTTCACTCGAAAGTGAAAGCAAAAACGGTGAAACCGTATTTTTGAAATACGAGCGATAGAAAATTTAAAAACGAGTTGTCTACACCATTCGTTTTCAATTTCCTAGAACGTTAGAACAAATTTCTAATAATTAGAAATTTGTCTTGACATTTGTCTGTCAATTCAATCAGAACGTCTTTATTATATTCTCTTTGTACGGAAGTTGACGAAACAAACCTCGGATATCATAGACAAAGAACTATTTAAACGTTTCATTTATTCGTTTCGTAGTAAAAGTTTTTGGTCAACAGTATTAAAAACGCTGAAAGTGTATATATCTAATACATAATTTATCTATGACGATACGTTAACGTTACTTATGCGATAGAAGTTTAAAGATCGTGCTAGAGGCATAGGCAAGTATACGCCGTTAAATAGGCCGTTACGTGATTCTATTAACACGTTTGTGCGTACCCCATACATGATACACTAGCTTTCCACCCGCGACTTCGTCTGCGGAGAGTCAGTACTTTCGTAAGTTAAAATATAGCCCATGTCCACCCTGAAAGTCCATTCTAAATGTTAGTGAAATAACTTTTGAAATCGGATGAGTAGTTCCGGAGATTACCCCTTACATTACAAATAAAAAAACAAATTTACAAACTTATTTTAATATATTCATTATAATTTATATGATATGATATATTTCGAGGTACTTCATACGTGAGTGCATATGAGCACAAATTTCCAAAAACATTCCTATCTAAATTTCCTGGAAGGTCGTGTGCCCCTGCCCTATTAACATGTGGATAAACTTAGATAAAACATCTGTCTCTTTCTGACCAGTAGTACACGCGAGGGTGATGGATACTTTATCACAAAACAAACATTATTTATAAACAAATTCTTCGAATTAAATTTTTTTATAAAAATCAGTTGCCTGAAAAGTGATATAAAAATACTGGTCCGATCCCTAGCCTCCCTAAGGATCCCTAAGCAACTAGTTTCAATTGCGATCGCTACAGAGGCCTCGAAGCAAAAAGATGTCCGCAAATAGACGCATGCGCACCATAGACAGACGTACACATTCCTGCGTTAGAAGCTAGTTCGTTATGTTTTTTAATCTAAAGTATGGGAAAATTCAGAATATTAATAACTAGCTTTTGCCCGCGACTTCCTCCGCGTAGAAGTCACTGCTCCGTCGGGACCTGTTAAATTTTCCGGGATAAAAAGTATCCTAAATCCCTGGGACTTAAACTATCTCCATACCAAAGTAAAAAAAAAAAATAAGTATTAGCTGTTATTTGTTATTTCTATAATTATAATTAAAAAATTCTGAAAATTGCATATTAAGATCATCGTCAAGGCAGGCCTAGTGTATGCAAGTTTGAAAAAAAGACTTACAAACATTTGCAACTATTCACGTTAAAATAAAAACATACGGACACACTACAACTTATTATTTTTCAGTTCAGTGAACTAAAGGGCTCGCCAAGCGATCATTTTCGATTGTCAATGTTCACGTCAATAACGTACCATTGATGCGAAACCAGATCGTTTACCTAAGCAATTTACGCAATTGCCACTGTATTACTACGTGATTGAGAGCGAATGATATTTAATTTGATTGACGGTAAATGACACGCCGTGTTTTTAACTTTTCTCAATACAGTTCAGCAATCGACTGAGCAAAATCGAACGATCTTCATTTGCCCATCATTTGAAACCTCCAATCACGTAACCATCACGTAAACATTGACAATCGCAAATGACCGTTTCGGGGACCCCTAATGCCGGTGGCACACCTCCGCCGCGAAACCGCGAAACGGTGATGTTTAATACGAAATTGAACTTTATTTCGTTGCCAGAGTTTCGATACTACAGTTCCGCGGCGGAGGTGTGCTACCGGCGTAAAAGCTCGTTTGCTAAAAAAAAACACGTAGTACAGATAGTTATCATAAAGTAGGTATATATGCTACTGCGGGCCTATTATTTTTATCGCATTAGGTATAACCAGTAGTAATGATAGAATAAGTTGATGAAATAAATAAATAAATTATGCTTGTGTATCGACGTGAATAAACGTTAATAAAATATCTGTCAGTTTTTGACCTGTATAAGTGCGAGTGAGATGGATGCTTTATCCACATTTATTTTATCTGTGACCATAATCACAGTATAATATAGCGAAAGCAGTAAAGAAACTACGAACAAACGTTCGAAACGCACTCACACAGACGCACGTCTCAACGAAACCCCTAAGCGGACCAGTGATGTCAGTGGTCAGTGTCGCGTGAAGACAAATGGTTTCGCTTCGTATTTTATTCATCTCCACGAAACCATTCGTCTCCACGCGATATCTGCCACTGGCAACACTGCCATGTCCACTTAGAGGAGACGTTGAAGCGTGCGTCTGTGTGAGTGCGACGTTTCGAACGTTTGTTCGTAGTTTCTTTACCGCTTTAGCTATATTTATACTGTGCCATAATATTGACTGGGGCTGGAGTTAAAGCCGATACCAATGTTTACAAATAAGGAGAACTGATCGGACACGACCGTTTTTTAACTTCGCACTAACTAGCAAGTTTTGTTTTATTTGCACGGCAAGTTACTATTTATTGCCCATTCAGAGAGAACATACTACTTGCATCCTGTATGATAATAGTACTTGTATTCCTGCAGATTGGTGCAGGCAATGCACTTTTATTCATTTGAGGTGTTGAGGTAGTAACAGCTAGTTCCGAGTTGCAAGAAGAATGTATTAGGGCATTTTCAACCGACTTTAAAAATGGAGGGGGTTATTAATTAGACTAATTTTTTTTCGGTATCCTATCCTATACGATTAAACGAGAAACATTTGTATGTATATATCAAGGACCATATATAATGGTCCTTGGTATATACAGGTTGTCCCAATATCAGTAACCCACATTGACACCGGAGGTAGACCAGCCTAAGACGGACCGAAAGAGAACCTTTTTTTGAATTTTTTCTTAGTTTTTTTTTATTTATTTTTTACTCTTGTTTTTTTTTTTAATGGAGTGGAAACGCTTTGTCCTCACACCGAACCAGCCTAACATGATCTTTGTAAAAATCGCATGGTTTTCATGATTTGCCAGTTTAAAGTTATTTTCCAGTACAAACTTTAAACTGGCATATTTCGAAAACCATGCGACTTTTACTGAGGTCATGTTAGGCTGGTTCGGTCCGTCTTAGGCTGGTTTACCTCCGGTGTCAATGTGGGTTACTGATACTGGGACACCCTGTATATTTGTACTCACGTTCTCGAAAACGGCTCTAACGATTTCGATGAAGATTGCGACACGGGGGTTTACGGGGGCGAAAATTCGATCTAGCTAGGTCTCATATCTGGGAAAATTCGTTTTCCTCGTATTTTCTCGCAAAATGATTTCCCGCGCAATATGATTTGTAATTTCAAGGCGGCTGCGGCCGTCTGAATAGACTCATGGTTAGATCGTTGGCCTACTACGCAATGACTGCGGGTTCAAACCCCAGCTATGGACCGGTTTTTTTTTTGTTTTCTTTTTGCTATTTTTTTTGAGTAAATCTTTTGTTATTGATTTTTTGTTTGTTTTTCCTTCCTGTTGACTGATTGAGCTGAAATAGGATGGTAAAATTACTAATTCTATGCGGACGAAGTCGCGAGCAGAGCTAGTTTTACCATAATCAGTTCAGATATTTATTTATTTATGTAAGCAAACAAAGTCTACGTGAAATAAATAAGCCGTCTGCATTAATTTTTGATTGTTAAGTGATATATACCAAGACTCGCGGATCCCACAGTCAAACTGCACGGCTAGCACACGTGGTCCGCGACTTGTTTGTCACTCGGATCTCTCTTTCTAACTCGTCTGTAACGATAGAGACGTACCGAGCGACAAGCGAGCAAACACAAGATGTGCTAGCCGCTCTGTGAAAACAGTTTGTGGGACGGAGTTCTACAAAGCCTGTCAATGTGTTATAATATAATAAATAAATAAATAACAAATAAGTGTATTATGTACAATTCACAATTTTAAAAACATCTCAAGCATTTTAACCTAATAAAAACGTACAAGTTTGTTGCACTAATAATTTATATTTACTGGAACGAATATAATTAAATTAAAGTTCAAGGTGGCATTTATAAAAACTTTCTTTAATTGATAGACCCGCGTTGACCTTTTGCCGCCATCTTGATTCATAAAAACTGACAAATGACCGTTGGTGCGCAGACGACGTTATTACACTCAACAAATAACTATTTACCTAGAAACGAGCTGGGTTAAACTGGGTATTTAAAAAAACCGGTCAAGTGCGAGTCAGACTCGCGCACTGAGGGTTCCGTATACATTTGGCCGGTTTTTAGTATTTGTTGTTTTTCTATAGGGTTTGTTCTACATTATAATCGTACCAAATTTCACGCTTGTAATGTATTACCGTTTTTACGATAGGACAAATACAAAAAAAAGGTAAAAAAAAAACGTTTCTTGTATGGGGACTCCCCTCATTATTTAATTTTTTGACTTTTTTAATTATTTGTTAGGAAATCCGCCGTTATATGATATACTCTGCAAAAAAAACTACGGGCTACCTTATACGGTTCAAAAGATACAGCTTTTTAAAGTTAGGACGTTTTAAAGTTATACTGGGTGTTTTTTTATTCGTCTAAAAAATTTTGGTGGTTAAATCAGTAAGTCTTACTTTCACTATGGGACGAACCCCGAAATCGCGAAAAAAAAATTGACCATCCCATACATTTTGGCTAGTCAGCTGACGATGTTTTATGCTTGTATGGGAGGGTCAAATTTTTTTTCGCGATTTCGGGGTTGGTCCCATAGTGAAACTTGGTCAGTATGACTTACTGATTTAACCCCCAATATTTTTTAGACGAATAAAAAAACACCCAGTATACATTTAAGTATATATTTACCGTTCACTAAAACAACTATTATCGGGATAGCTTAGTGATCATCGAGTCAACATCCCACTTGAGGTAGTCAACCAGTCACCTCGTGCGTCAAGTCAAGGTATTTACAGAGCTCGTGCTTCTCAGCCTTCATGAGGTCCTCGTCATCCGCATCACTGCATGGCGTTGGGATCGATCTGTCAGCACGATATCAGGCTTCTTCTACATGACATTGAGCTTCCGTAACCGAAAGGGTAGCGCCAAAAAAGTAGGTACCTACATATAATCCGACCGTTTGAAAAATCTCTCTTAAGCTACGGAGAATTGACACTGAAAACAATTCAAGAGACATATCATACTTAAATTAAAGCCAATGAAAACTGACCACCTTGTACAGTTCGCCATCAAATATATCTGTACATATCAGAGTTGTTAAAAATATCTGAACATGCACTCTAACGCCTTGACAATAGAGTCGTGTTCAGATATTTGTGAGCACCTTGTTTGCTGCAATATACTATATATATGATGGCGACTGTACTTAATTTGTACGTACAGTGACCCGTTTTCTTTTTACATTTTAGTGTCAGTTACTCACTGATAGGGGGACTCAACTACAAATAAATACCTACGAAAACAGTTCATCAATAAACCGTAGTGTTCTCAAATTATTATTAGGTAATGCCCTGAGAATATTCAATTCCTAACCACCCGAAAAATTCCCTTTCAAACTCTTCAAAACTTCTAACATTTCTAAAATAATATCTAGCTTTGCGTCTAGGATCTACTCCAGACTGGTCTATCGGCACATGACCGATGTCAATGAATCCCACTTATTTTATCGCCAACCCGGCACTCTTCACGACACATTCCTTGCAAACCTCGCGTTAACCTTCAAAAGGCTTACCAGAGACGTTACCTGAACCGCGAGCACCGCGTTTAGCAAAGTTAGAGACTTGGTACACAATCTGAAGTCTGTAGCATCAATGTGGGAGTATTGTAGCGTTTGCGTTACGTTCAACAGGGATAACAGGTAAGGTTTTGTCCGTAACGTGTTCGGGGATTGTGTTTAGGAGTCAGGGAGCGCGGTGCAACGCTGATGCAGTTTTGTAACCGGTTTCTAATCGACGCATTTCGCTCCGGCCGATCGGGCTGAGCCAGAGAAAAAGTTATAAAATAATCTCGCCGTGATGCTGTTTCCATCGTGGAACAATAGGTGCATACATAGTTTGAAATGTTGGGAAATTAAATTGGATAATGTTAATGTTTAATAAAAGAAACGAGTTTTGGCTTAAGTTATGGGCGTAGAGCTAAATTCTGGGGTCCTAGGGTATAAGTGTTAAATTCATGTGAAAAAAGTATACGATTAAGTCTAGAGTACTTCGTAAATGATTATACCCTTTCTTATTACGAGTTCAATCGATTTATACCTTCACTCGGACCCCAGAATTTGACTTGCATAAGGATAATATGTGACGTTCTCAATATAAAGGGACCTTATGGAGGAAGGCAGTTACGCTCTTCTTATTCTTGTAACTATACGAATACTATGGTGACAGTTCTAAAAACGGCGTAACCGCCTGCCTCCATAAGGTCCCTTTCTACTGAGAACGTCACATATGTATAGTCAGCAACTTGATTGTTGAGTCATTATACATCATATAACTTTGTTGTAATGATAATGACTGCTTCAAGTCACAACAAAGGAATGAAATCAAAACTGTATTGGCTTTCTTCGCCAGGGTTATATAGTTATTCCAAAATTATGGTTGTTGACCGTACAGTATCTTAACAATATTAATCTAAAATATGTACTTAATACGTATTAAGAACTATATCATATTTATATAATCATAACTTGTTTACCAGGACATGCTCTTTGTGTGCAAATCTGTTAAATCCGTTACATACGTTATTATGGCACAAACATCCGACTAAACATCTTCACAAACTTTAATATTATAATATTGGTATGCGTTTTGATACGTTTGAATTTCACTATGTTCACTATGTTTGAATTTTCAAAAGTGAAATAAGTATTTTCCAAATATTTTTCAAATACAGCGCACAAGAATCATAACTTGCCAGCACAAAATAATGTTCAACGTCCGCAGTTGGCAACACCGCGCTCCGTACTTTCGCCAAAGATGGCCGCCGCATTTCTCCCCAAGGACACGGAAACCCGTCCTAATCGCTACCGTCTGCCGCCGCTACCTGCCAATTAATACGTGTTTTACAGCCATTCCTTTTTAAAATGGCACAATTATATTAAAAATAAGTTGATGGCTAAACTAGAGAGGTAATCAGTAGCATAGACATGATAGAAATGACACTGTAATTTCTTAAAAATTGGGGAATTTCTTGCGCACGATAGGTTACGTCATAGGAGCACACGGTCACCTGTCGATAGTGGAGCCCCAGGCATGTACATTATAACCGCAAGATTTACTTTGAAGACTAACTGCCGCACTCAGAGACGTCAATTAAGTTTTAAGTTTCATTAAAGTAGCTGCTGTCACTTTCTTGGTTATAGCAATAGAATAAGACGCAGCCACTTTAATGAAACTTAAACCTTAATTGACGTCTCTGAGTGCGGCAGTAAAGCGAGGATTAGACTGGCAATAAAAACTGCGAAAGTTTTTTGCTGTCTTACTCTAACTTCTGTGCAAAAATGAGAAGCCTTGCTCTTTCATTTTAGATTAAAAGTGAGATAGCAAACTTCTGCAGTTTTTATTGTTAGTCTAACCTCGCTTAAGATTGAATGACTTATGATGGTCTTTTCACCGCTTCTCCTAATTCTCCTAATCCTATACCGGAAGTACCGGAACACAACAATACGACAACTGCTCCTTGGCGGCCGGTTACTGGGTAAGATGGTGATAGAAATCTTGGACCCTGCACGTTTTACCATCACTACTGGGAAGCGCTGGTACACCCGGACATGTTAAAAAAAATTAAAGTTACAGAATAAAGATTTAATTTTCACTTAAAACTTTCGGTTTTAAGATTATATGACTAGCTCATACATATAGATGAAAAAGATGTCAGGGGTATCACACACAACTTGACCTAGTCCCAAACTAAGCTCTAGGCTTGTACTATGAATATTAGGCAACGATAAATGTACTTATACTTTGATAATAATTTACTTTTATCATCATCAACAATCAGCCGAAACAATTGCTGGACATAGGCGTTCCCCAAACTGATAAGACCATGACAATACATTAATTACAGTATTAGAATTGCTGCTTTCTACTATTACTTGCTAAAGTAGGTATTTCTAAACATACTTGATAGCTAAGTACTTTAGCTTAGTACTTTATTTGAGTACTTACCTAGTTTTTCAAGCCTTTTTAACGTTTTACAAAGGTCAGGCTGTAAATATGAACAGAAGGGAAAATATTACCTTTACAACCTTTAACGGCATTATTAGTCAAGCCTTCTTTAAGACTTAATTTTAATGGTTTTTGTTAAGAAATTCCTCTTTTAACTAACAAAATGACTGCAGCTTTTGCACGCAATTTGACGAGACGACGCGGTTAGCTTAGTTGGTGCCCTGCCTACGAAACTAGCGGTCCCGGGTTCGAATCCCGGTATGGGCAAATATTTGTGTGACGAGCGCGAGTATCTGTTCCTGAGTCATGGATGTTTTCTATCCCCCTTACTAATAAACGTTGAGTAACGGCTGAGTAGTTATACAATGCTTTGTCCTTATCTGTCGAATTCAAATGTCACAATGACAGATAAGGACAAAGCTTTGTATAACTACTCAGCCGTTACTCAACGTTTATTAGTAAGGGGGTATATATTTAAGTTTGTATTTCTCTATATAAGTATTTTATGTCGTTGCCTAGTACCCATAGTACAAGCTTAGTAGTAGCAAGAGCTTAGTAGTAGCAAGGGCTTAGTTTGTGACTAGGTAAATTTGTAAAAAAAAATTAACTAAGCGTTTTGGTTTTCAATATGATGTACTTACACTTATTTTATTTAATTTTTCGTATCTACTAGTAGCTTACACCATAAAGCTTGATGAAAATGCTCAAGTAGACTAGAGGAATGAAAATAAAAACGTCACATACCTACTGTACGCGGTCTGTGAAAAAGAAGATAAAAACCGGGCATGTGCGAGTCGGACTCGCGCACTGAGGGTTCCGTACACATCTGGCTGGCTTTAGTATTTGTTGTTATTCTATAGGGTTTGTTCTATAGTCATACCAAATTTGACGCTTTTATGTTTTACCGTTTTTACGATACAACAAAAATAAAAATACGTTGAAAAAAATGTTTCTTGTATGGGGACCCCTTTATTATTTCACTTTTTTTATTTGTTAGTAAATCCGCCGTAATAACACATTCTCAAAAAAAATCAACCCGCTATCTATAGCGGTTAAAAAATACACCTCTTTATAGTTAGGACAGACAGACAGACAGACAGACGGATGGACGGGCGACCGGACAGCGTAGACATATTAATAGGGTCCCTATGGGCACCATTCGGGTATACGGAACCCTAAAAACGTCGAAACCAAGCCATGACTGGCTACCTATAATTAGCCATCAACGACCTCTTCCATTTGGCATTGAAGTACCCAGCGAGCTAAGCATGCATACACGAGATAAAATTTGACAGGTGCTAGGGAAATATAAATCTATCCCATATTCTAAAGATTTAACGCTAAGGTTTAAAATAAAAGTGTCCCGCCTTGATAAAATCGCTAAAAATAAGTGTTAATCGCTTTAGTCACTTAGTAATAAAAGGTAAAAAGTCAGGACGAGACACTTTTACTCTAAACCTTAAGCGTTAAGTCTTATGTTAGAATATGGAATAGATGTATTCATTTCTCTAGCACCTGTCATATTGTATCTCGTCCATGCATGTTAAGCCCGCAGTCGTACGTGACGCTAAGTTGAATCTAAGGGTGCGTCCACATTTGTGACATTTCGGCGTGACATAGTTCCGTGACCGTGTCAGAAACGCGTGTTTGCTCGATAGTGTAGACGGTTTTTTCTGACACGGTCACGGAACTATGTCACGCCGAAATGTCACAAATGTAGACGCACCCTAATGGAGCCTCGTTTGTCCAAATCAGACCATCCGTTCACCCTAGCTACGAGGAAAAAAGAGCCGTACATACATACATGTATACATACTAGGTTTCCTGTTTTAAAAGTTCCGTCCACCTACCAGTCCTATGATGATGATGATGATGATGATGGGTGGGGACGCCCGACCGGAGCCGGCGGGCGGTCATCGTTTCCAACGGTCATCCCTGTTCCCCTTGGTTGAGCAGTAGGTTACTGGGCCGGCGACGCTCCCACGACGAACAAAAGTACGTCCTGTAGGTTGATGCTTTTTAATGCCTCTGTCGATAGTTCGCGGTAGAGATGGGCCGAATACGGACTTTGCCGAATACGAATATTCGGCCGAACATTCGGTTCAGCTCTTACCGAACCGAATATTCGGCCGAATATTCGGTTGCGCCAAATCGCTACTTCGGACCTTCGCGCTCGCGCCATTTGACTTGTCGACCTTTAGTGGATAACTGAGAAAGGTGATTACAGATTAATAAAACTTACTTAATTAAAACAACTCTGGTTTTTCTTACTTACTTAAGCTACGGTTTTTTTCAAATTAATTGTATTTATATTTAGACGCATATTTATCTCTTTTTGGTAGTTGCTTAGAATGCTGAAATAGGATGTCAATCCGACGAATTACGAAACAACCTACGCTCGTTATTTACTTTGTTTATTCGGTAAATATCCGGCAATGTAACCTAAATATTCGGCCGAATACGAACATTGAGGAACTTACCGAATATGCCGAATACCGAATAATTACCGAATATTCGGCCCATCACTAGTTCGCGGCGTCCTCCCCGAATGTGCGGTGTCTCAGTGACGAGTGAGTCGACAGCCTAGGTCATACAGATGGCACCAGTGTTGGACACTTTAAGCTGACAGGCACCAAAAATGGACACTTAAGCGTTAATTCAAAGATGATACGGTTATAAATTGATTGCAATATAAATGAAATAACCGTTATCTTATTCAAAATAAGAATCATGTGTCCATCATTGGTCCTTGTCCATTACTGGTGACATCACCCCAGGTACCGTGTAAGAAGCTGAAGCTGTACTGACTACTATTATATTTCGCCAATCTGTGCGATATGTATGTCACATTACAATTCGGCAATCTGGTAAAACCAACCAAATTTCTCATAACACAAAGGTGAAACTGAAAGCAATCGCAAAAGCGATATACGTCTAAGAAACCACTCAAATCATACCATTTTACCTGCGCTTGCCCTACGTAAGAACTCAACGCATCAATGTACCGAACAATCTTACAACATTGATAACCCTAACTTCCCCTTTGCATCAGACTAAAAATAACCTTATTCTAAACTTGTTAGATATGGTTTTTTATTGTTGTTGAAAGGGTAATACGTTGTTTTATTATAAATAGCGAGTCTGGTCAACTGTGGTTCAAACGGGCAAAAACATCAGCAGACTTAGACGGCATTCTTAGTCCTTGGGAACTCGGGAGGGTCTAAACGGATGGCTGGAATTGTTAGCGGGTCGTGACTTATGTCCGATGCGGGCTCTAACAAAATTGTGGTGAGTTTTTTATTACGTAGCACTTAACAGCTGTAATAACCTCTGAAAGTTTATCGACGAATTCAATGTAGAACTCACCTAAATTGGAGAACATCGGTCGCCTAGTCTTAAGCTTTGGTCTGTTGATCGCAACGCACAACGCTGCGGTACGCGGTATGCGGTGTTTGTATGAAACCGCTGTCGCATGCGTCGACGGACAACAGACCATTCTCAACGTTTTTAATGCAATTACTTGTCCGGCGCCGCATGATACCGCGTACCGCAGCGTTGTGCGTTGCGATCAACAGACCAAAGCTTAAGGTGTCATTTAAGTAGGTATTACGTCAGCACAGCGAGCCTACATGCATCACAAGAATAAAGTGACAGCACGAATAAAAAGTTGGTAGAGTAATTAAATAGCTTAGAGTCTGCACACTAGCGTTTTTAGTCCTTAGACCCCCGGTCAAAAACACTAGTGTGCACAGGGTCTTAATAAATTTGAACCATTTAATTAATTACTTAGTACCGAACAAAATCGCTTAGTAATAAACGTCTGGATGAGTTTGGTTTTTTTTTATGACATTGGGCGGTGGGGGTGTGAATAGCGATTACGCCACCAATATTAGGTTACTAGTGACCCGCCCCGGCTTCGCACGGCACGGGTAGCAACTAAATAACCTTCCTAGATGATCCCTCTTTCTATTGGTGAAAACCTTATGAAAATCCACACAGTAGTTTTAACAAATAATAACTCAGCGCGGCGGGATACTTGAAATGAAATGAAATGATACTGTAACTTTAATATATAATGTAGTGATGCATACGTGTGCTAACTCGGGCATGTTCTAGGGACGTGATAACGATAAATAAGATGTCGATATTATAATCTTCGATTACTATAAAGAGGTTCAATATCATGTCTGATATCGAGCTTAAGATAATAGAAGTATACGGATGTAATTTTAATTGAAATAAGACAATTTACTGTCAGTGCCCTCCATATGCTAGAATAAGAACATGAAGCAATATCCCGTTACGATTACCACAAAGTCCATAATAATCATGCCGCCCAGGAAAGACCATCTAGACTCTCTTTAATACCGAAGAATATGGAAAAAATATTGATTGTATACTTTGAAAACTATTTCTTATTTAAAAAATAATACACGTTGATTGTCATTCAGATGACGGTGTTCATTCACCCTATTCGAGGAGTTCAGAATCTGCGAGGGTATGCTCCAAGAGAAACGGCCTCATGCCCTAATTGAGAATTTGTAATATGTTATTGTTTATTTTAAAATGAAGTGAGAAAATTTCTTTATCCTTGAATATTATCTATATGTTGACAGTAATATCGATATAATTTATTGTCATTATTTTGCTACATCACTTTAGAATTCGTGCCCCGAGCTAGCACACGTATGGTCTGATGATGATAGTGATGCAGAACACCCCGTACTATATAGACTTGTACAGCAATGAATACCTCTAACCGCCGCCTGTTTCACAATCGTCAAGTAAAGCATATCTGTCAAATAAATTTAGCCCTTACCCTTTCTTTCACTTGGAAATAGACAAGGAGAGGGCTATCTTTATTTGACAGACGAATTTACTTGTCGATCGTGAAACAGGCCCTAAATGTAAAATATGAAATTTATGAACCATTGTTCATTCGACGCAACTCTATGCCAAAGTCGTAGACTCGGACCGCCACAGAATCCATATGTGCGCGCCGGTCAAATTAATATTGCTCTCACAGAACACCACAGGAACCATGTTTGGCACATCCAAGGCTCTTATTAAAAAAGAAAAAAGCTAAAGATATATACAAAGTCTAGGCTAAGCCCTATTACCGTCCGTTCCTTTTTGCTCTTGTCTAACGCTTGAAGACGAATGGAGGCGGTCACCATATATGGTGCTTGTCAATTTACTGCGCAACGTTCCCGCGCATTCGACCATAGAGTCAGCGTGGGTTGGAAAATGGCGGCAAAATAAAGCATAGATAATTTAGTGCTTTTTGTTTGTTGAATGCTTTGAGCAGTTTTCTGGCGTATACCTACTTAATCGTCAGTTTTATGCTGATTTGGTGTCCTTCGTGTGCGAGACCGACTCGCGCTTGACCGGTTTTTTCACAATCGGTTACTTAACGAGCGCCACAAGAATACCAACAATAAGTTCTACCTCTTGGGTACTATGTTAAGTACAGTCGAGGACTGAAAGATGTATACACTTTTGGACCTTATTACAATGGAATAAGGTGAAAAAGTGTAAACATCTTTCTGTCATCGACTGTACGAAAGAGATCTTGTGGCACTTGCCACATTCTGCCTGCATCATCAGACGGCTTTTGGACCCCATATTACGAAATCACGCCGTCTGTCTGTTCGACCGTCCGTCGTAGGTAACTGCCTATAGATGAAAATTCAACTAAATATATTTATCATATAATGACGGTTTTATCAAATAATAAAAGCAGAGTGTAAGTTAAGAGTGGTTCCTACACAAGCAACTTAGAAAAAAAGGTCCTGTGTTATATGTAGTAAAAAGCTAATACATTCTAGAACATTCTTATTCCTACGTACATTGCGAGGGTCCTTGCTCTTTTTGTTATATTTTACAATAACTTTTATGTGATCTTAGATAGACTTGAGCAGTACTCGATTTATACATGATAATTATTCAGCAAACTTTTTTTCAGCTTTTATTTTTTTCTATTCGCATTTACAATCTTTTTGCTTTGATAAATATGATAACTATTTAGTCCCGTCAGTTAGATTGTCAAAAAATATATTTGACACATATTTTTTTTCTTTTTCAATTAAACAAAAAAATACAAAGATAAATCGCGTCAAAATTCGGGAATGGGGACTCGTGACGTCACTTCTTTGTAAAAATTGTACCAAATTGTATCAAGACGTGACGTCATGCGACATTTCAACTTTTTTAGAAAGAAAAATACGTGTCTAATACTTTTTGATAATCTACCTGATCGACAAAGAAAAAGATTGTCATCATCCCTATAGTTTGTCAAATTTAATGTTCTATTTTATCGTGGCATGTTGAAATTTACTCCCAATTTATGTAGGTATAAACTTTTGTATCGACACATAGATTAAAAAAAACGGCACAAAAGTTTAAAGCCGCTTTGTACCCTTTCCTGCCTGAACTTTCATTTAGTCGTCGGTTTCGTCGGTGAAACCAGTGACTAAATAAAAATGCAGGCAGCCAATTGTCATTTACACATTTTGACGGACGACGTAAATTCGCCGGTTATTCTTCGTCGGTAATGTGAACGGCGAGACGTTTAACAGAAGCACACTGCAGCTGTCTATGGTCAGGGACTTAAATCAAAGCTCCAACGGCTCCCGGGCGTCGATCTCGCCTTAAAGGGCGAGTTTTTGCGCACACGCTGCTTTTGTTTCAAAAAAGAGCTCGTTAGACCCGCTTATCGATCCTGCTTTGATTTTAGATCTATGACTAGTTTTTGCTTGCGACTTTGTTCACGTTAACGATTACTATTACCTCAGCGGGCTTAGCATGCATACACAAGATAAAATTTGACAGGTGCTAGGGAAATGAATACATCTATTCCATATTCTAACATAAGACTTAACGCTTAAGGTTTAAAATAAAAGTGCCCCGTCACGATAAAATCGTTATAAAAAAAGTGAAAATCGCTATAGTCGCTTAGTAATAAAAGATAATAAAAGTCAGGACGAGACACTTTTATTTTAAACTTTAAGCGTTCAGTCTTACGTATATGGAATAGATGTATTAATTTCGCTGGCACCTGTCAAATTTTATCTCGTGTATGCATGCTAAGTCGGCTGGGGTGTTATTATTTCAATTCGTCGACGAAGTATTTTTTTTTTTTTTTTTTTTAACATATATTTGAAGTTGCCCCGTACCACCTTAACCAACTTGTGCTCCGTCCGCGGCCTCAATACAAGATACATAAGGCTAACAATAACGATGTTCGAAAACTGTCAAAATCGCGTCCAAATCACCGCTACACAAAAAAAAACCTGAGTCAAGATCTTTTCGTATTTCGATATAAGGAAAGTCGGAAAGGTCTTCCCCGAGATATAAAATGTCTCGTATTATTAGCCCAAGAACTAATTTCTCGTATCAATATTCAAATGTTTCTTCTTTTGAAATCTAAAAGTGGTTGCCTAAATCTAAAAGAGGTTAAATCTAAAAGAGGTTGAAACTGTTTCAAGTGAAGCAATTTTATGTTTTCACCCAATTAAAATATAATTATTGTTTAAAATTACAGTGACGATTAACTCAAGAGCATTAAATTATTGTTGTAAAATGGGAACATTTTCCATTATTTGGTTCTTGTTTAAAAAAAGGTTATTTTCTGTATTATGTGAATTCCATAATTTTTTCTAACTTAACGTACACGGCAACCGTTTATTTAATAACGCCACTTCACTTAGCTCCCCTGGGTCTTACCTGGCTGATAACTCGGGTCCCGAGCAGGCTGCGTTTAATCGAAGTGTTAATAGTAACAGCGTTTAAGATCTTAAGCTACATGTACACCATGCTACTTCTTTCTACTGCAGGTTTAGGAAAAACACATGGGAAACGTGTATGAACATATTTTCTCAGTACTTCTGTTTAATAAAAGGCTTATTACACCTTCCTAAATTTAGTCACTGACGAGAGGGACGAGGCTATACATTGAATGAGATGGAGATATCCCCATACGTTTTTAATGTATTGCGGCGTCCCTCTCGTTAGTGACTAATTTAGGAAGGTGTAATAAGCCTTTAAGTTTTTGGTGGTGAGAGACACACATATACTTATTAAGGGCATTTTTTGTCTATAGATACTATTCATACTAATATTATACGGAGGTAAAGTTTGTAAATTTGTTTTTTGTTTGTATGTAAGGGGTAATCTTCGGAACTACACGTCCGATTTCAGTCTTTCAGAATGGACATAGGCTATATTTTAACTTACGAAAGTACTGACTCTCCGCAGACGAAGTCGCAGACGGAAGACTAGTACTATATCCCCCTTACTAATAAACGTTGAGTAACGGCTGAGTAGTTATACAATGCTTTGTCCTTATCTGTCGAATTCAAATGTCACAATGACAGATAAGGACAAAGCATTGTATAACTACTCAGCCGTTACTCAACGTTTATTAGTAAGGGGGTAAGTATAGAGGAAAGAATTGTTTGTAATCGATACATTCTGAAACGGTTTACTAATGATTCGCAACCGCACGTTTCGCAAACTGTTTCATTTCGCAACCGTTTCATTTGGCCAAACGTTTTTTTCTGAAACTGTAAATATATCAGGATTTTTATAAAACTAACCTAAGCTAACCTATAGGGTTCTACACGATGGTCCTGAAATAAATCCTGTAATATTTACAGTTTTGGAAAAAAGCGTTTGGTCAAATGAAACGGTTGCGAAATGAAACAGTTTGCCAAACGTTTTTCGTCCAAAGGAAGGACACCTCTGAAACTACTGAACCTGCTGGGTGTGTTCCATACAGTGCGTGGAACTGTATTTCACGCCAGCCTATCGCCTACACTTCACCACCATCAGAAGGCGCTCTACCTAAAAAACTAGCGCACAGGCACGTTCAGGTTATTCATAAGCTAGCTTTACCTGCATGTCTGTCCTTCCTTTTCTTTCGTCGTTCGCACGCAACATAGCCTATGCAAGTCAACCCAGCGGGCTTAACATGCCAGCACGAGATAAAAGACAGGGGCTAACGAAATGAATACATCTATTCCATATTCTAACGTAAGACTTAACGCTTAAGGTTTAAAATAAAAGTGTCTCGTCCTACTTTTATTACCTTTTACTACTAACATTTTGATTTTATCAAGACGGGACACTTTTATTTTAAACCATAAGCGTACTTCTTACGTAAGACTATGACATAGATGTATTCATTTCCCTAGCACCTGTCAAATTTTATCTCTTGCTTGCATGCTATGACATGACATAGACTCAACTCCGTGGTAGCAGTTCTATAATCCGCCATAGAACCTTGCAGGTCGAACCTGGGACCTAAAATACACCCTTTATTTATTTGCCGTAGCCTATTTAAAAGTCTAAGGTCGTAGTTCCTAGATTCTATTAGCAGGGTTCTATGGCGGATTATAGACCTCCTACCACGAGTCACGGAATTCGACGAGTTTAGCCTATTATGGTCGCCTTTATCTCGGTGGATAAATGTCGATAAATCACTCTCGCACTTACATACTTACTAGTCTAAGTGACCGACGTTTTATCCCCGTTTATCCACATACTAGTCTAAGTGACAGACGTTTATCCCCGTTTATCCACATACTAGTCTAAGTGACAGACGTTTTATCCCCGTTTATCTACATATTAGTTTAAGTGACAGACGTTTATCCCCGTTTATCCACATACTAGTCTAAGTGACAGACGTTTTATCCCCGTTTATCCACATACTAGTCTAAGTGACAGACGTTTTATCCCGGTTTATCCACAACTGTATAAACAGGACCATAAAGGCCCGCAGTGATGCAAACCGATCTACGGAGTGCGTTGCGCATCGCATAAGTTAGGACTCGCGTGGAATATTGTTCCCATATCTGGGCTGAAGCGCCGCAAAGTCTGAGACCCCCTTGTAAAATGTAACCGGTCAAGTGCGAGTGGGCCTCGCGCACCGAGGGTTCCGTGCCGTCCGTGCCGTAAGTGGCTCTATTCGACAGAGCTCTCCAGGCTGTTCTTTGAGCCTGATGAAATGCGGACTGGGTGCTCCACTTTAGGGCTTCCAGTAAGGGATCAGTCCAGCGGGTTGGCAGTTGGCACTCTTCCTCTGCTTCTCGTTCCCTCCACACGGCCAACCAGTATAAGCTGCTCCAGGTTGTTAGGGTCCCGACGCGCCACGTGGCCGAAAAATAACAGAGTCCATCGAAGACATATCACCGATTCAGCTGGTTTAGTATGGAACCCTAAAAAAGGCTGTAAAATTTCGAGAATGATCAAGAAGCGCTAATTTAAATGATCTACATTACTTGTGTATGTGGTCTGCTCGGACCTTTGGAACCGCCATTTCCATCTCCATCCGGTTGGGCCGCCCGTCTAACGCTGTCACCGCCCCCTATCGCCGCCGCTTGAGAAACTATTCTAGGGCTGTACAAATTGTAACCCTTATTACTATAGACTATGAGGAGACCGTAAGTTATCACTTATCCTACGTCATCGAGTATACGAAATATGCCACTTTGTAGCGAGAGGAGTGGCCTATTAGACCCACAAAACTTTGGTCTGCCAATGCGCAACCTGGCAGGTTTGGTACAGTCGAAGAGAAAAGTTGTTATTTTTTTGCCGTAATCTACGTCATAGAGTACACGAATGAAACGTTTATATCTGTTCGTTTGTTATCTATTCACGACAAAATGGTTGAACGTATCTAAATGAAATTTGGCAAGGAGATTGTATAATGGGGAAGGAAGGACGTATTATACTTTTTATCTCGGAAAAGTGAACAGTTCCCGAGTGAATAGGAATTAACAACCTTTACGCCGATGAAGTCGCGGAAAATGCCTAGAGGTTGAATCACTGACACTCATTTCATAGAATGTTTTACTTCGCTAAATTTTAATTTCATCGACAGGCGTTTCCACGTGCAGGAGTTACAATTTTTTGGTCACAGTTCTAACCTAACCTTACCTACGTAACTTGAAAACAATAAGTTTCGGTAGAAAATTAGCTTTCGATGAAATGAAATTCAAAACAAGGGACACATAAATAAATAAACAAATAAACCTCAAAGATTCGATTTCTAAACAAGAACTAGGTACCAGGAGACCATAGAAGGGGAGCAGCCCTACACAAACTAGTTCCCTTATTAGAAAGTATTAAAGTTCTTTTTGCCGCAGATTGCGCTCCTAATTGCACGTGAGAATCCTAGCTCCCTTGCGTCCTGTGGCCCTGGTACCCCGCGGTAATGAACGCTGGGTTTGGCTTAAGTTGAATGCCAATCCTTTAAGGATGGTTAGAAAAAGTTAGCTAACCTTATGGCGTGAGCCTTTAGAGGAATTATGTTATGTTGTCTCTTTTAATAGGCATGGTGACATTTTTTTTATATGCCCATCGATCCGGTTTTTTGTAGGGATCAAATGTATGGGACCAACTACAATTGAAGCGCTGCAACAGTGGGAAATGAGAGAAAGTCCGACATCTCTTCTAAGCGTTGAAAACGCCTCATACAAATTGACACAACTATGACGCCTTAGTAATGTCGTACTAAATATATGGACAAAACCAGTAATTTGTAATAGTTGTCGTACCTACAATATATTTTTAGTTTAAAGGGCCCTGACAGTGAGGTTATTTATGGTTGGATGAAAAAAATAAGACGAAACTTCTGAACTTTGAGGTCACGTATCTTTAAATAACTTTGATAGTTTTTAGTTTTAGCGTCGTCGCTCCGGTCGAAACTGAATTTTCATCGATTTTCTATACAAAAAAAAAACGATCTATAGCTGGGGTTCGATCCCGCAATCTTTGCGTTGTAGGCCAACGCTCTTACCATCAGTCTATTCAGACGGCGACAGCCGCCCCGAAATTACAAACCATATTTCGCAGGAAACCTTTTTTCGTGGAAATACTGGGAAACCGAATTTTTCCAGATATGAGACCTAGCTAGATCGATATTTCGCCCCCGTAAACCTCCATGTCACAATTTTCATCAAAATCGTTAGAGCCGTTTTCGAGAACGTGAGTACAAATATATATACATATATATACAAATGTTTCTCGTTTAATAGTATAGGATTAAGACAGAAATTGTAACATCCGTCTACCATCTGTTCTGTTCTTCTTGAACAGTCGGGTACATAGTCCACAGCCTACGGGTACAAAATTTCGGATTCATTATAATTGGACACGGTGTGAAAACTGTTACAGCTAGCCCCCGTCTGACTATGGTCGCCTTTACCGGATAAAGTATCCGTCTCTCTCACACATCAACAGAAACCTCTGGTGAGAAAGGGACAGATGTTTCATTCGCGTTTTTCCACATTTGTGACGTTCTCAATATAAAGGGTCCTTATGGAGGCAGGCGGTTACGCCGTTTTTAGAACGGTTACCATAGTATTCGTATAGTTACAAGAATAAGAAGAGCGTAATCAGAAGCATCATCGTACAGTCAGCAATAAATGATAGGAGCAGCGAAAGTAGCCAAATATATCGCATCACACCTTTATTACTATAGGAATAAGAATGTGTTGCGATATATTTGGCCATTTTGACTGCTCCTATATGATGCTGGCTGTACCTTTATCATATGCGACGTTCTCAGTATAAAGGGACCTTTTGGAGAAAGGCAGTTACGCTCTTCATGTTCTTGTAACTATACGAATACTATAGTAACAGTTTTAAAAACGGCGTAACCGCCTGCCTCCATAAGGTCCCTTTATATTGAGAACGTCACATATTACAAAGTAATGATACAAACTAACTTACATACCCGATGCTATTCAAACGAGCTGATTAAAGCGCACATAAATACGTAGATCGATAAGACTACAACAGTTTATGTCTGTTTGTTGAACCAATTACCGCAATTGAACTAGTTTAATAGCAACTTCAGGGAATGCTTGGAAAACCAGCTTACTTTCCGTTTTCAATTTAAAACACCACAATCGTGAAACGCATATCAAGTGGTGGGGCGCGGGTTGGTGGAAAGAAAGTTTAAATGTTTATATGTAAATTAAGTATGTTTACTAGACTTTATTCTCTAAGTTTTTCGGAATTTAAGTGCGAAATATAATTTGTAAAAACCATGAGCTTTTCGGTGAAGGAAAACATCGTGAGGAAACCTGCACACACCTGCAAAGCAAAATTTGACGGTGTGTGCGAAGTTCCAAATCCGCACTGGGCCCGCGTGCGCGAACTATAGCCCAAGCCCTCTCATTGTGAGTGGAGGCCTGTGCCCAGCAGTGGGACGTATATAGGTTGGATTATTATTATTATTATTATATTCTTAAAACGATTAAAGCATCTAGGACGCTTTAAACTCTGGTTCTTGATCTTAGTGACTTGGCTTTAGCTCGACTTCAGCTTAGGTCATCCTCAGCCCTCACTTGGGTCTGGTTTTGATATGGTTTGTCAGTTCGGTATAGGGGGGGCAGGGGGCCATGCCCTTGAAACCTGATTTCTTTTTGACAGGAGACCTAAATTAAAACTAGTTTACAATTAGCTTTTGGGAATCCCCCCTCTCCTGAAATACCACCCACTTTTCACCAATAATTTGACCACTGTAAAGTATTATGTGACGCTATACTTTTCAACAAAGTGTTAGATCTTAAGTAATCATCTCTCATGTTAGTCATGACACATTTTGACAGTCGTCAAAGCTGTAAAAGTCTCTTGCACTGTTCAATTTTTTATTTTAAACTAGCGGACCCGGCAGACGTCGTCCTGCCCGATCGCAGAGCCACCTAGCGGGTCCAACTGTAAATATAAACCACCCCTGTATCAAAGCGAACAAAACTAAAAAAATAATTATTCAAATCGGTCAAGCCGTTTTTGAGTTTTAGCGAGACTAACGAACAGCAATTCATTTTTATATATATACAAGGTGGGCCAAAAGAAATCACCCTATTGGAAGATGCTCTCATTTTTGCAAATGGTCGCCAATGTCAAATCTGTTTTGACATTTGTGGACTTGACAGATGCAAAATACAAGTGAACAAGCCATGGAGCGATACACTCCCCAAGAACGCGGAATAATCGTGTCTATTTTTTTGCGTAACAATTCGTCTGTGGTGTTGGCGCAGTGCGAATTCCGTCGCCGATTCCCCGGCCGTCAGACACCGACTGCGCAAACACTGCGCCGTTTGGCCACCAACCTTGAAGAGTATGGGACCACACGAGACGTTGCCAAGAGTGGCCGGCCCCGGAGCGCCCGTTCTGCCGAGAATATCGCCGCTGTTGCCGAGGATGTCGAGCTGTCGGCGGAAACATCAACCAGACGCCGTGCCACGCAATTAGCCATCAGACGGACGTCCCTAAGGCGAATTTTGGTCAAAGACCTGCGCATGTTCCCATACAAAGTCCAGTCCGTGCATCAGCAGCTGCCTGCCGACCGCCAAACGCGCGTAACCTACGCCCAAGCCATTCTCAATCTCGAGGAAGAAGTGGACGATTTTTCGACCAAAATCATAATGAGCGATGAGGCTCATTTCCACCTCAGCGGGTACGTGAACAAGCAAAACTATCGCTTCTGGGGCACCGAAAATCCACGAGTGATGCACGAGGAGCCATTACACCCGCTCAAAGTGACTGCATGGTGCGCTGTTCACGCTGGAGGAGTCATTGGGCCATTTTTTTTCGAGAATGCCGCTGGCCATACGACAACAGTGGACGGTGCGCGCTATAGGGCCATGTTGACCGAGTTTTTTCTGCCGCAATTGGACGAATTAGGACCGAACGACATGTGGTTCCAACAGGACGGAGCAACGGCACACACTGCGCGAGCCACAACCGATATTCTGAAGGCGGCGTTCCCGGGTCGCCTCATCTCTCGTTTTGGCGATTTGCACTGGCCCGCAAGATCACCCGATTTAAGCGTTCCAGACTTTTTTTTGTGGGGTTTTTTGAAGTCCCGTGTTTACGTGAACAAGCCCGAGACTCTGGAAGCCCTCAAGGACAACATTCGACACGAGTGCGAGAATCTGTCGCCCGAAGTTCTCGCCAAAGTGATGAAAAATGCCATAAAACGAGCCCGTATGACAATCAATTGTGACGGCGCCCATTTGGCCGATATAATCTTCTCGACTTGACCAATAAAATTCTAAAGGTTTAAATTAATATAATAAAAAAACAGAATCCAAGTTTTTCATTTAGAAAAAAAAAGAGAGTCAAACAACATCGGATGACTTCTTTTGGCCCACCTTGTATATATATATAGATTAATAAGCGTAAATTCTTCCTGTCAAAATCAGCTGATATAAATATTCTATATAATCAAATCCGTGGGAAAATCGATGAACACACGCTCTTTAAACACGATCACGATCACGCAAGATAAATAGAAATAAGAAGGATATTAAAATGTGCGTAAAAAACAACGCCATGGCCAGCTTATAAATAATTAATACACAACCTGTCTAGCTCTAACGCGGGGTTGCTGTGGGAGCATTACGCGCCATTACTTATTAGCGATAGGTATTTTTATTCGTTTTTGGTTCCCAGACGGTTAGATGGCACAGTATAATTATAGCTAAAGCAGTAAAGAAACTACGAACAAACGTTCGAAACTTCGCACTCAGACGCATGCCTTTACGAGACCCCTAAGCGGACATGGCAGTGCTTACACTTGTGTCAGTGGCGGGTGTCGCGTGGAGACGAATAGTTTCGTGGAGAATAATAAAATACAATGCCATTCCCATTTAGGGGTCTCGTTGAGACGTGCGTCTGTGTGAGTGCGACGTTTCGAACGTTTGTTCGTAGTTTCTTTACTGCTTTCTATATATTTATACTGTGGCGATGGTATCGTTTCTAATAAGTTTGTAAGCATATGCATTAAGGGCGCATAAAATAATGGCCTCCTTATGAAAGCCTGGTTATCAACGGATTCTCCAAATGCTCACATAATCGATTACATATACGATCGTACTTTATAAAAATTTTTTTTTTAATTGTTATTATCGTTATTATCGGAATAAAGTTTCCTATTAGATACTGTTTAACCAAAAGCTATTAACGCGACAGCAGAGTACAGTCAAGTTCAAAAATATGTGCACACTTTTGCACCTTATTTCAATGGGACTTATCCCACCTTTTGCACCTTAGTGCAAAAATGTTTACATATCTTTAAACTCGACTGTAAAATATCGAAGAAAGCAACCACACCGCACCGAGGTGCCGCAGTGCCTAACTAAACCGTATCTTAAATACCTACGATATCTATAGTAAGTAGATTCGATGTAAGTTCACTATATATATGTATATATACCTACTTTGCACTCAGCATTGATTAAAATACTGAAGTGAAGCGAATTAGAAACTGGCTCCATCCATTCCTCATAATTCGTGATCGTGACAAAGAGGTGGGAGCTAACGTTCGAACTTCGAATTTCAAATTCGAAGCCGTTCCGAAGAAGGATCGCGGCAAAAGGTTCTAATGGAAAAACCTAGGAATTGTACAGAACCTAATATGAACGGCAGTTAGTACGAGCTGAACGGGCGATTACATCTGAAACTAGTCTGGACCAGTCTAGCAGACGTTATCGCGGCTGCTCCCATCATTAGTCGATCAAGCCGAACGCCGGCAGCCACACCATTTATTGCACGCGCGGACTCAACGGCCTGAGCCTTGTTACAAGTTTGATAATACTGGGTTTTTTTTTATTTGTCTAAAAAATTTTGGGGGTTAAATCAGTAAGTCATACTGACCAACTTTCACTATGGGACCAACCCCGAAATCGCGAAAAAAAATTGACCATCCCATACATCTTGGCTAGTCAGCTGACGATGTTTTGTATGGGAGGGTCAAATTTTTTTTCACCCCCAATTGGTTAATTAACCCCCAAAAATTTTTAGACGAATAAAGAAACACCCAGTATACTTACCAATATAACCATTTTAATCAGTGCCATACAAATAACGTATTTTTGGTAAATGTAGGTGATTGATGTCATGGATGTGTAAGATGGAGGTTACACGCTCAGTATTTCATCAGTTCAGTCCATCAGTTTGGTCAGAATGACCGGAGAATGATCGTCTAACCCACGGGATGACAGACTGATGGTCCGGACTGATGAAAATGAATTATTCTAAATAATTCCCTTCAATCCAGTGAATGATGAAATACTGATGGGAAACTGATCGTGTAACCCACTCGTGTCATTCTCGCGTCAGTCACCTAAACGGCGACTGACGTACGTTTTGTCAGTCTGATGTCAGTCTTGGATTGATCGTGTAACCGTTCAAATCATTCAACATTCTGGCGTCAGTCAAAGTTTGACCAGACTGACGGACTGACCGTGGCGGTTGGCGTGTAACCTCCATATAATGGACGCGTTTTGCGTAGTTGATAGTGACTGTCTACGAAGCTAGAGATCCTAGATTCAATGCCGCGTAAGGGCAAACATTTGACTAATGAGCGCGAGTATTTGTCACGACTAGATAGACAAATCGCACCCCCAGTACAACACTGCACTAAGTCAAAATAGCTAATTTTTCAGAATCGACGAAAAACCGTTATCTCATGTTATATCAAAGTTATTGCAATTTAAAAAGTCGATTTTGAGATTTTTAGACATAATACAGTGTTGTACAGGCCCCCTAACATGCATGTACGTGATAATTTATTTTTGAAAAAATATAGTTTGTTTCTATGATTCTTAGGGTAACCTTTATAAATGAAATATGTTGATTTATAAATTCGTTTGTACGAGCAAGCGGACTAGACGAAGTAATCCAGATATTAAAATAAATTCGCAAGTCTGTATTACAAGTGGTTAGATAAGCAGTAATTAAAATGATTGAAACTTTATGTTTTCCTTGATGAGCAGGTATATGCGCTTTACGTACGAGTTGTTAGTTAAATGCTACACATTTTTTCAAGACATCATGTACAAAACTATAACATATACATATAATAATAATCCAGCCTATATACGTCCCACTGCACTGCTGGGCACAGGCCTCCACTCACAATGAGAGGGTTTGGGCTATGCGGGCGCAGTGCGGATTGGGAACTTCGCACACACCGTCAAATTGCTTTGCAGGTGTGTGCAGGTTTCCTCACGATGTTTTCCTTCACCGAAAAACTCATGGTAAATTTACAAATTACATTTCGCACATAAATTCCGAAAAACTTAGAGGTGCGAGCCCGGGTTCGAACCCACGGACCTCTGCTTAAGAGTCGGCAGGTCAAACCATTAGGCTACCACGGCTTTTTTTAAATATACATATCCTTAATATAAATTACTCTCTTTTACAGCCCATCGCTCTATATTTTACAAAAAAAAAAAGAAATTTGAGATTTCTACTCCCTCAAAGAAAAACTATAAAACGCTCTCCTGTAAAAGTCACAAAATGTCACTTCAGTGGTTTTGCCTTTCCGCCATCGACTTTATGTCACAGTATAAATATAGCTAAAGCAGTAAAGAAACTACGAACAAACGTTCGAAACGTCGCATTCAAACAGAAGCGGACATGGCAGTGCTGTCAGTGGCGCGTGGAGACGAATGGTTTCGCTTTGTATTTTATTCGTCTCCACGTGATACCTGCTAACGACAGCACTGCCATGTCCGCTTAGGGGTCTCGTTGAGACGTGCGTTAGTAGCTATATATATTTATACTGTGTTTATGTTATGACGTTGACTGCACAAAGTTCATCGTGAACAATAACAAGCACGACACGATATAATCTATCCCTGAGAAAGATTTAAACATAGCTGTAATTGTTTTTACAGTTTGACAACCTCACTGTTAAATCCCGGAGAGCCGAGCGAAACAAAAGGACGTTACTAGGCAATTTGTGGGCAATAGAACGATGGACTGACGCTAGGCAATTATGGGAAGGTATTTACATAGACTATAGCTAACTTCTGGCTTGCATTAGCATACGAGTGTGTTTAGGCATATATTAAAGAAGAATTACTTGGTTTAGGGATCTAAAGCTTAAAGCGCGTGCCAGACGGTTTCAAACCATGGTTTCAAACAGGTGGTTTGAAACCGTGTAGACAGTGGTTTTAAACCAAATTTCGCTTGACCTTAAACGCCCTTGGCAGATGTCCAACAAATGGGCTTGTTTGAAACCGTGTAGCCGCTCGCTTCTACCAAGGTCACTTGGTTTAAAACTGTGGTTTGAAACCGTGTAGCACACGCTTAAGTCAAAGAGCGCGCGGGGCGGGACGGTGACGTGACGCTGGCGGGACGTGATCAGTTGTACATGTATAGTAATAATAAGAAACGCCACACAGAGCCGTCGCGGTCGGCGCGACGCTGGTGGTCGCGTCGCGTAAATTTATTTTTTTGTTTGTATATAGGAGGTAATCTCTGAAACTACTCATCCAATTTCGAAAATTCAACATTTAGAATAGACCTTCAGGGACTTAAGCTATATTTTATCTAACGAAAGTACTGACTCTGTACAGACGAAGTCGCGGGCGGATAGCTAGGTTATAAGTTGCAAGCTTATTGATACTACCTCCTAAACTGTATACATAAGTGCACATAGACACGCTGTCAGCAAATACTTCGTCCGTGAGAAAGAACCACCGGGTTCACGTTATTGGAGACGATAGTCATCAAATGAGACATGAAAAAAATATAATTTGATCTGGAATTAAAAATGTGACGTTCTCAATATAAAGGAACCTTATGGAGGCAGGCGGTTACGCCATTTTTAGAACTGTTACCATAGTATTCGTATAGTTACAAGAATAAGAAGAGCGTAACTACCTTCCTCTATAAGGTCCCTTTATATTGAGAACGTCACAAATGTTTCCTTCCTTACGCTCGTATTACGGTTACTAAACATACTCAGTAAAAGATCGATTAGATCTTGAATAATATGAATTGCTTGAAAAATCATCTATACCTAATATTATAAAGAGAATTGTTTGTTTATTTGCGTCAGGGGTAATTGTATGTATGGAATTTCAGCAACTACGAAACTGTTCACTAAAAAATAGGAAGCTATACGCTCGACTTTTTTGAATCGGAGCGAAGCGGGGCGGGTCGCTAGTATTTAATAATGTATAAAATTAACCCTCAGTTTTATTAATACATATTTAAAACTAGCTTTTGCTCGCGACTCCGTCAGCCTGGAAGTCGGGATAAAGAGTATCCAGGATAATGACTGTCTGTGTGCCAAATTTCATCCCAATCCGTTCAGCCGTTTAGGCGTGATTAAAACACAAACATACAAACATCCACACAAACTTTCACATTTATAATAGAGAAATATTCCTAGAACTTTTTTAGAAATTATATACTATTAAAGGATATATTTTCTATAAAAAAAACTAAAGTAGTAATCTTTCTTCACACGCGTTGATGTCTTTTGTATAAAAAAACTCAATTATTAAATATATCTTTATTTCTAATAAAACATGTGTACAGTTTTATTTAAAAAAATAAACCTATATTTATTTATCATATTGAAAAACATCAAATCCAAACCAATTCAAATATCCAACCTCTGTGACAACACCCTGTCAACGCAGTGGGGCGCAGGCGCAGGCCTTCCTCTGGGCCTTATTCGACATTACGTAAACCTTAACGTAAACGATATTATTTTTAAATATTTACTCGTAATGTCTCATTTTCAATGGCTGATAGAAAATGCAATTATTCGACTGAGCGTTTTCTCTGCCAGATTTGACCGTTGAATTATTTAACCGAGAATATAATAAAACTAGCGACCTCCCCCGGCTTCGCTCTGGTAGCTGAGCATACGCACCTAAACCTTAATTAATTATACACCTAAACCTTAATTAATTATACACCTAAACCTTAATTAATTATACACCTAAACCTTAATTAATTATACACCTAAACCTTAATTAATTATACACCTAAACCTTAATTAATTATACACCTAAACCTTAATTAATTATACACCTAAACCTTCCTCATGAATCACTCTGTCCATTGGTGAAAACTGAATGAAAATCTACTTTGTAGATTTTCAGTTTATCGCATTGAGACAGACTGATAGACGCGGAGAGGGGACTTTGTTTTATAATATGTAGTATGATATTCAAATAAAAAAAATAATTAGAAATTGTGAAAATATTACAAAATTTCAAACCGTAACAAATTCGATACTCCAACCTCTGTGTCAACACTGCCATCCTAATTCGACACAGTGTGGCGCAGGCCTTACTCTGTGTACTTAGGACGCGCACACGCACGTCGCACGCACACATGCGCGCGCGCGGGCAACGTCCCTAACCCTGCTGCATCATAGTTATGTTTTATTTATACTTTCTTAGTGCGGGCCGCGGGCAGAAGGTGGCGAGTGAAAAGGGGTTATAGAGGATTATTTTTTTGATATGGTCGTGGTAAAAAGTAAAATTTTAAATTTCGAAATAAAATGTATTTTGTTTTAAAGTCAAAGTACCTGGGAGACCGAGCGTCGTCGTTCGGGCTGAAACTGAATTTTAATCGATTTTCTACTTATACAAAAACAAAAAAATAAACACCAGAAAATAACCGATCCACAGCTGGGGTTCGAACCCGCTTCTTTGCGTAGTAGTTTAACGCTCTAACCATCAGTCTATTTAGACGGCGGCAGCCACCCCGAAATTACGAACCATATTGCGCGGGAAATATATTTGCGTGAAAAACAGAGAAAACGAATTTTCCCAGACATGAGACCTCGCTAGATCGATATTCGCCCCCGTAAACCCCCGTGTCGCAATTTTCATCGAAATCGTTAGAGCCGTTTTCGAGAACGTGAGTACAAATATATATACATATATACAAATGTTTCTCGTTTAATAGGATAAGATTACCAGTTTTTTCGGCGCCTGCAAGTTGCGTCCGCGGTCATTACAAATTTACCGTCAAAAACCGAAATAGGGTGGATTTTAAGAACTTAAAACCCGTTTTGGCCTGGAAGGCAATTCTCTTAAACAACTAACATTTATGAACCGACGCGGCTTGTCACATTATTAACATTTTAATTGCGTTGACGAATCAACTCGGTCAAAGTACCTAACTTGGCCTTACGCGCAAACGCAGAATTTATAAAAATCAACCAAATTGTTCTAAAGTATCCTAACAAAGACCACTTTCGATTTCAATCCAAAAACTTGATAAAAAATCTCATTTCACTTATTGCTTTTTCTTTCAAATTCACGGCATTAGGACCGCGTCTGTGTCACGTCCGCGCGTGCTTGTGTGAGTGTGCGCGGGCGCAGGTAGGTAACCGGGATCGTACGATGCATTGTAAGGCCTCGGACATATTGGAATACAATTAGAATCGGTCTAAGCGGAATCTTAGTAGATATTGGTATACGTGGTTTTACAACGCGTTTTGTATAGATTAATTGGTACAAAATGAAACAATATAATAATATAGTAAACTGTGACGGAAGGTAAAGGTATTTAATTTGTATCTAATACAGTAAAATGTATATTCACCTAAATAAAACTAAAAATTCCCAATGAGAATCTTGTGGGTTTTTAAAATAATTTAATAAGATACGCTGTTGTATTTATGATTTAATGTTTTAAGCATAGTACACACACAACTTTAAAGTTAAACAACGTTTCAGCTGTCTGAGAAAAGTGATTGTGAATGTTTCAATTACGTACTTACATAAACCATATGGCTACTTAATAAATAGAAGTTTTATGCCTTGAAGTCCGTAGCCCGTACTCTTTTGTTTAAAGTAATCATGTATTATGTTAATAATTTCGTGAAGTCTATGTGTGTAAAATTATTTAATTGATGTGTAAAGACCACCATCTAAAGACTCAGTACCTATCAAATAATGGTGACTACACACTTAACCCCTTGGCTGAAGAAACATGACAAAATCAAAGCAAATAAATCAACTGTCAAACAGGCGTTTTAATGTAAAATGTTAAATTGAATATTGTATTGTACAAGACGTTTAAAGGTAATTCTCAGAGCGTTTCAACCGCTCTCATTCTCCTGGTCGCATTTATGTCGAATTCCCTATAGATTAGGATAGCATTTTCACTTATTTTGTAGAAGTCAGGGCACTCTACAAGATAACCCAAAATAGCATCCAAAGCTACAGGAATATTGACATTAATGCGACCAGGAAAATGAGAGCGGTTGAAACGCTCAGAGAATTACCCTAAAAGCGAGAAAAATCATTTCCACATATAATGATTGTATGATGTGAGACAAGATATAAAATATAAGTTAGAATGTACTATTATTTAGAATTTACTACAGCTTTTTTATTTTTAAACATATAAAGTACTAACTTGTCCTTTAAAATATAAACTATAACTTTATTAAATAAAATAAGTGCAAAAATCGAGTACTTAGTCAATTTTTATTTATTTTTGTTATGTAAGTATAATTTCTTGTCTAAATTGATTGTACTCTAGTCTGTTGGCACGTCTTCAGACTTTTTATATATCTACTTACATATTTTTTAATTTACCTTCAGTAAGAACCTAGAACCAAAAACCGCCAATAACGCTAAAAAAGCTCACCGAAATCGCAAGAAATTAATTAGGGAAAAAAAAGAAAGGGGTGCGCGGGCGCTGATGTAATGTGTGTGAAGCGTCGCTGGCGCAGTGCGCGCCCGGCCGCCGCGCGACCCGCGCGCGCACCAGTCCTGACACCACACTATGTGCACCACAGACAAACATTCCAATTTCAAACTCAAATCCCAACATTAAAGCCAGCTTTACATTATACAATTTTAAAATTAGAACTCACTTTTCAAAAAGCAAGTAGCGTTCTTCTCATTTTCAGTTCTAACTGGCCGGTTTCAAAATTCTTGTTAGAACCACACACACACACCCGACATAACCTCGCGATGTTCGTGACGTCACGGCCTACCCGGAGGATGTAAGTTTTTTTCATCTAACACTTTTTTGCTTCTTATGATTTATTAATTTAGACGTTTTTGGTGCTGATAGCAGATATTTTTTTGTTATTTAGTTCCTTTTAATTTCATAATCGTTTTAAAATAATAAAATGTGTCTTAAATTCCTTGTTTGATATTTTTTATTTAACATAGGTGTCGTAAAACTTATCGTATAAATGCTGAATCTTTCTTGTTTTGTTATTTCTTTGCATGCACGTGTTACTAATTGTGACGTTCTCAATATAAAGGGACCTTATGGAGGCAAGCGGTTACGCCGTTTTCAGAACTGTTACCATAGTATTCGTATAGTTACAAGAATAAGAAGAGCGTAACTGCCTTCCTCCATAAGGTCCCTTTATATTTAGAACGTCACAATTACTTACGTACGTATATCATGAATGGCTATTTCATTGCTCTCGTGTTGTCTTGATAAAACATACTTAAATATTTAAACCGTCAAGACCATTCTATCGACCCCAAGTCTACCTAAAACCGAGTAAAACTACGTTTTTAATCAAATCATAACCGAGACTTTGCCCCTCAGCGGATGTCATGGTTGATTGACTTCACCAACCCATCGAAAACGAATCAACAAAATGCAGATTTTTGTTAAAACTTCAGTAGTTTGCATTCAAAGGCTGCGTCTACATTTTTTACTTCAATTAGTGCCCACCTTTCTTATTTCCATACAGAATTGACACGACATCGACACTGGTTAAAGATACGTAATATTTAAGTAACACGCGTCTGTCGTGAAAATACTCATAAAATACTCATAATCTGCCTACCTTTTTGATAGTCTAAAAACTGACGTAGACGGGTAACGCGTGCGTCTATGCCTAACCTACGATAAGCGTGGCCACGTCACTACCTATAATACGGAGGTTACACGCTCAATATTTCATCAGTTCAGTCCGTCAGTCTTTTCAAACTTTGACTGACGCCAGAATGATGGATGATTTGAACGGTTACACGATCAATCCTAGACTGACATTAGACTGATAAAACGTACGCCAGTCGCCGTTTAGATAACTGACGCGAGAATGATACAAGTGGGTTACACGATCAGTTTCCCATATGTATTCCATCATTCACTGGATTGAAGGGAATTATTTAAAATATTTAATTTTCATGGACCATCATCAGTCCGTCATTCCATGGGTTAGGCGATCATTCTGACCAAATTGATGGACTGAACTGATGAAATAACTGAGCGTGTAACCTCCGTCTAACCTAGACGTCTTTTTAGGAAACATCACAATCATACATATTGTAGTTGCACTTCCTTTGCCGTTTGTCAAATATCTTTCATTATGTCCAATGTGAGATTTAAGACCAGTATTTATTTATGTTTGGTTTTAAAGCCCGTGTCCACATTTTTTTAGTAAATGATTTATAAAACGTGCGTCTATGCCTAACCTGCGACAAGCATGGCCACGTCACTACCTAACCTAGGTATTGGGTCACGAAACGTCTCTATACTATAGTACTTGGCTGTTATTCGTCTCATTTTGCATTCCTTTCATTCTAATATTAGAGATTTTAGATCAGTATTACTATCACAAGTGAAGTGACGCTATTATAATGGTGGTCAAGAAAGTTATTATATGTGACGTTCTAAATAAAAGGGACCTTATGGAGGAAGGCAGTTACGCTCTTCTTATTCTTGTAACTATACGAATACTATGGTAACAGTTCTGAAAACGGCGTAACCGCCTGCCTCCATAAGGTCCCTTTATATTGAGAACGTCACATATTACCTATACAGTCGACACAGTGAGAAAAAAACGGACCACCCGTTACTTCAACGATATTATGTCTCGTATTGTTTTGTCATTGTCATCAATTTTGTAAAGAATACGACATTATATTTTAATCTATTCATTGATTTGATAATTTTATCAATTTGTTAATAAACAGCTTAAGTCAGGGCTTATTAATAACATTTAGTGCGTGTAGAGGTTCGCTAGTTTCGTCGACGAAGCAGCTTTCAGCAGGGCGGGGGCCTAGCCTAGATGCATTGTGCTTAAGGATTTTCGAAAATCGACAAAACGTATGGAATTGACATAGCGGGTGTTGTGACTGATCGTGAACTCACGTCAATTTTGTACGTTTAAAAAAAATGCATCTTGTCTAGCCCACCAGAGTCGAGACCGCGCCACTACCTTATAGAAACAGTCTTGTATTAAGCTAACCCAAACCAAAAGTTATTTTTATTGTTTAAGACAGACAGACAGACGGCCTATCTGAACTTTAGCAAGAACAAATTTAATTCGCCTTTATATTTATATTTATAATGCTAGCTGTACTATTTAAAAAATCAACTTACTAAACACATCAATATTAAAAAAAACTTCCATTGCTTTAGGGTTTATATAACTAATATTTGAAATTATAAAACTTAAGGGCTTTTAATTATTAGTTAAAATATATCTAATCTACAATAATTAAAAAGATATACAATAATGTTTCGTTTTGTTCATAACAAAAAACTTGTATTAAAACTATTTAATTCAACATCTGAAAGTTTTAAATGTAGAACCAGTAACGTGGCCACGTCACAACCTAACCTAGGCCAAGCGCAGGCGCAAGTTCATTCCTCTCGGTCACGGCCGCTTTCACGGGGCTCGTAGAAATAGCCACGCGGTATGCGGACGATATTCTCGTTTAGGCGGCGTTTTCATTAAAGCAGTGCGAGGTAGATAAGCGGAAAAAATCCACTAATAGATATTACTTTATTTTACTAGCCTCACAACACAGCTAAGACACCAATAAGACATTGGTGGATTTTAATGGTGGATTTTTCCTCGGACAGCACTGGTTGGTGGAAACGCAGCTTTAAGGCTCCAGCCTGCAGACTATTTAGTCGGTATGTGTTTTGTCTCCACAAACTTTGTAACAAAGGATAAGGACCACCGTATCGCCCGATAGAGAGTCGGTAGTGTGTTCGGAACGTTTTACAAGTGTTTTAAAATGAAAAGTTGGAGTTTCTTCATATTCTAATAAGAGTCTTAAGTATAACAGGCTTAGGACTAGTTTTGACGGCAACTTTTTTATGATAGATTAGGCTAGGGTAAATTCATTTTAATAGGTTAATAGGGTAATAGGTTTTAATAGGTTATAGTCCCTTTAGCTGCTTTAGAGTAAAATAACACTATTTAAAACCTGCATTTAATGTTACTTAGTACTAAATATTTTTATAGATATTATCAGTTAGCAAGGTGTTTGATGCAAGCAATCTTAAGTTACCTTTAGATTAAAATATTTTTTTTAATTACATGTATTGAACTAGGGATTAAACAAAATCTTTTAAATTCCAACTAAGATAAAATAACAATAAAATAGCTAAGTACCAACATTCCGGGCAGAAACAACCATGGATGTAAAACCTAACCTATAAAGCCACTGCGAACTCAATATTGGAATCAGAACGCAACGCGCTTGACCGTCACAGAGTTCTTGTTACCCTAGGTCACTGCTCCGGCCCGAGCGCGCCCGACGTTCGCCGAGCGCGCCCGACCGCCGCGTCAATGGTGTCTAACGTAGCTATAGTACGTTTCAAATGACTAATACCATTCATTTTCACGAAAATTGTAACTGGTTTTTACGTTGAGGTTTTTAATTAGATTTCATGTAATTTAGTCTCAAAAAAGTTGTTAGAAAATGAGAGAACAAACTCAACATCTGCTTTCTGAAATTCTGAGTAAAAAGTCATGATGAGAACATTTTATATTCTGAAAAAAAAAATCTTGATACCATAGAGTTTATACCGAATTTCGTATGCCAGTTTGAAATACCGTTTAATCTATTTGCTTTTAGACAATTGTTTTTTGTAAAAGAAGCTGGAAGTCCTGGTTGAAGTAACATTGTCATATATACGGTGACCAATCCAAATGGGTCAGTATGGAGAAGTCAGAAACTATAAGAGATAGCGAAATCTGTTCTATGGAACCATCATGGCGTCAATTTTAGATTTAATAATAATGACATTCAAACTTTTTTCTAAACTCTCATACAAAACCGGGAATCGAACCTGCCCCCTTATTGCCTAACGCGTTTGACGCTCGGAATCAGAATCAAGTGTCATGATTTTGTATGGGCTATGACAGTTGATTCGGATACCAATTGTCATAATTTCGTTAGGCAATAACCCCCCTGGTCTTCTATGTAATATTCTTTATGTAATGGCGTGTAGTATTTGTTTGTATAATTGATCCTGAAAGTAAAAGGACCAAATTTTGCTATGAATTCGTGTGTAAACATTAGACTGAAATGCCCACAATTTAAATAATTTGCAAAATGTCGTCATTAATATGAATCGGTCATTGCATCATTATGAATAATTTATCTGAAAAGACCACTTATGCATAAGATTATATCTGTATCAATATTATGCATTATAAATTGCGTTTGTTTAAAATTAGAACGCAATTTATTACTTAAACAATATTAAAAATGTGTTCCTTGTGACTTATGATTCGCACCATCAACAATAACAACGAAAAAACTTGCAGAATTTATACCTAACATTGTTTACAGAGACTTTGACTAGGTTCGATTCCCGGTTATGTATGAGAGATTAAAAAAAAAATAGAATGCCTTTATTATTAAATCTGAAATCGAAGCCATGGTTCCTAAGAATACAGATGTCGCCATCTCTCATAGTTTCGGACTTCTCCCTACTGACCCATTTGGATTGATCAGCCTGTATATTACGTACCAGCATTGACTTAATACATTTTGAGAAAAGATGCTATAACATACAAACAGCGAAACGGCATATGTGTCGAAACGGGGTGGCTAGCACGAGTTGCCCGCGACTTGTTTGTCGCTCGGTAATCCCTCTCTACGTAGTCCTTAACGAGAGAGATGCACTGAGCGACAATCGAGAAAATACAACTTGTGCTACCCATGCAGGTGCGGATTCAGCCTTCAGATTAGGGGGTGGTCACCCAACTACCGAACGTTGAAAATCGGTCAAGTGCGAGTCGGATAAAAAATTTCACATTCTGTTCTCTTTCTGATCCTCGTATCTATGAGTGCCAAAGGGGGGTGGTCATGACATACCTGACCACCCCCGTGGCGAAAATGTCGCGAAAATACACAAGTTTACAAACTCCACTTACTTGAATCCTTCTCCTTAGATGGGGCAATTAAAAACACTTAAGGCGACCATTCAACTAATCTATCTAAAAGAGTAGGTAAGTAGATCCGAATAACTAAAGGGTTACAAGGAAATCGTGTTCATTCACTGGTGTCTTGGGGTGTTCTCGGCTTAAGATTGCTATATCTTTAAATTTTGCAATATTATTATAAAACAAATGTTATAAAAGCAAACTAGAATACTTGATTGACTTATAACGACAGTATATTTGACGGTAACTATCTCAACTCAATTTAATTGAAATATTTTTTCATCGTCGAAAATTTCCTTAAGGGTTCATTCACTGGTACGCTTATCCTATAGTTCCTTGGCATGTCAATGTTCGCAAAACATATTCCAGTTTAATGTATCTCTTGGGAAATTACAGGTAAGTAGGTAATTTAATTTATTTTCCCCGCACGTCAGTAAACACAACGGAATAAATGAATACTCGTAGCCAATCAGAATTTACCACTCTGCGGCATTTCCAATCATTTGAAACCCGGGATTTGAAAGTCGTAATCTCAGGAGTCTTGTCGATATATCGATGATTTAATCGACTGACGCGTTCTCGATTCCCATTCAGAATTATACAGCTCTAATGCGCGTGCTACACGGTTTCAAACCATGGTTTCAAACAGGTGGTTTGAAACCGAGTAGACAGTGGTTTTAAACCAAATTTCGACGACCTTAAACGCCCTTGGCAGATGTCAAACAAATGGGCTTGTTTGAAACCGTGTAGCCGCTCGCTTCTACCAAGGTCACTTGGTTTAAAACCATGGTTTGAAACCGTGTAGCACGCGCATAAGGCCAACAGATGCACTAGGCTACCTATCGTGTTTACCATGTGGATGATGTGGATGAAACATGTCACTTTCTGCCAAGTATATAAGTGCGGTGACGGATGCTTTATCCACACTTATCACCACGATAAAGGCGAGAATAATACGGGGCCTGATGTTAAGTGCCTGAGGTCCGTGGACTGTAAACTCAAGAAAATGCGTTGCCAATCCTGAGGACTATGCTATTTCCCTGGCTGTCTTAACCCGACGCCGGAACACAACAACGCGAACACTGCTGCTTGGCATGCCACTGGCTGCTGCTACTCGCTTATTCTCTGCGTGGCATCCCGCTTTACGTTCAGGATTCAATTTTTGAACCACGAGCGTAGCGAGTCGACATTTTAGAGTCCTTCCTACCTCGGCATTTTCGTGTTTCATTTTGCATCTTTCAAAGTGACACGTCTCACTCATTAGTGAACCGATCCAACCATGTTGGATACTGGCATTCGGCATCGTTCATTCGAGTTAACCGTGTTTTACCTTAAACGTGGCAAAATAGGTTTTTAGGAATACGAGTTTAGCGAGAGGGCGTGTAGTTTTATTTGCGTCGAGTAAATACTGAAAATATGCACAAGAACCTTCATCATCATCATCATCATCAGCCTCAAGACGTCCACTGCTGGACAAGGGCCTTACTTTAAATAAAACAATATTGTAAGTTAAAGTAAAAATTAAATAGGTACCTATTTGAGCTTTAAGTATTTCACTTCGGTTTAGCCCAACTTGCTTCTATTCTGTAATGCCAGCTCAGCAACTTTTCACATTGTGGCAGCTTAAGATTTATGTAATCATAATTTTTTATTATATTGAGGTCTTTTTAATTTTAAATTTAAATGCCATTATATTTGCTTCTTTTTGCTATAAATCGTAAATCTCCAAAAAATCGCCAAGTTTTAATCCTAATTGTTAGGCTAAAATTAGATTATTCTTTTTAATGCTAGTGTCGTTTAAATATCACTCTATCTAGTCAGTTCAAAATTTGGCCTATAGCCCTACATAGACACATCTGCAATTACTAGCTTAGGCAATTTCGACCTTCTTCCACTAAGAATAAGGTCAAACACTCAAAAACTGCGCACGCGCATTGCGCCCTTTCGTCTAAGCAGGGCAGAACTGTAACAATTAAGCCCTACCTGGGGAGGTCACCGGTGGCCGGCAGACAGGTTTTTGTTTCCGACTTAGTGATGTGACGTATGTCGATATTTTTTTATCGATAATTTATTATATCGGCTGTTGATGGATAATGTCAGTATAAAAGTTGACATACCCTATCACTGCTGCAAAGTATATCTCAAATTTCAACTTAGATTACTCTAGTTGCGTTGCAGCGAACTGTCAACTCTGAAGTAAAATTCATAATTGTTTTTTGACGATAGCCAGGAGCTAGTCTCCTACCAGTTAAAGGGATAATAAATTATCAGTATTTCAATATATTAAGTTCATACTTGCTAGTTAAGTTCGGAATCTGGTTTTATAAGTGTCGTTGTGTTATGCACAGTTCTATGAAACTGGATATTTTGATCTTGCTCTTGTTTCTTTTGAAATTGCTTGGACGGTGTGCCGAGTTTATAGTATTACTGTAATAAGCAAAGAAAAAGTCATTTGGCTTAGTATCATGCAAAATATTGGCTTATCAACTCAATTTCTTACTTTATCGATATATAGATATCGTTACAGCCCCATGCCTGGGCGCAGGCATGTCGCGCAGCCGGTTCGACATTTCACTGCCAAGGTCCCGCCCCATACGGGATGGCTTTCTTTGTCGTCTCCAGGAGGACATTCTTTAGGAACTAGTGTTTGGGACTGACGAGTTAAATGTACGAGTTGAATATCAATATGTTGGACATCATCACTACATACATAGTATAAAACAAAGTCGCTTCCCGCCGTCTGTCCCTCTGTATGTACGCTTAGATATTTTAAACTGCGCAACGGATTTTAATGCGGTTTTCACGGAAGGTTTATATACTATAAAAGTATCCGGAGCGAAGTGAGGGCGGGTCGCTAGTTATGGTATAGTTTTTAATAAATGAAAACCAAAATTAGATAAAAACCCCAACAAAACTGGTACCTTACTTTCAGAGCTATAACTCTTAAATGGCTGAACGGATTTTCATATCACCTAGCTAAGAACACTCGATCAAGCCACTTTTCTCACAAAAAAACTAAATCAAAATCAGTCCATCCGTTTTGGAGCTACGGTGCCAGACAGATACACAGATCATCATCATCATATCAGCCGAAAGACGTCCACTGCTGGACATAGGCCTACCCGGATTTCCAAGGATCTTCACGACCGCGGGAAGCCGATGGATGCGAGTAGCACAAAACCGGCCGTCCGAAAATCCCCAGAATTGTAAAAACCTATCCTATTATCCTAAATGTTTCAATTTCTATTTCTATATCTACAGTACTATTGTAACATTTTATCATTTATCACTCTTAAGTGTTCTTTGTGAAAAACAAGGACAACTAACAAAGTGAGTGTGACATTGTCTCTCAACATGTATAAATAAATAAATATCTATCTAATAAATATCTTTAATATAAATTGACCTTGTCCCAAACTAAGCTAGGTTTGCACTGTTATTTAAGACAGGAATGAGGTCACTAGTCGTACTACAACGCTTCACAAAAAATACCCTCATGTTTTCGTGAATGTCGAGTAGCACAATGTCGATAGTTTTTTTTCTGTTCATCCCCTATCTTATACGTTAGCCATGTCAGCTGACATCTGTATCCGCCACGTGCTATCATAAAAATGCCGTTAACACACGTTTTTTATAATATTGATGAATTACGACTGACAAAACTGGATATTCGGAAGGTAATTAAGTGGGAGAGCTTTGTTTCACATAATTATTTTTCTTCATAATGCTACTCCTAAAGTATTTTTAACTGAAACCGTTATTGTTACAGGATTTTAAAAATATCCAACTGGTAAACAAGGTTCGGTTAGGTTAAGTTTGTTTTATAAACATCCTAAAATCAGAACGGTTTCAGTAAAATTCGCTTTAGGATTGCGATGATTATGAATAACGATACATTTCGACTACAAATTTTTCGGTGAGTCAATATGGATAGTACCTAAATAATTTCTCGTACCTGAGTAAAGTATAAAGAACACGGACTACCAGTTGCTTAAGGCTTCATTTCTTCATCGATTTTGGACATCGCCTGACAGATTGGGACTGCAAATAACTGTTAATTTGTACCCTTAAAGTTAAATCAGTTTATTTTGGCGATTGGGTGTGTGAGTGATTATGTATAAATAACTATCGCAACTGACACACTGTCTTACATTTAAATATTTAAACATATTTGGGGACGATCTTGCTCAAATCGACCTATAAGCCCGTTGACCCGTTGGAGGTTAACTTTGGCCCATACCAAAACTATTAATAATAAACTGAAATCGGAATAAGTTTTTTTAAACATTGAGCTAAAGAAATAAACGATGACGCGGTTAGCCTAGTTGGTAGTGACCCTGCCTATGAAGCAAGCGGGCCCGGGTTTGAATCCCGGTATAGGCAAATATTTGTGTGATGAGCGCGAGTATTTTTTCCTGAGTCATGGATGTTTTCTATATATTTAAGTATGTATTACTCTATATAAGTATGTATATCTTTGCCTAGTACCCATAGTATAAGCCTAGAGCTTAGTTTGGGACTAGGTAGGTCAGTTTGTGTGAGATTGTCCCCTGATTTTTTTTTAAATACATTATGATTTAAATGTAAAAGATCAGTGTCCACAAAGTTATCAGCCTGGGCCAAACTTACCTCCCAGCGGGCTTAGCATGCATGCACGAGATAAAGTTTGGCAAGGGAAATTAATACATCTATTCCATATTCTAACGTAAGGCTTAACGCTTAAGGTTTAAAATAAAAGTGTCTCGTTCAGACTTTTATTACCTTTTATTACTAAGCGATTTTGTCCAGTATTGCTTGAGTAATGAAATAATTCGTTCAAATATATTATGCCAAATCTATTGTACATAGGCACACCTAGCGTTTTTGACCGGGGGTCTAGGGGCTAAAAACGCTAGTGTGCACATGCTCTAAGCTAAGCATGATATTTAATTACTCTAGCAACTTTTATTCATGCCGTCACTTTATTCTTGTGATGCATATTAGGCTCGCAGAGTCAAAGTAACCCACACTTACAGTACCAATTTCCAAACTCAAATTTCCAAACGAAGGTCAGTTCTGTACTCAAAACTTAATCAAACATGAAAATTAATTGACATCTCTGAGTGCGGCGGTTTTCACTACATCGAAAGCGATACCTTTTAAAACTTTTTAAAAATGAAAGAGACTACATTCTAAAAATTAATATAAGCACCTGCCGTTGAATTTAACATGTGAGCGCTAATTGGGCAGGTCCGGGAATCGAACCCGACGCGTTAATAAAGGGAAGGTCACGCCCTGACCAAACTCACTAAAATGTTACGGTCAATATAACTTAGAAAACTTGACCAAGTAGGTCTGTGAGAGTTTCACGAAATCAGGAGTCGTTTCGACTTTTACGGGCAACAGACAAGGAGCGCGTACACATTAGGCGTTTTCAAGCGCGCTTTGGTAACGCGCGTTTTAAGAACTATGAGAGCTAGTACACATTAAGAGGAACTGTGAACCAACTGCAAAATCTAGCCTTTTCATACAAACGGCGATAACGTTTTCCACCCCCTAAACGTTAACCAAATTCGAATAATATTTGATATGTGGTCAGTCGGAACAAAAACTATGTCCGTACGTTTCTTTTTTTAAAATATCGATTAGTTATAAAGAGATTATGGCCGAAATTACTTTTGTATGAAAACAATAAAACGGGAATAAATCGAAATTAATTAATAATATTGAAAAAAAACGAAACGTACGGACATAGTTGTTGTTCCGACTGACACGTATCAAAAATTGGTCAAAATCGGTTAACATTTAGGGGGTGGAAAACGTTATGGCCGTTTGTATGGAAAGCGGTCACCTCACAATCCTCTTAAGCGCTCGGCGTTGCGTTCGGCGCGCGTTACTTATAGGCCTACCACACGCACAAGCTTCACCACAGTTTTGCCTGCGCAGGCCGGTTTGTACACGGAACACGGAGCGTGTGGTTGGTAAAACTCTATAGACACGAAGTGTTCAGTTTTGGCTTGCGCAGGTAAAACTGTGGTGAAGCTTGCGCGTGTGGTAGGCCCATTACGTACACACAGAGCGCTTAGTACAGCGTTCGAAGAGCGTTAGCAGGGTGTTCGCGTCGGCTCAGACCTCAAGCGCGCGGTATGTACACGCTCATGGCAGCAACGGTATCTACAAGCGCGCGACAGACGCGCGTTTTATCTGTGCTACAAATCAGTGAACGCGCGCTTTGTACACGGCTGATCAAAAACGCACGCTTGTATGTGTACACCTTAGACTGCCCTCATAGTTCTTAAAACGCGCGTTACCAAAGCGCGCGCTTCAAAACGCCATGTGTACGGGCTCTGAGCTCAGTAAAAGGTGTACACATGCAAGCGCGAGCTTTTGATCAACCGCTTATACGCGCTTTTACAGATTTTCGATAAATCGAACACCCTAGCGCTCTGTTCGTAAGTTCTACAAGCGTGTCAACCGCTTTCAGTTTCCTGGTCGCATTATTAACCATTTCCCTGTAGGTTTTGATTACTACTATTTTCGGTTGTTTAGAAGAATACCTGGACTCCTAGAGTCCTAGAAAATAACTGAAAATAGTAATCCAAACCTACAGGGAAATAGTTAATAATGCGACCAGGAAACTGATACGAAATGGTTTTCGAGATACGCCAGTTTAAAGTTTGTATTGGAAAATAACTTTAGCTGCTTACCTCAGTCAGTCAGCCAGTGCTTTACTGCTTAGCTCAGTGCTTGGTACAGTCAGGCAAAAAGTGGTCACAAATAGGTTAAAATGTTGAGCAAGTTGGAAGCTTATCATTATAAATGTAATTCATTAAATCGTTAGGGTTTGCAGTTTTTCTCTTCTGTAAATCTGGAAATAGAAAGTTTCCGCAATTTGCACTTGTACTTAACTTCGGCTGATCGTTTTCTACATTGCTATTCGTCCCGTATTTCCTACAATGTCGCTTAGACGTCGAATGGAGTTGTCGCATACGTTGTAAAACTAGTTTTTGACAAAGCGTTAATAATTACTTGATGTCTCCTAGTTTCTAGACCTACGCCAATTACGGTAATCGCCGGATAAGATAAACTAATTAAATAAAATGTGACGTTCTTAATATAAAGGGACCTTATGGAGGAAGGCAGTTACGCTCTTCTTATTCTTGTAACTATACGAATACTATGGTAACAGTTATAAAAATGGCGTAACCGCCTGCCTTCATAAGATCCATTTATATTGAGAACGTCACAAATTAAAATAGCTACAATTATCGACCGCTTAAAGGTTCTTTTTCCATAATAAACATACTTTGTAGTGCGTGGTTCTGCCACTTTTCCAATTAAGTATCATAGCGTTGACATTCCTGTAATAACTTCGAGTTGCGGTTTCCTAAAACCTGTTATTTCTTTATTCTTGGACTACCTGTGTGCTAAATTTCATCCAAATCCATTTAGCCGTTGAGGCGTGATTGAAACATCCACACCAAACTTTCACATTTATATTCTACGAATTACTTTAAATAGTCAAACAATTCAATCCCTTCTTGAAACCGATCGATAAATGATCTAGAAATAATCGATGATCAGTCGATTAAAGCCTGTTTCCACCGGCATGAGCCGAATGACCTTCGCTTTTGTTTTGTTTGGGACTAGGGCCTTCTTTTTGTGCCTTTAGACCCAAACTGTATCGTCCGATATGGGCCAATAAAACCCTTATGAACATTTTTCGCCGTCACGAGTTTTGGCTCTACAAATTAATTCGAAGTATTTGAAAGAAGATTCGACATAATTTATTACCTATCTATATCTATGGACTGTAACTGTAACGTTTGAATACTGGAGATGGATTTTTTTTTTTTCAATTGAAAAGGTTTTTTTTAATTATTATAAAAACTTACCTAACCTACACCATATTATCTACAACATTATAAATCCTGTAATTTCAGCTGTTAATGCTGAAAGGATTAGTAAGGCAAAAATATTTTAGACCAAACGATAATTCCTCTCAAACAAATTATGTGTTTCAACGGGATCCCATTGGGGATCTAGTTCAGGTTTCTCTTGGCTAAGGAAGATATCACGACTGTCCTATAATTTCAGCCTTTAAAGTTAAAAGGATTAGTTAGGCGAAAAGATTTTAGACCAAACGATCATTCAACAACAATTTTATGTTTCAACGAGATCCCATTGGGGATCTAGTTCAGGTTTCTCTTGGCTAAGGAAGATATCACGACTGTCCTATAATTTCAGCCTTTAAAGTTAAAAGGATTAGTTAGGCGCAAAGATTTTAGACCAAACGATCATTCAACAACAATTTTATGTTTCAACGAGATCCCATTGGGGATCTAGTTCAGGTTTCTCTTGGCTAAGGAAGATATCACGACTGTCCTATAATTTCAGCCTTTAAAGTTAAAAGGATTAGTTAGGCGAAAAGATTTTAGACCAAACGATCATTCAACAACAATTTTATGTTTCAACGAGATCCCATTGGGGATCTAGTTCAGGTTTCTCTTGGCTAAGGAAGATATCACGACTGTCCTATAATTTCAGCCTTTAAAGTTAAAAGGATTAGTTAGGCGCAAAGATTTTAGACCAAACGATCATTCAACAACAATTTTATGTTTCAACGAGATCCCATTGGGGATCTAGTTCAGGTTTCTCTTGGCTAAGGAAGATATCACGACTGTCCTATAATTTCAGCCTTTAAAGTTAAAAGGATTAGTTAGGCGAAAAGATTTTAGACCAAACGATCATTCAACAACAATTTTATGTTTCAACGAGATCCCATTGGGGATCTAGTTCAGGTTTCTCTTGGCTAAGGAAGATATCACGACTGTCCTATAATTTCAGCCTTTAAAGTTAAAAGGATTAGTTAGGCGCAAAGATTTTAGACCAAACGATCATTCAACAACAATTTTATGTTTCAACGAGATCCCATTGGGGATCTAGTTCCGGTTTCTCTTGGCTAAGGAAGATATCACGACTGTCCTATAATTTCAGCCTTTAAAGTTAAAAGGATTAGTTAGGCGCAAAGATTTTAGACCAAACGATCATTCAACAACAATTTTATGTTTCAACGAGATCCCATTGGGGATCTAGTTCAGGTTTCTCTTGGCTAAGGAAGATATCACGACTGTCCTATAATTTCAGCCTTTAAAGTTAAAAGGATTAGTTAGGCGAAAAGATTTTAGACCAAACGATCATTCAACAACAATTTTATGTTTCAACGGGATCCCATTGGGGATCTAGTTCAGGTTTCTCTTGGCTAAGGAAGATATCACGACTGTCCTATAATTTCAGCCTTTAAAGTTAAAAGGATTAGTTAGGCGCAAAGATTTTAGACCAAACGATCATTCAACAACAATTTTATGTTTCAACGAGATCCCATTGGGGATCTAGTTCAGGTTTCTCTTGGCTAAGGAAGATATCACGACTGTCCTATAATTTCAGCCTTTAAAGTTAAAAGGATTAGTTAGGCGAAAAGATTTTAGACCAAACGATCATTCAACAACAATTTTATGTTTCAACGAGATCCCATTGGGGATCTAGTTCAGGTTTCTCTTGGCTAAGGAAGATATCACGACTGTCCTATAATTTCAGCCTTTAAAGTTAAAAGGATTAGTTAGGCGCAAAGATTTTAGACCAAACGATCATTCAACAACAATTTTATGTTTCAACGAGATCCCATTGGGGATCTAGTTCAGGTTTCTCTTGGCTAAGTAAGATATCACGACTCTATTTATTCCCATTCCCTTAGGATCTGTCCCAGTTTCGGGGATAAAAGTATTGTATGTGTGCGTGGAAGAGATTGCTATTTAGCGATAAGACCGCCAATTGACTCACTATGTAACTGTATTTCCTGTTCGTGCTGTATGTGGTGTTCAATAAAGAGTTATTGTATTGTATGTGTTTAAGGTATATATCTGTACCAAATTTAACGTCGACTGTGAATACGGAATAAACAGTCAAACAAACACATTCGCATTTAAAATATTAGTATGGATAAATTAAAACAAAAAATGTACCTCTTCCAATTCAATCTAATTATTTTACCAGCAGATTTTTTAAACAGATTAAAATACTTTTGTCGTTATTCAAATCTAATTTTTATCAGTAAGCATAAATTAGAACCTTTTCCAATTTATTAAAGTAGGTAGGTATTGCCCGATTTTAGGTAGATTTTAGGTCGTCGACCGATCGAATTGCATTCCATTAATATAGTCCGTGGTTCTGCGATATTTAGATTAGTTTTTGCCAATAAGAGGCATATTAAGTGCCTGTTTCACAATCGGCAAGTAAATTCATCTGTCAGGTAAAGATAGCCCTCTCCTTGTTTACTTTCAAGTGTAAGAAAGGGAAAGGGACGATTTTGAAAGAGGCGGTAAGTGTTTTAAATCCACGAAATTCGGCCCACTCCTAGACATAAATAAATAAGAAATAAGTACATTAAGTAAATGGTAACGGTTTTAACTTCAGTTTTCCCTATCCACATGCCAGTAAATTATGCAGCTGTATGAACTCGCTACATCACGCTCGCAAGTCAACAACCTAACAAAAAAACCATTGATATAATATTTATTGTAAACTTGAAATTGATCTGCATCTTCCCACGGAACGGGTTGTGCGATGCTCGGCAATGCACCGTCGCTAATGATGATGCAAGCGTTGCAACTTGCAACTACCTAGTTATGTTACATAAATGATTCTAATACGTTTTTAACCGAGTTTATAAAAGGAGGTGGTTAATTCGACTGTTCTTACCCGACTGTCGAATAAGACATGTTTTGACATGTATTTAAACTTGAATTGACATTTATTGCTAACTTTTTAAAATGTTATGATGAAGAATCACAAATAATTTCTCATAATTCTTCTTTTTAATCGTCCCCTCCTTTTTGACATTCAGTTCCCTGAGGATGAAATCATTTTCTGGCTTTTCTAAAAAAAGAATGTGATTAAATGCAATTGTGTGGAAATTATATTGTGCAGAAACGCGACTAGGAAGAAACAGGATTGTATAAAAATAATGACTGTGAAAAATAACGTATGTGTTCAAATGCAATTGTGTGGAATTCATATTGTGCAGAATTTCGAATGGGAAGAAACAATAATGGCATAAACTTAGAATAATCCGTGTGTTGTATAGTTCTTTGTTCTCTCGTAGAAGCTATACGTATTTTTATGTGATGTAACTACAAATTAACGGTTTTCGGATATTTTCTTTTACTACTGCTCTGCGACATTGCTTCGTGCTAAATTTCATGATTCTAAGTCAACGGGAAGTACCCTATAGATTTAGATTCCTTTGAGATTCCCTTGAACATGCGGCATAAACGGCCGTATTTTTGATTGCGTTAGCTTAGAAGTTTTTGACTTTTTCACAGCTCCAAGGAAAAACTCGAAAAAAGAGGAAACAATCTTCGAGACTCGATTCCCGTGATTTACGAACTATTTGCATACCTAAAAGTCAACGAAGTGGGATATTGTGTAACAAGGGTTGGGAGGAGTGGTAAGCTTCTCGATGACGAAATCAAAAAATTTAGAACTACTGTTTTAATTTTATCATTAGGGCAATTCTTCGAGCGTTACAACCGCCGTCATTCCCGTGACCGCATTGCGCGTGAGGCATTTTTTAGTTAAATTTTGTAGAAGTCAGGGCACTCTACAAGATAACCGAAAATAACATATTACCCATTAGGACTTATAATTTATAAGATTATAATTATTCACGCCATCCCGTTGCTCTTTTTAGAATGACTAACGCGCGATTTTATATTAGTGACAAGTTCACGTCTTCTTCAATTAGCAAGCAAGCTTGACACGCTAGATAGGTAGTACTGTAATTGGCACGCGGAATGTATCCCACTATTGTGCGCCGATTCCCACAGGCGCATGCGCGGCGGCCATCTTGATTGCTAGCTGCCGTTGGGTTAGAATTTCAATGCGGAATTATTACTGTTTTGGAAAACGGAGGACACATAACGAGTATATACATCGTAAGTAATATAAATACCTGAGTAAATCACATAGGGATAACAGCCAAAGTTGCCGACGCCGTTGCCTAGTAGCAGTGAGCTTGCCTACGAATGTAGAGGTATCGGGTTTGATTCCTGGTCAGGACAAGTATTTATGTAATGAGCGCGAGCATTTGTTCGTGCATCTTGGATATTTCCTATGTTTGTAAGTATTTATTTATCTGTATTTGTATGTTTATCGACGTCTAGTACCCATAGTACAAGCCTAAAACTTCAGTTCGAGGGGTTATTGCCTAACGAAATTTTGACAATTGGTATCCGATTCAACTGTCATAGCCCATACAAAATCATGACACTTGATTCTGATTCCGAGCGTCAAGCGCGTTAGGCAATAAGGGGCAGGTCAAAATGTATGACTGTCCCTTGGTATTTAAAAATTATGTTATATTCTATTTTTATTTAGATTTTGTATATTCTGCACCCGGTTTTCCGATGTCCATGCACTTTTGCGATACCTACATATGCGAGTTCATGGCCCCGGATAGTTTATTTCTAGTTGGAAAACCTTAGCTAAAAATAATTAAATCACCAATAAAGTCATTAGTCATTAACTAAATAAAACTAGATCAGCTTTTTTAATTAAAAACTGGGTTCAATTTTATTTAGTTGTAAGCTTGGTGTAAGTATCCCGATTGTTAGTTAAGTCACCGTGGAATCATGTCGCAGAAAGTTATTAATATTGATAAGTATTATTCGTTTAAGGCCCTGACTACTTTGTATTTACAATTAAAGTCTAGGGTCAATATATCGTGAAACTCTTAGTGGCCGATTTGCCAGTAGGCTGAGTAAGCTTGAGCGCAGGGCGGCAGGTTCTAGGGTGCGCCAAAATGTGGACCGGATTTCTGACGTCTTGTAGAAACGTTTTTCTAATGTCTTTCTGAGACTAGCACTTTTTGATTCGCTGAAAAATATACCCAAAAGCTATTTCTTGTGCAATTTCAATCAAATCGTTGGATTTTAAAATAATCTACTAACTAACATTTTGTGGTGGTAAAGGCGTTTAACATGCGTAAATCCACCACTGGAAACTCTACGGTCTTGATGTTTTACTTAATATTCTTGTGGCCCAGCTTTTTCAAGGTCTGTCAGACACAGAGGCTTATTACACCTTCCTAAATTAGTAACTAACGAGAAGGATGCCGCAATACGTTAGATACGTATGGAGATATCTCTATCTCAATCAATGTATTGCGGCATTGCTTTTACTAAACTCGTAGTGACTAAATTTACGAAGGTGTAATAAGCCTTTAACGGTCAGCGTCAGCCGCTTGTGTCAATTCTACAGATTTTGATGATTTTCGAAAATGGTCAATTTAGCGCAATGCATCTTGGGTGAGTTACTTGGAATAGATACAGGTACATCTTTGCCCATCTTAAAAACAGTTTTTAAACAGTCGATTTGTAAACCTGTGGTCGTTTTTATTAATGGAAGTATAGGTACTCATATTTATAACCGACTAGCGACCTGCCCTCGTTACGCTCCGTATACTATTATATACATAAACCTTCCGTGAAAAATTACCTAAGTAACTGATGGTGGATACCGCATTAAAATCCGTTGCGTAGTTTCTAAGATCTAAGCGTACATACAGAGGGACAGACGGCGGGAAGCTACTGTTATAAACTATATGTAGTGACGTGTTTCTGTGGCCGGTGCATGCAGTTAAGATGCTCGCTGGGATAAGTAAATTAAAACTTGATTCTGTATTAATCGTTATTATAGAAAGGCAACTAGACGGCAGTAAACCGATGTTTTCTGTGTAGCGATGCATTCGGGGCCAATGACTCGATTTGAGTGTCAAATTAGTATGGAGAACAGAGCTGCGATAAAAAAAATAAAGATATTTTTAACGTTGTAAGTTCGAATTTCAAATACGGCTTTGTAACCAAACGTCGCCGACAATCCCAACAATATTCCAAAGAATTCCTGTACACTTGTTAAAAAGCAAATAGGTCTATACAAAGACTTCGGAAAGTAAAAAGTAGAAGAAAAACAAAAGGTCGAAGCGAGAGGTGAATACGAATGAGAGGCCAATACTCAGCTCAACCGACTGCGGCACGAAATAAATCATTATGTATTCGAAACACGGCGTACACGATAATAATAGACAGTGTAGGGCTGGCGTTACATCATGCCTTGCGACTGTACAGCCCTTGGAACCTCATAGCCTAGCGTGCACGCCACGAACAAACATTAAAATAAAATACCATAGACATTTCGTCATTAATGCAAGCTAACATCGGCACTCAATTAAATAATTCAAGAAAAAAAAGTAATAAAAGCTCACGTGAGAGCTTTAGAAAAAGCTGACACCCCTAGGTATCCAGTCGAGCAAACGACGCGCGCCGCTGCGCCCGCGCCGGCGCGATTGGCTGGTGCGGGTGGGAAAGAGATGCGGCAATGGCGTGCGGGAGTGTGAGCGGGACGGGTAGGCTGCACGGCGGATGCAAGGGTTCCCGATCGTTGACTCCATTCAAGGCCACGGTAAAGTTTTTTTTATTCTGTCATCGCGCTCCTGTAATGCTGAAACGCGGCGTTTGTTCGGAGGTTGGTAATAAGGTCAAGGATGTTACGTCATTCTGCCAGACACACAGCCAGACAATACCTACTCGCCGCTAATTGTTTTCAGTTGTTCGCTTGTTATTGGATTCTTACGATTTTAACAATTGATTCGATAAAGGAACGATTAATCTGTTATTTTGTGGACCTACGAATGATGATTCAGTATCGACGATGGTTATAAATTTGACTATATGTGCTAAGTGTTCGAAATAGAGTAAATCCTGTATGATATTCTGTAAATTGGCTGAATGTTTAGGCTCGTTAGAAAGCATTCCCAAAATTAGTTATCAACAATTTTGAACAGCGTTACAGATGGCACGTTATTAGGGCACTACTTCATTGTCAAAATATAATGGATAGTTATAGGAACTACGGGGGACTAACATACTAACTAACTGCTAAAATCGTAACCCCCTTTTTGCTTCGCCGTAGTCGGGTTAAAACCAGTCGAATTGAGAACCTCCTTTTTGAAGTCGGTTAAAAAATTACCGTCACGACTTTATCTTCAACCATAACCTATACCAAACAGTTTCATGTTAGCGATATCAGCTAGACTGCGGGTCAACGGTTATTTATCATTTGTTTAAGTGAGCCAAAGAATAAACAAATATATAAACTTTTAAGACGTGTCCGACGATATCATTTTTTATTTTGCTTTAATAAAAATCCATTCATGTAACAAACAGTGGAGATAAACTATTTTCCGTATAACTATAAATAACCAAGTTGTTAGCCATCAAAGATTTGTTTCTATCTCTTTCTATCAAAACAGAATTGCACGCAGACGTCACCTAGTTCCCTTCATGTCGGATCTCTCTGTCTAATTAGTAGTTTTTAAATGCTTATTCGTATTTTTGGCCGATTAAAATTTTAATTTCACTTTATACCATCTCTTTTACGGTATTTTCATATTTTGTTGAGAATAAATGCGATAAAAAAATTCATACATTCAACAAAATGAACATACAAGTAATTGAATCATTTTGTTTTGATAATGCTTTGAATATGTGTGCAACTCCAAACTTATATTGCATACCCACATGCATAAGTAGTTGCAGTAGAGTGACATTTCCATCTACATCTTTGACGACGCGGTTGGTAGTGACCCTGCCTACGAAGCTAGTGGTCCCGGGTTAGAGTCCCAGTGAGGGCAAATATTTGCGCAATGAAAGTATGTACCTATGTATTTATCTGTACATATAAGTATGTTTATCTTTGCCCAGTACCCATAGTTAAAACCTAGAGTTTACTTCGGGACTAGGACAATTTGTGTGAGATTGTCCCCTAATTTTTTTTTATGACTATAGTTTATGGGAATGTCAGGTTCAGGTTTCAAAACAGGGTTTTTTATGCTTAGTAGTTTGTCAGTGATGAAAAATGGCAAAAAAAAGATACAAATGGTATTCTTATATTCGTAATAGTTTATGTAAATACAAAAAAAATTACAATGTTTCTTATTTTTTTAAGACATTCGGCAAAACTTACATAATTGGATAAAATAAAATATAAGAGCATGTTGACGCCAAATTCATGTTGTAATTTTTGATTATATTTTGTATTAGGTACTTTGTAAATTTTGCAGAATTCAAGTTATTATAAGCATTTAGCACACTGGATAGATTTGTCGAGTCTAAATTTGAGTGACTGCTAAAATTATAAGAAAAAATAATAAATGTAAAAAGTGTAAATTACATTCCACTGCCTGCACTTCCATTTAGTTGCCGGTTTCAAGCGGCTAAATGTAAATGCTAAATGTCATTTAGGTACACACTTGACGGACGACGTAAATTCGCCGGTTTTCCTGTTGTTCTCAGAATAACATGGCAGTTGTGTCAGAGTATTAGCGCACGATAAAACAAGATGGATTACCGTTGTGATTATAAATAAAACCGTTTGCTTTGACATGAGCGTCATTGCCCAGTCATTTCCTATAAAAACAATGCGTTGGATCCTTTCATGTTTCTATAACTTCATCCCAAACATCATTCAGCCCTAGGACAATGGTCGCAGTTACCGCGTTTATGGAAACAAGCATTCGTTTAAAATGGTTTAAAATAAATAACATTGGAATAGCCCTTTTAACTCATTCGGTGCCCGTATTCGTATTCGTATGGGTTTCTGGTACTATCTGTGTCAGTGGCGGAGAACACGTTTTCATTGGAAAGTGAGTTAGTCTACAGAAAATATCGTATGGTTACTAAAATTATAAAACCATATATACAATTGTAACGCCAGTGTACAAGGGTGGTGAGAAAGACAGTGCCCACAATTATAGGCCCATCTCTGTCCTACCTGCCATTTCTAAAATTATGGAAAAATTACTAAATAATCGTCTCAAATCCTATCTTAATAAATATAACATCCTTTCGGAAACACAATTCGGCTTTAGAAATGGCAGGTCGACGGAGGATGCTGTTTTGGCTCTTACGTCATTAGTCACTAAACAGACTGATAACGGGGACAAGTGTCTGGCTGTTTTCTTGGATTTGAGGAAAGCATTCGACACGGTCTCTCCCACCATCCTAGTGCAAAAACTTGAACGTATAGGGATCAGGGGGATACCCTTAAAACTATTTGAAAATTACCTGAACGGTCGCACACAGAGGGTGAGGGTGGGTGGTTATGTAAGTCGGGAAGAGAGCATTACTTTTGGAGTCCCCCAAGGAAGTGTTCTTGGTCCCACCCTCTTCCTGATTTATATAAACGACCTGACTGGCCTCAAACTTAAAGGGGGGCACATTTTTTCGTACGCAGATGACACAACTGTGGTTTTTAACACAAAGTCATGGCGAACGCTGTACGACTCTGCTGGTACGGGGCTACAGCTGATTTCATCTTGGCTCAAGTCAAACCTCCTTACACTAAATCTAGACAAAACAAAATACATGTGTTTTACGAAATACAATAACACCCAACCGGATCCCGACTTGACACTAAAAATACATAGTTGCGATTCCAGTGACCCTATTCCATGCAGTTGTGCTCAACTTGACAAAGTCTCGACTATTAAATACCTAGGAGTCATTGTGGACCAGCGATTGTCGTGGCATCCGCACATAGAATACATCAACGAACGTATCAGAAAACTAAACTGGATTTTTAAAATCTTGAGACAAATCGCTAACAAACCATTACTCAACCAACTTTATAAAGCACTTGCACAATCTGTGATGAGCTACTGTATTGTAGTGTGGGGTGGCGCCACAAAGACAAAATTTCTCCAGGTTGAAAGGGGGCAAAGATGCCTTCTCAAAGTAATACATAAACTACCCTTTAGACACGCAACACACGAATTATACACAGACACGAAAGTCCTTACAATGAGAAAATTATATATCTTACTTACTATCTTAAAACTGCACAAGACCCTAACCCTTAAGCCGTCCCTAGTAAAACGTAGAATAAATCATACTGTTGCTCCTAAACACCCTACTAAATCTGCTTTTGCCAAAAGGCAATATACTGCATTGTCATCGCACCTATACAACAAAATAAATAAAGACCTAAATATCTACTCGTTATATCGAAAAAGTTGTAATGAAAAATTAACCGAGTGGCTAATCTCACTGTCCTATGAAGACACTGAATCTCTTCTACAGTAGACATATGACACACACTCACACACGCACACGCACACGCACACACACACACACACACACACACACACACACACACACACACACACACACACACACACACACACACACACACACACTTTTCTTTTTCTTATACTGGTAAAAATGTTATATTAATTAATTAATCCAAGTAGTTAATAGTTTCAAAAATCCTCGCAAGAGGTATCTACCGCGCAAACTCCGTAGGGGAGGAGCGGGACCTCCTAACACAAGTATTGCTATACTTACCAGGAGGGACCAACCACAATATTTTGTTATGTTATAAGGTACCTAATAAAGAATTTTTGAATTTTTGAATTTTTGATATATGTTGTGAAAATGTAACCATAGATGGCGTTAGCAAAATTTTATAGAACGCCTCGATTAGTAATTTCTCCGGCTGTCCGGGAAACAACAATGGAAATTGTTCGTCGAATAGTTCGCCGGCAGTCTAAAGTCGGTCAGGAGGCTTGACGGTCAAAATATATCATGAAAATGTATAAAATCGTACGAGAAACTGATAGTCTGTGTTCTAATACGATGATATATATATAGTATGTAGGTGTGTATGTGCGTGACCGATATTCCACTCTAGCTCCTAAATAATTGGGTCGATTTTAATAAATTGGTGTCATATGATTCGTCAACAACGTGCAAAAATTGGAAGAGTGCCTCATAGTTGCCAGTCGCGTTTTAGTTTTTGAGGTTAGGTTAGGTTATAGTTATTTAATAGAGCCACAGAACAATAGCAAACCCCCTAAGTACTTACCTAAGTTATGAGAACAAGAAAACAGATAAACAGTCTTAAGTATAAGCATTATTGTGTTTAAATATTGATAAAGAACTATTCATCAGAACTAATTAACTACCTACTTAACTAAATTTAGAAAAATAATAGGGTGTTACGTCAGCGTGGGGGTGACAGTTTAAAAATAAATTGACCCACATCGAGTTGTCCTAATTAATCTATTTATACTTGTCACTGGTAATTTAATATTATGCTGCAATATTAAATTATTATTTTGGATACTAATAATTACCTATCTAATATTTCAAAGCAGAACACGGTTATTGGATGGAATTTGGGAGTTTTTAAAAAAGTGTACATAATAGTTAAAGACAAAAATTAAGAAACGGTAACTTTCCGTTGCGTCACGAAAAATACTAAATGTACGACTGATTTTCGTGACGCACTTCTTCTAAGGGTCTTGACAGACAGACAGACAAACAGATGGACATCGAAGTGATCTTATAAGGGTTCTTTTTTCCTTTTAAGGTAATGAACCCTAAAAATTGGAACTCCTTCATCAGATGATTGTGTTGAGTCTGAAACATGTTTGACCTTTCTCATAGTTTACATGATAAAAAGATACGTACATATTCTTGGCGCTTTACTTTCTAAGTCAATATGGTCTTAATTATTAATATTTCACGGTATTTGTGAAAGAGAATGTTACAAACACACATATAATTAACGTCATCTGTGACTATAAATAAATACCTGGGAGAGCGTCACTCGGGTCGAACCGATATTTTCCAGAAGTGACGCCCTGACACATCGATTTCTTTACCCAAAAAAACCTATGTTCCGCGATTTTCACCAAAATCGTTAGAGCCGTTTCTCAGAACGCGATTACAAACATTTCTCGTATAGAATAGTATAAAATAACAATAATTTACCTAAAGCTCTCTGGTTTCTCTGGCTACAGTGTTACTGACAGGTCCATACCTAAACGCAAAACCTGCATTAGCACTAAAATTAAAAGATATAACGACGATCATGGAGGTATGGGTATCATTGTCATCAAAATAATCCGTCATTAAATAAAAGTCCTTATCACCCAACTATTAAGGGCCGATTAACTGTGTCAATACATTCAGAACCAATGACATTACGTCGTGTCTGATTTGTATCGACCTCGAGAAGAGTGGCGCTTAGCGTCCTATCACATTGACTGCCAACAATGCTGCTGATGTATGTGATTTGGACACTCAGAGGCATCGTGGGCAAGGAACGTGATTAGGTACACCGTTGGTGCGCCCACTCCTCGTATGATTCATTATGAGAAATGCATTTTGTCGCGTCAGGCTTCGTGTTTTCTACTAGTGATATTAAAATTGTTAACTAATATAATTTACCTTTGAAAGTTGTATATCGTCGTGGGAGTTCGGGGTAGTGTCATTCTTTAAAAATAATTCGTCATTGAACTCTACGAAGTACCAAATTCAACTTGACAGCACTCGCTGACGAGTGACGAGCATAAATTGTTGTAAACGAGAGTAAGAAAACCTATTTCCGAGGAAAATTTTCCTTGCAAAGCATTTAAGTATAATGTTTTTTATAGACCTAAATGGTGGCACTAAATTTGGCAGCATTTGCCAAATATTGATCTTACATCTCTCTCATTTGAAATACCGAAAGAAAGAGATGCAAGGAAAATATTTCATAAATAGCCAAGTGAAGTGCCACTATAAAATGAACCAAAGACATCGATCACGATCTAAAACTGTGAACATAAGAATTATTTTCTATCGAGAATTTTGTGTCGATCGAACAAGAAAATATTGTCGAATAAGAATCTATCTCGACTTTTTTTCCTAGCCACGTCAAAACTAAACAGGAACGTCGCATGTTCTTTGTTCTCGTTTAGCTAGACTTCCCAAAGACCTCCTTGCAGAAGTACAAGTACCTACTGGCCATGCAAATTTAAAAAGAAAATTGCTCTATGGCCAGAAAGCGAAAAGAAAACAAAAACTGTTTATGGTTCGAACGTTAACGTCAAAGACTAGCAGTCTACTAAAAAACGAGACGCACGTGTTTTTCAACAATTACAAACACAAAGAACTACCCTAATTGAAGGCGTCTCTGAATTAAATTGGCAGGAATGAACTTGAAAACGCGAGCCCGCAAACACTATGGCCACCCTACAAGGTAATATGCGTTTTATAAACAAGAGTATAGGTTAGAATTTTTAAATAGTAACGATCGCTATTCAAGATGGAGGCGAGCGCAGCTTTTTAGTTTAGTTTCTTTTTTGAATTGGAATACCGCCGACCGAGAGCCGCAGTTGCTCACGAGGGGTTGGTCAGAGCGCGCGTGAGACGCGAAAGGTTCGAGTCTTCGTTATTCAAGTTTGTGTGGTGCAACTGGTGCACGTTGAGTGGGGCGCTTTTTTGTCGTTATCAAGAATGATAGTGACTGCGCGGCAGCCGTGCGCGACGCGGGGGCGTTTTTCAAGACGAAACAAATGGTATGCTGTTTGAGTTGTGCCAAGTGGTTTGACGTGTTTCATTGTCTGTGATTGGCAGAAAGTCATGAAGTCGTGGCAGATGTATGCGGGTACTTTTAAGTTGGTCACATCAATAGTGGCGAGTACATTTAAAAAATGTCAAGATTAGCACATTAAAGTGGAGTATTTTATTTTTCAGGAATTCAAGAAAAGTAACGGAAGAATTTCAGCTGCTTTAAACAACACTCAAATGTCTCCGGTATGTAGAATATTTACTTTTTATATTCAGGTTGAATGCATACGTTAACAAGGGACATTTTAGAGTTAAAAAAACCCACTTGCTTTTGCCCGGGACTCCGTCCGCGTAAGTCATTTATCGCTTTTCTCTCTGGAACTATGCTGTGTCTGAGAACTTGCTGTGTTGTATGCCAAATTTCATCCAAAGCTGTTGACCCGTTGGGGCGTTTTTGAAACACAAACATCCAAACATTTCATACAAACTTTAATATTTATAATACCTACTTACATTACTTATATTAAGTAGATATAGGATAGGATTAGTCGACAAACTGCCGCACTCAGAGACGTCAATTAATTTTTAAGTTTGATTAAAGTTGCTGCATCTTATTCTATTGCTATTTGCCGCACTTAGAGACGTCAAGTAAGTTTTAAGTTTCATTAAAGTAGCTGCTGTCACTGTCTGTGCTATAGCAATAGAATAAGACGCAGCAACTTTAATGAAACTTAAAACTTAATTGACGTCTCTGAGTGCGCCAGTATATCAAAGAAAGTGACAGCAGCAACTTTAATGAAACTTAAAAGTAAAATGACGTCTCTGAGTGCGGCCGTTAGGGCTACATCGACAATGCACATGCATATGAATATGCGGCGAAGAGGTGGAAACAATGAAACACATTTTTTGAATGTGAGGCCCTCGCCAGAACAACATAAAATCCATTCGTAGTGGTTGTACTGATGTTTTTCAAGGCACTGCCACTTCACCCCACTCTTCGCTTCCCGGAAGGGGAGGAAGTGACCATGGACTCGGTGTTTAAAAGAGGGGTAACAAAGGAACGAAATGTAATCCGACTCATAAAATCTAAATTTATAAAACAAAGTCGGGTTAGTTACACCATTTATAACTCTAGAACGGCTCGACCGATTTTTATGAAATTTGGCACACAGAAAGTTTATTACTTACTTTTTATTCCGGAAAAATTGATAGCTCCCGAGGATAAGGGAAAAATGACTACTACGCGGACGAAGTCACGGTATAAACCTAGTAACTATAAGATAAAATAAGATTACCGAGGTTATCACGCACGTGCCCAAGTGTGGGCAATCTACAAAATAGTTTAACCGTTTGTTCTTTCGCTCTGTCCGTTAAAATTCAAACACTTAAATATCCTCACAAACTTTTACTTTGCACTCGGGCAACGGTTTCATCAAGATGTTTTTTCTTTAACAAAAACCATGTGGGAAAGTACAAATTCAATTCCGCGCAGAACATATACGTACCAAGTTACTTTGTTCCTATTTTTGATCTGCTACATAAAATATCTGCAGGAAATGTCCGATAGTCTATCCGACAGTGGCTTGCACGCCACTTGTAATGCCAAATATTTTATACCACTGTTAGATTAGATTACTTTGAGCTAAAATTTGACATATACGAATAAAATTGTGTTAATTAGGTACAAGCTTTTATTTAGTTTCACCTGTCCCGGTGTCTGTCTGTAATCAAATCTTACAAGTTAAATTTTGACCCACTTTCCGGTGTCCGATTGAGTTGAAATTCGGCACACATATGTAAAGTCGGTGATAATGTAATAATATGGTACCATGGAGCTGGTCTGATGACGCTGTTGGAAGACGGCCACAGGAACTCAGTACTAAAATGCAATAACATCGAGGGCTCGTTTGATTTGTCTTGATAAGCAGATGATGAGTATGATGACTGTGCAAAAAACGTTGAGGCAAACCGTAAATTCGTAATTAGATCACAATTATTTTTGTTTTTGTAGTAATGTTCTGACATGCTCTTGCCCGTTTTTTTTTATAATATCCATTTCGCTCGCTATTCATGAACACGACCGAAGTCACGGATAAAGGTTAGTTTTATAGCGGTATGGTGCTCCATACCACTAGTTCTGCCACAGGCCACCACCCACCACGGCATGCTTAACGACTTTCCGCCATTTATCCGAGAAAGTTAAGTTAACTCGTAAAGAAAATAGGTGCCTGAGGGCATAATAACTTAGCATAAAAATGTTAATACCCTTTCTAATGCGCTTGCGCCTTTATAGCTTAAATACTGAACCGATCGGTAACTATTAGGTTTTAGTATAAGTAGATATAGTTTGAGTCCCGCGGAAGGACATAGGATACTTTATTTATCGGAAAATTGAACAGTTCCCGAGGGAGCAGGGATAAACGACAACGCGGACGAAGTCGCGGGAGAAAGCTAGTTTAAAATATATAAATCTTCTAAGGAAAATAGGCACTTTCTGAGAAGCCGCAGGGAAAAGAAAGCGCCGCATTAAATCTAGACTAAAGTGGGTATCGCGAATTAGGTGCTTTCTAACTAGTTACCTGGGAACCTGCGCGCGCAGCGTGGCGAGACGCCGTTACGACGGCTTCTATAGCGCTTATTAATCGCTTTATTCATTTTCTTTCGCTATCTACAAATAAACCTCTGGCAGTACTTAATTACAAATCTGTAAGAGTTGTTCCTCACTGCGTTCGATCCGAATCTGAGAAATGTTGGTCTGAAGTAGCGTACTATAGGTATAAGCACTGAATTCCGTCATCCTACACTCGGCGATAAAAAAATCACACGTCTACGAAAATTATTTTCAAGCGAATATAGCTCTTAAATTATTTATTGTACCCTATGAATATTAGTATCATTAGAAAGCACAATTAATCGCTCTTAACACACGAATCGTTCGATTCCGTACAAAACAATGATCGCTAAATTAATTAGGATTTATAACTGTTTGAAGTCAACATTTCAAAAGGTGCAATTTTTTTTGATGCCGAGTGTATTTCTCATACAAAGAGTACTACTGCTACTTCGCCCAGATATTTCTCGGAATCGGATCGGACGCAATTTTTCGAAATGTTTAACATATTATATTTTTTTAGAAAAACTATTTATTTGCTAACGTCGTGGCTTTCACGTTTATAAAATCAGACAAATAGGCTATCATTTAATAATGTTGTTCTACAATAGTACAATTTTAAATAATAATATAGTTGGTAACGCAGGGGATGATGTTGTCCCCAGGTTTTGTATGAAAAATGTGCATTGATGGTCTGATTTGAATATTCATAAATTATTATAAATCATAAGTCACCAGGAAAGTTTTAATGCCGGAAAAGAAAAGGAGTACCTACCTTCAAAGTTGATTCACTTAGATTAGCCGCCCCGAAGTGTAATTCAAATTAAAATCATTTTATCAGTATATTGGCTATATCCGGGCTCTTACACGTCGTTTTATGAGTTTACTTCAATCATATACTTGATTAGATGAAGTAAACTTACAGTTAACGAGTCATTCTTTTGGTGAAAGTTGACAGAAAAAGTAAACAAAAATACGTTTCAATACATTTGTTAAATATTGAATCAGGGCAACCTCACCCAAATTGATCTAGTCCCAAACTAAGCTCTAGGTTTGTACCTAAGTCAACGATACAAGACAACGATAAAATACTTTAGTATAATATAAAGAAATACATACTTATATACATCGACAACATCCAAGACTCCGCTAGCTTCGTAAGCGGGGTCACTTTGGCTAACCGCGCCTTCAACTTATGCGCCTTCTTCTTTAGATCCTATTATCACCTGCTGAGATGTAGAGCTCGTATAGCTCTCCATCTGGAACGGTCCTCCACTGCGTCACGGCTTCCTCCCACGCAACGTTGCGTGTGACACGTGTGTTTCTATAGTCATACAAATTCAAGAGTCCAGATATCATAATGTATCGCATACGTTGCGTAGGTTCGTGGGCTCAGTGTGTTCCTACAATTACTACAAACTAAAGTGAAAGAGCCGTCTGTGCTGGAGTGTGTGTGTTCACGGAGTCAAGGTAGCTCCGAAACGTACGCTCGAAACTATGAGTAAATATATTAAAAAATATGAACCTTTCGGTGAAATCGACTGATATATATTTGATATTTCTCAGATTACGGTCGGACGCAGTGTGCAAACGCTCTTACTATTAACCTCTTTGTAAAGTCACGCAAACGTAAAATAATTCATAAATTATGTTTTCAGGTCCACTCATCAAAATCTCGCAAAACAAAGAAGATCAACGAAGAAGTAAAGTCGTTTCTAGAAGGTTCCCTGTCAGTGTCTGGAGGTGTTTGCACCAATATCAAGCAATATCCAGATATTTGTAGAAGCTTCTAGAAGATTCCTCGCCAGTCTTCGAAGGTGTTTGGGCTTGGTAACTCCACCACCGTTGGCGCTGTTCATTCGCCAACGGAGGCAGAGTTCCCGCTCCCTGACGCTAGGTTCTACAGGATACTCTAGAAGATATGCAGAAGATACTCAGAAGATTTATAATGTTTATTTAACCCTTTTTCAGACAGATACTTTATTAAACACATATCATTGATTAAAAAATCAACTTAGTACCTTGTTTTAAGGTTCAAATTTGATTGAATTAACGACAAATGTTACTTGCTCTGAAATTAATTATAAGTCAAAATAAGTGTATAATAAGTAATAAAAAAATCGTAACATTACGGCTGACCAAAAAAAAAAGAAAATACGAGCAACAAAAATAATGAATATGTTAAACAAAGAAAGAGGCCGATCTAGAAAAATCCCGAAATCGGTATCCTAGCTTTGGGCGTCCACGAGGCAAAACCGCCTTTAAACACCCCAATTTGACTAGATTGTCAATCGAATTGTGTAGTGTGGATAGAATATGAAATTGAAGGTCATTGGTTGGTCCGGTTGGTCGAGACCGCTCAACTCGATATAAAACTAACACCCCTTCCACACGATACAATTTGATTGCCAATCAGATTCGCAAATGGAATTGGCTACAATCTCATTGTCGGTCAATACGAACATTGAAGATCGCCAAATTTTGTTGTAAATCAATTGTCATCAGATTCATCCAATTCAATTGGCAAATCTGCATGGCAATCAAATTGTATCGCGTGGAAGGGGTGTAAATATGATTACATCAATATTTCTGTCCCTTTCGCGCGTGGCCGCTCAGAGACGTTTATAAACTTTTATGTTTGATTAAAGTTGCTGCTGTCACTTTCTTTGCTATAGCAATTGACTAAGGCGCAGCAGCTCAACTTTAATCAAACTTAAAAATGAATCGACGTCTGAGTGCGGCAGTTAGTACTTCAAATTGTTGAAATAATTCAGAAGTTAATGATATATTTAAAACAAAAATTAGTAAAAAAAATACAAAAGTAAATATCAAAAAAGTAGGTACGACACCTAGGTATAGGGAAGATTTAAATATAGTCGCACTCACACAAACGCACGTTTCAACGAGACGCTTAAGCGGACATAGCAGTGCTGTCAGTAGCGGGTTTCGCATGGAGACTGCTTGAGACGTGCGTCTGTGTGAGTGCGACGTTTCGAACGTTTGTTCGTAATTTATTTACTGCTTTAGGTATATTTATACTGTGGTATTAGCAATGACGGTTAAAAGTATCGTAGCATCGAAGATAATAGTGAATGCTAAGCTTTGCTACGCGCGTAGCGCGTAATACGTAGCTACGCGCGTTTTTTCACTTTGTATAGAAACGCTACGAACAGCGAACACGGTATTGATACGAATTGTGTATTAAAAATTACGTCATTTTCTGTTCGGGTTCTGGCCTTAAATAGGGATGAAGTCTGGGTAAAGAAAACGGAATTCTATTTAGTCCGTCAGTTAGATCATCAAAAAATATTGGACACGTATTTTTTTCTTTTGTCAATCGAACAAAAAATTACAATGATATACCTAGCGCGTCAAAGTTCGGGAGTGGGGGCTCGTGACGTCAGTTCTGTGTAAAAATTGTACCAAATTCACCAGCGGGCCTAATATGATCGCGTTTATCGCGTGACAAAACGTGGATAAAGCATCCGTCACTTTCTGACACGTATATAAGCGCGAGAGTGACGGATGCTTTATCCACGCTTTGTCACGCGATAAACACGGCCATATTAGGCCCGCAGGGCGTGTCGTCATGCGACATTTCAACCCAATACCTATATCTCCGTAATTTTTTTAATATGTGAAAAAAAGAAAAAATACGTATCCAATACTTGTTGATAATCTACAAAGACCCCAAGGACGTTTGCTATCGTAACATAGTAGATACTTATTTCGTGCTTGAAATAAAATGTGTGCAAAAAAATATTTTTTTGTTTTTTTTTTTTAACATTTCCATTAATAGTTCCAATTTTTTAAAGCTTTTTGTTTGTTTTACGGGCGTTTTTAAAAAAAAAGTGTAGGTACATCGTTAAGGAAAAAATTAAGAAAATTTAACTTTTTCCGGTTCGTCACGAAAATTAACGATACTAAATGTATGACTAATTTTCGTGACGCACTGGAAAAATTAAAATTTCTTAATTTTTGTCCTTAACGATGTACACTTTTTTGAAAAACGCCCGTACATGTTTGTCTCTGTTTAGTTCAAATTTTGCAAGTCAGTTTTGAATCAGTTCCCTCCAGCTAAGGTGTCCAAGAGCTGATCTGATGATGGCAGGTGGCAACTGGATCTTCGTTGTACTCGATAAGCTTTATGATGACTGCAAAAAGTACAGTTGGCTACAAAAGCTTGTATTGAAAACATTTTTGTATACTAAACTAAGGCCACGACGCCCGACTGTCGTTTAGGTGGGCCATGCCGTCATGAAGTCATATGCCGACGGAAAGTGTATTCGATAAAGCAGACTCAGTCAGTATGGCGTCCGTAGCAAATCTGTAACGTAAAGCGCGTCACACACAGAGCTATAACATATAGGTCTTATAGGTATATAACGATAGATTTTCCGTACTAGTTTACAGACTCCATATATTAATATAAATTATAGCTGCGTGTGTGGAGTCTGTCAACTAGTACGGAAAATATACCTAAACTATACGAAAATATATCGTAAGATGCCTTGCTGTATTATATATTTAATATACCAAAATATATATTATAGCTCCGTGTGTGACGCGCTTAATGCGACTGTGTCCTAATTAAATGTACAGTCACGGACTAAATATAGCTAAAACAAGTAAAGAAACTACGAACAAACGTTCGAAACGTCGCACTCGTACAGATGCACGATCAACCATTCGTCTCGACGCGACACCCGCCACTGACAGCACTGCCATGTCCGCTTAGGGGTCTCGTTGAGACGTGCATCTGTGTGAGTGCGACGTTTCGAACGTTTGTTCGTAGTTTCTTTACTGCTTTAGATATTAATTCTGTGGCACAGTCGCAGAACGAAAAGGATCGTCATAATTTGAATGCTATTAAAGTCCAAAAACTAAGAACCTTTTCGTACCCTGACTACTTATAATACTTCCCCGTTTTCTTGTGGCCCCATTAATGCGTCCCAAAATGCGACTGCGGAGCACCTGATCAGACCCTCTCCCACGTGGTAAATGATTGCCCACTTCGCTGTTTTCCTGGAGGCATGGAGGAGCTGAATAAATTAACGCCCGCCGCAGTAAACTGGCTGAAACACCTGGACGCTGACGTTTGATCCATGCAGGATGATTGCCATACGCAATGATGATGATGAACGTGTCCCATCAGTGGGACCCGAGAGAAACTTGGTCCTCGTAGTCCCACCCATAAAATTGTAGTAGTTCCTGTATACTATTAATATGATTTATGGAATGGTATATTATTTTACCATGACTTCGGAGTTCAAAGGGTTACTTTAAATAAAAGAATATTTTTCAATAAATCCTTTAATATTTAACATAAGTAAAGTCTGAATCGGCTTACAACTGTAATTCGCTTTGAATTGTGACAGTTACATTTTAATTACATATGAATAAAAATAATATTGCGAAGCTGTTAGCACAGAGATGGTAAATTTAACAAACAACATAACAAACGCTCTGGGTAAAGTGAAACAGAAATGTAGAAACCTTCCAAATTGACCGACAGTCACATCAAGTTATAATAGTGCATAGGAAATTGGAATATCTATGTACGGTAAAGTCCAGTAAATAATGTGAACACACGTGTTATCAACTCACTTGCACACGGGTTTTATCACTTGATGTTACGGGGTCGGTACAGGTAGCCAGGTAATTAGGGACGCTTGTGTTTATCCCATACAATGGCGTTCAAATATGACTTACCGAAATTGACCACCAATAAAAAAGTTATTGACCAATTTTATTATATGCCTTGAGCAATCATGACTTTTTCGAAACAATAATGGATTTTGTTTGTTAAATTTAACACAGCAGTAGACTCGGTTCTAGCTATATCGTGTTTTTATCTATCATCATATTCATCATACACATGCATCAGCCAAGAAAATCAATTAATTCCGTCAATATTTTTCAGTTCCTCAGTAATGCATTATTCGTAAACGTTTACATCATATGCGAAATAAGATTGTGAACATGTCGATTAAAATGTGCATTACACAAATACGCATGCGTGAAATTATATGTCGAACTCGGCCTGCACACAGCCGTGCGCTCTGATCAAAAATAATTAAAAAAATAGTGCGTACCATTTTTCTTTTAATTCAAGAAAAAATATATAGGGACCATCATACTGAACAACAAAAAAGAAATCCCCAATAATGTCCCAAGAAAACTGTTGTCAAATGTGTGCGCAACAAGACTGACAACAAGGAAATACTTCTTGGGGACATATTGCGGGTCCGTTTTTTTATTGTCTAGAATTATGGTGCCACCAACCTTGTTGTCAAACCTGAAGATAAACAATCGGTGCTAATTTTCTGAATCCCCAAATAGCAGATGAATAACACTTTCGCGAACAAACTCGCTTTACTTTCGCGTGTTTCTTGCACCTCTGCGTTCACGCGGTTTAGGCTGTTTCAGCACGCCAGTAGTGCCTTGTTATATGTGTCAGTAGCGGCAGTGTTAAGAAGGAATCATTATTTAAGCGTAACGCTACAGCTTACATTGAAGTATTATCAATTTATCACAATGATTGCTATACAAAAGCTAAAAAAAATCATCAAGACTCAAGACAGCAGCTTCGTCCGAACTTTGAGATCCGTTACAAAATGTAAATTCAAGACAATTCGTCAAATTCGCTTTGAACATTTGACTTTGATTTTACGATTCTTTTAAAATAAATCTTTTCTATACCAATTTAATTCTTATGAGGCAACATTAAGAGGTTATAGTACATTTCAAGTCAATTCAAAATTGAACCTTACACAATGAATCACATGGTTACATTTGATTGCGATAAAATCAGTCATACGACCTTTTAACAGCGACCCAACCATTTAAAAACAACGCCATTTCTAATTAGATTCGGTTGCTTCTAAAAAACAAAATGATATTCGTGTGTGTCATTGCCAACTATCCTATATTTAAGATTACAGATGAAACGAGAAACTATTTCACTATTCTATTTACCTTAGCACCTTTCCCTGAGACAGAAAGAAACAAAAAATTATATATATAACACTAGTTCGAATTATTGTGGTGTGAAGTTAGCTATCATTTTGTCATTTTAAATATGGTTACTTTGATCAATCTCGAAAATGACTCTCCTATTAATCTCCTGTATTTATTCGCATAATAAAATTTATAAAATATTGTATTGATGACGACTGATTTTAAGTAATTTAAACCAAATTAGGGTGAACTACGGTAGATGGCTCAGGAGAAAAAAAAACATTACGTTGCTTAAAATCTCGATTCTTAAATTGGGTTTAGTTTGATCATACCTGTGTTTAAGTTTAAGTCACCCCTGAAGCATGTCAAAAATGAGTGATTTTTTTGATTTGAAGTTTTTATGTCCTCCTTTACTGATAATATTTAAACTACTTATAGTTCGCGCTCGCATATGAAACAAAAGTTAAGTCGCTAAATAGCTCATTAACAATTGACACAAGCACAGAATCAATGATTAAAAAAATATCAAAGGCCCCTTTGTTTTAAAGTCACGTACAATAATTGTACGATGGTATGGGGTGACTACTATAGTCATCCTACACACCCGTTACCATCGTACAATTATTGTACAGTCGCCATCATATATATTGCAGCAAACAAGGTGGTCACAAATATCTGAACACGACTCTATTGTCAAGGCGTTAGAGTGCATGTTTAGATATTTTTGACCACTCTGATATGTACAGATATATTTGATGGCGAACTGTACGATGGTATGGGGTGACTATTATAGTCAACCTACACACCCGTTACGGTCGCCTTTATCGCGGTTGATAAATGTGGATAAAGCATCCCGTCCCTCTCGCACTCACATAGTGGTCAGAAAGAGACAGACGTTTACCCGCCTGATAAACACGACGAAATAAATACGTAGGTTTAAAACCATCATGGGTGAACATTTATTTATAACAGAAGTATAAGGTATACTCGATAAATCTCGATGTACAAGTGATTGAAAAAAATAATCTGAAATCAATTAATTTCATAAAAAAAGTACAAATAAAGTGCTAAAATGTGACTTACAATAAACGTTTCTACCGTACGCAAATCAACATTATTTTGTGTTAATTTGAATACAATTTCAACCGAACTGAGGTTGCAATGTATAACAATTGTTTACGTGACGGTTGCGTAATGCCAATTACGCAGAGTCGCGTACAATTCTTTATCTACAAACATATCGTAAATCCTCTATGACCCGTTCAGAAACTGTAGGTTATAACTAGCATTACGTCAGTCAGTGCTGTCATAAAAATCTTATCTATGGTTGAAATGAAATGAAATGAAATGAAATATGAAATATATTTATTTAACAAACGCACATACATAAAGAAATCATGTCTTTGGGTCCTGAGCTACGGTCACGAGCTTTAACTTGGGACCCATTTAAAAAAAATATTGCTTGAAGTTGTCAATGTCATTAGAGATGCCAAATCATTTGCAACTTACAGGAAACTCCACCTCATTGCTGTAGAATGTCAGATTGACTTTGGACTTAAAGTGGGTCCCAAATTAAAGCTCGTGACTGTACTGTAAAGTTCACATTACATGTTCGCTGCCGATACTGTAACGGTTTTCGAATTTCGAATTTATTCGAATCACGATATAATTTGATATGGCAACAATTCTCATGTTACTCAAGATGAAGCTTCAATTAAGTTGAAATGTCAACATAATTATATATAATATTTTTTTATCATAGCGGATTTACAATATGAGTGTAGATAAAGAATTTTTCAATTTAGTTTTTGTCTACATGCCTTGATATTTAATTGTAATTACAACACACTGATTTATATTTTAAGCCACTTACTACTTTATGTTAAATGTGAGTCGTATATAATTGAGTAGAAAGTGACATACCTACATATATTATACCGACCTAAAAAGGAGGTTATCTATTAGACCCGTATATAGATTTATATATAATATAAACGACAAAAATCAAATATGCCGGCATCCATCGAAAAGTCTTGTTTTCTCATACTATAATATTTTACTCATGTCAACTTATTTTCAGAATCGTAATCAAGCGGTATAAGACACCGTAAAACGAACAGACAAACATTAATTTCCTTATTAAATAATGTTCAATTAAATTCCACCATTGAATTTATATTCATACTTACTTGCTTTTTTTTAATACTTGATATAACAAGTACGAGTGTGTATCGATCTATATAACAACAAATGTTATATTATTAGGTAATATAACGCTCAATGAATATAATGCACTTATGATATAAAAATATATGACATACTCTTGTTCTTGCAGCATATAAAGTATCATTTGGTATAATAAACAATTCGTATAACAACATTTGAACTAACATACCGAAGGTATAATGTCCATGTTAATAATTATAAGAATGTTTGTTATAATAACATTGAATATAACGTATTATACCTAAGTATAATTTCGAAGCCAATTTTAGGTTTAAGTCGCTTTAAAAATAGTTTAGGTTAGTGTTTCGTCAAGCGCGGAGGGCCCATTAATCCAGAAATAGGAGCCGCGGGGCTCCGTCGATCCGCTCTCAGCCCTGTCTGTATGTTGGCATAATATAAGGAAACGACATACAGTATTACACTATATAACACATTATATCGACTAAAATTATATTATTTATTAATTATGTCGGTTGAGCAGTATGCGAAATGTTCATTATATTCATTGTTTATAACACAATGAACTTGTTGTTATACCAATAGTTCATTATACCAGTTGAAAAATTATATCCTTTGAAATTATATTAAATATTGTTATACCATGTGAAATTATATCAAATGTTGTTATATCGAACATTACACACCCCACAAGTACACTACAGCCACTAAATTCACACCACAAATCCGCCGAGTATTACAAACCTATTAATGTACAACTATGTACAACTGACTTGGCGAAGATTATAGGGAATCATTAATGCCGAGCAACGCCGCCCGCGCTCCGTTGTATGTCGGCTATCACATGTTTGCCTGAAATAAAAACCAGGATAAGATTGTAGCAAGTTCAAGCGCGATCGTCCCGCGGGGGAGAGGCGTGGGGGGAGCTAAAGCATGAAGGCGCGCGGCGCGCGGGAGCGATGCGCCGGACATCATTATTGTTATTACTGGTGCGGTTAGCTAGGTGGTTCGCACATGGAACTAGTGCGCTCCGCAACAAATTCGCTAGTCTGTACGCAGCAGTGGACCGTGCAACGCTTCGAGCAAGAAGTACAGTTGAGGACAGAAAGATTCACTTTTTCACTTTGTTCCATTGTAATAAGGTCCAAAATTGTATACATCTTTCTGTCCTCGACTGTACCCATATACCAAAACGAAGCGTATGCGAAAAATGGTAGAAACACACTGATATATGATAGAGATAGAGATATCTGGACTCTTGAATTTGTATGACTATAGAAACATACTTGTCATACACAACGTTACGTATGATAAGTTTGTGTGTTTCCAATCTAGAATATAAGATTCCCGCTCTTCTTAACATTTTAACCGCCGTAGTCTGATATATAAGACACAATGTCCAGTCACTATCGCCGTTGTCTTATCATTAAGACAAATTTCTTGTATGTTTTCTGTTACTTTGTATAGGCGGCGACACGGGCACGTTGACGACGCGGTTAGCCCAGTTGGTAGTGACCCTGCCTACGAAGCTAGCGGTCACGGGTTCGAATCCCGGTATGGACAAATATTTGTGTGATGAGCGCGAGTATTTGTTCCTGAGTCATGGATGTTTTCTATGTATTTAAGTATGTATGTCTCTATATAAGTATGTTTATCGTTGTCTAGTACCCATAGTACAAGCCTAGAGCTTAGTTTGGGACTAGGTCAATTTGTGTGAGATTGTCCCCTGATATTTATTATTATTATTATTTACGTTCGATGTCAAACTAAGCGACGCTTAAAAGGTTAATGAATTGCCAGAGAATACTAAAAGCGAGTTGAATGCCCAAAATATAAGGATTAAATTTAAAAAAAAATATATCGATAAATTAAAGCACAAAATTAGTCGTTATAATAATCATTTTATTCAAGCGCTGTCTTTGTAATAACACACTGTACTAGTGCGCCCGGACCGAAAACTTCTAAATAATTATCTTGACTCCTCCAACGACTGTCGCCGCGCGAGACGGCCGGACACAAACTACTCACAAATAGTCAATGATAATATTTCAGTTTATACTTAACATTAGTTTAAGAATATCGTTAAAATTTAGCTCGCAGTCTTCTTCATAAACTCAGTAAGTGCGTATCAGCATATGAGTACAAAAGCTTTATTCATGTATGTCTTTTTAGTACGACCTCTCACATACAATTTCACTGATTACAAACGCCGCCGCCACAGGCCTCCGCTACCGCTTTCAGTTTGTTTACAGCTAAAGGTGTTTTCGGCTCATTCTTCGAGCGCTTCAACCGCCCCATTCCCGTGGCCGCATTACACTGAGAAAAATATTTAACCAAACTACTTCGGTTAATTCAGAAATAGCCATAATTTGATAAGGCGTTATAAAAAATTGTTTGATTTAAATCAAACTGTTTTATTCCTTACAGACAAACCAGTTTGTTAACAAACTGGTTTGTCTGTAAGGAATAAAACAGTTAATGTTATTAACTCGACTGATTTGGTTAGGTATTGCCTTAGTTATGTAGTCATTTTTTAAGCTACAGGTAGACGAAGTTCAGTTTCATTAAATATTTTTTTTTTTCAGTGGAATGTTGAAATTCCTGTAGCTTTGGAAGCATTTTCAGTTAAATTTTGTAGAAGTCAGGGCATAGTACAAGATAACCGAAAATACATCTAAAGCTCAGGAATTTCGACATTAATGCAGCCACGGGAATGAGGGCGGTTGAAACGCTCGAAGAATGAGCCTTACCAACCTAGCTGGCGCGGCAGGCGGGCGAGTGCAGGTCGCGTTCGGCGCCAGCGAAGCTAATGTTGAGCAGCATAGCCTCGAACGGGTCGGAGCGCATGCGCCGCTGGTTCTCGTCCGCCGCCGAGCGCGCGTCCGCCACCACGCGCGGTTCCTCCACTCCGTCCTGGTAAATTGAAGTTTCATTATTACAATCCAAGTGTTCCTGGTCGCGGCACCATGTGATCAGTGAATTATCCTGCAGTATGCATCGTATTTTAAAGATACGTCAGGCCGGGGGCTAAACAGGCGCACGTAGGACTCAATACTGATGATAGTGAGCAGATATGCCACCGGGTAGTACTGCACGTAATTATGACAGTATCAACGTATCCTGGTCACGGCACCACTAAGCACCTTGTTTAGTGTCTAACCTAGAGCCGTGGACTCCACAGGCGTACGCAGGATTCGATGCCACCGGGGGCTAGTACGCAGGCTGTCAACTGCAGCACGCAATTGACCTTCAAAAGCATCGAGTACTATCCCTATCCTGGTCGCGGCACCAGTTTAAGGAATAATCCTGGTCACCAAAATGATTCAAGAAGTGTTCCCTGTTACCTCGGGGCGGGGGCTCCACAGGCGCACGCAGGGCTCGATGCCGCTCGTGGCGAGCAGGCAGGCGGCCGGGTGGAACTGCACGCAGTTGACGATGGACTCGTCGCCGCGCAGGCAGCGCACGATGTTGCCCGTGCGCCGGCACCAGATGAACATGCTGCCGTCGTCGGATCTGAGTAACAGGTATGATGAGAACAAATGTCACTGACTCGTTGGCCTCCTCTAGCATGTTGTTAAGTAGAGATGGGCCGAAAATTCGGTAAATATTCGGTATTCGGCATATTCGGCAAGTTTTTCAATGTTCGTATTTGGCCGAATAGTTCGGTTACATTGCCGAATATTTACCGAATAAACAAAGTAAATAACGAGCGCAGGTTGTTCCATAATTCGTCGGATTGACATCCTATTTCAGCAATCCAAGCAACTACCAAAAAGAGATAAATATGCGTCTAAATATTATAAATACAATTATTTTGCAAAAAATCGTAGCTTAAATAAGAAAAACCAGAGTTGTTTTAATTAAGTAAGTTTTATTAATCAGTAATAACCTTTCTCAGTTATCCACTAAGGCCCTTACTAATAAACGTTGAGTAACCGCTGAGTAGTTATACCATGATTTGTCCTTATCTGTCGAATTCAAATGTCACAATGACAGATAAGGACAAAGCATGGTATAACTACTCAGCGGTTACTCAACGTTTATTAGTAAGGGGGTAAAGGTCGACAAGTCAAATGGCGCGAGCGCGAAGATCCGAAACACGCGCGAAGCGCTGAGCGCGGACGTGTCAAAAACTTTTTCTAGCGATTCGGCGCAACCGAATATTCGGCCGAAAATTCGGTTCGGTAAGAGCTGAACCGAATGTTTGGCCGAATATTCGTATTCGGCAAAGTCCGTATTCGGCCCATCTCTATTGTTAAGCAAGGGATGAAAGTCATTGATTGCATTCCGAGATATTTAGGCCACTCTAATTATGATTTCGACTGAGAGGAACGTAAATCAAAGATCTATGTTTTAGTTCCGTAATTAGTTTGCCTTAATTATTGTCATACAAAAAAATATGAATGTAATTTTATTCCGATTAATACTTACTATTTAAAAGAGAGTAAAATAAGTCATAGGTTATTTATAGTTGCTGTATAAGATTCTTCCACGATCTAGTAGCGAGTCTAATGGTTTGACCAATTTTTTTTATCACTTTTCTCCCTAGGGATGAAAATGCTATTTGCATTCCGCTATTGAGATATGGAGAGGAAAATTATGAACTCACCCAGCGGCTATATAGTTGGCATCAGGTCCCAGGAAGTTGGCTTCCTTAATGTCGGTGGTGGTGTTACAGTGCCCGAGGAACCTCTGCGAGTAGTCTAGTGCTGCCGCCCGGAGTTGCCTCTCCAACAGGCTGGTAGGCTGGTTCTCTTCGGCTTCTCCAGGCGCTGGCAATGTTAATTGTTTTCTATATTTGATTTCGTGGTGCAACTTGCCTACTGACATATTTTTTTTTTGGGTTTCCTTCCATTTGCGCGAAAAACGTTTGGCAAACTGTTTCATTTCGCAACCGTTTCATTTGGCCAAACGCTTTTTTCTCCGAAACTGTAAACTTTTAAGAATTTATTTCAGGACCATCGTGTAGAACCCTATAGGTTAGGTTAGGTTAGTTTTATAAAAATCCTGAAATATTTAGTTTTAGAAAAAAATGCGTTTGGCCAAATGAAATGGTTGCGAGATGAAACAGTTTGCGAAATGTCCGATTGGGAATCATTAGTAAACCTTTTTTTTGTTTGTATTGGACATTTAGAGACAATTTCATGTCGATAGATTCGGCCGGTTGACTTCGTAAACTACGTTACTACATTATTATTTATAGACGTTGACGATAGTATGTATTACCGTTCTTACGATAGAACAAATACAAAAAAAAACCGTTGAAAAAAAACCTTTCTCGTATGGGGACTCCCCTTATTGTTTAACTTTTTGACTTTTTTTATTATTTGTTAGGAAATCCGCCGTTATATCACATATTCTGCAAAAAAAATCAACTGGCTATATTTACGGTAAAAAAGAGACATCTCTTCAAAGTTAGGACGGACGGACGGACAGCGTAGGCTTAGTAGTAGGGTCCCATTAGGCACCCATCGGGTTTGGAACCATAAAAAGAGATGCAACATGTTTTTTTTTTTTTGGTCGGACCTACGTAGTTAGCCTCTGATGGCTTTGACTACTTCACCGGAGGGAGTGCGAGCTCTTGAGGGGAGCTCAGCATGTTTTTGTTTATTTTCTTAATTCCCGGAGAGCTTGACGCATGCAGCGGACAATTGAGCGGCAGTACCTTCGTCGGGCTGCGTGTCGACGGTGTCGAGCGCCACGTTGATGTCCTTCTGCAGCAGGAACACGGCGTGGCTGGAGGCGTGCCGCGGGAACTTGTCCTGCGGCCGAACACTTGCCATGCACTCACACAACCAAAACACGTTTCATTTCACCCGCTCTCTTTTATTGCTGCTAAATGTATAACGGCTCCCCGAAACGATCATTTGCGATTGTCACAGAATAAGTACTTGCATAGAAACTGGACTATAAGAAAACAACAAAAGACGTTTTTTTTTTTTTATAAGAGAGGGAGGCAAACGAGCATGCGGGTTACCTGATGGGAAGTAATCACCACCGCCCATGAATACCGACAACTCAAGAAGAGTTGTCGGTACGTTGCCGGCCTTTTAGGGAGATGAACGCTCTTTTCTTGAAGGCCCCCATGTCACAACTGGCCGGTAACACCGCAGAAGGAAGTTGGTTCCACAGTTTCACCGTACGAGGCAAAAAGTGCCTGGTGAAACGCACGGTGGAAGAACACCATTCATCAAGGTGATGTTGATGAAACTTGGATTTTCGACGAGTAGTACGGTGGTGGAATTCTGCGGCCGGTAATAATTCGTGCAATTCTTGAGAACACTCCCCATAATAAATCCTATACAGCACGCAAAGCGAACTAACGTATGTTTGATCTTTTCTATTTTTATGGCATTCGTAACGATTTAGAAAGAGGTGTCTTTATAGGTATTCTTTCACGTTGTCACAAGGTTTTAAGACGTCAAGTGGCCCGCGATATGTCAATGTCAGCGAAGGTACAGTCAGCATCAAATAGACAGGAGCAGCGAAAGTGGCCAAATATATCGCAACGCATTACTATAGGAATAAGAATGTGTTGCGATATATTTGGCCATTTTGACTGCTCCTATCTATTTGATGCTGACTGTACCCCCACACGTCACACGAACCTCTAGTACTACAAAATCAAAAAGTCGGTAGGTATTGCGAATAGTAAATTTTATGTCAGGGTGACTTTGATTTTGTAGTAACTTCGCTGACATTGACATATCGCGGGCTATTTGACGTCTTAAAATCTTGTGAAAACATGAAGGATAACGAAATAATACCTATAAGGACATCTCTTTTTAACTCGTTATGAAAGCCATAAATGTCAAACATACATATAGTACGCGCGCGATCTGAGTGCAGTCGGGGTATGAAGTGGGACGTCCCCCCCGCCGGCGACACACCTCGCCTCGCTCGCCCTGTAGTGTAGGGCTGTGCTGACCTTGATGTCTCTCGCTCGCATTCTTCAGAGCTGCACTCAGATCGCGCGCGTATTATATGTCTTTTGTTGTTTCTTATAATCCGGTTTCTATGCAAGTACTTATTCTGTAGCGAATGTCAATGTTTATGTATTTGTTACGTGATTGGAGGTTTCAAATGATGGGCAATTGAAACCTCTAATCACGTAACAATACGTCAAAACTGTGTCCCCTTGTTTTGCAGACACTCATTTAATCGAATGTGTTGTTTCACCGAATTTAATTTGATCGAAAACTAGTTTCTGCTGAAACCTTATTGTTTTCAGGTTATAAGCATGGCTTAAGTAGGATAAGTTAGATAAGTAAGACCTGTGACCACCAAAAAATTTTAACTCCTGCACGTGGAAACGCCTGTCGATGAAATGAAAATTCGGCGAAGTAAAACATTCTATTCAAGGGTAAACCGTAATAAACATCGACAGTCGCAAATCATCGTTTTGGGGAGCCCTAAAAATTAGGGTTTTCGATATTTGTTCTGACATCAGATGTCGCTACGTAGGCGTCTGGTATAAGGGTGGTATTCCACTTGTCCAATATCTTTGCCCAATGTGCATGTGATCAAATAAATTGGGTGACTTCATCAAGTTTACTAGAAACACCGACATTTGATCAAATACTACGACTGACATGTAATTCAAAATGGCTACGCAAATAGTATAAAAACTTGAACCAAGATATTGGATAAGTGGAATGGGCCTCCAACAAAGAAATTTGGTTAAATATTGGATACAGAAATTGGACAAAGACATTGGATAGATGGAATACCACCCTAAGCAAGGGTCAAATTGTACTGAAGTTTATGCCATTGAAACTTTTTACCAAAAATTCATCGTTCTTACACTTTTTTAACCCCCGACACAAAAAGAGGGGCATTATAAGTTTGAAGGGGTATTTGTGTATCTGTCTATGGCATTGTAGCTGCTAAACGGATGGACAGATTTTGATATATTTTACAATATAAACATGGATTACCAAAGATTGAGCTAAACGCAGAGCTGCAAAAGTGACTGGCACCAAGGAAACACTTATTGAAACTCACTGGCATAAAATTCTGGACAATTTGACCGTTGTTAAGGCTGCCTTTCCATAGAAGCGGAAACGAGCGTAGCGGAGAGGAGCTGTGTAGGAATCGACCAATCACATTGGTTGTAATCCACATCTCGTCTCCGCTTCAATGGAAACAGTCAAGCGGAGACGACTGTATCAAATTTGTATAGTACGCCACTCATCCCCGCTCGTCTCCGCCTCAGAGGAATCACATACCTCTTTTCACAGCTCCGCTCCTCTCCGCTCCGCTCGTCTCCGCTTCTATGGAAAGGCAGCCTTAGACCAGACGCCTACGTAGCGACATCTGGTGTCACGGATTAGAACACTGGTTACCATGATCGATATAACATTGGCGATGGACAGTTTACCTTGAAGTAGAGCAGGCACTCGTGCGCCTCGCGCGCGCGCTTCAGGTCCATGAGCCCCTTGGCGAGCCGGAAGTGCGACTTGACGTGCGTCGGGTCCAGCCGGATGGCGCGGTAGCAGTCTTTGATCGCCGCGTACGTGTCGCCCGACCTAGCGGGGGCAAAAACTAATATTATAGTGCCATCTATTTGGACGGTGGGAGGCGCTGGAACACTTAATGCGAGTAGGAATAAAAATAAAAATAAAAAAAGAGTGCTGTCTTCGCCAACAAACTGCTTTGCAGTTTGGCGAAACTATTTGTATTTAATTTTTTGTATATTATTCAAATAAATAAAAAAAATTGGGACCAGCTTTTATTGCCGAGCCGATAGTGCTTTATGCGCAGTCTGCTTGTCGAGACAAATCTAAATAGCCTAAATACGGCGGGGCTATCTTGTCTCGTTGCGGAGTTCCTGCGGTCAACTTTCGGCTGCATCATCAGACCAGCCCCCCATTGACATTTCAAAATTGCAACTGATGCTAAATCCAAAACCATTTGGGTTTAGTATTTTTTTTATCTACAGCAGTTCAGTAAATATTATGGAATATATTCATACAATAAATAAGTAGAGCCCCTTATTGTTATTCAACCCATAATTGCCCCAATCAGCTGTTTTGTTTAATGGCTAATGCGGTATTGATTGTCATTGAAGTAACAAATTATTACCTGTATCAAAAACATATTTACTCATTATTATTAGTGATCGGCCACCGGTAGCATTTTATGTCACTTTGATGACGAAAGTATTACATGGATATGACTCTTATTTAATTTCGTGCACAATTTATATACCTATTAAAAATGTACGATTTTTTTGTACGACTAAAGAATATTATAGATATGATTCTAATCAAATTTTGAGTACGATTTTTGAATTATAAATGTACGCATTTTTAACTTTTAAGGCAAAATAAATAAAAATAAAATAAATAAATAAATAAATATCAGGGGACAATTTCACACAAATTGACCAATTCCCAAACTAAGCTCTACCTACCTACCTAGCCTACCTAGTATACCTAGTTTCTTATCAAATGTGAGGTTTTAATGCATAAATCTCGAAAAGAAATGTTGTTCTATAAGAAATGTACCATTATTTCCTGATACAAGTAATAAAAATACCATAAGAAGCACCTTGATGTCGTTGGTTGTTTTCGTAGTCGAGTTTTTGTTTTAAATTTATGTTGTTTACTTATACTTTAATTTAAACCATACCTAACATATCCATACTAGTCATAACGTTTGACGTGAAAGTGACATAAATTGCTCCCGTCAGCCGATCTTTAATTATTATATTAGGGATGATGACTGGGTAAATAAAACGAAAATCTATTTAATCCGTCAGTTAGGTTATCAAAAAATATTGGACACGTATTTTTTCTTTTGTCAATCAAACTAAAATTACAAAGATAAGGCTGCCTTTCCATAGAAGCGGAGACGAGCGGAGCGGAGAGGAGCTGTGTAGGAATCGACCAATCACATTGGTTGTAATCCACATCTCGTCTCCGCCTGTTTCCATTGAAGCGGAGCGGAGACGAGATAATAAACGAGCATAAATATGAAAACGAATTAAAAAAGTTGTCAAAATGTACTATCTCTAAGTACTAACCGATTTGATTGAAATTTTGAACAATGGTGTTTTAGATAGGTTCCTACCTAAGGATTCGAGGGAAGTCATTAGAAAATACAAAGTTTGGAAAAATGAAACACCCTAGTATTCAAGAGTATACACAAGTACAGATGTAGTGTAGTGCAAAATGATCGGATCTCAATCGGAATACGATGGCACCCAAATTGTCAATCAATGATTGTAATAAGTGACGTTTTCATATCTATTATTAATATGGAACTTTATTCAAATATCAAAATGAGAAATGACAGCATATGGCAATGTATAATATAGAGATGTTATAACCACCTTAAGAAACTTAGAAATACACTCATAGGTAAGTAGTACTTTTATCATTCGTAAACGAAACACTCTCCTTACGTTAAAATAAAATGCAGCAAAATAGCCGTTTTTCAGGTTTCGTCATGGTAATACAACCTTTTTATAAGTAAACTGTAAATATAATCAAAACGAATATTTGAATTGCGCGTTAGCCACTCTATATATACAGTGGTCTGCTGATGCGACTTACCCCCACGGCTGTAAGATGGGTACTGAAGCTAATTGAGAGAGCACGATAAATTCGAACTTTTCCGATAAAGTACGAAGGAAAATCATTTTGCACTACATCTGTAGGCGCGTGACTGACCAGCCCCGGCGCATGAGCGCGGCGGCGCGGTTGGAGTAGAGCACGGCGCAGCCCGGGCTCTCGCCGAGCGCCGCGTTGTACAGCTCCACCGCCGCCGCGTAGCTGCCCTTGTTCACCAGCTCGTTCGCCTGCAGAACAGCTCATGGGTGACTCAACCGCCGTCAGTCCCTTGATCGAAGTCGAAATTTTTGTAGCTTTGGACGCCATTTCCGGTTATTTTATAGAGTGCCCCGACTTCTACTAAATAACCGAAATGGCATCCAAAGCTACAGAAATTTCGACGTTAATGCGATCAAGGGACTGACGGCGGTTGAAACGCTCGTGGAATCACCCTTATTTATTCAATTATTTTAGCCATATGATTAAAGAAATATTCAAAAATCGTAAAAAAAATCGGACTGGGTTTAAGAGAGAAACGCCGCATTTTTATGGTAATTTTCAGTGACAATCGCTCTTAACTAGAAATGAGAACCGACCCGCTCCTTGAGCAGGCGCGCGCGCTCGTCGGCGCGCGGCGGCGGCGCGGGCGCGCGCGCGGGCTCGGCGCCGCGGCTGGCGTGGTTGTGCTGGATCACGAAGCTCTCCACCAGCACGGGCCGGCGCCCGCCGTCAATGTCGAACAGGTAGATCTGGGGGGAAATTACATTCAATAATTCATTTCCAGTTAGAGATACAAACCGGCTTAAGGGTCTCCTAGACAGACGCGGCTTGCGGTGGCGACCAGCGGTGGTATAGGAACGCAGAAGACGAACGAACATCTAAACTAGAACCAGACGGACTGTTTGCTAGCTGCATATGACATTGCCCGCGCTGTGAGGGAATGATTAAATAAACATAAAGTGGTAGAGAGGCGGCCCAGTAGCCCGGCCACCTCGATCACCAGATCTCACTCCTTTTTCAGTTCCACTCAAAAATCACGTATCATCAAGTAAATACTTAAATAAAATAGATAACTTTGTAATCAAATTAATTAAGAAAATCGCAAGAACTTGTCTATTTACTACATATGAAGTACCCCTTGCCTTTTTTTATAAATATTTATTTTACTATTATGGGGGTTTTGGACATGTACCGCACTGCAATCTTAAATAATGAAATGGGACTTGTTTTTTTTATTCAGTGTACAACTATCGGTTCAGTTTCTTATTCTTTTGTCATTATGTTGTTGTACAGTCAGCATCAAATAGATAGTAGCAGCCAAAATGGCCAAATATATCGCAACACATCCTTATTCCTATAGTAACAAAGATGTGTTGCGATATATTTGGCCGCTTTCGCTGCTTTTATCTATTTGATGCTGACTGTACCTGTTGGATTTCTTAAATAAATAATGTATGGCGTTTTAGTCATAAGCTCACCTGTTCGGAGCCGAGGTTGACGAGCAGCTCCGTGCCGTCGTGGTTGAACGAGACGTACGTCGCGGCCTTCTTCGGGAAATTGTGCTCGTTCGGCTCGATGGACAGGTGACCTAAACAGCAGATTCAATTAATTATAAAGTCAGCAACTATTATTACATCAGTCGCACTGCACGGCGGCGTGCGGGAAGTTGTGCTCGGGGTCGCCGAAGCCTCCCCCTTGACACTAGTGTCCCCCCCTCCTCACTAACCGGGCGCGTAGTACTGCACGGCGGCGCGCGGGATGTTATGCTCGGGGTTGCCGGAGCCTCCCCCTTGACACTTGTCCCCCCCGGAAGTTGTGCTCGGGGTCGCCAAAGCCTCCCCCTTGACACTAGTGTCCCCCCCCCCCCACTGACCGGGCGCGTAGTACTGCACGGCGGCGCGCGGGATGCAGTGCTCGGGGTCGCCGAAGCCTCCCCCTTGACACTAGTGTCCCCCCCTCCTCACTAACCGGGCGCGTAGTACTGCACGGCGGCGCGCGGGATGTTATGCTCGGGGTTGCCGGAGCCTCCCCCTTGACACTTGTCCCCCCCGGAAGTTGTGCTCGGGGTCGCCAAAGCCTCCCCCTTGACACTAGTGTCCCCCCCCCCCCACTGACCGGGCGCGTAGTACTGCACGGCGGCGCGCGGGATGCAGTGCTCGGGGTCGCCGAAGCCTCCCCCTTGACACTAGTGTCCCCCCCGTACCCCCCCACTGACCGGGCGCGTAGTACTGCACGGCGGCGCGCGGGATGTTATGCTCGGGGTTGCCGGAGCCTCCCCCTTGACACTTGTCCCCCCCGGAAGTTGTGCTCGGGGTCGCCGAAGCCTCCCCCTTGACACTAGTGTCCCCCCCCCCACTGACCGGGCGCGTAGTACTGCACGGCGGCGCGCGGGATGCAGTGCTCGGGGTCGCCGGCGCCGGCGCGCGGCTCCCGGCGGGCGCTGAGCACGCTCTGCCGCTCCCACGCCGCGCGCGGCCCGGGCTCCACCACCTGCAGTAACATCATTTTACATAGATTTGGTAGTTCCTGATAAAATAGCCAATAGACGTATGGATGAAATTTTATAAAATTTCATCTCAAGCGCTACATGAATAGGGGACATTATCGCAGTAGTCTCGTGAATGTACAACGCCTGCTGCAATACGGTATTTGAGTATACATAGTGCATTGGGGTTATTCCGTGTGCGGGGCAATTCCGTAAACAGGCGTTTGTGCCCGTTCTAGAACGGCACACCGTTGTTTACTCTGTCGATAAAACAGGGGAACTTTTTAGTTCTATGTTTTTAAAAGAGATGGCAGCGTGACGCCATTGTGAATGGGTGCAAACACATGTTTACGGAATTGCCCCGCAGACGGAATTACCCCAATGCAATATATGTCAAAATAAAATATTTTACACTATCACTAAATCAAGCTTCCGAAAATACACGGAAAAACAAAGGTTTCACTTATTTTTGGAATGTCGACGATTTTTACGAACTAAAAAAAGAAAGTATATTGATCACTGAAAATTGTGACGCCACAAGAAAGTATCTCCTTACAAAGTTCATACTAGCGGATCGTATGTATGTATGTAAACTCTTTATTGCACAAAACAATTAACAAATATGTACGTACATAAACTTATGATTGTTTTTGACGTTTCAATAAAAGTTGTTGATTTGATATCGGTCAAATACCGTATTGCTATGACACAACTGCGCTGAGTCAATTGAAAAAAAAAACGGAAAATGACAATTTATTCTTGAAAATATTGGTTAACAGTTACAGATTGCTTATGACTCCAACACTTGGCGAGGCCTGTCGCGAGCGGCAGGGTGAGCGTTATAGAGCGATTATTACAACCATACTTGGTTGTTCGAATCGGGCCTTAATAATGGAAATAACATCACGGGCGCGGGTCCCCGGAGTCACACTACCCTTTTCACAGACACAATTAACCTTTTCAACGGTTCAACGCCAATATATCCATCACGGTTGACATGGAAAAATATACCTGTACATCTACGAGATAAGGTCGACATTATCTATGGTTTTGCTTATAGTTGTCTAGTCAATATAATCATGTCCTCACCTGCAACTTGCTGAGCTTGATCATCCTGGTATCGTAGAGCCGCACGTAAAGGTCGTTGGCGCCGACGGCCAGCTGGTGCGGGCGGCGCGGGTTGACGGCCACGCACTTGGCCTCGGCGAAGCGGCCGAGCAGGCTCAGCAGGTTCACCAGCACGTTCGCCGAGCTGCAGCGGTGCGCGGTGCGCAGGTCGTGCTGTCTGCAACCAACGGATATATCCGGTCACACGGAGAAAAAAATATTTTACAATATTACCAGATTGTATTTTAGTTATGATTCTGGTGAAGGAAAACAGATTTCAGCTATGGTTAACAGATTTTTTTTTTAATGACAACAAGTCATATTTTTGTTAATACTAGAATATTCTAGTACACGTAAACTTTGATATTGTAATGGTCACCATTTAATAGTTACAGAGTAAAATATGCATTTAGCTTACAACAGGTTTTGTATACTACACAAAATTTGTTTCCTACGATACTAGGTAAATGGTTATAGGTACTAGAAATTATGTTGTACAGAAGTAGAATTTTCTATTAATGTGTAAAAAACGTATAGTGGTCACATATAATACAATAAAATCAAGTAGAATTTACAATATTCTGTTCCAGGAAACTAGATTTTTTTCTCTGTGCAGTTTGCGCTCTAGTCAGTGTGACCACGGTGTCCTCTTGTTTTGCGGACACTCATTTCATCGACTGTCATCGAAGCTAATTTCTGACGAAACCTTATTAGTTTCAGATTATCTTAAGCATTGTTTACGTACATAGGCTAAACCTGTGACCACAAAAAAATTATCTGTCGGTGAAATGAAAATTCGGAGAAGTAAAACATTCTGTGAAATGAGTGTCGGCGATTCAAGGGTAAACCGTGTGACCACTAACAACGACCCACTTCCTCCTCAAAACTCCTTTGCCTTTTCCAAACTATAGAAAAACACTGACAACTGCAAAGCGGATACCTGCCCCTGGCGGCAATTTTATGGGGCGCCAAATTCATGTTTGAAGAAAAAAAAAAAAACTTCACAAATTATTAAATAGTGCTGGAGAAGAACTGTTTTGCCTCGTTCGGAAAAAATTGTTACTGGCCCACGATCGAACAGTTCAATTACCATCGCGCATCATTCGTACTAACAGCATCACTTAACTGACCACTAGTGAGCCTTATTGTAAGGTGACAAGGTTCACAAATGGTCAGTTAACTGTGTTGCTGATAGTCAAGTCAAAGTCAAATATTTATTCAGTAAATTGGCCACATACGGGCTCTTTTACACGTCAGTAATATAGAGTGAATCTACCAGCGCTTCGGACAAAACCATCATTGTGGAGAAGAAGCGCCGCAAGAAACTCCAGCAGAAGGTCATTTTTTTAAATAAAAAATACAATAATACTTAAAAGTAAGTTACATTACAAGGTAATAAAGTAACAAATATTAATTATTAGAACTAGCACAAATAAAAACATTACAAATGTAAGGTCAAATACATTACACTAAATGTAATGACTAGGAGAACAACACGACGAGGTCTTTTCGTCAAAAGCCATAACTGGAATAATAAATATAAAATAAATAGTACTGCTTAGCCTGCTAAAGAAACCTCACTCACAGTATGAGGCCATCCTCCCCGGCGGACCACAACAAATGCGGGTTATACGGGGCGGCCGCGAGCCGCTTGACCCGCCCGCGATGACAGGAACATTCCAGAAGTGGCGCGCCGCCGCACACGCTGCGTGCCCGCACCGTGCCGTCCGCTGCGCACGTCGCGATCAGCTCCGGCGATAGGAACTGTCAAGGAAGGGTAATGTTTCAAACGCACTGAAAGCGGTATGGCAGGACTTTAAAGGTTGGTGCAGACAACCGCTCGGCAACAGACCGGCACCGCTTCACCCCAGTTGCGAGGCGAGGCGAAGCCGTTACAGTGCTGATTAGTGTGCGTTACAGTATGGAGTTTCTTACAAAAAATACTGAACAGTTTGAGTTGAGGCGGTGCCGGTCCGTTGAAGTCATCTATACTCAGTCCAAGATACCTTCAACTATGAAAAAATTCTGGGAAGAAACATTGTATAACTCTAGATGCAATAGCAATATGAGTGCTATGTAGACAAAGTCATGGATAAAATTCTAGATAATCATACACTTGCTCAATGTAAACATGGGTAAACAATCAACAACATGTTTTCTTAGTAACTATTAACTATATTACATCAGTCTACGATTTCTAGTAACTATCTCTATCTTATCAGAAACAAATAATCGCGAAAGTTTAAGACGGAGGTTACACGCTCAGTATTTCATCAGTTCAGTTCGTCAGTCTGGTCAAACTTTGACTGACCAGAATGTTGAATGATTTGAACGGATATACAATCAATCCAAGACTAACATCAGAGTGATAAAACGTACGCCAGACGCCGTTTAGGTAACTGACGCGAGAATGATACGATTGGGTTACACGATCAGTTTCCCATCAGTAGTTCATCAATCATTGGATTGAAGGGAATTATTTAAAATATTTAATTGTCATCAGTCCGGACCATCAGTCCCTCATTCCGTGGGTTAGACTTAGGTTAGAGAATGATTTCTCTGGTCATTCTGACCAAACTGATGGACTGAGCTGATGAAATATTGAGCGTGTAACCTCCGTCTAAAACAAACAAAATGAGAGTGGTTGTTTATATTTATTATGACCTGTTTGTCCTGAAAACTTGTGGAAAAGTTTGTGGAGACAAAACGCAATCGGCCGACTAAATAGTCGATAGTATGCGCGGGGCCTAAAGCAAGCGGAGCCTTCGTGATCGTGATTCAGTATTTTTTTTATTACAGACCAAATGCCAAAACGTTTAAAGTTGGTTAGTGCTCAATTCTCGTCCAAACTTGCGAGGCACGTATGGCGAGGCGCTTTTGAGCACATTCAAAAAACCGACTCCCGATGGCTCGTGACGCGGCGCGTACGCGTTTCAGGAAATAGAGCCAGCCGTGCGTGCCTCGCCTGAGGCTGCCACTAGTCCGTACGCACCTTTAGGTGTTATACCATGGAGACGGAACGAACAAACCCTTTCACATTTATAGTACTCTTACTAAGATCATGGTATGAAAGTGTGTTTGGAAAATAGGACAGTTCCTAAGGGATTAGCGATATATCGCTACTGGTTAAAGCTTGTTAACATATAAAGCCTTGTGAATTGGAAGTTCGGTGGCACAACCAAAACAAAAAGCCATTTAAAATGATAACTATACCATCCAAAATCATAGCCGCATTCAAAGTTGCTTGAACTGATACACACATTGCTTCAATGGATTTAATTTCGAATCAGGTCACTACTTGATAAGAAAGACCTGTTTTTTTATTATTATTAGCATTACAATAAAATTACTGTTAGCAAATAGCTAGCTGAGTCATTGATATCATTGATTCACTCACTGTATATTACTCATGGCACTTAAATTATTTGTTCAGCAAGACAAACAGATTATCATCATAGCTGTTATGGCTATAATTTTCAACATTATGGTGATAATAAAATACCCATAAAAATAAATCACCTGATGTTTTTCCAGCTTTTTGGGAACATTTAAAGGTCTAACACATTTTTAATTATTAAACATTGATTTTGTATTTGAAAATGAAGATACTTCTTTTGATGATGTGGTTAGCCTAGTTGGTAGTGACCCTGCCTACAAAGCTAGCGGTCCCAGGTTTAAATCCCAGTATGGGCAAATATTTGTGTGATGAGTTCGAGTATTTGTTCCTGAGTCATGGATGTTTTCTACATATATTTAAGTATGTATTTCTCTATATGTATGTAGTTATATTGTTGCCTGGTACCCATAGTAAAAGCCTAGAGCTTATTTTGGGACTAGGTCAATATGTGCGAGATTATCTCTGATATTTATTATTATTCCTAATCATAAGTACAGAGAAACCTATTTAGCAATAAAAACACATATTACACCTACACAAATAATTAATGATGATAATTTCTAACTACCTAATAACTAACTACCTATCAACACCATATTCATAATATTAATATAGATATTTTCACAAAGATCAGGCAACATTAGTTCAAATAATTGTGTCAATAGAGACTAGTTAGTTTGCTATCATAATGATCTATGACAAAGTATTAGGTACTATGATAAAGTTACCATAGATCTAGAATGTTCCATTTGCTCACCTTCACAGAAAAAATGTTCCCAGTGTGTTCAGTGGCTATGTTGTGTAGCTGCTTATACCGGTATGGGTCCCATAGGATAACGTGGAGGTCGTCAGATGCTGACGCCAAGACACTGCGAAAAAATGTTTAAATGTAAATCTTTGGTTTCATCGTTTTATCTAGTGGTAAGTGCCAAGTCTAGGGATACTTACGATCCGTCGTGGTTCCATTCCAGGCAGTTCACGCATCCCATATGCCCATTCAGCTCCTTCTCCAAGCCTAAACGGTCTATCATGCTCCTGGTAACCGTAAGACGGTTCTGGAATTGGCGGTCCACGTATCCTTGCTCCCGCGCCGCCATCAGCCCCACCGTGCCCTTCGCCCAAGCGGGCTCCTCTCTCCTACCCATGGTTGGCGAATCCACGCTTAATATGTCTGATAAATCATCACAATCAGACATAAACTATAACTAACTGTGGCTCGATCTATTTATAGCGCAATCTGTTGCACCCCTCATCTCCTAAATTCTACTAGAAACTTGGAAACAAATCACTACTCGGAATGCTATTTTCAAATAAACAATTTGCTGGGCAAAAGCTTTTTTTATGTGTTAATTATTATAGAAAATAAAAGCAGAACTGTCAAACAGCTGTCGTCAATTTGCCAGCCATTGAAAAAATAATGTTGGTCTATGATTGATAAGCGATTTTTACACGAGTGTAGTGTTTAGTCAAAGTCAAACAAAACCAGAGCGTAAGCAATCAGTTCCCGCTATCTATAAGTATAAAGTTGTTTATCCTAGCTGAAACGAATAACTAGCTGGTTTCAAATAAACTACGATCTTACGAACCTCCCCTTTCGTCTCTAATACCTGGAGCTGCGGGTTCAGTACTCTGTTTTGTTTTGGCTATAAAAGTCAAGTATCCAGGTCATAAATGTATGTCATTGAGCCGTCGACTCCGCCGAGAGCCAGTGAGATTAAAAAAACATGTCAATAGTAAATAAAGGGAAAGAATTCATTTCAATTTTTCTTTAAATTAAAAGTTTAATCGTTGTTTAAGTGTAAGCATAACAGCCATAAAACGGCTGTTGTTATTTATTAACGACTAATTCGGTAATTAAAAATTCGCACCCCTAGGTTACGAAGAGCAAAGCAAACTCATCACTAACCATACCTACTTCTGCTTTTCAGACCTAAATAGTTTAAAATGGGTGAGCGCAAAGGCCAGAACCTGTACTACCCCCCCGACTATGACCCTAAGGTCGGGGGGCTGAACAAATTCATGGGGACCCATGCTTTGCGGGAAAGAGCTAGAAAACTTCACATGGGAATCCTTATAATTCGGTTTGAAATGCCCTATAACATCTGGTGTGATGGCTGCAACAACCACATCGGGATGGGGGTGCGTTACAACGCGGAGAAGACTAAGATTGGGATGTATTACACCACTCCGGTGTATCAGTTCCGGATGAAATGCCACTTGTGTGATAACCATTTTGAGATCAAAACTGATCCAGGAGTAAGTAAAACACACATTGTAATGTAAAATAGTGTTGTATGAATGCACTTGACATATACGTCTTATACATAATTGTGATTATTAAATTTTATATATATTTTATGTATTCTCCAAAAAAGTATGACTAAAGCTACTTTGAATGGGAATTAAGGAGTCAGATAATCAGTGTATGTTTTTCATACAATGAAGTAAAAAGTAAAATCTTTCTGTTGATTTTGTTTTAAAAAGTTGTTACATTACTTACAATTCTTTTTGTTTCAGAATCTAGACTATGTCATAGTGTCCGGTGCAAGACGTCAAGAGAACAGATGGGACCCGACAGAAAATGGCCAGATAGTCCCAGAAACCAAGGAAACACAGAAGAGGATGTTTGATGATGCTATGTTCCGTTTGGAACACAAGACAGGGGATACTGATGCTGCTAAACTGGACAAGCCGCGGTTGGGGCGCCTCGTGGGGAGGAACGAGAATGTATGGAAGGATGATTATGAAGCTAACTGCTCGCTGCGGAGGAATTTTAGGGTATGAGATACTTTTAGATGCCTTGCAATGTTATTTTATCTTCTTTCTTCTTCTTGATGTGGTCCTAGATGTCTGGGCAGTCTGCCGGTTTGCCTATCATTGTCAATAAAAAACAAATGATGATGTCTTTAGAAACTAAATAATCTCAAATTCTATTATGAGTATGAGTATTCTAGATATTGCTTGCCTTTATTTACAAAATTCACAATATGAGAAAAGTTATATTAAATGAAAGTAATTGAAATTAAATCACTGACAGATCAGTCCTTGCTTATCGTGTCCATTAGACAAAAAGGCTTCCTCCATAATCCTACAGCTCTCTCTGTTTCTTGCTAATCTTAATCCAATTTATTATTTATCATTAATTTATTCTTAACTTTTAACTCCACAGAAAAGAAGAAAAGAGCTAGAAGAATCATCAGTCAACGATGGCCTACTCCTCGCAAAGTCTTCACTGGACATCCAGCTACTCCCCGAGTCTGAAGAGGACCGCCACATGGCCACCCTCCTGTCCCTCCGTCCCTCTCGCAGCATTGAGGAGAAACAGAAAACAACACGGACTGGTATTCTAAACAGCCCAGCTTTACCTAGTTCTAGCGGCCTTATTACGAGCTTTGGAGGCCTAAAAAAAGAAGAATCTTTGAGTAAGAACGCTGGTTTAACTAGAAACGCTTTAGGTATTATGATTAAAAAGAAAAAGGTTGATGGTATTGCAGGAGATGAAAGTAAAATAAGTAATATGGATGAGTCAAAAATATGTCAAGAAAAAGATCAAAGTAAATTAGAATTAAGGGATACAGATAAGAAAACTGAAGTAAGCAATGAAGAACAAACTAAAATTACAGTAGCAGCGGCCAAAAATTATGAAATTAGCGCAGGAGAATCAAAATTGAATTCAGAAGATGTGGTTGCTCATGATTTGAAAGATGTGGGTAAAAGTAAAGATGTAAAACTGTCTTTGGTTTGTGATTATAGCTCGAGTGGAGACTCGGAATAAAGAGAAACAGATGCGACTGTCTACACAGTTTTTACCAGGTTTTTTTTTTAATATTTATTTATTCAAATATTATCATACATTGTGTAGTAGCTTAAGTACTATTTGTTATATATTCGGAGGAGTCTTTGTTTATGCGCTTCATGAGAAACTCCCATTGTATTCTCAACCGCATTGTTGGCACCTTGAAAGTTTATTAAAAAATTATTTAACCGGCTTCATTTTACTTACGGTTTAAGGCTGGTTATCTACGACATATTAAACTTCAAATAATCATCATACCATCACTTTGTTCGAAAGTTTGGCTTTTTTTAAAGCGGGCAGGCAAACGAGCTGGTTACCTGATGGTCAGTAGTCACCGCGACCCATGAACACCCGCAACCGCAGAGAATCGCAAGTTCGAGCTTAGGCTCTGGCCACGACTTCCTAATACATTGCGATTTCCAAATACATTGCGCGTGACATCAATTAACTGTGCTGTGAGCGTCTCGACCGAACAATGAAGTGAGAATTCGCTCGCCGCTCCGCCACCGGTCGCGCGAAGTCCTGGTTAAGTAGATCGAGAAAAAAATCATACTACAATTAAAAGATATCATTAACATCTCGTGAACTATATCTTTTTGATCAACATGAACTTCCTTGTGTTTTAGCTTCAGGCGTTTTTAAAATTTAAGATTGTTCCTATACTTACATACCTCTACTGCTTCAACCAACAATACTCAACCGGTCACAGAACACTGGCTTCAAAATAGGATCTTATTTCAATTAAAGTAAAATTAACCCTTGCGTTTTTGAGATACGATTTAAATTAAAATGTTTTTGTTTGAAAATGACTCTTGACAAGGTTCCCCTAAACTAAATTATTTAGTAGGGTAGTAGTATTTTTAGTAAATAATTTAGTAGGGTTATATAAATTTACATTTATATTTACACGTTGCATATGCGACAGAATATGAGAGCACCGTTTTGATTTTAAGACCTGTTATACTACTGTACCATGTTCTTTGTAAATAAATAAATAAATAAAATAAATAAGAGAATTTTGTATTGAACCCGGCGTCTATTCGTTGGTACGGCAATGCTCTCTGTCTCATAATAAAACCGTTTATAATAGTTATTTATGCAACTGGTACATAATTAAGTCTCTAATGTTACTAGTGCCGAGGTTAGAGCGCGAGCTTGCGACTGCTCTAATGGCAGGCACGAGTATCTTTAGAGCTAATTATGTAGGTACCGGTTGCATACATAAGTTTTTCTACAAACTTATAATGATAATGTCAAAAATAAACAATGGCTAACTTTTCATGTAGGTACTTTTATACTTTCCTTGATTTTTCTGCTGACAAATTACTTGTCAGCAAAGTAATTTTCATTATTTCGATTGGCGTTAATAGTTTGTGAATTTTACTGTTAAATGTTTACACATGCAAATTTCAATAGTTACTAAAACAGTTCTAACAATTTATCATAAAACGTTGAATGCAAAATGTAAAAAATAATAATAATAAACGATAAAAATAAAATAAAAATATAGTTCGATAGCTACAGTCACAATGTCAAATACAAATTAAGAAGTCAAGTGTTCACTAAACTTCAAGACTGATATCCAGAATGACCGTAACCATGGTAATAACAATGATATAATGGTTATAATAGAACAGTTATTACTATGGCAACGCTCATAGAACAATTTTAACGTTTTGGTTACGCTATAAGCGACATTCTGATACTGTTAACGATGTATATATTAGCGGCTTATAAAAAAAACTATTGTATCCTAATCTTGTGAGCTTTTTGAGCCCTCTGTTGCTATCTTTATAATGTTAACTGTACATACATACACATATAGAACCTGTATGAAACTATGTAAATATGTGGGAAATGTGTGCAACAAATAAAACAACTTTATTACATCTTGATGTTTATTTAATTTATAAAACATTTATTAATCGATCGACTTTCGATGCAAGTAACATAACTATAAAAATAATGTATGAATAGGAACTTAATATTACAGGAACAAAGTTAGTGCGCAGCTTTGGTATGATATATGACTAAGTAACAAAGTATTTGTTTCGTTATAAGCCGCGCCAATAAAGAATGGATTCGAAAATGGCGACCACTATGGAGCCATCTCGCTCACACTATATTAATAGCACGATGGTGTGAGCGAGATGGCGCGACAGTGGCCGCCAATTTCGTAATCTATTCTTTATTGGCGCGGCTTGTATAAACATTTCTTTTACATAATTATCTATTGGCAACTGGAAATACATTTATTTTATTTAACACAACACAAAAAGAATTATGTAAACCGGTAAAAAAATAAGTTTGAGTGAGTTTAGTTAATTTAGTGAATAAATAAACAACATCGTATTATGTCGGACAAGTTCGTATTTATCTCACTCTCAGCATTAGCATCCATCCGTAAGCTAACTGATAAATAAAATATTGTAAGTTTCTGTTAAAAATGTTTTTTTGGCGACAAGCTTTTCTTGCCGACTGTACATTTCTTTGTACAACCATCATCTGCTTTTCAAGACAAATCCAACGAGCCCAAACACGGCGAGGCTATCTTGTTTTGTTACGGAGTTCCTATGGCCACCTTCCAACTGCATCATCAGACCAGCGCCATGGTACCATATTATTGCATTGTCACCGAAGTAGGTATGGGGCTGTCCATTAATCACGTGATGTTTTTTTATCATTTTTTAACCCCTCCCTCCCCCATGGTGATACGTGGTGAGGTTTAAGACTACCCCCCACCCCCCACCAAAATCACGTGTATTTTTAGTACCTACAAAGAATCTTGAAATTTTATAATATTACTTTTAAGTACCGGTATAAAGTATAATCTAATTCAGATTCTTAAAATTCAGACTGTGTAAGGCCGGCCTTAAACGTCAAATTGACGAAAAAATAAGTACACGTGATATCTTATTATACCCCCCTCCCCCCTTGTGATATTTCGTGGTTTTTGCCGAACCCCTCCCCCCCTCGAACCTCACGTGATTAATGGACAGCCCCTATACCAAATTTCAGCTCAATCGGACGCCGGGAAGTGGTTCTAATTCAGCTGGCAAGACCTAAACACTTTTACAGCGAGTGTGTCACAAATAAAATAAGTGTTGCAAGTTAAATAAAAGCTTTTAAAAACTATTATATGTGAAAATATAGGTATGTTGTCATTAGATTATTCACTACATCTGTACTTCGGAGTAACCACTGATATGATAATATTGTAGCCCGCTATTACAAAGTGATTTCAGTTATAGCATTGACAATCAAAATTCAACCTTGTATAAGTATTATTAGATCTGCCCTAACTTAGAAACATTAGTACTAAAACAACATTAACAAAAAAGAAGCTGTTATCCTGACCTTTTTTTCAATAAAAATCATTTATACTACTAATTCCTGTACTTAATTCAATATTGTTGCGTTTAAATAAAATGAGGCAGCCGTAAAGAAAACATTACAATATAACATATATCGTTATACATCCAATACAACAGCGATTAAAACAACATTGACGTTTATACATCGTATCGATTAGACATCAATAGTTCAAAAAGACCTGTTTTCTTTTTTTTACATCTAATTTTGATTTTATAATTAGAACACAGGGCTTATTGCCTAACGCACTCGCGATCGCGATCGACTTGAAAGTGACACAATTGCTTTCATTTTGTAGGCAGATTTGACTTCAACTGTCAAATATGAAAGCGATCGCGATCGCGAGTGCGTTAGGCAATAAGCCCTCTGGTCTAAATTATTTTCGTCAAAGAATTAGGCGCGTCACTGACGGAGCTATAATATGCTTCTATTTGTATGCTTAATATAAATATAGCTGTGTGTGTGGTCACTCAATATTTACTATAGAAAATATATATATCGTAATATAATATCGTAATATACCTACCGTGCTATAATATATATTACAGCTCTGTCTGTAACACGCTTTTTAGTGCAGTCTGCTTCTATATTGTAACTTATTGTTAGGTACTCAAATTCAGTGGTTTTTAATTGCAGTGTGAATATTATTCGTTGTTAAACATCTCAAGGCCTTTCATCGCTATTGGGTTTAACCGCTCATATTCATGTTCATATTCATCTTCATATTCATTCCATCCCGAAATTTAGAGTATTTTAGTTTATATTATACCTTCCTTTTAGGTTTACAGCTACAACAGGAGATACAACTTGGCAAAAATATAGTTTTACGAGATATTTTCGTAGATAGATACATACAAGAGATACAGATATACATATTTATTTACCCTCTTCGCCTATTGCATATTCAAACGATAATCGTACATAAAGAGTAAATTCAAGTTGTGCGTCGGAGCTGACACACACACACTTTTTATTATATTCATTTTATCAAAATCGAAAGGGCCCTTATGGCGGCGGGCGTTTACGCTGTTCTAGTTTTCATTGCCTTGTCGTTACTTATCAGCCGTGTGAAAAAAGCCGTAACCGCCTGCCGCGATAGGCCCCTTTCGATTTGGACGACCATTAAGTACAGAAGCAAACAGCACTCATTAAATTATACATAAATATATAAATGCTTTACGAAAATACTTTCAACATTAAATATCATATTTTATTATCCTAGTTAGAAACTCCAGGTCGATGTGAACTCTGCGACGATGTCAATAAAGTCTAAGCTCCTTCGACCCGCTCGAGAGGCAATACAAGCAATTGCACTGTTTTTATATAATTTCCGTTTATATTTATCGCTATACATAGATATGATTAAGTACTTTAAAATAATGGTTTACATCAATGATCATAATTATTCGGAATTAAAATTTTGACAATAGTATGTTAAAAAAGTTTAAATGTCAATCAATGGAGCAGTAACTAACTGTTTTTTTAATAAAGTGGTTTAAAAACAAACCAACGATTAAAAATGTATTTAAAAATTGAAAAATTAATTTAGCAATTAACAATTTTGCATTTTTCGTGTATGTGAATATGGTAACTTAATAATACTCATAGAGGTAATCTTTTAAAAAGTGAGTTGACTCCAACTACATAAATATACCTGAATTTGTAAAGAGTCATACATTTTCAAGGTTCAAGACATGTAAAGGTAAAATGGCCCATTTAAGGTACATATTTTATTGGCGGGAACCTATTTTCATAGAAGTTAGTGTCAGTTGGTTGTCAAACATTTATGTTTATTATTATAATTATGATTGATTTATAATAATTACATGATCATTGATACAACCGCATTGTCTACATTTACAAATTTGTCGATTATCTCCTAATAGACCTAAACAACACAAATATACATTACTATTACTAAGTAACATAAAGCTTCTTTGACTAGAAAAAAACATTTGGTACAGATGCAGTGCAAAATGATTTTCCTTCGGGAAAACTCGGATCTAAATCGGAATAAGATGGCACCCGAACTGTCAATCAATGATTGTATTAAATGAGTGACGTTATGGACCTTTAGGTATTGTTTAGTGTCAAATGTCAAAATGAAAAAGGACAGCATATGGTAATGTATAATATAGAGATGTTATAACCAACCTTAAGAAACTTAGAAATACACTCATAGGTAAGTAGTACTTTTATTGTCAATCGTAAACGAAACACTCTCCTTACGTTAAAATAAAATACAACAAAATAACCGTTTTCGAAGTTTCGGCATGGTAATACAACCTTTTTATAAGTAAACTGTAAATATAATCAAAACTATAGCGAATATTTGAATTGCGTGTTAGCCACTCTATATGTATATATATTGGTCTGCTGATGCGACTTACCCCTACGGCTGTAAGATCGGTACTGAAGCTAATTGAGAGAGCACGATAAATACGAAATTTTCCGATAAAGTACGAAGGAAAGTAATTTTGCACTACATCTGTACTTTCGGCCATTGTTTAGAAAGCTCCCAAATGAGTCTAATTCAAAAACTGAATGGTGTAGTTTCCAACCTAATTGATAGTACTGACAAGGGAGAGTTCTAATGAAAATATTAATCGTCGAGTCCTATGAAGTCCCAGATTGACTCGTAACTATCTTCATCAGCATCAAATAGGAGTAGCCAAAAGATAATAAGACGTGTTGCGATATTATTTGGCCACTTTCGCTGCTCCTATGTACTTGATGCTAACTGTGCGAGGTTGGAAACTTTTTTTTTTATTAAATGACTATGGAAATTGTCATAGAGTTCAAAAATACTGATAAGAAAAATTAACATAATGCGTTCGATGGAAATCCTGTGGATTATATCGTTGCTTTTAATTAACTAACAAGCACTAACATATAAAAATATACCCAAAGCTCCTTTACACAAGGTGCTTTTTAAGATCTTAACCTTTTTATGTCGGTATTTTTTTAAAGGCAATATTGGATAAAGTTATTTATATGCCATAAATTTGCTTAGCATTTCATATAAATTTGTGCTTTAATAAATAATGTATGTATGTTTGTATGTAGGTACAGTTCGCCATCAAATATATCTGTACATATCAGAGTAGTCAAAAATATCTGAACATGCACTCTAACGCATTGACAATAGAGTCGTGTTCAGATATTTGTGAGCACCTTGTTTGCTGCAATATATATGATGGCGACTGTACGAGTCTTAATTTTAATTTTAGCAGCAGTGAAATCGCGATACAGAACAAAAACGTCCTATTTAGTAATTGATATATGACACTTCAAGACTATTATAATATAAGGTTTTAATTCCAAAACAAGGTTAGATAAGATATTTTTGGTCTGCATGGTTTCGTAAGCAGACATACCTGATAATGATGTGATAAACCGCCCCTTCAACCGCACAGCTTCGACTATCTATATAAAAACGTGCAGTTAGTGTGAATGCGCCTTTTACGCCCTCTCCGGTGAAGTTAGTCAAAGCCGTCAGAGGCTAACTACGTAGGTACATCCAAAAAAAAAAAGAATGCGTCTTCCTATTCAATATTGTTACGAATGTTACGATAGTTGTATCAAAACCTTATTTTAGTTTATGATTATGACAAATAAGCCATTATTAAATTAAATGAGTTTGTAGTTAAAGGTTTCCTAATGTCGCTACATACCGTTAATTTTAGATTTTGTCACGCTCTCCATCCATTAAAAAGTTAATATAGCTCTTACAGCAATGGCGGAACCGTCAACAGTAATATATGCCGCACTCGGAGACTTTTAATTTTTAAGTTCAATTAAAGTTGCTGCGACTTATTCTGTTGCTATAGCAAAGAAAGTGACAGCAGCAACTTTAATCAAACTTAAAAGTTAAATGACGCATGATAACAATATGGTTTTAGTACCTAACTGTTTGGTTAGGTACTAATTTGTTGACCTCTTTGGCCATTTCTATTGACCTCGACTTTATAGAGGTACCCAGCGGTATGAACCCAGCTATTAGGTACCCAAAAATAGGTGTAATTAGGAGCATTTGCCATTACGTTACCTATTTAATTTACCTCTGGTATTTTAGGTTAATTAGGTAGGTATTTCAATCCGGCACCCATCTTCAGTTAGTGTTAGGTCATAGTATCATTACGCATTTTACCACGATTTTCTTTGAACTAGGCATGAGGAGTCAGAAAGATTTCACAACAGCTGACTAGAGTCGAACCAGTTAGATTTTTTCTCAAAAGGATATTTTTTTCTTGTTTTATATGCATAGGGAAGGCAAACTAGAACACAGACCCAATTATGGTAAGTGGTATGACCCAAGGGTTGCGTGGTAAAACCCGATAAGTTGAGATAACGAATCATGCAAAATTGAAGCTTCTTAATACGCCTTCGAAGTTCAATATTCGAAAACAAATTATGTTTACTTATCAAGTTTAACCTCGCAACCCTCGCAATAGACATTAGTATTCTCAAGCCTGAAATCCTCATAATTAATAAACTCCCGTGATCCCTGTCTCAAGGCACGTCAAAGTAAACGTCAATCCATGAAAAAAACTGTAATTTTCGACGCATCTTGGGACGGGTATCTCAGCCAAGATCAGTTTATTAATACGGCCCTGAGACTGCAAATCAACCTGCGGGTTTAACATGCATGCACGAAATAAAATTTGACAGGTGCTAGGGAAATTAATACTGTATCTGTACTATATTCTAAAAAAAAAATCTAACGTAAGACTTAACGGTTTAAAATAAGTGTCTCACCATGACTTTTATTATCTTTACTTTTTTTATACTTTGTTGACTTTTATTTTATTTTTTTAAACGGTCGGAAAGATCATCATCATCATCAAATTTTATCTCGTGCTTGCATGCTAGAGGACCTAAGAGTGAGAACTAAGATCAAATGCCTATGCTAGCCATATCACCGGTTCCATCCCCACACTGGAACAAAATAATGTGAATACTGGCGTTTGGCGCATCATTCAATATTTCAATCCGCCAGCCAGCTCTTTTGAAACTACATTAGAACTCTCTTAGGCCTGTTTACAAGACATACTTCTTAACGCCATGACCACACCTCTACTTGTCTTCCAGCGGGCACCGCTTGTCCTCTTGCGCCAGAACGAGAGCGCACTCGATCTTCGCTCTCAGCCACTCGAGGACGTCGGGGGCCGGGACCTCTATCACCTTCTCGTCCGTCGAGAAGTAGTTTACGAGCTCGTCCTATTAAAAAAAATACGTATTAACATTATAACGTTTAACTAGCGACCCGCCCTCGCTTCGAGACGGGTACTATTATATACATAAACCTTCCGTGAGAAATTATCTAACTGATTAGTTTGAAAGATCTAGGCGTACATACAAAGGGACAGACGGCGGGAAACGACTTTGTTTTATGCTATGTAGTGATAGATAATGCTTTTTTGTGGATTAAAAAATGAGTTTTTCTTCACATTTCAGTAAAATTTGATTCGTATAGGGCGGTTAAATAAAATCCTGATTCGCTGACATTTTATTGACACTAAACAAAGTGATTCTTAAGTAATAACTACCTGTTTGACGTTGAGCACTAATTTGTCCCCGTCGACGACGGGCGCGCCGATGAGGTCGTCCAGTTTGAGCACCCACTCGATGTGCCACGCGTTGCTAGCGCCGCGCGCTCGCGCCATGAATATGTGTCTGAAATCGTTGATAAAACAAATATAAATATGTTCGTGTCAGAGTTTACTATTTTGATCATCTTTACGAGGTTAACGCTCAGGTACAAAAACTTTCTTCTTCGTGAATTAGGAAGCTAGAAGGTGTTTTAATAGGACATTGAGGCTGCAGCTAGGTGAGCGCTAGGAGCTAGTAGTCGGTAGCAGCTGCAGCCCTAGGGCTAGGGCTAGTTTGTCGGAGCCCTGCGGGAACCGTGTGTCACTGTGTCGTTCGAGACAAGTCGGCAAGACTAGCATATGAGAGCGGTGGATGAGTCAACCCCGAAGTCCCCTAAGAGCTGCACGCCACAGGTCGCGGACTCACTGCGTGGTGAGCAGCAGCGCGGCGCGCGGCGCCACGTGCGCGTGCGCCAGGTACCCGGCGGCGCCGAGCGGCCCGCGCGCCAGCAGCTGCCGCCCCAGCGCCGCGTGCGCAGAGTACGGCCGGATGCCCTGCCGACAGTCACATGGTGATATGCATGAGGTACTAGAGGACGCGCCCGACTTCCTACGCGTACAATTTCCCCACTACTCCCTCTATTTATTTTCGTTAGGTGTTTTTCATAGTGCAAGGGTCCCCGAAGCCATGGTAGCCTAATGGTTTGACATGCCGACTCTTAAGTAGAGGGTCGTGCGTTCGAATCCGGGCTCGCACCTCTAAGCTTTTCAGAATTTATGTGCGAAATATAATTTGTAAATTTACCATGAGCTTTTCGGTGAAGGAAAACATCGTGAGGAAACCTGCACACACCTACAAATTTTCTCCAAATTACTTACGATAACAAGTCAACACCTTAACATGACTGCGCGACCGACTGAACAAATTTTCTAATACATTGCGTGTAACGTCAATAAACCGCTGCACGGTGAGCGTCTCGGCCGTTCAATAAAGAGAGAATTTGCCGCCGCCGCCGCCACTCAAAAAAATAGCCAAACCGTATATAAGCCACTAGGCTATCGATTATTTTTCCTACCTCAATGCTAGAACAGTGTCTCGGCAGCCGCGCGCGCGCCACCAACCGGTGGCCGGCGCGCTCCACGCATGCGCGCAGCGCGTTCGCCGACCCGCCGTCCAGCTGCCTCGCCAGCGTACCACGGATCGCTTCTCGACATATTTCTACAAATATACATATTGTTGGCACAATATACCACATTTTTAGGGTTCCGTACCCAAAGGGTGTCTAACGGGACCCTATTACTAAGCCTACGCTGTCCGTCCGTCTGTCCTAATTTTAAAGAGCTGTACCATTGTAACCCTGAATAGGTACATAGCGGGTTGATTTTTTTAGAAAATGCGTTATTACGGCAAATTTCTTAAAAAATACCGTACAAGAAACGTCTTTTTCAACGTATTTTTATTTTTGTTGTATCGTAAAAACGGTAAGACATAGAAGGCTCCAATTTGGTATGATTAACAAACCCTATATATAGAAAAACAACAAATAGTAAAAACCAGCCAAATATGTACGGAGCCCTCAGTGCGCGAGTCCGACTCGCACTTGACCGGTTTTAGATGCTGTCCCTTTTTGCACTTCATAAACCAGGGGCCATAGCGAAGACGCATTTCAACTTAACAACTTTCGAAAATCGACAAAATGTTGACATTCGCGGCTGGCGCGTCTGATCGTCAGCTTAAATCAATTCTATTTTAGACAGTTTTCAAATATCGTTATGGTTGTGAAGGTATCTTGTCTAGGGCCGCTGAGCCGTGCAGGAAGCTGAACAGAAAAATATATCCAACAACAGCGAGCCTAACTCGCATCTCAAGAATAAAGTGACAGCACGAATACAAAGTTCCTAGAGTAATTAAATATCAGCTCAGCTTAGAGCTTGTAACGTGCACACTAGCGTTTTAAGCCCTTAGCCCGGTCAAAAACGCTAGGTGTGCATAGGCTCTTAATAGATTTAAACGATTTATTTCATTACTCTAACAATACCGGATAAAATCGCTTAGTAATAAAAGGTAATAAAAGTCTGGACGAGACACTTAGTTTAAACCTTAAGCGTTAAGTTTTACGTTAGAATATGGAATAAATGTATTCATTTCCCTAGCACCTGTCAAACTTTATCTTATATCTCTTGTCCTGAAAAATATTGGTAGGTACGCTACAGCTACAGCTACAGATTAGCGGGGTATTAAATATAAAAATTATATTTATTTACATTAGTAGGAAACATGCAGTTTCTCACCTGCAAACTTGACGAAAAACAAAAATGCAGCTCGCTATTTGAGCTTTGTAATGAAAATTAAGGGAAAAACGCAACTACATGCTATTTTAAAGGCATGCTTTGAGGATACTCACTCCGCAAAAGAACACAGTCGTCACCTATCCAACCACGTGCAGACACAGATGTACAGAAAACGGCAAGTGTTAGACGGAAAATGACATGCAGAATTAGTAACACAGTTTAACTATAGTGGTGATGACACCAGTGTTGGACACTTAACTGACAGACACCAAAAATGAACACTTAAACTTTAATTCAAAGATCATACGGCTATAAATTGATTGTTGCAAAATATATGAATAACTCTTATCTTCTTCAGAATAATAATCATGTCCATCATTGACCCTTGTCCATTACTAGTGCCATCTCTCTAACACAGCTGCATTACAGTAACATAGTTTCATAGTGAAACAACTGTGTTTAACAAAGTCATCTTAGGCTGTCTCACAATCGACGAGTTTTAACTGTCACTTAAAGTTAGCCCTCCCCTTGTTTATTTTCAAGTGTACGAAACGGAAAGGGCTTAATTTATGTGACAGATATGCTTTAGGTACTTGACAGTTGTGAGACGCGGTTAGGGCCTGCGCAAACCGGCGGAGCGCAGCGCAGATCACTTTAAATTTATCAATGTATATTCTTTTCTATTTTAATTACAATAAGGTATAAATTTAGAGCCGCAGCCGCAGAGTAGAAATCCCCCGTGATGCTCCGAGGTCGGTCTCAGAGCATTCAAATTTATACCTTATTGTAATTAAAATAGGGAAGAATATACATTGATAAATTTAAAGTGATCTGCGCTGCACTCCGCCGGTTTGCGCAGGCCCTTAGAATTATAGTAAATTGTACTATAGCATCACAATAATAATGTATGGTTAGACAGGAGTGTTATAATAATTGTATTAAAGTAACATAGTTGCTTTAAAGTATCGCAGCTGTATTAAAGTAACAACGCCGTGTCAATTAAAAGTAACACAACAGTAATTATTAACGAAACACAATTGTCAATTAAATAACATTTAAACATGTTTTAAGTTTGTTCAAAATGAGTGTGAAATCGTGCGTTAAAGTTTTTTTCAACACACTTGCTCGTAATGTGGCCGTTGTTCCAGCGTATTTAGGGTCATAATGCAGCATATTAAACACGCGTACTTTTTACTTTACGTTACCACACTAGTGTTTTTTACATTACAGTTTTTTTTTTAATCTCAGCAAAGAGTTGTGACGTCTTATAAAACAGTAAACATTTTGCAAATGAATTAACTGTCTTAGGTAAAATATCTAAAATAAATATTCTTTTTTTTTCATGAAATTATTTATTTTATCAACATACCTATTAATATTAGTTTTTGTTATTAATACATTAAACATTAAGTGAATCGTAATTTTAATAGTTTGCTGTTTGGCGAATTCGTCAGTGCCTCTATTTTCACCAGCGCGCGCATAATCTAAACACCAAAACTACGGCGTGCGAAAAAACAAAATGTCCGCCGCCATGTTTCACATATGTTTCACGGATAGGTAAGTGTTTATATGAGATTTTATTTTTTCTTCGCAATTGTGTTGAAAAACGTCGTATGAAACGCGTGGGCATTGGTCATTAAACTCTCGGCTCACTTACGCCCTCGCTTACGCCTCGGGCTAAAATCCCGCCTCGACTTTAATGCTCAACTTAGCACACTCGTATCATAATGTACTAAACGACATGCAATGAAAAATGTCCAACTTTGTGTTCAAGAGACCTGTTACGTGTTTATATTTTTATAAATGACTGTTGCAGTGAAAATTTTAAGTAAATGATTGATTACAGTAATTGAGAGTCTTCACAAGCCTGTGTATTCTCCTGTCTTTTTTATTCTAAGGGTGTGGACTCACCAAAGCTGGGTCTCGCGACGAGCCCCGATAAAGCTAGCGCCACACTGGCCGGGTGGTTGCTCGCTTCTATCACCTCCTCCGGCAAATCGTTGCTGAGCGCTCCGTCTTCCACTACAAACATTTTATACAACGTTAAGTTTTTCATGGTGAATTATTAAGTCAGAACATTAAGGGCCACTTGCAGAAAAAGTTATATCGAGATTTTATCGAGGATCGTGAGTTGACGGCTTTCCATAAAAACGGCGATAACGTTTTCCACCCCCTAAAGTCAACCGATTTTGACCAATTTTTGATATGTCAGGTCAGTCGGAACAAAAACTATGTATCGGTACGTACCCTACGTTTCGTTTTTTCCAATATTATCAATAAATTTTTCCGACTGACCTCATGTCAGAAATTGGTCGAAATGGGTTAATATTTAGGGGGTGGAAAACGTTATCGCCGTTTGTATGGACAGCCATCAACTCGCAATCCTCTTAAGTACAGTATAGTTTATCAAAATGACAGTCTTAAATCTAGATTTGACTTAAACTCGATTTAACTTTTTCTTGCAAGTGGCCCTAAGGAAATGACTCATACATTTGATATGTGACCTTTTTGTATAATTAGCTATATTTGAAGCAATACATAGGTATGTTACGTTATACAGAGTCAAGGGGAACATCCGCTCTGCACAGGCGCATACGCATATACATGTATCCTATTGAATCAATTTGTGGCCTTTGCTGGGTAGCAAGCTTTTGTATCCGGTTCTAACTGGTCCGCCCGCTGTGCCCTATAACGCCGTGTCCGGTTCTCACCGGGCCGCCGGCGCGCCGGGGCGTGGTCGAACAGCGCCGGCGCCGCGCCGCTCACGGCCTGCCCCAGCAGCCGCGCGGCGCCCTGCGCCAGCCGCGCCGACGCGTCTTCCTGCCGGGACCCTCCCACCGTGCCCTGATAAAACCATATTTTTAGGGTACCGTACCTCAAAAGGACAAAAGGAGGTACTTATAGGATCACTTTGTTGTCCGTCTGCCTGTCTGTCTGTCAAGAACCTTTTTCTCTGCAACGCGTGGGGGTATCAAGTTGAAATTAATATCAAATACTCAGGTCTGCAAGATAATTTCCCTTTTTTATGCGAATGGCCCAGAAGTTTCGGCCACAGTAGAATGTGAGCTCTGAATTCCAGACATTTGCAGTTTCACGAGTGCAGTCAGAAGCATACAACTGTGATATAATAATGGGTCAACAAAAGGTGCGAACCGAAAACCAACGCTGCAGTCCCCCGGCCTCAGCATCAAGTTGAACCTCAAGCAATTACTTTCTGATAGTTAATAGAGTTATATAAAATACACATAAATTTTGATATTATCAAAAATATATTTAAACTTTACCTAAACTTGGTTAAAACTGCAACAGGAATCGGTGCACCAATGAAAATTGTATATTAACTATTCTGAAATGTATACAAATAACTTTGTACAGATGTAGTGCAAAATGATTTTCCTTCGTACTTTATCGGAAAAACTCGTATTTATCATGCTCTCTCAATTAGCTTCAGTACCCATCTTACAGCCGTAGGAGGTAAGTCGCATCAGCAGACCAATATATAATATATAGAGTGGCTAACACGCAATTCAAATATTCGCTACAGTTTTGATTAGGTATATTTACGGTTTACTTGTAAAAACGTTGTATTACCATGCTGAAACCTCGAAAACGGTTATTTTGCTGCATTTGATTTTAACGTAAGGACAGTGTTTCGTTTACGAATAACAATATAAGTACTACTTACCTATGAGTGTATTTCTAAGTTTCTTAAGGTGGTTTTAACATCTCTATATTATACATTTCCATATGCTGTCATTTTTCATTTTGACATTTGACACTAAACAATAAATTTCCATATTAATGGATATAAAAACGTCACTCATTTTATACAATAATGGATTGACAGTTCCGGTGCCATCGTATTCCGATTGAGATCCGAGTTTTCCCGAAGGAAAATCATTTTGCACTACATCTGTATTTAAGTGAATGATTTTATAAAACTATAAGTAAGATTAATATTTTTTAGCCGGTTTAAGAGTCCCACTGCTGGGCAAAGCCCTCCCCTCTTTTCCGCCATTCGTTCCTATTGAGTGCACTCGCTCCGAAACGCGTCCAAGTTATCCCGCTATCTTCCCGGTTTGCCTCTGCTCAGGTCGCCATCTAACGGGGTCCATTCGGTGACAACTTTGGCCCGTTTCGTATGCATTCGGCAGACGTATCCAGCCCACTCCCACATGAGCTTAGCGGTCTTGGTCTTAGATTAAATTATTGCATGAAAATATGGCTAATCTAATGATCAAAACTCACTCACCAAACACGGCTCATAATAACTCTTCAAGGCCCTGCAGAAGTCCCCGATGTGGCTGTAGGGGTTCCCCAGGATATTGAGGCCCAGCACCAGCACGTAGAACTGCTGCACCAGCTGCGTCCAGTAGAAGCGGGACGCCGTGTCGAGCAGGGCGGCGGCCGTGATGGGCGCGTTGCGGAGCTCCAGGTACGCCAGTCTGGAAGATAATGTGGGCTGATTGTACTGATGATGAAAAGATTGAGGTAACTGAAATGTAGATACATTTATTGGCCTGGGGCCTGTTTATCAAAAGCTTGTAGCTTGTGTTACAAGTGGAAGTCTCTTTTTATTGCATATTGTTGGAAAGAGACTTCCACTTGTAATACAAGCTACAAGCTTTTGATAAACGGGCCCCTGCAATCAAACACGAAATTTTATGTTTACTTTTGTACTTTATTAGTTCTTGTGTGTACAGGACGCTTTTAAATGAGAGCACACTTTGATGTTTCTCGCCTGACAGCTATTTCACACAATATTACTTTTATGTTGTCCGGCAGCTTGAGCACGTCATGCTCGCTCAAAGGTCTTTGCTTACGGCGGCGTCGTTGATCGGGTCGCCACCTTCCCGAACATATGGTTGAGGGAGGCGATGGCTGAGATACGCGTCATACTCGTGAACGGGTGCTGTTTGTGGGGTCCGGTCTGTTCACGTCTGCAAGGACTTGTTCAGTTAATTATTACAGTGATGGCTTTTGACGAAGAGACCTCGTCGTGTTGTTCTCCTAGTTATTATATTTAGTTTAATGTATTTGACCTTACATTTGTCATGTTTTTATTTGTGCTAGTTCTAATAATTAATATTTGTTACTTTATTACCTTGTAATGTAACTTACTTTACTGTAACTTACTTTTAAGTATTGTTGTATTTTATGTTTGAAAAAATGACCTTCTGCTGGAGTTTCTTGCGGCGCTTCTTCTCCGCAATGATGGTCTTGTCCGAAGCGCTGGTAGATTCACTCTATATTACCGACGTGTAAAAGAGCCCGTATGTGGCCAATTTACTGGATAAATATTTTGATTTTGATTTTGATGATGAAAAGGTAGGTATAAACTGAAATGTAGATATATTTATTATTATTATTTATTTAATAGCCTGCAATGTCCCACTGCTGGGGAAAGCCTCCCTCTTTCCCTTCGACGTAACCCTATCTTGGGCAGTCTCCCACCAGTCTCGATAAACCGCATCAAGCCCATCTCTCCAACGTCGCCGTGGTCTGCCGCAACGCCGGATTATATTGCGTGGGACCCATTTGGTGCACACTTTAGCCCACAATTCCTCCGGCATGCGACAGACGTGTCCAACCCATTACCATTTGAGCTTAGCGGCTGCTTGGGCTACATCAGCTATTTGGGTTATTTCTGATGCGGTCTGATAATTTGACTCCCAAAATACTACGCTCCATGGCTCTCTGCCAAACCACAGGGACAGATTTTTTACTATTTGTCAAAGACAAATCTGAGCTCCGTGGGTGAGGATCGGAAGAATGCACATGTCCATGAGTGAAGGAAATATAAAAACTAAAAATCGGCTATGAAAAAATAAATCGTTATCATGTTACCTCTCTTGCTATTTTTATCTGTCACAAAGTTCCTAATAGGCTGGTGTCCTAAAAAAATATATTTAGTCCGTCATTTAGGTACATTATTAAAAAATATTGAACACGTACTTTTTCTTTAGTCAATTAAACAAAAAATGACGAAGATGTAATGCGTTAAATTTCCGCATGACGTCAAGCCGTGGCACACTTTTTACCACGTTGTGACGTCACGAGCCCCCACTCCCAAACTTCTATGCGCGTTATCATTGTCAAATTTTATCTCGTGCATGCACGTTAAACCCACAGTATACATAACGTTTTAACACGCTATCTATTTTGAGGCAAAGTAAGTCAAACATCCGAGAACGACCATTTATGTAATGCGTACTCATGCCTTACTTATTATTTGTCTAAACATTGTTAAGCACCAAATACTGTTATTGTGTAATACTTACGACTACCTATCAAATAAGAACTTATTGTTAATAAAGTAAAGAAGTAGCAAATGCAGAAATATATTGTTTATAATTACAGTACTGCCAAAAAAGGAGGTTAATGTACGTTTCATACACATAAAATGGCACATACGCCATTAAGGTTCGCCATTCCTGATCCAGTTGCTTCCCCCTCTATCCACCAGCAGCAGAACATAACCAACCTCAGCACGACATCCTTGACGTCGGGCAGCGCGGCGCCCCAGCAGCTGGCCGCGTGGTCCAGCAGGTCGCTGCGCAGGCGCGGCCGGCCCGGCGCACGGCCCCCCGCGCCCCCCGCGCCGCCCGCGCCCCCCGCGCCCGGCGCCGCGCCGCGGGCCGACAGGCTGAGCAGCAGGCGCGCCGGCGACAGGTGCACGAATTCGAACACCACCGAGCGCTGGCAGCTGTTCTGGCTCTTTAACGCGATGATGGGGAGAGGCATGTGGACTAGCGCCAGGTCCGCTCGCAACCTAGCCAAAAACAACTCCATTGTCAGTCATATGATTGAGCTCCTCGAAGATACAAGTTCGAGATGCAATGTTACTTGTGAGAATAGGCTGGATGGCCGCATGCCAAGTGCCGGTCCAAAATACCTGCCTGTACTTGCCTGACCAAGCCACAAAATAAAAGACAGACCAATAATGAAATACTAGGATGAACTGGACTTGTATTGCAAAGACTAGGATCTTTTAGCTGGATGGAATGTGGAGAGATCCGGTAGTGGATCAGAAATAGCAAAGAAAGAATGATTTAGTACTCTACCTGACAGCTGGCTTCTCTTCCAACTTCCAATGGTTTAATATATCGAAGATGTAGTTAACGAAACCTCGATCTAAATTTACGCAATACTCCTGCACGAGAACCTTTAAATATTTATAAACGTCCTGATTTAGACTGGGCCGGTGCTGCTTCAAAGCTACCAGCTCTATACAAGGCTTTAAGCCTCGGTTTGTCCGTGCATTCGCTGATGAAGACCCAGGATACAGAACGCTAGGGAATACCGCTTCGTTCAGCTGATTATCTATTTGCAACCTTTGCAGTTTCAGATGACAATATGTCATTGTTTCCGACTTCCTCAACTGCAACCAAACTCCAGGGTTGTATGTTCTCCTTAATTCAGAGAAGAAAGGTTTCGTCATTTGCATTTTCTCTAAATCTATGTGGATATATTCCTTCAACTGACATTTCTTCTGTTCCGTTTGGTATTTATCCTCAATCCATGCAGTTAAGTCTGGGGACAACTGCTTCCATTTATGACTGACGTTGACTTCCCATCGCGGAAGTGAATCTGTGATGCTCAAATACGCTAATTCCTTGACTTCACCTCTGGTATCCACACAGACCGATAGGCTAACCTCAGCCAGCGATAGATACACTTCGTAATCGCTCTTCTCTGAATTAATCCTCATTTTATACTGGTATGCTACTCTTTCGTCCTGTGCTAGCACGAATACTCTTTGATAGCCTTCCATGTATGATGTCCAGTAGACGATGACTTTGTCTTTCCTCATCTTTTTTTTATGTGTGTCAGGTTGTTCGTTGTCGGAGTCGTCAGAGCTGGAGGAGCCAGGTTCTGGGGACTTGGGCGTGAGGCGCTTGAGGGTCGAGGAAAGTTTGGAAGTGACGCTGTTGGTGGCACCCAGGGTGGAGTGCTTTACAGAGTGGAAGCTCACTTTTTCCTCACCGTTGCTGGAAAGAAGATAAATATGGGTATCGTTATGTTTACAGACCAAGAGGATAGTGCAAAAAATAAACAAAATGGTATTCAGCTTGTTTTAATCCACCTAAACGTTTTCTTTATTGCTTCCTAAACTGTTAAAAAAACGATGGTCAGAGATAATTTTTAGCGGCCACAGTGAGCGTACTTATAGATATTTTAAATCGTGGCCTGCAGTGAATGTACGCGCAGTACCCAAGTCCAGGATGGCAGGCACTGACTTGGGAAGCCATACGTCCAGCAGTGGACGATCGACTAAATGACTCACCCATCCTGGCTGAAGTCAGCAACGTATCCCTTTCCCTTGTTGTTGTAGATGTTCCACATCAGCACCCGCTCCTTGCCGGGGTCGTCCCAGGTGTACAACATGGACTGGTAAGGACTTAGTAACGCTACCTACAAAAAAAGAAATTACTTCCCACCTGACTCCCTTGCTTCTCTCTCAAATACATAACAAAAAATGTAACGACTACGTGACGATCAAGGTTTTCATAGATGGAGTAGGGAAAATACAAGTGTCACCGGAATGATTTACTGAAAACTGACATTGAATGTTTCTTTAAAAAAAAAACTCATATTGAATCGCGACGACAAATCTTAGCAGGAAAGTCATTCCACACTCGTATTGTACGTTCTCGAGAACTTGCGTAATAAGTGCAGTGACTTATGGAAATGAGGGATGAACATTCTACCGGTGACGAAAGCTACGATGATAGAAGGAAGATGGTGGTACACGTCTAAACAGGTACTTGAACTAATTCCCATTGTGCGGATGGTAGGAAAGTTAAGCGACTCTACGAGTAGACTATCTGTTAGTTAGGGATCAACAATGCGGACAACATGTCTCTGAATGGACGTCATTCGCTCGTGATGCGGGTACGTATCGGTGGTGCAAACTACATAATTAAGACGAACGCGGGACAGAGGAGGCACGCAGGGGGAGGGGCGCTTCCACTTAGTTGTCTAGTTGGCTTAGTCGAAAGTAGTAATTATAGTTTAAACCCTCACCTGTCCGGAGTCCCGCTGGTGCAGCTTGAGGAACAGGTCGTCGCACAGGTTGTCGATGCGCACGGGCGCGTCGCCGGCCGCGTACGGCTTGAACGTCACGGTGAACGGCCGGTCCGTGCCGCCGGTCACCTCCACCGTGATCGCCGACTGGAAAAAGAGGTTATGGTAGACATGCGGTTGATTAAAGATAAAAAAATCGAAGTGGTAATCACGTAAGTCCTATCACGAAGACGTACAAATCGGCAAAATGACTTGACCAATGACCTACCTTAGAACTGTCACAATGACATTATAAAACAATATGTGACGTTCTCAATATAAAGGCACCTTATGGAGGAAGGCAGTTACGCTCTTGATATTCTTGTAACTATACGAATACTATGGTAACAGTTCTAAAAACGGCGTAACCGCCTGCCTCCATAAGGTCCCTTTATATTGAGAAAGTCACATATATTTGCCACTTCTGTTTGATTCATAACGTGACTGTAACGCTGTTCTGTGGTAGACCCAGGGTTTCATTTTGCCGACGGAATGTATGTAGTAGTGAAGCACGCCTTCGTGGAATGAATATAGAAAATCACAATGAGGTTGAATTATAGAGGTCAACATTTATTCTATAGGTAAAAGGGAGGAGGCCTACTAAGGCTATCCACTACATCTTGTATCCATTCAACCATCATTCATTATATAAATAGGTAGTTAGGTCTATCCAGAATGATCCCTGTGACAGTTCATATGATCACGTTTTTTTTTACTTTTTATAAATACAATGTTTACACAAACTCTACGACGACGTTCAGTAATTGAATTTATTTTTATTTGCCTTGCTTTCGAGTACAGTAAGTAATTGAAAAAACGAAATTCGGACCATTACAGAGATCATTCTAAATTGACCAAATTAAAAATTCCTCAGATACTCGAAATCTAGTGAAAAAACATTTAAACTAAGAAATCGCTAACATAACTTATTTAGGTAAGATGTGAATCGAAATGCCATCACTTTAACCCACCAATTATTTATGTGAACCATCTAAGTAACAAACAAACCCATTATCATGTTAAGGTAGCCCATAACTGTTTGTAAGTACCCAGGCGATTATTTTTTAAATCTAACAACCATAAAAAAAATTATAAAGATATCTTTTTAGTAAATAAATAAGTAAGTAATTAGGCCGCACGTGCACCTTTACACGTCAAAATCTACCAGCACTTTCTAAGAGAAGACCACTGCTAAAACGAAGCAATGCAAAAAACTTACAAAACTCAAACTTCACATCCTACAAATTTAGGAAGTCCAGTAACAACGTCCGAAAACATCGTTATACAAGTGCAAAGTTATGCTGCAACCGCTAACTCAATTCACACCACTTTCGAGTCAGCTGTTATAAGACGCCGCACAATTTCACTTCACCCAGTTTCAGGAAAGTTACAAAATGGTGAACATATATTTTATAACCGTAGTGATTTCGATAGTTTTGTGTGTGGTTTACAGTGATGACACATTTTTGAATGAAACGATACATAGTAGAGTGAAACGAGGGAAATACTATTCAAGTTCACCGCAAAGATTCTACCGAAGACCGCCTATGACCTACCCTGTTAAAGGATTCTTTTCGTACACACCTCCGCCAGGATACATGGAAGATGAACCTCAACACCCAGGATACAAACCAAAGGTTAGTAAAACACCGAAAGAAGGTTTAGGAGACGAAGACATTAACAACATCGTAAAATACTTGAGCAAGCACGATTTGGATAAGATTATAGAATTTGCCGGTGAGAAGGAACGAATTAAAGATAATACTATAGAGAGAAAACCAGTCAAAAGAGAAGAAAGTCAATATCAAGAAAACACAGAACAACATTCGCAGATCAGTCGATACAAAAGTGAAAATAGTAATCAGAAATTTAATTACAATGGATATAGATCGCAGGAGTCAGAATCTCAAATTCCTCAAAGTTTTAAACAGAATAATAATTTCGTACTTAATTCAGAGCAACAGTATCCTGGTTACAAATCGCAAGATGATCAAAAGTTTTTCAGCGGCCCTTACGCACCTAACGATGAATTGCTAAACCACGTTGAAGATGCAACTCAATCTAAAGTAATTTACATAAATCAAAATGGTTATTCTAATGCACCAATTGCACCATCGCAATCTGAAGAATTTACGAAAAATAATCAATTATCATACTTAAATATACATCATGAAATAAATGACCCTCTAGAAACTGGGTCTCCAAATGTTTTCACAGATAGTCAAATAATGAAAGAAGAAGAGCTACCAACGCCGGTGAATTTAAGAGATGATTTTGACATTTCGTATACGAATAAAGTTGCTAGTGTTGTGAAGCCTAGTTATGACGTGAAGAACTTCGGTGACCTGCCGCTGATGAGTAATGATTACAAACTTGACACAGTCAGTTCGTACAAAGTGCCACATTACACTGTAAGTTGTCAAGTTGTTATAAATAAATAAATATCAGGGGACAATCTCACACAAATTGACCTAGTCCCAAACTAAGCTCTAGGCTTGTATTATAGGTACAAGACAACGATAAACATACTTAATACGTAGAAAACATCCATGACTAAGGATGTTTTAAGGATTAATTTCATGACGTGTGCATAAATTTTTTCTCGAATTATTATTAGGTATTATTATTCGAAAAAGAGCATCGTAAAAAAATATTTAATATTTGTGATTGGATTCGACGGTGCTTTAAATATTGGTTTTTGTAATATTAAGTTTATTCTGTAAAAATTCAGTTGGATATGACTCTTTTACCAGAAGAGAAAACTATATATACGACCTCTATTTCTCAAATATCAGACAACTGAAGGAAATGTTTATCTTTAACTGTGGATAAAATATAGGCCTTCAATTGTCAGAATGCGTCTATTTCGCATTATAAATAACTGTATCTCTTGTTCCAGGTGACATCGAACTCCAAATACACAGCCCCTTCTTCATCACATTCAGCATACAACCACGGGGCCTCTTCATCACAACACGTCCCAGTAGAGCCAGCGCCCTCTGTCACAGAGGCGAAAGAACAAAGCGATGCCCATCTCAAAGCCACCAAGATATGGACGCATCGTTCCAAGGGAACGGCTTACACGTTACACAATGATGGAACCCTGTCGCTTGAAAAAGCAGGGAGACCAAAGACCAAGTACGGTCCGTGATGATTCGAGAGTTATTGTGACGTAGTCACTTTATGCGTGTAGGTTTTTCGAAGAAAGGCTTTTTTGGAGCGAGCATTGTATTAGTTTCTAGCAAGGTGTAGATGATGTAAGATAAGAAAAAAACTGGTCAAGTGCGAGTCGGAGTCGCGCACTGAGGGTTCCGTCCACATTTGGCCGGTTTTAAGTATTTTTTGTTTCTGTAGGGTTTGTTCTATAATTTGACTTTTGTATGTATTACCGTTAGATAGAACAAATACAAAAAAAACGTTGAAAAATTTATCTTGTATGGGGACACCGTTATATAACATTTTCTGCAAAAAAAATCATCAAATGTTCAAAAGATCTTTAGTTAAGACAGACGGACGGACGGACGGACGGACGGACAGCGCAGGCTTAGTAATAGGGTCCCGTTAGGCACCCTTCAGATACGGAACCCTACAACTGTCTCTATGACTGAAGTGTTGAATGTTAACCGTTATATTTAGCTTTCCGCAAGACAGCAACAAAAAACTGCGTAAAAACTACATAACTTCAAAACACTTGCACAAAAATAAGGTTTTTCTTATCGTAAAGACTTTCGGTCAGAGTTCACATTGTACCTCTATGTAATCCGGGTACCCTGGAACTGATGTTACAAGCAATAAATACTCAGTCTACTATCACTTTATATTTGCTAGAAGTTAGAAAAGAATAGCATGACTCTTCGTAAGTGAAAGTGCGCGCGGTGATTTTAGTAATAGTGTAAATTATTAGAGGCTAATGTTTTACTCAAATAAAGTAAGGTTATTTAAAGTTTATTTACCTACGTGTCAATATTTATCAATACAGCAACACCAAAAAGGATTTTTAAATAAATAAGTTATATCTGTGGCCCGTTTCACAAAGCTACAAGTTACAAATTACAAGTGGAACTCTCTTTCTAGAAATAGACTTTCGCTTGTAATTTGTAACTTGTAGCTTCGTGGCACGGGCCACAGATTTCATTTTTAATTTAAAAGTGCCTGGGAGACCAAGCGGCACTTAACGGTTTAAATAAAAAAATATTTTATGTAAAAGTTATTTTTCTACTCCCTTATTATATATACCTAATCAGTTAATTTTAGTTATCGTAGTCAGAGCCGCGTCGTAGGGTAATATAATAACAATTATATAATAGACTTTTGGTAATTAGATAAATATAACCTGGCAAAAAAGTCGAGCCAGTGGTGACAGCAGAACTACAATATTTTCAAATGGCAACCAGCACCGGTTAGAGTAAACCTTGGATCATGTTGCCAATTACATTCCGAATAGCGCCCTAATTTTTTGGCTCTATTTTTTTGCCAGGCAATAATTAGTCAAAACTATTTTAAAATCAATTAGAATGTGTAGAAATACGTCAAATCATAAAAAAAAAAATTATCAGTAACATTGATTACTATTAACGCTGCTCATAATTATGGAAAGCAACTTGTAATTCCTAGTTTATCGTAGGCCTATGGACGATTTACGACGCAGTTATAATGGGTCGTGATTCAAGATTAAAAGACAAACAACCAAATACCTACACATCAAAACAAATCATCCTCACACACCTTTATATACATTCATTATTTTAATATGAAGTAGACTTACTCCCTTATCCATCCTCAGCACGGTAAAATGGTTCTTCGTAATTGGAAAGTGCTGACTGACCACCGCCGAGTCCCTGTACTTGCAATGCATCGCCATAGAATCCGTTTGAGGCCAGAACGACGTACATTGCTGCGGCGCCAGGTCTATCCACAGATCCGCCGCTTCGTTCTCCTCCATAAAACGCAAATGCCGCTTCGTGTCGTTGTAGACGAGGAAGTATGGTAGGAGGGTCACGATTTTGGTTAATTGCGGACAAAGCTCGGAGAGTGTCACCTAAGGAAAACAGGAGATGACAAATTAGTACTTAGAATTGGTACAATACAGCAGATAGCAGGTTCAGGGCAAGGTTCTACAATGATTATTATTATTATTATTAACCCTCCTTTTTTTGCTTCGCCGTAGTTGGGTGAAAACAGATGGAAAAACATGAAGGAATATTTTAATAATTCGACCTTTAGAGGCGTCCATTCACGTAGGATACTGGGCAAGCGGAGCGGACACTCACAGTGAGCAGTATCCGGTAGTTGACCCGCCTCTCGGCGTGCGCGCACACGACGAGCCCGGGCGCGGCGGCGGCGCGCGCGGCGCGCGACCAGCCCGACCCGTGCGCGCGCAGGCGCAGCTTGTGCGCGCGCCCGCGCGGGCACCACAGCAGCGGCTCCTCCGTCACCTCGAACACGGTGTCCGAGTGGGAACCCTGTAGTTTTTGACTATTTTAGAAAAGAAAGAAAAAGAAAGAAAAGAAAATAAATGGTTTATTCGGTGCTAATAAAAAATTAAAATAACACAATGGAAAATAAGAAATAACACAATGGAAAATAACAAAACAAACTTAAATTAACTAAAATTAACACCGAAACGGTTGCCATTCAGCATGGTGTCAGGCGTATAGCCTTGACGCTGGTTTTCAGGGCCACCGGAGTGAAAAGAAAAGAGAGCGCTGCTAGTCCGTCTCTCAATACAATTTTATAAAACATGTGTTATAAGTACATCTATAATAATAAACTTAAGCTAGAATAATAACAAAATGTTTATTTCAGACTGTTGTTTATGTGAGTGTATGTGTGTGTATGTGCGTTTGAATGGGTGTATGTATATATAGTGTACGAGAGTTTACGTTATTATTGTTTTAAGGCTTATTCTTGTTTTTAATAATACATAAATAATTAGTAATATATAATAAAATACAGAACGTTTGCTAAGTGTTAGCCAGTTGAATATCTAATAAGTACTTTTTCATTCTATTTTTTAAGATGGTAACGGTTTTAGAGTTTATAATTGGAGGTATGTTGTACGTTTTAGTACGTTGTTCTTCGATAGATGGCGCTGTAACGGTCGACTGCATTGCGCTAGCAAATTGTTTTCGGATCTGGATAGTGTTAAAGACACTATGAGTTGATCATTTTGTGTGTGTGTGTGTATCTGTGTGTGTGTGTAGCTACCCTCACCTTGAGCTGCAGCGGCAGCAGCGTCTTGTTGATGACCCAGTAGGGCGCGTGCAGGTGCAGCTGCCAGGAGTCGGCGCGGCGCAGCCAGGCGCGCACGCCTAGTTGCTTGTTGCCGCCCTGCGTGTCGCAGTCTGTGCTCATCGCTATGTTCTTCTCTGTCATATCTGTCGAGAATTACTTTCAAATAAATAAGAACAGCTTGACTAACTAGTTTGCTTCATGTCATAAAAATACTTTTACCTCACCAGCTCGGAAAGGCTTTCTTTGTCGGTCAAAATCTGCGCGCAAAAGTCCAGTTTAACCGCTAGCGTGGAAATAATTGGTGGTGTTGTGCGCGGAGGAGGCGCTGCGCGACGACGGCCACAACTCGTGACGTGACGCTAATGTAATTGTTTTTCCGACACCAAGTGTTTTCCTCGCTACGGTGAGGTGAAAAATTGTGTGTTTCGCACGGCACCAAAGTTATTTGGTTCTCAAAGCCTTGAATCCCTTGTCACGCTCAGGATTCTATTTTTAAACCACTCGCTAGGCTGGTTCAATTTTAGAATCCTTCTAGCGAAGGGATTCGGGATTCAACTGGCTCTCGCGTCAAATAACGACTTTGCAGCCTTGCAAAACAAATAACTATTGGCCCGGGTTCGTGTAGATTCGGTTAATAGACTCGCATAAGAACGTATGAGAGCGAGATAGTGAAATACAAAACCGAAAGCTGGTACTTCTTCTTAGCGCGTCGATGGCGTTTCAGATTGAAATTGACCAATATACAGCCACGCGAACGGCATTGCTGGTGGCATCATAAAGGTCCTGGTACGCCTGGTACTGACCCGGCGACAGCGTGAAGCTGCCCGCCCACGGCAGCCCCAGGTAGGTGGTGGTGAGCGCGAGGCGGTGCGGCGCGGCGAGCGGCAGCGCGTGCGAGTGCGTGCGCTCCCCGGGCTCCACGCGCGCGCGCACCGCGCCGCTGCGCAGCTCCAGCGCGCACGGCAGCCGGTTGTACAGCGCCAGCGGCGGGACCACGCGGATCAGGTAGTTGGGGATAGAGCGAGTGATTTTTGGGGAGGGACAGCCTGTGAAATTAAATATAGTTTAACCTTAGAGTTTCAAAGACATAACATTAAGCCTACCCGCACATTGAGCCACTAGTGGCCGCCACTAAACGCGACCATTAGTGGCTCGGCTAAACCACTAGACGCAGCCACCAATCGCGGCCACCGGTGGCTGAGTGGCGGCCACTAGTGGCTGCCACTATTGGCTATTGTTTATCTGAGAAGCCGGCGACTGTGGCCGAGTGTGCGCGCGAGGCGAGCCACTAAACGCGGCCACTAGTAGCGAGCGCGGGCGACTACCGCAGCTTGTGCTCAGACGCGGCCACTCGAACGCCCGGTGTGCGCCGATGCTATACAAAATGTATGAAAAAACTCGTCCGCAGTTGGTGGCGGCCACTAGTGGCTACGCTGTGGCCGCGACTAGTGGCCCAATGTGCGGGCAGGCTAACCGCCTGTTTCACAATCGTCAAGTAAAGCATATCTGTCAAATAAATTACGACCTTTCCCTTTAGACAAGGAGAGGGCTATCTTTATTTGACAGATGAAATTACTTGTCAAATGTGAAACAGGCCCTTAAGGTAAGAAGATATACAGTTATAAAACTAAAACCCGACTACGAAATGATATTGTCACGTCGCCTCTCATACTGTTTTCATCTGTGACCAACTAATGCTAAATTTTACATTTATAAATCAACTAACTAAACAAACTCACAATAGTAAGGGGCCGTTCAAATAATTACGTAAGCAGATTTATTACAATTATTTACCTCCACATCCCCCTTGTCAGCAAAAGTAAGCAAAGCTCTTACCCCTCCCCCCATGCTTACGTAAACATTTTTCAATTATAAATGTATTTTTTTAATGTATTTAATCGGTTCTAAAGCGAGCGCCTAAACGTTTGCGGGAATCCCCGAAAATGCGTTTAGTTTTCAAGCATAGACAATGTGAGGGTTGCCATTCGTGTAAAAAAGTAAATAACTACCGATGACGTAATCACCATCTAGACTCCCCTACCCCCCATGCCAAATAAGCAAAACAAAGACCCCCCTACCCCCGCATAGTGCTTACGTAATACTTGAACGGCCCCTAAACATTTTTCATTTGGGAAATTATACATTCGACCAAAACTTTTTCGGCCAAACCGCGGGCTGTTTACCTTCCACAGTGAGAATCCTCATGGCAAAAACACTGGAATCATCTTCCGACTTGGCTGGACAGACGATGTCGCGGGGACTGTCCAAGTCCTTGGCTAACTCCATCCACCAGATTCCCTGGGTCGACGTTTGGTAGTTCCTGGGCATTAACAATATTTAAAATCATCTCACCTAATACCAGTACTAAGGGTAATTTCAGTCTAGAGCTAAGTTTAGGACTAATAATAATAAAGACACGACATGATTTAGATAAATTTGCTAGGTCAATTTATTCCCATCCTACCGACTGCGCCAAATACAAATGAAATTCGTTGATTGCAAACACTTAACGATAAAAAAATGTACTAGAGCTAACTATTGAAACCTTTTATATATACTTTATTTAATAAGAACTTTATTAAACTAAGGTTAGAAATAAAGGAAATATAACTTCATAACATAATTTAATGAATACAAAAAAGTAAGCTTTTGCTATCTATGTTGACACCTGGAAGTATACTCACTCAGTGTGAACAGGCATAAGGAACAGCTTGCAGTGGTACGCTATGTACAGCGGAACGTTGTATGTGTCCTGCGGGGCGACGCACGCTAGCCGCATCTTGTCGTCGAACGGGTTGCTGACGGCGCCAATAAGATCGGCTCCAATCGCTTGTAAGTCTGTCTTTTTGTAGAATAGTTCCAGAGGATATGATGTTTCGTTGCGCAGCTGAAATTAATTGTACGTATAACTTGCATTGATGAAATAAATGAAATAAAAAATTTGAATTTGATTTTTTTTTTTTTTTTATAAGAGAGGGAGGCAAACGAGCATGCGGGTTACCTGATGGGAAGTAATCACCACCGCCCATGAATACCGACAACTCAAGAAGAGTTGTCGGTACGTTGCCGGCCTTTGCCGGAATTGATAGAATTTTACGTAATAGGGTCGGGGTAGTTGTACAGTCAAAGACATAAGTCATAACCTCTATGCTCTAACAATAAGGTGAGGTCGTGTATACATAATATTGAACGCGATGAGTGTATATATATTTATGCCTTTGACTGTACAAAGATGTATTGACGAATTTAAGCTTTTGCCAAACGTTTGTTAAATGATAATTTGCGAATCTTCATCCACGTCTTAATCATTTATTAGTATTGATTGGGCTGTGTTTATTTACATAGATGTCGTACTTGCAAGGGCGACCGCACGACGATCTTCTGGTGGTTGTAGGTGGAAGTCCGCTCCACGACGACGTAGTAGCGCGTGTTGTTGCGCCCCGGGTGCAGCACGTGCAGCCGGGACCCCGTGCGTTGCGGGCACGGGATCTGGACCGAGGGGGAACATTACAGACGTTCAAGACATTTATTTTAGGTATAGTTGTAGAGCCATTTCATTTCGTGAAGAATATTATTTGTGAATTTTTTATAATTTTTTTTACTATGTGAGCTTCCATCTTGTTCATGTCCAGATTAAGGGGAGGGCAAAGGGGCTCCCACAATGAGAAATCCTAAAAAAACGACATCCAAGTTTAATCTATCAGGAAAATAATTAGGGGTCTCCACTCCTCTGTAGGCCCTGGTCCTGTTTGAAACTTCTAAATCGTTAGATATTTTTTAATATGCTTTTGAGACACTTTTTATGTCTAGGTCTCACTGTGAGCTCATTCTACAGCGGTTTAACGGTAAGCGTGTGTGTGTATTGTTATAGGTTGAGTCTCCTCTCCTCCCTCTTTTTCACGCGGGCGTTTAGCACATCTTGCCCGTGACTTGTCTGTCGCTCGGTAATCCCTCTCTACCTAATCTAGAGCGAAAGAGACACACTGTGCAATAAGCGAAAATATTCAACTTGTGGTGTGGTAGTCGTCCAGAGGGCTTATTGCCTAATGCACTCGCGATCGCGATCGCTTTCATTTTTGACAGTTGAAGGCAAGTCTGCCTACAAAATGAAAACAATTGTTCCACTTTCAAGTCGATCGCGATCGCGAGTGCGGTAGGCAATAAGCCCTCTGGTTTACCGTGAGTTCGTCCAAGTCGTGGGGTTTGATGGCGAGCGTGCGGTCCGCGAGGCGGCGCTGCAGGCGCGCGGCGCCGGCGGGCGGGGAGGGCGGGGAGCGCGGGGGGCGCCACGCCGCGCCCGCGCCCGGCGCCGCGCACGACGGGAACCCGCCTTCCAAGCTGTGGGGATAGCAGGTGTTAGTGTGTATGTGTGACTTCAAAAAACGACGAAGTTCTCAATTCGACTGTATGTGCGTGCGTGCGTGTGTGTTTATGTCTCTCTCTCTCTCTCTGTCTCTGTCGCTGTCTCCGTCTCTCTCTCTCTCTCTCTGTCTCTCTCTCTCTCTCTCTCTCTGTGTGTCTCTCTCTCTCTGCGTCTCTGCGTCTCGTGCGTGTGTGTGTGTGTGTGTGTGTGTGTGTGTGTGTGTGTGTGTGTGTGTGTGTGTGTGTGTGTGTCTTACCAGTCCCAGTCGTCGCTGACGTCGGACGACTCCGGTCTGAACTCAGCCGCGTCTTCCAACATGTCTGCAGACGAAGTGTCGCAGCCTGAAGCAGTCAAATCAATCAATTTTCAGGAGCCTTTCTATTAGGATTAATTTTATTCAGAAAGTAGATTTATGTGCCACAGGTAAATCCGGTACCCGTGTAACAAGGGTACCGGACCTAGAATACTAAATATGTATTACACGGGTACGCCACTGTTACGCGGGTACCGGATTATCATTACTCGGGTATGACCTATCTACCTACTGAGCCACTCGCGTAACCTAGTGGTTATTTTTTCTAACTTATTCTTGCGTAATTTGTCAAAAATAAAAAAATATATAAATTCCAATGGGACAATGCTTTATTGCAATGATGTAACCATTTGTTCTTTAATAAATAATAATAAATAAAAATAAATATACCTCTAGATTTTCAAACAATATAAAAAATTTATAAATAACAAAAACTATATAAAAGAGTGATGTGCAGGGCAAAATGATGGGCATTTGAAACCTCTAATCACGTAACAATACGTCATAAATATTGACAATTGCTAATTATTATTTCGGGGAGCTTTAAGAAAGGGTCAACATTTTTATTTGAATGCATAGTTCCCTGTTGTAACATACCCGGAGTACTGGGACGGCTGTTGTCGACATCGTAGTCCGCTACTAGCAGTATGCGGTCGTGTCCCGCCAGGTCTGTCTCCGAGTGCGTCTTCAAGTGCACAGTAGAACCCGGTTCTGTAATAGTACACGGGTTCAATTAAGTCAGGGTACAATTTCGGACTCGTTGTTCCCAACATTCAAAAATTGAGTTATTGATATGGTCTGGATTGCCAGTATAGGAGTTAAGTTATCATGGCATATGTCAGTAAAATAGAGACAGAAAATGACGGAATATGATAACAAGCGTCGCATGCAAACTTTCTAAAAATAATGGACCTTTTTACCGTGCTAATAAGTAGTACATGCTAAACATGTTGAAATTTTAAAATGACTATGTTGATTTTACACTCTAAGTCGAACTAATCCCAATTAGAATCCAGAAAAACCTCTAATTTTACTTTAATGCTAAAGGCTACTTTAACTTTAACTCTAAAGGCCACTTACATCAAAAATATACATTTAGATTTAGTCTTAAATACAGTTTACTTGTGTCAAAATGTGACCGTCAATCACAAATCTAGATAAAATAAAACTAAATGTATATTTTTCGTGCAAGTGCAACTCACGTAAATCATTAGTGAGCGTGAGGTGCGCGGGCGCGGCGACCAGCGCGCCGACGCACGCGGTGCGGTCCAGGCTCAGCGCCCGCAGCGCGCGGCCCAGGCCCGCGTGCGCCGTCAGCTTCAGCGGCTCCCGCGCTTCCACTACCACGTACGTGCACACGCGTTCCACGCTCTCGGACTCGAGGCCCGAGTCCACGCTGTCTTGGCGGATCGGGTCCTTGTTAAAAAAAAAAGCTGTAATTGCGTGGATACAACCCCTCTACGACTTGTTTTATTTGAAACTAGATTTGGCCTCAACTCTGTTGAAGTCGTTAATCGCTTTTAAAGTATCATGTATCAATGAAGAATGAGTAATATCTGTGTACATATCTGTGTGTAAAATCCATTTTAAGACTTTTGCATTTGCAATATAAGCAGGACGACCCTCTTTTGAAATTTATTGAAAATTTCATACGATTGCGTGTCCATTAGGTGTCCTTCCATTAGGGCGAAAAACGTTTGGCAAACTGTTTCATTTTGCAACCGTTTCATTTGGCCAAACGCTTTTTTTTCCGAAACTGTAAATATTTCAGTATTTATTTCAGGACAATTTCGTTGTCGTATTTCGTTATTGGATTAGTTGTTCATCGTTGATAGTTTTGAAATTTACACCTACGGCTATCAAATAGTGCCACACTCAAAGTAAACACATGGAAATATATACCTACTTCGTCATTTATATTATTAAATAAATTAGAATCGACGTTGTACTTGTATAGTCTAGCAAAAAAGTTTACCACTTTAAAACCCGTTCCCGATATTGAAACCGCAGATAAATAAGGTTACTTCCAGTTGAAATTTGCCACAAATCCCAATAGTCTATTTGACTGACTGGTCAAATCAGCAACTTTGATTGAAACGTCAAAACGATCCGGTAGTATGAAGTTAATATGAAAATAGGAACTTTTGACGTCACCATTAACAGTGTTCCTTAAATTAAAATTCATTTAAATTCCAACAATAAGCGATAGATAGGTATTTTCGTGTTATTTTCGAAAGCTTGATTTAGTGGTAGTGTAAAAATAATTTATTTTAACAAAATCAAATAGCCTATTCATTATATTCTATCCGTAGATTGAATATTAGGAGCGGAGAGGTTTAATTACCTGCCCAGTGTCCGTCCTCTGTTTCCTGTCACCGTCGAGGAAGGACACGGTCTTGTCCAGTTCCTTTTCGCTGCCCTCGGCCTCGCTCTCCGGCGCCGAGGAGTCGGAGTCGTTGCTGAGCTCTTCGGCGCTCGACTCACTGAGAGATCAGCCGGGCGTTAACGACAGTAAAACCTTTTTTACATAGGAAGCGTTTAAATTAATTCTGGCCAGTTTGAAATTGTAGTAATGTCACAATGTTCTCATTATGGCCGAACGAGCTGCAAGCCCGACCACCTGCCAGTGATCAGCTACAACTATGTCTCTGGTATGCTCACGTGACCGTGACATGTGCACGATTCTTTACGAATAATTACGTGAGCCATGCGAGAGTAGACGAACGCCGTCAAAAGCGGTATTGAAGTAGTTGAAAACGGCTAAAGACGATCAACGACAATATAGTAGAGCTTCACGAGGAGTATTTATGTTCTACTAGTTTATTATAATTATTATTACGTCTGCATAGAAGTCGTTTATCACGATGTCACAATCTAATTTTTCGGAAAAATAAAATGTCTCTCTTCGGCCTTCTGACCATCTCTCTGCATCACATCGACTTGTTACTACGTTGCTGCGTAAAAGAAGGATAATCAAACGAACAAACAAACTTTATTTAAAATATTAGTAGTGGTAGTTAAATCCCAGAAGTCATAAAATATTATGCATTTATACTTACTCAGTAAACAAATGCCCCATAGCCGTCGCCAACTTATCCATCAATCCATTCTCATTCTCCGAATCCGATTCATCTGCGTCCAGCGAGTCCAAGAACGCCATCCCCCCATTATACTCCCCGCCATCCTTCCGGCCGCCATGAGGGTTCTTTATAAAGGTCATCTCGTTGTCCGTATAGTCCTCGTCGGCGGACGTTTCTGATTCGAACTCGTTACGTTTGCGGGGTTTCTTCGGGTTGTCCGTGAAGGATTCTGGCTCTGCTTCTTTTTGGGTGCTGGTGTCTAAGCGGGATGACATTGGGTATGCTTTGGCCTGCGAAATACGTTTATATTTAACTAGCGAAACCCTCGCTTCGCTTCGGTTAATATAAGTTAAGACTTTCATACAAAGTTCCCCAGCTCATTCACCCCCTTAAAATTGAAAATCCTTTCTTAACTTGATTGTTGGTGAATGGCGAAGGGCGCTGGTTATAGAAAGAAAGTAGAAGCGCATAATTTCCCATTCATAATGACTTCACCCGTACCTCTATACTAGTAAGAGCAGTTTAACTAGCTTTCTTACCTCCTCCCCCTCCCACACACACGCGCACACATACACACACTGGAATACTGCAGCTTGACCAGTGGAGAATGCCACACTGACCTGAAATATAGTAGCAGTGACCTCCCACGGGCGGTAGACGTTCTCCCGGCAGACCACGGGCTCTATGACGGGCTCCCAGCAGTCCAGGCGCTCGTTGTAGCAGGACGCCTGCGCCGTCATGCTGGCCGTGCCGTGCAGCTGGCGCGACCAGTCGTGTAGCGTCAGTTCACCAGTTAACTGAGGAAATAAATTAAAAAAAAGGTGAAAATCTTTAGAATTGATTAGTAGCATTTATTCATCGTTGGTTTCTAATGTGTTGGTAATTTGGTATTCAACTTGGAAATATTGCAGTTTCACTTATCACCAAGTTTCTTTTACAACGGGATGCAAATATTTTGTTATAAGAATCAAACCACGAGGATAGCTAGATGTCAAGTTTAAGTCGTTCTCTTAATCAGATATGAAGCTAACGAAATAAATGTTTGTTAAAAATGGAAATATGTTGAAAGGTAATTTACATTTTTTCACATGTGATCGTCTTCCGATGTAAACCTCAGTAAAATCGAAATACATTGTGCTTCAAATCAGCTTTCTCTTTTTACCTTTAACATGAGCACAGGCACGCGCACGCTATGTTCCACCTCCAGCACAACGCGGACGCATGGCACCACCATACTAAAGGTTTCTTGCACCTGCACTGTTGGATATTTCGGCTGCAATACGAAAAAAGATTCCGCTATAGCTTTGGCATGAAGAAAATGAGTTTTTCTGTTTGAGGTTAACCTAAGCAACGTCGGGAAATGTTACAATGCTTATAATACAATATGTTGCGTCATAAAGTGACTTCTTCAAGTGTGAGAACGTGATGCAACTTTTGAAACCTGTATGATAAAAGCTGGCGTTCCACAGGGATCAATGTGTGGCCCCGCGTTATACATAGTTAATGCGGTTTATGCCTTTCTTTTAAAAAATGAGTAAAAGGTTCGGGAAGAAGCGTGAGAAAGAACTCAAAGAACTCAAGCTTCTTGCATAGAAATATCACCAATTATAAATAAGGTGCAGCAACAATTCTCACTGTATTTGTCATTTATTATCATTTTATATAGTCCTTATTTTCTATTGTCGTGAATAAAATGTTTTTCTTTATTTCTTTCTTTTATTGACTACATCTGCAGCCATATTTACTCATGACCGCTCCATTTGTTACATCGTGACTTCCCCCCTCAGTTCATGTTTACCTGCACGTAACTTTCCTCAGGGTTGATCAAGAGACAGGGTGTGATCTTCTTGGGCGACCAGAGCTCGTCATCCTGCTTCTCGAACTTGGGGTTGGCGTTGGAAAAGTTGAAGGCGTCCACCTCGGGCATCGACAGCTCAGACTGGATTTCTTCCATTATGTCTGTACAATATAATACAAAATTTGTATTTCTGACATTGAGGTCCATCTTTGCAAATAACTTACGAAGTATTATATGTAGAACTATGGAACTTAATGAAGCAAACCTAGTCTAATAGGGTGGTGGAAATCAAGGGGACGGGTCTATATTGTAAGTAAATCCGTTTATTAATAAAAACACAATAGGACTATAATATTAACTTTGTTTCTTAAGTTTATTTCTAACCTCATGTGTTAGCTGTTGGTTTTCCTATAAAAATCCAGCAGTATTCCAGAATAACAGTGTAATTGAAAACATTTTTGTACGCATTATTGTCACTTATTTTGCGTCTTAGCGTTCCTGAAATCCCAAGAATCCAAAAGTGCCTATAAGTATGCTAGAGTGTCCTTTCTTTACGCACGGATTTAGGATTGTTATGTATTTCTAAGCCAAAACTAAAGTCTTGGACTAAACTAAATAACTTTAAAAAGCATGAGTCTACCAGAGCTTTCCAAAAGGAGATCGCTGTTAAGAAGCGACACAAGAAACTCAAAAGACATTTACCAATAACAGTGTGGACGGTGGTCGCCGCCAGATGCACCTCTATCTCTGACACGGACATCTTGGCCCGCACGCCGTCCTCCGCGTTCTTGAAGCAGCGCGAGAACTCCAGGTCGCACGGCTTCAGCACCACTTGGGGGGGCAGGTTCTTCAGCTTCGACTGCAGCTTAGACATTATCTGTAACCCTGGAACAGATCAACGTACACTGTTTTATGGCAAATGCTATAAGACCTTTATTACGTCTTGTCCAGATAAGGCAGCATACACGTAGCTAGAGCTAGGAGAGTCCAAAATATAGGTATACTCTGTAGGTATTCAAAGTTAAGTTTCCATACAGGCAAAGGTAATTGATTTTGTTTGTACGTCATAGATTAAGCTGTGTAAGTTTCTCAACGATTTTTTTCAGGATGAAACGCTTAGCGTGTGGCATGAAATATGTTGCGCAAACACATGCGAAAGTGGGTGTGTACGATGCTATTCCAACGATAATTTCCAAAATCAAAAGAATAAAGAAAAGACGATGTTTTATTCTGTAAGTAGACCGCACGGGATCTACTAGTCAGTCTACCAGCGCTTCTTAAGTGTATTTCTGCCGGAAATGAGCTCAGCTATGCGCCGCTCTGAAAGGAATGTATCGAATAACCAATCACCATGTATTATGTGTTAAAATGCATTATTCTGTAAGTAGGCCCTGTAGACATTTTCACTTTAAGTCTACCAGTTCAAATAGGCAAATCTATAGCTTACCTGCTAAAGACACCACAAAGTTCTCAGTATTGGAGTGGCTGGAGTAGTCCACGAGCAGCTCGGTCCGCAGCAGCAGCGCGTGGCCGTCGGACTTGTTCAGGTCCGTGAAGAACATCACCTCCGGCTGCCGAAACTGGATGGAGATGGAGAGCCCCGGGGACTCCTCGGGGGCTGAAGTGGCTGGAATCAAAGGGACAAGCTAAAAGTTGAAGACGTGAGTGGATGAAGGGAGTATGTCACTTGGATTGGATCTACGCTATTTTGGCATAAATGAAGGAGTTATTCTCTTTCATTCAATCACGTCTTCAGTTGAATTGGGACTTTTTAAAATTGTGTTCAGTAGTTGGTGTTGAATTGATTTTTACCACAGAGCATTTGATAGTGGGATTGTAAGGATAATTCCCGTAGAAGTTTTGATGGTACCGTTGGTATGGAGTGATGCAGCGACAATGATGACGTGACAGCTGTGTAGTGTTACTTACAGAACGACAAAAAGCATCCATTCTCAATGAAGTGTACCGTTAGTAATGAAATTCTTGAATGTTGTGATGCTTAGAATGGTTATAATTAAAGTGGAATGATCACGTGTAGCATTAATGGTAGTGGTGGCACTTTACTCGGCAATGTTCGACAAATGTTCGACAGATGTAAAGATGCAGAATGCTCGAATTGGCATCAATTCCAAAAGCACTGCCGCCATGAGATGCCACTTGGCTTAGCAGGGCAGTATAACGATGTAGAAATATATGCCAAACGTACCGGCTGAGTAGTATCCGCTAGTGGAATCACTGCTGCTGGGTAACCTGGCAGCGGAGCCGGCGCGCGCACCCAGTTCCCCCACGTAGCCATGGTTCACCACGCCACCTTCCATGCTGCGTTCACCTGAAACATAGAATATATGTGGTCATCCAAGTCGAAAGGGCCCTTATGGTGGCGGGCGCTTGCGCTGTTATACTTTTCATTGCCTTGTCATTATTATAACAATCGAGTGAATCAAGGCGTAACCGCCTGCCGCTGATAAGGTCCCTTTCGATTTGGACGACCACATTATGTATAATAAAAACCTCCCATAAGATTGATTGATTATAACACGCTATCTTACATAATTCAAATAAATTATTCGGTAACGAGATTTTAAATAGAATAATATATAAAAGGTAGACACCTGGCGCGGCGTGCAGCAGCGCGCGGCACAGCGCCAGCAGGAAGGGCACGGAGAGGTTGAGGCGCGTGCGGTCCACGCGCACGTCGGCGGCGGCGCCGCGCGCGCGCACGCGCAGCACGCCGTCCAGCAGCGGCGCCCGGCACACCGAGATGCCGGCGCCCGCGCGGCTCGAGTAGCATTGCGATTGGAAGATCCTGGAAACAACTGTTTCTTACATTTCTTCTCGTTAAGGATACACTCCATCTAAAACATGACATCGCATACCCTTTGCTTATACTTACTTCTTTATATGAATCCTGAGATCTGAGGCCATATTATGAACTGCCAAAACCTGGACACCTTTACCAGGTGACAGACATAAAGCTCCTATAGCTTTATCCCCTTCACTGTGTGGAACTTGTCAGGTTTTAGTAGCTTAATACGGCCTCTGGTCTAATATCTTCATCAGACTCTGCAGATGTTCTGCTATCAGTGAAGCACCATCAGCTTGGGCTTGTTTACTTACTTCTCGATAACAATCCCAGGGTCTGGCCGGATGTCCTCGACGAGCAGACTCTGCAGACTAGCTCTCAACTCAATGCTGCTGTCGGAGAAGTAGTCCAGTTGGAAAGTAGCCTCTCCCGCCGTCAGCTTGGCCAGACCGTGGTTCAGGTCGCGGACGGGAGAACTCAGAACTTCATCCACGTCGGAGAAGAGTTTTAACTCCACGCCTTCTAGAGTGAATCTGTTCAGATAACTGTTTATTTAAGATTAAGTTATTAAAGGACACGTGAATACACGAGTAAATGAGCCAAGTCTCAAAAACGTGCCTATAATATTTCTTATAAAAAGTGTAATCTGGATTCCCTTGTGCTAACATACCAATAAAACCAAGAACTTTTAGCCAGCCCCACACGTTTTCCCGTGCATTTATTATTATCTGCTATAGACCCATAAAGTAGTTCAAACGATCATATCATATCATATCATAGATCATACGCTCCGAATCGACGAAGTCTCTTCTTCAAAACTGTTCTGGAACCGAATGGTACACGATAGAATGTGAGGATGAACACCTTTACTCTTTTAAAATACGTATACAATGAACAATTAGCTAGCGTAACTTGTTGAAGTTTCCATACAAAATATGAGTCTTTCGCAATAAATTACCTGACGACAGCCTCTTTCCGTATCGGCTCTCCTTGAGCAAAGAACGCCTGCAACTTATTCACAGACGAGTCCGCCGGCTGCGTCTCGACGGGAGAACTTGGGATGATGCTGTCTGTAACACAAAATCAAACTTGTAAGTACCTGTTTAGGAGAAAGTAAATCAAAGGTACTGGTTGTCAAATACTCAAGCAACATCTGTTTTATAGAATGGAATATGTGAAAAGGTCAATGGAGAAAAGAAACTATCATATTCCTCAGGCGGTCTGGGACAAATTGCCCGCAAATTATTTGTCACTCGGAGATACCGAGGTAAAAACCTAGGCTTTCACTATAGAGGCGCTCTGAACAACGATCAAGATAATACTAAACTCTAATTTGTTAAAGTACTTGACTAAACGTTCAAACATCTACTAACCCATATACCTAGCTTCGCTCAGGTTGTCACACCAGACAGCCCTAAGCGTGGCCAGGTCTTTGTGCCCAAGGTTCAGTACGACGGTATCCATAGTGATGTGCGCGTCGCATAGCAGCAGGTCCCGGTGTGTCGCGCTGTGCTGCTGGTAGGACACTGCGCGCTTGAGGTCGCAGCGGAGGCTGATTGGCTCTAGGATGGGTTCCTGGTGGAAAGATTCGAGTCTAACTTCATGTTAAGTATGCAAACCTGAAGAAAGATCTGTCATTAGCGCAGTTTAGGGGCAATCAGGACACCATTGTGCAAGGACTTGATGAAGTACCCTATTGTCAAAGCTATGCAACAATACAAGGGTTCATATTGGGTTGCATACATCTTATTAGTCATAATCAATGGTCAGAATAGGTAGAGCTAATTTACCTAAGTCCGCGTAGATCTCTTTCTTTCGCCTATCTATCGGTAACTATAAATTTTTCCGGGATAAAAAGTATTTTTTATGTTAATCCAGGTAATAAACTATCTGTGTGCCAAATATCATGAAAATCGGTCGAGCCGTTCTTGAGTTGGTGAAACTAACCTGACTTTGATATATTTAGATTAGATTACTTTAAAAAAATAGTTTTCTATGGCAACCCTAATGTTACCTGCACTTCCAGGGTCCCGGCTAGCGTCATGACGGCGCGCGACAGCGTGATGTTGACGAGCTTGACCAGCACGTTGTCTATGACCGGGCTCTGCACGGGACTGGACGCGGCTCCGGGGTTCACTTGCTTGAAGAAGTTCTCTATCAAGAGGTCGCCTGGAAAAGTCAAAGTTACTCATGTTTGTTTGTGGATCTTGGTTTTAAGCAGTGGTGTTAGTATTGGAATGTCATTGTTTAATGAGGAAGTATGGGAATCAGGAAACATGAGTTTTTAGTATGAAGGGGTACCTACTCATACAAGACTAAAAGAAGACCTAATAAGAAATGGATGGTGTGAAGTAGTGCAAGTAAAATAAGCGGAAGATGCTGGAATGACGGCTGATAAGGATGTATGGAAAAAGAAAACATCAGTGAAAATCCCTACTAATACATATTATAAATGCGAAAGTAACTCTGTCTGTCCTTTACACGCTTATTTACATGAAATTTGGTTTGGAGATAGTTTTTATTCCGGAAAACTTGATAGTTCCCGTGGGATACACGAAAAATGACTTCTACGCAAAATTTAGTAACAAATAAATGGAAAGGCAAGACGATGAATATGTATTTAGAGGTTAAAGTAATTATGGTGGAAATGATTATACATACCCATATTAAGTACCAGCAAGTTTGGTGATGACCGCTTCTGAGGCAGAAGCAGTACCGGTGCGTGAATCTGAAACCGCCCACATTTAGGATAACCTCGCTCCGCAGTATGCACATATAGTTAGGGAGCTGGCGAGCAAAATTTCGATATGATCAGCACACTAGGCAAGCGTTATTAATAGTGATATTTATGCCCTAAGAAACATTAAGGACCTTGTCTGTCACCATGGTGGCGATGCGTTGTAAAGTTACAGCGTTTCAAAAATGTTTAAAAAAAAAGGTGTGCTATAATATGCGCACAAGTCTGCCTCTGAGGCTGAAGATCACAGTAACCTTGGAAACACAAAGAATTGAAAAAGCAGACATCCATCCCAATAACTTTTGTAGTAATCAATTTTTTAATTTATTTTTATGATTTAAAAAACTGTATATGAAGTGCGCACTTGGCAGATTTGGACTGTTCGATCAATAACAATGAGAAGAACCACGGAAAAATAGTCTGCCTACATGTTACCTCTGTGTTGTCTTTTGACAGTGTTTCAAAAATGTAAAAAAAAAAAAGTGTGCTATATTATGCGGACACGTCTGCTTGTTCGACTGATGTTTGAATTCCTTATGAACACCAAGAAAATCGATGAGGCAGACTCTCAAGCCTCAGATATTCCAAAGGCAGACTATTTGATTTTTTTTTTCAACTCGACGCTCGCGTCGCACGACCAAACCAAGCAGGTATAGAAATATCCCCATAGTTCCTTTCGTGGTGTCTCTCTTTTATTTGGGAATATGAGTGAGAACGGTATAATTCGGTTCCGACCTTTTCCGTATCGTGAAACTAAATGTATAGAGCGTATATCTGGGTACGTATTGCAATTTCTAAACTTAAAAAAACTAACTAAACTTAAAACTTAAAATAAATAAATGGTGTCTTGGTTCAAAATCTACGTACTTTACATAAATAAAACGTGATTAAAAAAAGTTAAAGGCTGTTCCTATCCTGATCCTAATCCTATTCAGATTACATTCAAGCATGCAATTTAAAAAAATTAGCATTCAGAAAAAATATGATGTACAGCTAAAAATCAGTGAGCAAAGTGTCTGCCACATTTTTTTTCGAATCCACGGAGTCATAGTGAATCGAATGGGCGCACTAAAAACCGCGTGCAAATAATTTAATAGAGATTTTTTTTTTACATTTTTACAACTCCGTCCCATGATAATGCAGAGTCCTGAATATCTGCTTCTTCGATTTTCTTCGTTTCCAAGATGGTTGTAACCATGAACTCCAGAAGCATACATGTGCGAATGATTTAATACCCCGATTTTTTTAAGCAACTTCAATCCGCTGTAACGCGAAAACGCAGCGACATAGGACCTTAATTGATTGGACCAAATCAATTCGCAATGATTTAAACTGCAATCCACCTCGACGTAAAATATGTGGAAATCATATAGCGAAATGCTCGCCAGCTCCCTAACTATTACACTGTTTAACTAAAAACAGTAAAAAAAATTAAAATATTCTGACATTAAAGTATCCATAATCACATCACATTTGTTAGTAAACATTGAATTAATAACTAAGTTCTACGTCCCGGTCCGGCATTAGCATTGTCACGGAGACAGTGGCTGAACGTTCGTTCAGGGCTAAAGATGCCAGATGCAGCCCACTATGGGCTCAAACAATGGAACAGAAACCATATATATCACAAGGTGTCAAAATCTGAAAGTTCCATTTAATCAGAAAGGACATCATAGCAGTTACATAGCACTATCTTTTTTTTATCACCACGACAGCTTTTGACACCTCGTAATATGCTCTCAGTATCTTTATAACGAGGTCTAGACTGGCGCTCCAGGCCCTGACCCCAAAAGCGCACTTTAAGTCACTGTTTCTACCATCTCCGCCGTTTCAAACGCTACTTTCGATGACTATTGAGTCATTGGATTAAGTGAACAGGAATCGTATTAAAACTCTAAATTTGTCAAGTTTAAGAGCGTGAAAGGGACAGGGTTATGTCAATTTTAAGATTGACGAAGAAGAAGACGGGCTGTTCATAATACCGGTGGTAAAAGAAGGTACCTCGATGACGAGGTTGAGCCGTGCGCCGGCGCAGCGCGCCGCCCGCGCCCGCCGCCCCGCCGCGCGCCCCGCGCCCGCCGCCGCGCCCGCCAGCGCCCACGGGACCAGGGGCTCCATGAACTGCTGCTAACAATATTATTATTACACGTCTATTGTCTATGTATGGCGCTTCGCTAACGCGTCAAAAGTAATTTCCTCGATAACATTCATTGCTCGGTACAAATATTAAAATCGGGAATAGCTTTGGTTCTTCTTCTTTGAGCGCCTTTCCATCACTGAAGGTTGGCAGTCATACTCATGAATCCAAATCTGGTAACCTTCGGTTAAAATTTGACATTTCTCACATGCAAAATGCGCCGAAGTAAAAGCTGAACTAAGTTATGAAATCTGACCACGGTTTTAACACCGGGAACGGCTGTAAGACATCCACGACATCCACGAATAACTTTATTTTTGAACTTGCTTGAATTTAGCGTTCAGGGGATACCGTCGAGCCGTTGCGTCGTATAGCGAGTAGTACGGAGAAGAAGAGACTCGCCGGCTGCGGCGCCGGCGCCGGCACGCACCTGTAGCTGCTGCAGCGCGCAGGGCAGCAGCGCCAGCTGCAGCCGGGCCAGCTGCAGGCGCAGCTCGCCGTGCGCCGCCAGCTGTTGCTGCCCGTAGAGCCGCGGCGCCGCGTGTAGGTGGGGGGGGGGGGCACGCACCTGTAGCTGCTGCAGCGCGCAGGGCAGCAGCGCCAGCTGCAGCCGGGCCAGCTGCAGGCGCAGCTCGCCGTGCGCCGCCAGCTGTTGCTGCCCGTAGAGCCGCGGCGCCGCGTGTAGGTGGGGGGGGGGGGCACGCACCTGTAGCTGCTGCAGCGCGCAGGGCAGCAGCGCCAGCTGCAGCCGGGCCAGCTGCAGGCGCAGCTCGCCGTGCGCCGCCAGCTGTTGCTGCCCGTAGAACCGCGGCGCCGCGCGGACGTATTTCAGCTCCAGGACTTTGTCTTCGTCCGGCCACATCAGCTGGAAATACATTGAATGAATGTCAATGTAAAGCGGTCCCATTGGGGCTCTAAATCAGTTGAACAGATTACGAGTAAACTGCCAAGTTGGGGCGCGACAGACTATACTTTTTCCAGGGTTCCGTAGCCGAAGGGTGTCTAACGAGACCCTATTCTAAGTCTACCCTGTCCTCCCGTCCTAACTTTACAGAGCTGTATCTCTTGAACCGTAAAAAATAGCTCGTTGATTTTTTTTGCAGAATATGTGGTATTCATAACGGCGGATTTTTTAACAAATAATAAAAAAGTCAAAAAGTAAAATAATAACACAAGAAACTTTTTTTATAAAACAACAAATATTACAAACTAGCCAAATGTGTACGGAACCCTCAGTGCGCGAGTCTGGCTCGCACTTGACCGATTTTACCGGCTCCCTGTGTTTTCCCATAACGTTTGAAATCCTAATTACACTTGCCATAACGTTCGTGGTAATAATAAACGTTTGTCCTAATGATTAGGTACTTGCGTATCGACCTTTTTTCTCTTGACATGATGTTTTTGTTCCTAATAATCATTTGTCCTAATGATAACTTGCTATAATGTTCGCAGTTCCATAAAGCCGAATTTTTGCCAGAATCCTATTACAATGCCAGCAGATCAGTCCTGGTAAATAAATAATTAAAGTTATTGCAGTTTAACCTAACACTCCTCCTCGCCAGGCTCGTCGTTGTACCTAACTTTTAAGATTTCCATAATTATGACTACCGAAATTATGACTAAAATGTTAGGACACATTCGATGAAATGAGTGTCTGCAAAACAAGGGGACACTAGTTAAGACATCTTACTTAACATACCTTAGGATACAACGTAGCGCCAGCTAAATCATCAAGGCACGCGGAAGCGAGGTACAGCTTGAATATCATGCGGTCGTTGGCGCGGAACACGCAGTCGCTCTCCAGCCCGCGCACGCGCAGCGCCAGCAGCCCGCCGTGCTGGTGCGCCAGCTTCAGCGACGCGGACGACACCCTGGGAGAGAGAGCGTTATTGAGGTGATGGGTCCAATTTGAAAATTGAACTGTATTCTCTAATACGGTCGCTGTGAAAAAAAGAAAATCTAAGTCATGGCTTTATTCTATTTTATTTCTATTAATTTTATAAATGTGAAAATGTTGAAATTTGGCACACAGATAATCCAGCCATGTTATTCTGTTGATACATCGTCATCGTTCAGTTCTACTCAGTCGATGAATAGCCGGCGAATTTACGTCGTCCGTCAAGGTGGGTAAATGACATTCAACTGCCTGCACATTCATTTAGTCGCTGGTTTCACAGACGACCAGCTACCCGTCCAAAATCGCGGCACATACTCTACGAACGCAGCGCTAAGAGACTCATCGGCCTCGACTTCCGTGTAAAAGCTAAGCTTCACAGCCTAGCTCACCGCCGGAAAGTTTCCTGCTTGTCGGTATTCTACAGATGTACTTCGAGAAGTTCCACGAGCTAGTACCGCTGTTTCCTTTCTACCATCGGACTTCTAGGCGCACCGCGGGATGCCATTTGTACCTGGATCATATTCCGCCTTTTCGAACGAAGCGCTTTGCATCATACTGCAAAAGAGTTTATGCGTACTGCAAAAGAGTGGAATGCGCTTCCGGCATCTGTATTTCCGAGTGCATACAATCTAAACCTATTTAAAGCTAGGGTAAATAGGTAGCCATCGTCTGGATAAGATCGCTTCATCGTAGACTGAATCTTCGTCCTCGAAGGGCAAGAGTTAGTCAAGAGCAAACCCATTAACAATAAAAAAAGAACGCACAGAAGTGCAGGAAGCGAAGCGATTGCAGCTGTAACACTGTTTTTATTAGGCTCCCCTCACCTGACGGAGTAGCTGAACTTGGTGGCGCCAGAAGGCACAGGCGGGTCGGCCTCGGGCCGCATGAGGTAGTCCCACAGAGACCTGGACCTCGGCAGCAGCGCCTTCTTCAGGTTCAGGTCGTGGCGGGTTTGGATCCTGTGTGAAACAGAACCGTACCAGAAATGTGATCTCGGCAGAGATGCTCATTTCAAGCGTCAAAACATCAGTTTTCTGTGGCTTGACGTTAGGGCATGCAATCCCGGGATTGGTTTGTATACAATATCGGAACTGGTATCGGTATTACATTCAAACTAATCCCGGAATTGCATGCTCTACTTGACGAGTCTTGAGGCGAGCATCTATAATATAATACAAGTATTCCCTCAAATAACTATTAAAAAGGTTCAGTTTTAAAATTTCTAATTACACTCCTGCACTTCTTTTAGAGCTGGACTGTCAAGTAATAAGGGTTCCCTTTTTGAAGTAAAATTTCTTAGGCGGCGATTCAATAATCCATCAGTGAACGAGAATTGAGGATAAAATAATGCGTCACGTTTAGGCACATTTCGTTACATGAGAGAGAAAAAAGATAATATGACGTAGTGAGAAAGAGAAAGAGAACTATAAATCCAGACGCCACGGAAGTGTTTAAAAAGTTTCACTTCTTTCACGCACGCTTCTATTTGCACGTGCAATTTTTTTTCTTTTGTCGTACGCAATCCTACAAAGTGGGTTTAAGGGTCTCGTAAACATCCTGTGTACATTGTTACAATGTACTCACTCTTCGTAGATGCAGTGCAGGTACTGCACCAGCGCCTTTAGTCCCTGTGCGTGGAGCGACAAGGCGATGGGGCCCGTGTCACCCACCAAACTCTGCTCCACGCTGTGGAAGTGGGTCCGGAAGTCCGGGCAGTCCGCTCGCACCTACAGGAGACATTACGAATTATTATTAGATTGGTATTATAATCAATGGTAAAATCATAGCCCTCCTTTTTTGGTTCGCCGTAGTCGGGTAATAATGCCCGAATTTATTCTTAATGGCTGTTCAAGATTTTTGAATCTTGAACAGCCACCACTTTGGTGTATGACCCTTCTTTTTTCATTCAGATTTCCTAAGGATGTAAAATTATTTGGACTTTCATTTTCATACTTAACAAACAGGCAATTTGTTGAAATCAGCAGTTTAAACAGTTCAACAATTACCACAGATCCCCATACATATGTTAAAAAGCCGAGGAGTACCACAAGGTAGTGTACTAGGGCCACCCCTTTTCTTATAATACATTAATTATCTACCTGATTACACTACAAATCAATTGATTTTAAATAAGAAACATTTTTCTTTGTCACCAGCGATACCTGCGTCATACACAGCTGCACAGCAGCCCGATCTGCATCAAGCCATCCCCAAAGCTCTGTGGAGCTACTGAGCAGTTCAAGATCACTGGCACTAGTGTATTTCACCAGCAACGCCTGCGTCACCCATAGCTGGACAACCAGCCCGTTCTGCGTCAGAGCCACTGGTATACTCACTGATGCAGAGCGTTCAACATGACCCACCTTCCGATACAGCAGGTTCAGCAGCTCCTCGGAGCTATTAAGCAGTTCCAGGTCTCCGGAACTAGTGTGCTCTACCAACGACGCCTGTGTCACGCACAGCTGGACTGCCGGCCCATACTGCATCAGAGCTACATCCAAGCAGACCTTGCTGATGCTTAGGAGAATGTAAGGACAGTCCTTCTTTTCCACTGTCCGAGAGAGGTTGATGACGATTTCACCTGAAACAAAGAATCGTCTTTAATTTTTAATCGCCCTAATTTGGTATGCAAGCAGCGAAACACCAATAGGTTCAAAGCCTTAAGGGACAGGAGACCTGATCTGAGGAGTCCTAGGTTTGAAAGCCATAGGACTTCCCCCGTAATTGAAATTCTGGATTTGCCCCTAACAAAGTCAGCATTACAAGTTCAAGTTGCCTTTTTTTAACCTTATCTGCTGAATAGCGAGCAAGTAAATAATTTACCAACAACAAGTAAGTAACTTTTAGAACGACGGTAAACGTTTTGCTAGAATGTTAAGAACTTAATTCAAACGACAGTCTTACATTGGCAGTCTTACTTACTTACTTACGTCTTTTTGGGACAAGCTTCTACTTACTTTTATTGCCATAGTCATCATCTGCTTGTCAAGACAAATCCAACGAGCCCAAACACGGCGGGGCTATCTTGTTTCGTTTCGAAGTTCCTATGGCCACCTTCCAACTGCATTATCAGACCAGCTCCATGGTACCATATTATTGCATTGTCACAGAGGTAATGTAGGTATGCCAAATTTCAGCTCAATCGGACACCGGGAAGTAGTTTTAATTCAGCTTGCAAATTTTGACCTAAACAAAGTAACATAAAAATTGCAAGTTAAGTAAAAGCTTGTAAAAACTCACCAACAACGAAGCGCAGCAGCGTGTTGATGGTGTTGCTGGGCGACACGTTGTCGTCGAAGCCCGGCAGGTCGACGGAGCGCGCGTACACCTCCATGTCCTCGTCGCTGTGCTCCGACGATATGAACACTTGCTTCGCTTCTTGGAAGCCGAGCTTGGCGCCAGCGCGGTCGAATGTTGATTCTGGTGCCCTGAATGTAAAAAAATATGAAGGGATAATCTCACACAAATTGACTTAGTCCCAAACTAAGCTCTAGGCTCTATGGGTACTAGGCAACGACATACATACTTATATAGCGAAATATATAGGTACTTAAATATATAGAACTGTTTGTTTCGGGAATGGTCGGACTGGAGACACTTAACTTTAGGCGTAAGCTACATCTTGCTGTTCATTATTGTCTCTTGCTACGAGGGCAAATCGATAACCCAACAGCGTTGGAAAATATCCGGTTGTTTGTTCCCGGGAGCTACGCTCGCGCCGGGCGCCGGCGCCGGCCGCTGTTCGCGGCGAGGGAGGCGGGCACGCAGCGAGCCGGCAACGCGCCCGGCGCGCGGGCCCCCGCGCTCCTCAACGCACTTGTGCAGGAGCAGGATGCCGATGTGTTTGCCGACAGCTGGCACTCATTGTTGCGTAAAATTAGGTGCTTTTGTAATTTATTTAATTAGTTAACTTTATTGTACACTTTTAGTAGGTAACAATTAGCATTGTAAGCGATTTGGGGTCCCCTGTAACGCATACAATTGTATTTAATAAATAAATAAATAAATAGAAAACATCCATGACTCATGAACACAAACAAACGAACATCCATGACTCATCACACAAATATTTGCCCATACCGGGATTCGAACCCGAGACTGCTAGCTTCGTACACTACTAACCAACTAGGCTAACCTCGTCGTGAAGAATGAAATAATATTTAATTTAAATTCCTCCTCTCAGAGACGTTGCAGTTACCTACAGCAAAAGAGCAATACCGCTACGACATCAGAGTTTACGTATCAAAGGTTAAGGTCACCACAATGCGACTGCGGAGCACCTGATCAGACCCTCTCCCACGTGGTAAATGATTGCCCACTTCGTTGTTTTCCTGGAGGCATGGAGGAGCTGAATAAATTTACGCCCGCCGCAGTAAACTGGCTGAAACACCTGGACATTGACGTTTGAGCCATGCAGGATGATTGCCATACGCAATGATGATGAAAGGTTAAAATATACTAATCTTAGTGCCGTATTAATAAACTGATCTTCGCTGAGATGCCTACCACAAATGATGCGTCAAAAACGACAGTTTTCTATGGAATGACGTTTATTTTGACGTATCTTGAAACGGGATCACAGTTGAGATGAGTTTATTAATACGACCCTTAGTTAAGTAAGACACTCCTTGAATAAAAACCAATCGAACGAAAGGGCGAACAGAATGACCGCTCCAGGCGCCAAGGCACAGGCAGGAAAAAAAACCGGGCAAGTGCGAGTCGGACTCGCGCACTGAGGGTTCCGTACTCATTTGGCTGGTTTTTAGTAGGTATTTGTTGTTATTCTATAGGGTTTTATCTACAAATATACCAAATTTGACGCTTGTATGTTTTACCGTTTTTACGATACAACAAAAAACGTTTCTTGTATGTGGACCCCCTTTATTAATTAAATAATTTCTTATTTTTTTGTCAGGAAATCCGCCGTAATAACACATATTCTGAAAAAAAATACAACTCGCTATGTATTACGGTTCAAAAGATACAGATCTTTATAGTTAGGACGGACGGACGGACAGCGTAGGCTTAGTAATAGGGTCCCGTTTGACACCCTTTTGGCACGGAACCCTAATTAGACACAAGCAAAAGCGCGCCAAAACTGGAACATTGTATACTTACTTGTAGGCTGTCAAAAACCATAATATACGTGCAAGAAAAATGTGAAAATTGTCAAACTTTTTAATTCCTTATCTCTTGATGATTTGATTTTATTTTATTTTACAAAAGACTGAACAGTGATTGACCCCGATCTCACCTGATGGAAAGTGCAGACGAGGCCAAAGATATAGCTCACTGGTTCAGTAACAGCCGAATCACTCTAGCATTGAAGAGACCTAAATTATAACTGTCCGGACATACAGACGATAGAAGCGAATTCCATTCCTTAGCAGTTCGCATTAGGAATGATGAAGCGAATCGCTTCGTGCGGGCCAAAGGAATACTGACTAAAACATTGCTTTTCTAATTGACAAAAAAAACCTAAATTACAAAGTAAGCGTCACCTGTTTCTGCTCAAATAAGCAGCCACAATCCTCCTCCTCAGCGCGACCAGCTCAGCCCTCCCCGGGTCACTCTGCACCCTGTCCTGCAGCAGCTCGTCTTCCGGGTCCTCCGGCTCGGCGTGGTCTCCAGAGTCCATGAACGAGACCGGGACGGTGTTGGGGACGGGTATAGGGAGGTTGTCCAGGAAATCCAGGAGGGAGGCGATGGAACGCTGGGAAAGGTTGAGCTTGACGCTCGAGAGGGATATGTTTAGTTTGTATCTGGGGACAAGATTAAATTTTTTTTAAATATCAGGGGACAATCTCACACAAATTGACCTAGTCCCAAACTAAGCTTTTGGCTTGTAATATGAATACTAGGCAACGATATACATCCATATATAGAGAAATACATACTTAAATATATAGAAAACATACATGACTCAGGAACAAATACTCGCGCTCATCACACAAATATTTGCCCATACCGGGATTCGAACCCGGGACCGCTAGCTTCTAGCAGGTCAATGTTGAACTAAGGAGCTTTACGAGATGTAAGAAAGAAAGAAATATATTTTAATGGAATCAAAAGAGCCATCAGAATTAACTTAAACATAACGTGAGAATTAGTGTTGCCACCGATAGGGGCCCACTCAGCATGTAACAGTCAAAGGCATAGATATATAAACAGTCATCACGTTGAAATATATGTACGTATACACGACCTTATTGTTAGTAGCATAGAGGTGTGTAGTTATTTATGGCATCTTGGAAATCTATAATGAAAAATGGATTGAAGAAATGTATGTTCGCGCATAAGTTCACAACGGCTGCACCAATTCTTTTGTTTGTCGTGTTTGTAATTGTAAGGACAAGTTCTGTTATAAAAAAAAAAGCCGGTCAAGTGCGAGTCGGACTCGCGCACCGAGGGTTCCGCACAATCTTGTAGGCATGTAAATAGTTCGTTAATCACGGGAATACCATATAAATAATCTCCAGTATAAACTGACTGACACGCAATCAGTATTCACTTTCGTACTTAGTGAGTGTCAGTATATATTGGACTCTTTTTTATGTGATGTAACTACAAATTAACGGTTTTCGGATTTTTTCCTTTACTTGTGCTATAAGACATAGCTTATTGCCAAATTTCATGATTCTAAGTCAACGGGAAGTACCCTATAGGTTTTGATTCCCTTGAGATTCCCTTCAATATGCAGCATAAACGGCCGTATCTTTTGATTGCGTTGACTTAGATGTTTGATTTCACATCGTCACATTGTCACTTCTGGTCTAGCGGGACCTGGATGGCATACGTCAAAAGAACCTGTACCTGGGCAGCAGCCGGTAGTCCTTCTTGATGCTGTTGGAGAAGACGACCTGCACGCGCGCGCGCGGCACCACGTGCAGCGCCGAGTCCTGCTGCCGCCGCGCCTCGCGCCAGCCGTCCCCGCGCGAGCAGAACAGAACCTGGGGACAAATAAACTATAGTACCTGGAACAGAGAAAACATCCAATATCTTTTCTTCTAGCGATTAAAGTCAAAAGAGCAGACAAGTTAGGTACCTTATGAAAAGTGGTCACCGTCACCCATGAAAAAAGACTAACCTAACCGAGTTAAAAACCCCCGATATCAGCGCCTAAAAACCCTCTGAGCAATGAGCAAAACCTTGAACAGGCTCCAAGCACGTACATTTTCACTGGAGACTTCAACAGATTTTCATGAAACATGGCTAAGAACACTCGGGATAAAATTATCTATGACACAAAAAAAAACTAAACGAAAATCGGTTCATCCGTTTGGGAGCTACGATACCACACACAGATACACAGATACACAGACAGACACGTTAAATTTATAACACCCCTCTCTTGCGTCGGGGGTTAATAATAAATGAATATGAATAAAACCCTTTGAAAACTCTCTTTAAACCACGTTTACCGTTTAAGACAAATGACCTAACAAATGTCAATTGCAAATCTTAAGGTGCGTCCACATACGTTCTTCTGCCCGTACCGTACCTCCGTTTCGTATCATCCCTAAATGCTGGTTTGGACGCCGTTCGGTACGGTACGTTGGCACGGCGTCTCGATACGGATACTACGCTCCGAACCATCGCGAGTCGGTTTTTTCGCCCGTTCCAAAGCGATACGATAGTGCGTCCACGACCCTGGAAATACAGAACGGAACGAACGAAGGTACGGAATGAAACGGAGGTACGGTACGGGTAAATGATCATATGCGGACACACCTTTAGATCGCAATGTGCTCGAACGTTTTCCTCATGCGATAATAAAATGTGATCATACCTGACACGAGCACTCTGCATGCAGCCGGTCATATAGGCGCTCCTCCAGTTCCATGCACGTGGCGTCTTCCAGAGCCAAGTTGGAAGGTTGCAGGTCCGACTTTATTATGATCCGGCTGATGTCCACCACTATCATCTTGCCGGTCCTGAAAATAAAGTGTCGATATTGTCATTAGTTAGGGATGGTCTCCTAAGGTAATTTTCGGGTCTATATTGGAAATCCTAAATGTCATTTGTCCTAATGAATCTGAATTATCCTTTATCCTTTATTTATCCTAAAGCCATTTCCGTTTGAATTTTAAATTTTTTTATTATTGTTACAACCAATTTTTTGTTTTTTTTTGTTGGAAAAATACTACAACCCTAACCTAACCACAGGCGTTTTTGGAAAACGTTAAGAGTTGTCTAAAGAACTCCACTGAACACCAGTAAATGAAAATTCGGACTCGCGATGGGTTAGGACAAAGAATGTTAGGAAATACGATGGTCTTCTGTCATTTTCGCATGGCGGCAAGGGCATTATGTGGTTGTGTAGTACTCACTTGGTGGCAGCGCCGTACTCCGGCAGGATAGCGCAGGGTCCCCGCACGTCGACGTTGACGTGGAAGCTGCGCCGGCGGCTGACGGCGTGCGCCAGCGCCGCGCGGCCCGCGCCCGCCGCCGCGCCCGCCGCCGCCGACACCGACCCCAGGAGCTCTTCGGACGTCATCGAGTGCGTTTGGAACAGGTTTATCAGCTCTGTAAAGGCGTGCTGCGAAGGGAACACAGTTTACCAGAGCAGTTTTAGAAAATAATTGGAAGGTTGTCGTTACATCGGTAGGCAATTCAAGGCAGGAATCAAAATTTTTTCAGCAGTCAGGGACCACCAGGACCTTCCACCAGCATAGCTCAACATACAGCATTTCCATCGGCTCCAGCAAGTAACTGAGTCCACAGTCCGCGTCGCTGCTGGAAGAACTTCTCATATCCAGAGCCAGAAGTTTGGTACCGGCGGGAGAGCGACTCACAGCAGTTAGAGGCACCAGCTCATCAGATACATACCTCAACATACAGCAGTTCCACTGGTTCCATCAAGCAACTAAGTCCATAGTCCGCCTCGCAGCTGGAAGGGTTCTTCTCTATGTCCAGAGCCAGCAGATTGGTGCTGGTGGGAGAGCCACGCTCAGCAGTTAGGAGAGGCACCAGTTCTCCGTCACTTGACAGACCTTCGATTACTATGTTTTCTGCTCGAGCTGATAACTGCAAGAGGAATAATATATTTTTTACCCGAGTGCGCGAAGCAAAAAGTAAGGATGTATGTATGTATGTAGGTATACCTACCTCAAAAGCAAAAATGAAACCCTTGTGGAATCACTTTGTTGTCTATCTGTCTGTCTGTCCATCTGTCAAAACCCTTGTTCTCAACAACGAATGAAATAAACATCAAATAAATACTATAAGTCTTCTATCACTAGATGTGATTTTTCACATCTAAGCTTCGTAAACAAAATCAAAAGATGCGGCCGTTTATGTCACATATTTTGATTAATTTATTTGGAAACAAAAGTGACTACAACTATTTTATCACGTGATTACTTACCTTATACGCTTTCGCCGAAGGTCTGGTCTCCAAGGACGCTAAGAACTGCGTAAGAGTCACGCCCAAGACTTCCTTACTCCTGTTCACCAGCGTCAGAGAGCAGTTCGCTAAGGTTAGATTGAGTTTGTGCTCTGCAACGAACATAACAGAGTTAGTTATTGCATAAAAGATATTCAGAAAAAAACTGCGTTACCAATTGCGTTGCGTTAATTTTAACCAAACTTTTGTTTAACCAAACTAAAAATTACAGACGGTGTATACTTTTGCAAGTGGAGCATTTTTATCCAGAAGTGAAACATACTTGAAAAATATAGTAATATATTAAAAAAAAACTCACCAATATACTGTTTGGACTTATCCTTTGGAGCACCTTCCACATACCCAATCAGCTCGCAAACCTGAACAAAAACTTCATTCGATTAAAAACTTTAACTGCCGTACAGTCAGTATCAAATATATAGGAGCGGCCAATAGCCAAATATATCGCAACACATTCTTATTCCTATACTAATAATTGTATTGTATTGTAGTAGTAATTGTACGGTTTTAAGTGCTTTAAGTGCCAAATAAATTTCATTTCATTTCATTTCATTTGCGATATATTTGACCACTTTCGTTGTTCCTATCTATTTGATGCTGTACTTACAAAAAAAATCGTAAAACAAGTAAGCGAGAAGTGAGTAAGTTGCGTTTACACACCAAGAAGGCCCGTACCACTGATTAATGATTGGTGTCGCAACCACGCAACGTCAGTTCAGGTTTAAAGCGCTTTCGTGGATTGAAAACAAGTGAATTAAAAATCTTCTTATTACTTTGACTACCAACGCATATAAGTATTTCAACATATTCGGTGCCTGTGATACACTTGTATGTCAAAATTACCTAAATTTGGAGGTTACGCGATGGCGAATGTGTTAAGAATTCCTTAATTATTGTATATTTAACCACTATTAGTTCGCCAGGAACAGAGACCTCGTGATTCGTGTTCGCTCATGTTCAAACAGAAAAATTGTATTTGCCTCAATTTCTCTTCACCAATTTTCATAAAGATCTGATACAATCATACGAATACACTGTCAGTTGATTGTATGACCTCGCTTCGCTCAGCCGAATATCATCGAACGGTACCTTTCTCCTCTCCGGGCTGGACAGGTGACTCCACAGGGTCTTCCGTTCCGTTTTAACACACAGCTCCACGTGCGGTTCCTCTTCCTCGCTCTTCCACCAGTCAAACTCTGACTCCACCACCTTGATACGGTCCGGCTCTTGAGCGAGGAGCTGGAAAGACGGCATTTATTAAGAGTATCATACAATAAAGATAAAATATATTTATTCAGTAAGTACGCCGCACGGGCACTTTTACACGTGAAAATCTACCAGCGCTTCCCAAGAGGAGACCACTGCTGAGAAGAAGCGCTCATCATTTAAAAAACTCATCAGTTAGTCATTTTTTTAATAAAACTTATTTATGACAATGATACTACTTATTATAGCATTATATCACACAAATTGACGTAGTTCCCAATTAGGTAAGGTCTATTCTTGCATCACGATCATCATACTAGCCGAAAGAAGTCCACGGTTGGACAAAGAATTTCTCCAAGGATCTCTACGACGGTCAGTTTGTGCTGCTCGCATCCATCGGCTTGTATACAGGATAGGTACTAGACAACGATAAACTGAAAGCCATTTCTATCCTGTCTAAAAAAAGGAATAACTGAAACACATGGAAGACATGCAAGATCCAGGAACAAATACTTGCGCTCATCATAACAAATAATTGCCGCCTCGAACCCGTGACCGTATCTTCATAAACTTCGTATCAACTAGACTAACCACGTCGTTTGACAGCCGTTAAACATTACAACTCTCTCATGAAAAAACTCCATTTTGTATTTCAATGTAGGTACTCGTATGTACAGTCAAGGTCATAAATATGTGTACACGTTTAGTACCTTGTCACTTTAATCGCTGTGACATTCATATAAGACAGTTTAAACAAGACATTAAATACATATGGCACTAAAATGTACACATATTTATGACTTTGACTGTATAGTTACATGCCTGGTTAATTGTTTTGTAAATATATCATTGTCCGCGAAACAGGCCTAGTCTAGTGCAACCCCATTTAACGCAAACCTATTTATGATAAAAAAAAAAAAAGACCACAGGAAATGTGTTCTTGTTTCTTTCTGTGTTTTTGGCAATAAATGATAAATGAAATGCAATACTTCAAGTGGTTAGCTGTATAGATAGACAGAAAAGAATAAGTATAATATTTTTTTCACTTCTCATGCTCTAAAAGTTCGTCTTTATGTCGTGCGTAGGCGACATAAAGTCGCTTCTTATGCTCTAGAGCATAAAGTAAAATCTTCGTCGAAGACCTAGGCGATCGGTCCAGCAGCCACACGAACAACTTTAACTTCATAGAATAACCTCTTTATTTTATTTCGTTTCGTTAGTATTCTAAGACCAAGGCAAGGATACCAACAGCCAAAGTACACAATAAAGCTTTATGAAATAAATTTATAATTTTTATTTAATCGCATTTATTATTAATATTATTTTTATCATGTTGCTGTTTCATTTCCTCGCAATCGAAGTGAAAAGTAGAGTGTACAACTCGTCCATAAAACCCATTTAACACTCGACTTTATAATATCCATCCTCGCTCGCAAGCTCGCTTGGATGGATAAACGTCTCGCGTAAAATGGTGCGTTTTATACACTTGTTGTACAATCTACGTTTATTGTATTGTTATGATAATGTTAATAAATGATTACACTGCAGCACTGACCTCATACTTAGCATGTTCTCTGGCGATCACGACCGCCACGATCGGCAGGCTGTCCTCGCACTGCTGCAGGTCCAGCTTCAGCTCCGTGTCGTGGGGACTCCTCAACGTACTCTTGTAGGTCTGTTTATACTGGTTATAGTGCTCCCTGTGCCGTTGTATGGCGGCCCAGGTGTACGGACGGACACGTTGTTCGACGACAACGTTATACGCGTATCGCCACCATTTTTTTATGTCCTTAGTTATTGGGACGCCTGGGTGGAGGTGGCGGTATTTTCTAGAACAAACAATTACGTTCGTTAAATGTACCCACCACTGCCCCAGTCATGAATGAGATAAAATTTGACAGGTGCTAGGGAAATTAATACATCTATTCCATATTCTAACGTAAGACTTAACGCTTAAGGTTTAAAATAAAAGTGTCCCGTCTTGATAAAATCACTATAAAAATGTCGCAATAGTCGTTTAGTAATAAAAAGCCGGTCAAGTGCGAGTCGGACTCGCGCACCGAGGGTTCCGCACAAAATTGTAGGCATGTAAATAGTTCATAAATCATGGGAATACCATATAAAAAAGTCCAGTATAAACTGACACGCAATAAGTATGCACTTTAGTACTTAGCGAGTGTCAGCTTATACTGGGCTCATTTTTTATGTGATGTAACTACAAATTAACGGTTTTCGGATTTTTTCCTTTACTTGTGCTATAAGACATAGCTTCTTGCAAAATTTCATGATTCTAAGTCAACGGGAAGTACCCTATAAGTTTTGATTCCCTTGAGATTCCCTTCAATATGCGGCATAAACGGCCGTATCTTTTAATTGCGTTGACTTAGATGTTTGATTTTTTCACTGATCCAAGGGACTGCAGACTTATGTATTTGATATTAATTTCAACTTGATACCTCCACGCGTTCCTGAGAAAAAAGGTCTTGACAGACACACAGACAGACGGACAACAAAGTGATCCTATAAGGGTTCCGTTTTTTTCTTCGAGGTACGGAACCCTAAAAGTAATAAAAGTCAGGTCGTGACACTTTTATTTTGAACTTTAAGCGTTAAGTCTTACTTTAGAATATGGATGTATCCATTTCCCTAGCACCTGTCAAATTTTTATCTCTTCCTTGCACGTCAGGCCCGCTGGGTAACCTTTCCAAATTATACGATGATGATTATTTTTAATAGCCGTTAACACGTCCCGCGCCGGTGACACACCTGGGTGTCACAATTACATACATCTAGTGGTTAGGTGGTGGTGAACGTGTTAAAGGTAAGTATAGACTTCTGCGGGTCGCAGCCGATGCGACAGTCGCCCGCGCCTATCCCTCTGAAGCCCATGCGATAGCCAAAGCACTGTTTGGCCCTTTATACCACGATTTACTGTTTCTTTCTTGGTTTCTGAGTCGTTTTGTACATTTTTTGTAGTTGTACATGCATTAAATAAATATTTCTTTCATTTGTATGACGCCGCTTCCATGGTTAGCCTACAACTCAGCGAGCCACACACGATTGAACCTCTAACAGCATGCACTTACTAGTCAAAAAAGACAAAGAAAATACGCCAGAAGAATCGCACGAATAGTGCTTAAAGAAACGCTAAAACCAGCTTTGCTATAACTTTCTCACCTATTCAGCTGAATCCTGTGGAAGGAAGACAGCAGATTGTCGACGGAGAGGAACTGCCTCCTCGAGAGCTGCATCGCACTGTCTTGCAGCACCGCATCCAGCAGCAGACGCGGTACGCGCGCCTCGCTCGATCGGTTGATCAACACTTTTACTTTGCACGTCACTGGTTTTAGTACTGTAAATAAACACAATAAGTTTAAAAACTAAAACCCGAATGCAAAAAAAATGAAATTCCTATTTTTTTAATTTCCAACCGCCATGTTTAATTTATAATAAAACGAAATAGCCTATAATCATCGCACAATAAAGACGAATCAATATTTTTTTTTAATTTCAATTTCAAATTTCATTTATTCAGACAACAAAGAGCTCTATATACCTATTGTTAACGTAAACTTAGGCTAGGTTAATATTTATTGACTCACACAGACTTATGCCCGGTTCCTGCATAAATTTTTAAATTAAAAATTTGGATTTGAAGTAACCTTATCTATCCGCGGTTTGAATATAGGAACCGGGCATTAGTCCTTTTACTGCAAATCTATCCGCAAATACTTTCAAGACACTGTTACTGCTCCCGCGCAATCTGTGGAGTAGCGAGGCAGTTTTCTTAAAATAAAAGCTTGTAAAAACCAACCTTTCCGATGAAATACGATATCGTTATTATCATTCACCATATCTCTATCTACTCACAGAACTCAAAGTCCTCATGGTGCATGGAGAACTTATCCAGGCCGGTCATCATGTAGTGTTTCCAGTTGTAGTACTGCATGGGCGTGATATTCGCGATCTCCGCGTCATCCAGCGCCGTGGCCGTGGGGTTCCAGTACAGCGAGAGGGACTCGATGCGCATCATCTGGTACACAGTGGACGCGTTCGCGGGGGTCACTGACGGCTTCCATTTGCTGAAGGACAAGGTATTTTAATGCAACAGATAAAACGTGACAAGTTTCGAAGGCGAAAGAAACAGAGCTATTAAGTCTGCTATTATTTTGTTGCTTTCGTTCTTTGAGATGGTGATGGTACTTTAGGGTAGACCGGCACCAATAGATTTCAAATTTCAAATGCAAAATTCAAAAATTCAAAGATCATACGGTTATAAATTGATGGTTGCAAAAAAAAATAACGCTTATGTTCTTCAAAATAAGAATCAGGTGTCATCATTGGTCCTTGTCCATCACCGGTGCCACCACCCTAGTGTGTTTAAAGCCTTTTAATGTCTGTTTTTTAGAGCAACAACTAGTCAAAATATGTAAGTGTAGAAATAGCACTGACCATAGAGGCATTTGCAAAATGCCGAAAATAATCTAAATAGGACCAATTATTCAATCTCCAATATCTGTCAGATAAATTTTATCTCTGATCGTATGACAAAGAAAGGGAAACTGATAACTTTAACTGTCCGATGATCATATCTGGGGATTTGGAAAATCGACCCTAATCAGAATATCCACTTACCTATTCGTTGTCTCAATAGACAGACCCTGCAAACACAATCCACAAGCCAGCGGCCCATCCTTGGAGCTGATCGAGTCCTCGTACCTCACGTGAACATTCCTCACATAAATCTGCAAGTTATTCACTATAGCCGTGAACAGATGCTCAAAGAAGTTCTGGGGACCTTTGAGGATCTCGCTTTCAGCCTCCAAGTCCTGCAGAATCTTCCTCTTGGCTGCTCTAGTGAGCCTCTTCTCGCGCTCAGGGTCGAAGTAGCTGTTGGAGATGGCTGGGCCGACGAGGACCAGTACATCTTCAATGTGGACGACCACAGGCTGGGTGTAGAGCCCTGACCAGGGTATCTGGAGGTTGATGCGGCCGATTGTGCCGATTTTGACATCGATTGGAAGATCAAGCTCATACTGGAAAAACAGAAATAGAAACAATTATTCGACGATCACAATAAAAAAAGAATAAAACAAAGATTAGATTATAAAAGAACGGCAACACACACAGATACCAAAATTGAATAGGTGCTGTTACACGGGCAACCCTTCAAGCAATTGCCCGTCAACCATAGCTTCTCTTACTAAATAAGGGTAGCTTTAGTTAAAAAGTCTGATTAAAAGCAAGTTCTACGCGAATTCCGTCGCGGGCATACGCTAGTCCTATACTACTTACCAATTCGTAAGTATATTATATTCAACGTGGAAGTTTTAATTATAGAACTCGTACTTTCATATTAGTGTATCTATGTTTATTGTTGTTTATTTTATTAATTAATTAATTTAATAACGTCACTTGTATAATTGTAATTTGAATATCTAATTGAATTTAATGTTTCTACAATTTTAATCTTAATTCCATTTACTGTAAAATTATGGATCGTAAGATCTGGAAATAAAAGTCATTCTATCTTATTCTATTAAAGGCTCAACGGATTTGGATGAAATTCGGCACACAGATAGTCTACATCCTAGATTAGCACATACCATTTATCTCGGATATTTTTAAAATTCACTTGCTAATAACTTTGAGCGAGTTCTACGCGGAGGAAGTCGGGGACATACGCTAAAGCCCCTTGTGCAATATAATGTACATAATACGTTCATTGGAATAAAGATGCATTGCAATGGAGATAGAGTGGAATTTCTTTTGTTTTTATGACTGACAATTAAATTAGAAAATAGACTCTATTCTATTCATAATAGGTTCAAATTCCATTGGCAAATTTCGTTGTATGGTGGCCCTTAGGAGCCTCACCAGAGCCTCCGGCTTCAGCTTGAGGTCAACGAGGGTGACGTGGCCGGAGAAGATGCCCACGTTCAGGTGCTCCGTGTCCAGGTCCTGCACGTACTTGCCGAGGAGCCGGTTGAGGATGCCGGCGACCGCGCCCTCGAACATGATGACGTCGGTGACAGCTGGAACACACTCGTAACGTTTGATTAACCATAATACTGCCGTCCTCTAAGTAAAAGGCGGCTAAACAATAAGGTGGCGTATGATGTTTAGCCGCCTTTTAGTTTGAGGACGGCAGAATAATTAAGAGGATATAACTTCAAAATACAGATGTAGGGAACAATCATGCGACATTGTATTTTGACGGATACATTCGTATTTGTCTTACTTTTCCAGTAAACTCCATTGAAGCCTAATGGGCCTACCACACGCTCAAGCTTCACCACAGTTTTACCTGCGCAAGCCAAAACTGAACACTTCGTGTCTATAGAGTTTTACCAACCACACGCTCCGTGTTCCGTGTACAAACCGGCCTGCGCAGGCAAAACTGTGGTGAAGCTTGTGCGTGTGGTAGGCCTATAATAAAAGGGCAAGTATAATACGAATTTGGGAGGTTATATGATTATGTTGTATGATTATTCTCTATAGGTTAGTCACTAGTAGCTACAATAGGCTATTATTCTCATTTTGAAGTTAAAATTGTTTTTCTGACTTGACTTGATTTCTGAAGTACTAATCAAGTTCAAAGCAATGGGTCGTAAAAATCAATTCAATACTAAACATAGAATAAAAGCAGGTGTAGTCACGTGGACATTTCCCGTGCTCATTATATAACCTACTAGCGACCCGCCCTCGCTTCGCTCTGGGTACTATTTTATATATAAACCTTCCGTGAAAAATTATCTAACTGATGGTGAAAACCGCATTAAAATCTAAGCGTACATACATACAAAGGCACAGACGGCGAGAAGCGACTTTGTTTTATATCAATATGTACTGATTAATTAGGGATTCCAACTTCGAAATTGTAATATTATAAGTCAAACAATTTGCACGTTTTCTAGGTTCTTTCAGGCAACACGAATATGACCCTAAGTCATGTCAAAAGATTTTGGCATGCTCGAACGCCTGCTCTACAAATCGACAGATGCATCAGCAGATTCCGTAAGATTATGTCAATATTTTGACGTAACCTTATGGAATCCGCTGATGCGTCATTCGATGTGTAGAGCAGGCAGAAGGAAGCACTGACCGCGAATCAAAAAAATATAAGGGCCCCTTCCCACTTAGCGTCTTTCGAGCGTCGGCGTTCCCGCGACGCTCGAAAGACGCTAAGTGGGAAGGGGCCCTTAGGCGTCCGTATCAAATCGTACACTCTCAAACAAATGCCTAAGGATATCACTCTAAAATAAACTAAAATAACAACTGAGCACCAAACAAAGCGACTACACATGTAAACAATAAGTAAACCTGTGACAAAGATAAATCATTACTATCAATTTATCAGTGTTGATAAAGGACATATCGAATATACGTCGATACTGCGTGTCAAACCGCGCCGAAACCTGAACAGACGATGCACTAGAAATGGAATTGAATAATAATGAGTATAAAACCCGTGTTTAATTATATCAAAGTATTTATACTATAAAATTCGCATCAGAACCGTATATTTAGGGTTCCGTACCCGAAGGGTGCCTAACGGGACCCTATTACTAAGCGTACGCTGTCCGTGCGTCCATCCATCCGTCCGTTCGTCCGTCCGTTCGTCCATCAGTCCCGGAAATTTGATAGTTCTCGAGGGATGAGCGAAAAATGGCTACTCTGACGGATTCACGGGGAAAAGCTAGTACCTATAAAATAAAAGCTATCTCACTTTAGTAATTTTTCGCTTAACCTTCGGGAACTATCAAAGACATTATTATCTATTAACGTCTTTCAAACCGAAAATTTACCTAATCATCTTAAAGACCTTTTAAATACACTCTTAATTTTAAAACATTTACTCGTACACCACAAACAAGGGTTTAGTTACTTATTAAATGTACTAAACAAAAACAATGTTATCAAATTTCAAAACCTCAATTGAAAAATCAGCTCGACGGAATCTAATAAACCTTAATGAAGGAAATAAGCATGACTGCGTCGGAAATTTAAAACAGGGACGACACAGGCGTTGCGTCGTCTGCAAAGACTTATGTCATGCAAATTTCTTTAATAACTGGCCTAGAAGTAGGTACCTTCCTAACGCAATGCGAAATGCGTAAGTGTTCAAGATACATCTTGAACGCATTTCTCATATCGCATCAGTTAAGCCGTAATTACACTGAGTCAGCGGCCAACGCGTTTGGTTCAAATCTAAACTTAAAATGAAGGCAGATTGATCCAAGTGCGTTCGCCGCATTCGGCAAAAGACTCAGTGTAATATTGCCGCTTTAGATACAAGTATAAATAAAAAGTCTAGAAGTAATTAAATATTACGAAATACCTCATATAAATAATAAGCAAAGAAAAATAAAGCGTTTATTCCTATCGATTAATGTAACCGACAGCAATTTACTAATCTAACTAACCGCCGACAATTTTAGCCGTTTAACCCACTTAATACTGAAATGGATACAACAACGGTGTACTAAGTACTAGATCACTTGAATTTTATATCATGAAGGTCACCAAGCAAGCGCACCAGGTGATTGGTGACCGACATCCATACGAGGGCTAAAAATAGACGCAATATCAAGGACGGCCAATAAATCCAATCAAACGGCATAAAAAGGCCGTTAAGCAAATTCGATTTTCGAATTCTAGAATCCGGCGGAACTGCATTTGCGCTAATAAAAAGGGTTAGGAATGTAACATATGTTTCTTGGACATTCAAAATTGGAACCGCCTTGTCATAAACAAATTACGGACGGCGGTTGGTTAAATAGGTTGGTAAGAAAAGAGGTTACCTTTGTATCACATTTCCTTAGCAAAATAACTGAAATCCTTTAGTTTGTTAATGATGAAGGTGCAACGCTGGGTTAGTCTTTTAGGCGACTGGGTGTTTTTGACAGGTGTCACGAGGGGCGCATGTGTGGTGGTTTAGCGCATGCGTAGTGGCTGATTGAGGGAGGCTGAAATTAATTTTATGTGGGCGGGGGCTCGATAGCGCTGTTGCGTCACAGGATAGAAACTGCATCTGGAGACACGTTGCAGGAAACGGAAGATAACCTCTTAAACCTTAACTTGTGCATTTATTTAAATAGCGATAACAAATAGCAAATATTTTATCTCCTATATGTCTAGAGTACGAGTAGGTACCTACTATTTATTTTACTTGGCTCCGATTGAATTAATCAACACTTAATGGGTTCGGTCCGTCGGCTGGTCTCCGGTGTCAATGTGACGTACGACTTTATGGGACACCCTGTTTGTGACCCGAGAAAAATCTCACTTAGATAACGATCCAGTCTCACACAAATTGACCTGGTCCCAAACTAAGCTCTAGGCTTGTACTATGGGTAGGTACTAAACAACGATAAACATACTTATATAGACGAATATACTTAAATACATACAAAACATACAACTCAGGAACAAATACTCGCGCTCATCACACAATTCTGCCCTTACCGGGACTCGAACCCGGGACCGCTAGCTTCGTAGGCAGGGCCACTAACAACTAGGCTAACCGCCGTCGTCAAAAATCCCACTAATATTATAAATGCGAACGTTTGTGTGTGCTAGTATGTTTGCTACTTCTTCACGCTGAAATGGCTGGACGGATTTGGATGGATGAATGGCTACCATTTATCCCGAAAAAAAAAACGCTGTTCCCAAGCAATGGCAACATTACTAATCTAAAAGCTACTAAATAATAATTGTCATTATTGCGCTCCTCAATGTTAACATTTTTGTTTAGACTGACTTGTTCGCCTACTGATTAGACTGTGTAAACGAAGATAAAGCCCAGACTTCGTAGATTCAATTCCCATCGGAAAGGAGTATGTATATCGCTATAAAAATGTGGAAATAGTCGCTTAGTAATAAAAGGTAATAAAAGTCAGGACGTTAAGCGCTAAGTCTTACGTTAGAATATCGAATAGATGTTTTCCCTAGCACCTTTCAAATGTGACGTTCTCAATATAAAGGGACCTTATTGAGAACGTCACAAATTTTATCTCGTGCATGCATATTAAGCCCGCGGTTGAGATAATTTTGCATCCGGAGAGGCCACTCCATAGATGAGTATTTTATATTTTATATTCGGGCCACTCGTTGAGACAGCGCGGACGGGACGAGACGTGCGATGTTCTCGGTTGTTGTTTTTGTTGTGTCCAGTGTGGTGGTGAGTATTTATTTACTTTTAAAGTTATTTAACCATTATCTAAACGGTTTGTGGAGTTTCTTGCGGCGCTTCTTCTCCGCAATGATGGTCTTGTCCGAAGCGTTGGTAGATTCACTCTATATTACTGACGTGTAAAAGAGCCCGTATGTGGCCAATTTACTGAATAAATATTTGACTTAGACTTTGACTTTGTTTATTTCAATATTAGTCATTTTTCGCTTACCTCTCGGTAACTATCAAATTTTCTAGGAGAAAGAGTATGTTATGTGTTACTCCAGTTAATAAACTATCTGTGTGACAATTAAATTTTATAAAAATCGGTCGAGCCGATCTTGAGTTTTAAATTTATATATTTAAAGAATAACATGTGAAGTCGAATAATTTAGTTATGTAAATGTACTTCCAATACGGATAAACTTAAGATGGGACATAAGTTTTTTAGCTAGCTTGTATAAACTATACACAAAACAGAATCCTTTTGCGTAGTAGCATTTTTTAGAAAAATACGTAATCATACAAACGGCTGAAATTTCATCCAAATCCATCCATCCGTCCAGCCGTCTTAGCGTGACACACCGAAAAAAATATTTTTCTACAATACTACAAGAACGTGTAGTTGTGAAATATGTAGTTATCTCAACTAAAATCTGGTAGCGTTCATCAAAAATCTGGTAGCGTTCATCAAAAATGTTGTATCGTGTATTATGTTGTTTGTAACGTTTTGTTTTGTACGCCACTACACGAGTCTAGTTAAACGCAGTTTTGTAGTAATTAACAATTGCATTGCTTTAATAAAGATCCAAGTGTAATAAATACAAAATGTTTTGTATTTTTATGATTATGCATCGTAATACGAACAATTGCAATGTATTAATAAAGATGCAAGTGTAATTGATACAAAATGTCAGTTATTTGTATTGTGCGCATTGTAATGTGAACACATCAACTAGCTGCGGGTATTATGGTTTACCGTATATTATAACTAGAACAGTCTGGTTATGTATACAAAGAGTTTTGTCGTCACATATACAGCAAGACAATACTGTACTGATAACCAGATTCTGGTTCCTAGTACGAGGTATTTTTTTCAGTGCACACACACTCACAAACTTCCGTTTTTATAATATTAGTATGATTAGTGTCATATCATATATATACCTTTTTTGTTATAGCTATGCCACGGGGATATTCAGTCGCCGCCGGCGCCGCCGCCGCTCTCATGCGGACAAATTCCAACTGGCGTAAGTATCTGAGTATGCTGCCCGCATAAATAACTTACAGCCTGCCTGGTTTCCTGCGGTCTGCGACTATAGCATCATACTTATCAACCGGGTATAGCGTATGATACCTCATCATCATCATCATTTCTGCCGAAAGACGTCTACGGCTGGATATAGGCCTACCCCAAGGTTTGCCACAAGGACTGGCCCTGCGCCGCTCGCATCCATCGGTTTCCCGCAGTCTTAACCACGTCTTCCGTCCACCTTGTTGGAGGTCTGCCCACACTGCGTCTTCGGGTACGCGGACGCCAATCGAGAACGGCCATCTGCTCTGAGAGTGATAAGCCCCGTCCACTGCCACTTGAGTCTAGCAATTCTTAGGGCTATGTCGGTGACTTTGGTTCTCGTGCGGATCTCCTCATTCCTGATTCAATCACGCAGAGATATTCCGAGCATACTCCCCATTGCCCTTTGAGTGACCTTGAGCTTTCTTATGACGCCCATCGCCAGCGCCCACGTCTCAGTACCGTAAGTCATCACTGGCAACACACTGGTCGACTTTCGACTTAAGACATTGCGGTATATTGGACAAGAAGATATCGCGTAGCTTCCCGAATGCTGCCCAACCGAGTCGGTATGATAACTAATTGTATGTAAATATGTTGACGACGCGGTTAGCCTAGTTGGTAGTGACCCTGCCTGGGTAATTCTCCGAGCGTTTCAACCGCTCTCATTTTCCTGGTCGCATTAATGTCGATATTCCTGTAGCTTTGGATGCTATTTTGGGTTATCTTGTAGTGTGCCCTGACTTCTACAAAATAACTGAAAATGCTATCCTAATCTATAGGGAATTCGACATAAATGCGACCAGGAGAATGAGAGCGGTTGAAACGCTCTGAGAATTACCGGCCTACGAAGCTAGCGGTCCCGGGTCCGAGTCCCGGTATGGGTAGGTATTTGTGTGATGAGCGCGAGTATTTGTTTCTGAGTCATTAATGTTTTCTTTGTATTTAAGTATGTATTTCTCTATGGAAGTATGTTTATTTATTAAAATCAAGTAGAATTTACAATATTCTGTTAAACGAAACTAGATTTTTTTCTCCGTGTAGTTTATTCATATATTTTGCTTCGACGCCGTCGTTTTTATAACCAGCCGGTTTTAAATTAGATACAGAGAATACATTTGTCTGCTTGATAAACCTAAATATGTACCTATCTTCGGCAATGGGGCGCATGACCCCGTCGCCCCTCTAGATATGCCGCTGCAAAAGGTCAAGATGATAATGGATTGAATCTCCTCGGGTCTGTTGACCTGACAATACGTTAAGCGAGTGCTACGCGGTTTTAAAACAAGGTCACCTTGGTAGAAGCAAGCTGCTACACGGTTTCAAACAAGCACATTTATTTGAAGCGCGTGCTACACGGTTTCAAACCATGGTTTTAAACCAAGTGACCTTGGTAGAAGCGACATGCTACACGGTTTCAAACAAGCCCGTTTGTTTGATATCTGCCAAGTGCGTTTAGGGTCATGCGAGGTTTCGTTTAAAACCACTGTCTTGCACACGCATTACGTAACAAATAAGAGTAAATGTTATATTGAAATTAGGATGATATTTATTTATTAGTTTATTTTTTATCTTCGTTATTTATATTATTTTTTTTTTATGTTTATTCATGTCTGTTTGTTTTTCATAAGTTCTTACCCTTAAATTGGCAAATATAAAAAAATCGTGAATTCAAACCCCCTTTGATTTTTAATCAGCATAAAAAATGGTAGCTAAAAATATATATATTAAATTAAATGAATTAAGGGTTAATTCAAAGGTTAGCTGGAATAAATCCCTTAAACGAATATTCGTCTTTGTACTTATCTGTTTTTGTAACGCCTGTGTTCTTGTTTTTGATTGTTTTAGAATATGTAATAAAGAGTTTACATACATAATATATACATAAATATATATGTGTCTTCTATTTGCAGATCTACAAATGTCTTGGATACCCACGGCTGGTCACGTCTACTGCGTTAGCGCAGTGCAAAAAATCGAATGAAGTAAGTAATATTTGTTTCTGAGTCATGGATGTTTTCTATGTATTTAAGTATGTATTTCTATATATAAGTATGTTTATCGTTGTCTAGTACCCATAGTACAAGCCTAGAGCTTAGTTTGGGACTAGGTCAATTTGTGTGAGATTGTCCCCTGATATTCATATTCATTTATTCATTTAATGCCATGTTGCTACTATGTTTCAGACAATGAAAGGGACAGAGTTCTAGCAGTCATAGAGCTCCAACCCTTTCTATCTGGAATCTGGCAGGTTTAACAGTATACATACTTTTTGTATTTGTATGTTTGTATGTATGTATGTGACCGAAAATCGGATGTTCCACTATACTCCTATTGGACCGATAATAATAAATGGGGTGTCATATGATTTTTTGGTTTGTAGTTTTTTATTTGATCAGCATCAAAAATCAGCAGTTAAATCAATTAACCTGCATATAATGTTTTGGTTCGCAATAAATAAATAACCGGGTGCAACACTTGGTGCGCAACTAATAAATCAAATATTATCAACAAATTAATCAATATTAGGTACCTAAGTTTAAAATATGATGTGTCCGCTAAATAAATAATCGCGATCCAAAATAATTATTTGATCCGCAAAATGATTAATTAGTAGGTAGTCAGCAAGATTACACAACTGATAAGAAGTAAAATTTAAGTCGTTAGCAGAAATATCAAATTTGCTAAATTAGGTCAATTTCAACTTTATAGGTTAGGTTAGGTTAGAGTTGTGTCAAGGCGCGAAGCGTCTCAACCACGCAGAATAGGAGCCCCGCAGCGGAGTTCCGTCGCCTTTGTCGTACATTTCTATATTTATTAGGCATTATGCTTCCGTGCTTTAGCTAACAGAAATTATGATATTTTAGCTGACCATAAGTTGGTGACAAAATCGTCAATATTCTGCCAACCGTTTAAATCATACCTTAAAAATCATAAGGGTATGTCATAATAGTTACCATTGGGTTTTAGTTTTTGAGGTTAGGTTAGGTTATTTAATAAGGCGACCGTAGCTGCCGCGAACAAATTAGGTCTGTACTTATATCGTCTTTACACTGTTGCGGTCTTCCACAGCATGTAACCCCTTTTCCTTTTTACCATCTAATCTTCAAAATCCAATAGGTCCCTCCGACACTCAAGTAAATCCATAATTAGCATCTTCAGCTCCCCTACTATAATTGCCCCAACTAAGATGGCATTCGTAAGTGTGTATGTTTGTTCCACGACAAAATGATCCGATCTCCATAAAGTTTGCTACAGAAATAGTTGAGGTAAATACAATTTTTAAGGTCGAACATAAGCAGAAATCCTCAAATACTTTTAAGCTAGTTTGAGGATCACATAAATGTTTTTTATTTTATTTTGATTATTACCTTTTTCTTTCAGTGCGAGCGTATGAAGTGCTTGTTCAGCAAGTCAGGCTGGATGAACGGCGACGTGGTGGACCAGGCCAAGCTGATCGCCCACTTCGACCAGTTCGCGAAGGACCACCCCGATTGGGCACCAGCTGTGCAGCATACGAAGGTATGTGCCACGTGGAGGTATATTACCACTGGCCCGCCGTTTCTTCGACGCGCAATACGACTTCTCCTTCATCATCATCATCATCATCATCAGCCTATATTAGTCCACTGCCCGAGGGCGTCCTACACTACGTTTGCCGAGTCGCGGTCTCCGCTCAAGAACACGTTTACCCCAGCGGTTGTCGGTTCTTCGCGAGATATGGCCGACGCACTGCCACATCACTGTCTTCTCCTTACAGCATTTAAGAAGGAGTCAACATTGGCACGATTCTCTAATGGGATTATTACATTATCCAATTTTTAGGAGATCTAAAATCGGTTCCGAAATTTTTTAACTAGGTATATGAATAGGAAGTCTTCCTACATCCTAAAGTTCGGATTCTTAAAAAAATCTGATGGCTTTCGATATTTAACGGCTGTTTCACAATCGTCAAGAAAAGCATATCTGTCAAATAAATTTTACCCCTTTCCTTTTCTTACACTTGAACATAAACAAGGAGAGGGTTATCTTTAACCAAACCCACACACACACTCAAATACACACACACACATTCGCTCACACACACACGAGAACACACACACACACACACACACACACACACACACACACACACACACACACACACACACACACACACGCACACACACACACACACACGTACTTTCTTTCTTAATATTAGACAAGTTTCTGACTGTCTCTTGTCTTAAGTTTAGTTTTAATTTTAGTTTTATATTAATTATAATTTTAATTCTAATTTTAACCTAACTTTAATTTCGATGGTCTAACTTTAGGACATTTGTTAAACCTATTGTTTTTGGAAGAGCGGGTTCTCCTGATACAAGTATTGCTATACTTAATAGGAGATCCCAACCTTATTGTGAAATGCACCCCTACTGTGGAACCAAATAAACTTTTTTTTTTTTCTAACTGACAGATGAATTTACTCGTCGATTGTGAAACAGGCCCTAATACTTTTAATGAATTGACAACTCTCCTCTCCGACCTTAGCAATGCGTTTGTATTATTATGTAGAATTAGGTTCTTTACTCCGTAGGGCCAAGAAGTGTTGCTTAAGTCCGCCTTTACATGGCTTCAAGGGTCACTTTTAGAGCATGAAAAGTGAGATATTTTTATTATTTTCAGACTGAGTGCTTGACAGGAGCCCTGCAACCCCTGGGCATTACGGTGAACTGCCCGCCGTACGACATCATGCACTGCGCGTTAACTGCATTCTTCAAGGTAAAATGTTCCTAGAATCATACCCGAAATAGTGGTGGTGCCTTCTACTTTGAGCAGCGACTGTAGGGGGTTGCTACCACCGTCTTCCAAATTACAATACAAACAGGTACTGCTCTATGGAACACAACACAAACATTACTGCAAGGAAAGGGAATACAAAAATGAATGCTTGATGGTGAGTCAACAGTCTTATTACTAAATAGCAATCTCTAACAGACAAACCACCCAACATCTTTCCCAATAACATTTCGCCAAGTAGCAGTGTTCGCATTCTTGTATTCCGGTGTGGGGGTGAGACGGCAGGTAACGTGAAATGACTAGCGTAGATAAAAGATTTATTCAGTAAGTAGGCCGCACGGGCACTTGTACACGTCAAAACCTACCAGCGCTTCCCAAGAGGAGACCACTGCTGAGAAGAAGCGCCGCGAGAAACTCAAGAAGCATCCCATCCTGGTCCTCAGGGTTAACAACGCTTATGCCATCTTGAGATTGTAAATGTCCATGATCCTGAAATTCCACTTACAAACAGGTGGCCTGTACGAATTTGATAGTTCGTGAGGGAACAACGATATACGACTTCTACACGGAGAGTCGCGGGCAAAATCAAGTTAAAATATAATTAGGAAACACTGTCATATGCCTATAGATTATAATATGATTCTTCGATCAAGTTTATATTATTAGGCCATGATTCCACCAGTGGGCTTAGCATGCGTGCAGGAGATAAAATGTGACAGGTGCTAGGGAAATGAATACAGATATTCCATATTCTAAAGTAAGACTTAACGCTTAAGGTTTAAAATAAAAGTGTCCCATCTTGATAAAATCGCTATAAAAACGTGAAAATCGCAATAGTCGCTTAATTAGTAATAAAAGGTAAGAAAAGTTAGGACGAGACACTTTTATTTAAAACCTTAAGCGTAAAGTCTTAACTTAGAATATAGAATAGAATGTATTTCCCTAGCACCTGTCAAATTTGATCTCGTGCATGCATGTTAAGCCCGCAGTGACCTGATTAGTTTGATATATGTGATGTTATCAATATAAAGGGACCTTATGGAGGAAGGCAGTTACGCTCTTCTTATTCTTGTACCTATACGAATACTATGGTAACAGTTCTAAAAACGGCGTAACTGCCTGCCTCCATAAAGTCCCTTTATATTGAGAACGTCACATATGTTAGCCTGTAAGGTATTTGTAAATATGGGTCTCTTCGTTTCCTAAATGAAAACGTTTCCATTCTATTATATGAATAACATTGGTATTCTATTCTTAGAACGCGACCCCCTCTCAATGGTCCACGTCAGCCGAATGCACGTACCCTCGGCAGTTCGCAGCAGCCTGCCCCATCTGCCCTGAGGACTGCTTCGCACCAGCTATCCCCTACGGCTCCTGCAACGCCTGCAAACTGCTGCCCCAATCGCCCTGACCTTACTACCCTACTACTTATTCGGTGTCAGCAAAAGTGTTTGGAGAAAGTTAAATAAAACCGGACTGGAGACTAATACCACGCCTATAAATTTAATATAGCCTTATGATTACGACACGCACGTTCTTAAGGAATCATAATGACAGCCGATATCGATACATTAGTTTAGGAGCTGGTGTAAAATCCGATTTTCGATTATATACATAAATTATAATTAAAATCAATATTGTAGAACCATATTATAATGACTACACTACATTTATAATTAAATGACTTGTAAAATGTTTATTTTTTACCAATAAATTATGTATTCTGTATTCTGTAAATAGATACCTACTAAATTTATGTCAGGTAACTCTTCTACTTGCTCCGCGCAGTCGAAGAAAAATGGGCCAGGATTTTCTATGCCTAAAATAGAAATGAAAATGCAAGGTAAATTTTCCAAAATTGCATTTATCTTGAAATAATTATTCGGCAGTCCCATGGCTACTAGTATAGTATTAATTGTCTGTGCCCATGGTGATTCACAATCAGAGGGCTTATTGCCTAACGCACTCGCGATCGCGATCGACTTGAAAGTGACACAATTGCTTTCATTTTGTAGGCAGATTTGACTTCAACTGTCAAATATGAAAGCGATCGCGATCGCGAGTGCGTTAGGCAATAAGCCCTCTGGTCTCACCTCTTATTATGAATTACTTTAGTTTTTTTTACAATTATATACTCGTATTAAAAATAACGAATTTGTTGCTCAAATTACCACTTCCCAAATAGCACAAAAGCTGTATAAGAGCTTATACAGCCATTATAACTCTAGTTTCAGCATTTTAAGGGCTGTATAAGCTGCTATACAGCCTGTGTGCTACTTGGGTTTGTTACCAATCCTCACGTCCCTTTGCAAATAACGACCACTGCGTTGCAAATAACGACCACTGCGTTGCAAATAACGACCACTGCGTTGCAAATAACGACCACTATAAAAGCTTTATTCGGTCCTAAACTTAAAATCGAATCTTAAAATCGCGTTTTATTAAGATTTATCCAGTTCTGCACAGAAGTTATGCTCTTAAATGTACGTTCACGTTAAGGGACAGTTTAGGCATAGAAAAGTAGAATGCCCAAATCCATTTCACACACTGTGACACTTCACAGTAAACTAGGTAAGTACCTAAAATTTCCAAATTGTATAATGTAAGCAAACTAGTTATTATGTACATTTATTACAATAAAGTGACAGATTTCGTTTAACAATTTTATTTTCTTGAATTTTTCTTTAGCAAGAATACACAGATGGTTAATATTCAGAACATGCTAACATTTATTTTGAGCTAACATCGAAGTTGGATGAACATAAAAACCTTATACCTATCGGTGACTACGTGGCTATCTTTAAAAACCCATTAAAATGGGTCTCTATTGTTTGTCATAGATTCATATTCCATAATAGACACGTTTTACCTGGCTTACCAATAAAACGCAATACGGAAGTCTGCAACCGGTAATCCCTTCTAAACCGTGATTTTTCAAAAATAGATTTTTCTCAAAATTAAATACTTCTACTATTATTCGTTTACGTTTGGGTCACTTTTGTTTGCCTGTTTTTCTAGCTAAATTGAGAATATAAGACAGCTCAATTTGTGAGTGTGGTCTGGCTGAAGGAACGCTGGAGCATTTACTTTTGGATTGTCCTAAAATCCTAGTTTCTTTGTATAATCTTCTTCCACGTGGTATTAGTCGTCCAATTAATGTCAATTTTCTGTTAACATTGGTCTTTTCCCCGTTTTGTAACATTTTAAATAGCTTTCTCACCAAAAATAAAATTAGGCTATAACTAAATATTTATATTTATGTATTTTACATTCTCATAAAGGGTATACTGGCACACCACCGAACATCGTTAACGCACCGTACGTGACGGATTGTCAACCTCCAGTGCACTATCCAACCTCGACACTGGCAGAATCATCGAAGTATCGATGGGGCCAATATTTTAAAAAAATTGAATTGAATTGAGATAGGCACTACGTTTCCCGCCAATTTCCTTTCTCTTTACTTGCAGTAGGGATGTAGGTACGTTTATCAATAACGTGCGTCAATACGAGTATAACGTGCGTGAGTAAACCGTTGAGTGTTCGTTTTTTGTTTCTAATAATGACTCACGCTAGTTTAAATTTGATTAATTTGCTATTATAGTATTTTTAATCCACGACGTTCCACCCCAATTATTCATTTTAAATACATTTACGTACAATACACATATAGCCTGGCAAAAAAAGTCGAGCGTGTGGTGACAGCTGGAACTACAATATTTTCAAATGGCAACCAGCACAGGTGAGTGTAAACCTTGGATCATGTTGCCTATTTCATTCCGAACAGCGCCCTAATTTTTTTGCTCGACGTTTTTGCCAGGCAACGTCAATTTAAATGGCGGAGTGCGCCATCTTAGAGTGAAAAGAGTTTAATATATAATTGCTACTATTCTTACAACACATTCAAAAGTTCCCTTTATAATTACAATATAAGAAAACAAATCTGCACAACAAATTCAAAAAATAGTTTATTCTATCACAACGTTATACCTCCTCGCTCGTATTAAAGAAGTCATTTTTCAACACTGGCGAAGATTCCTCGTCCTGCATATGGGATGGTAACTTATTGTCAAAGTGGGGGTACTTGGGGTGCCACCAGTCGAAGACGTATATGTTGACGACAGTGTCGATCACGATGGACTGTTCTGGAATGATGTCTCTGGATATGTTGTGGGAGCTCGTGCTGAAGCCAAGATGGAGCCGGTGGTATCTGAACCCTGGGGCCAGGACTACGCTGACTGAGGTGAGCGTCATTCCCATGAGTGGTGGGACTTCGTGGAAACTTTGGCAGGTTACCTGGAAATTATAGAGAAATGTGAGACAGAAGTTGAAATGTCCGCTCCGTTCACGTCTTGCCGGCAACAACTCTCTGTGTCCCAAACTGAGGGCTTCCCCACATTGTCCATTCACTATTTGCAATTGGTTTGCACACTGGTAGTTGCTACTATAACAAAGCACGAACCTAAAGTGACGCATCTGCGTAAACTGGTTGCGTTAATCGACAGCTATTGGATTTAGGCCGTGCTCAATTAATACTACCACTATATGCAGATCCCTTAAAATTGTTTCGTGTATGGGTAATACGAGTAAAATAATGCTTTTCATTAATTGGTCTATTGTACCCTGTCATAATAAAGTAATCACCAGCTAAAATTATTTCATCATTATGCCATATTAACCAGTGTAACTAAATAATTAAAATTCTTTGGGTTAAGTAATGGAGAATGAACAATGTAATATATTATATTTTATTTGCAACATAAACATTAATAAAAGCAAAAGTAAAAGAAAATTAACTTATCTTAACAGAAGATATGATGCAATTAAATCAGAGTATTTAGAGAATGAACACAAAATAGCACCCAAGAATTATTTAAAATAAAGTACATTTATAATATAAAAGATCTGAAATTATTTTAAAACCAATTTGTTAATAAATTTAAAGCATATTAAGTTCGACATCAAAGACAGTACTACAATCTGGGGGCACCGCCAAGTCAAGCAAAAAAAGGCACGGCAGTACCATACTTTTTCTGAAGCCATTCGGGCCATTTTCGACTCCCTGTATAATTTATTTCACAGCCATAATTGTAATCAATTAATTTATTTTGTCTTGCAAATCTGCACTTTATTATTATTTTGACACCAGGGTATTTTTATGCCCCTTTCATTTGTATGAGAACCAAAACTAAATCACTCCCTATAAAACTAAATTAAATTAAACATTTACCTGCAACACCTGACAATCTTCTTCCGGGTTAGCATCAATACGTCCCAGCTCATCAATCATGTTCTCCACCACCTCCCGCCTCCGCAGCTGCTGCTTCTTAAACTTGAAGAACACCAGCCAATATATTGGGCCCTTACAATACCATACATTCGTACAACGTCGACGCACTAACTGATGAGGCTTACTGTCCTGCAAAGCCTCTTGTCCAATCTTCCAAACAAATGCATCGTAAGTATGATGCAAAGCTCGAATTACTCTCTGCCTCAATCCATATACTTTGAAGCTATTCTCAATCCTGAGTCTCTGTGGTAGCCGAGGATGGTTCTGGCAATACTTTTTATATAACTTACGCCAAAACGATTCTCTTTTTGTGCATTCATATGTAGCTTTATTTATACCAGCAAAACTAGCAATCTGCTCTGGCTCAATATATGCTGATAGCAAATAGAACAGAATTTCAGGGTATACAATACCTGGCCTGCTGTCTACGTCATCATTGTGTTTAGTGTAAGTATTTCTTTTCTTGTATACAAACTGCTTGGACCCATCTGCATCTATTTCTTCAACAATGTCGAAGTCTGTGGTGATCTCATCCCAGGACAGTTCCGCTGCGTCTGCGGAAACTGACTTTTTTAACCGTGTAACAGGTTTTGACGCATTGGCTGAATCGTTCAAAGTAAAATCTGTAATGGGAATAGAAAAATTTAACTAGAAACCAATATGAAAAACATAAATAGAAATTAAAGTATAAGACATATTTATTCATTGCATTCGTAAATGCTCATGAATTATCTAATGCACTATAGGCAGGAACGTGCCAAGTACTAGCTAGTAAATCATAAAATTATGAGAACGATGATAAATCTTTGTTTCAAAACATCACGGAATAGTAGGTTATTTCGGAGTTTCAATTAACCAAATTACCTGAATTTGAACTCTTCCATATTCCCTTTTTTTTCGGCATTTAGCCCTAAATACAGATGTAAACAAAACAAGTGTTTTCAACACTAGTCGATAATAATGATAATAAGTAATCCGTCAAACAGATACTTCGTTATGATGATTAGTTGAAACTTTTGTTAAAGAATACATGAATTGATAAGTAACTTAAAACTACTCAAATTGAGATTATAGATTATAGATGTTGAGAAATTGAGGAAAATAAACAAGCAATCCCCTATCTCGGCTCCATTTCTGACTTGACAGTGACGTTACATTGACATTAAACATGTCTATGGTACCTATCGATTTTATGCCATCGCGTCCGACTTGTATGGTTTCATTTGGAACACGAAATACCTAATCCAAAAGATAGGTACTGAATTAGTTTAAAAGTGGTTGTAAATTTTGTATTAGGCAAGTAAGGCCCTAAAAACATTTTGATGAATATGAGAAAAAAATCGTTTATATTATATATGAACAGTTCGACGTTTATTTATTATTAACAACCTTCATAAACAGTTATAAAATCGCTTGAAGCGCCCTCTATCAACACCCTAGAGCTTGTATCATAGCATAGAGTAAGAATTATTTAGAAGCGTATTATTATCATACCCCCAAACAACTAAAATGTATTATGTTTTTTATGTTTTCTATGTATTTAAGTATGTATTTCTCTATATAAGTATGTTTATCGTTGTCTTGTACCCATAGTACAAGCCTAGAGCTTAGTTTGGGACTAGGTCATATTGTGTGAGATTGTCCCCTGAAATTTTTTTTTTCTTGTTCTACGTTTATACATCAACTATGTTACGAGCTAGTAAAATGAAGTATTTGTTGCTCAAGTATGTTCAACTTCATTCACCTTTCGGCCAAAACGCTTGAGTTTATTTATATTTAGCCAAAGTTAAAAAAAATGCCCTCAGTAGACGCATGGACGAGATAAAAATTGACAGGTGCTGGGGAAATGAATACATCTATTCCATATTATAACATGCGAGTTCGCCTTTGCTGAGTAAGAGAATGAAACTCCAAATGTTTGACCATGCAGGATTCTAGCAGTTGTTCAGACACGGTCGTCATATGGCGGAACGGGAATTCCACTTAACAAGACAAGACTTGACTTTAGATTAGGGAAAAACCAAACAAGTGCTAGTAAAAATTGTATGTAAAGTTACTTTACCGTTACTATTTAACTTTGGTATCTGTGTGTGTTGCCATTCTTTAATAATCTGTAATCTTTGTTTTGTTTTTTTTTCTTGTGATCGTCGAATAAATGTTTCTATTTCTATTTCTAAAGGGTTCCGTACATGATTACCTAAGTTCCATAGGTTTTTTTTTTTAATATGACCCAAATTTGTTTATGGTAACTAAATACCATTAACTTCTTATAGGTATTTCGGTAATCTATAGGTAAAGAACTATTTCCCTGTATTTTTTTCAAAATTTTATGCCTAGTAGTTTCGGAGATTACGGAGTAATGGTTAATTTTCGCCTATTTTCTTAAATTACTTCAAAACTATTTGTTTTTAATTATAACAAAAATACATTTGAGATTCTCACAACAAGCCCTTTCATTTGATATGTCACAAGATATAGTCTGCGAAACTGTTTTTTTATTTTCTAATTTACCCCCCAAAATTGGCCCCCATGTTTAAAATTCATTTATTTACATTACGTTACGTGTTTGGGTCACAAATTTATATGTGTACCAAATTTCACCTTAATCAGTCCAGTAGTGTTAGCAAATTGGCTGTGACAGACGGACAGACATACACACGAGTGATCCTATAAGGGTTCCGTTTTTCCTTTCGAGGTACGGAACCCTAAAAAACAAAGGGGATTTATTTGGTTATTGTTGGTTACTCATTCACGCTAAAACGGCTGGATAGAATATTGTAAAATTTAAAATAGAAAAAGCTTATACCTTGGATTAATAAATAGGCTACCTTTAGTAAAAATCCGTTAAGTCCTTTAAGACTTCTGAGCTCTGAAAGTTGAGATTTTGTCCGTTTTTTTAACTCGCTTAGGTTAGTTTTACTTATCTACTAAGCCTACCGGCTTGAATTTAGACTTTGCGACACAAGTCTCGACACTTTAATGATAAACAATTTTATATCGGAAATGTACATACCTACAGATTTCGAGAGTCAGTATTGATATTGAGTAGGTGCTTAGAGCATTTTATTCTCTAAAAAGTATGTGTACAGTCAGCCAGCATAAAAGTAAAACAGGCAGTTAAGTAACTTTTCCTATAACATCAAGTCTGTACTGTCACAATAATTAGTTACAGGCCTTACTTAAAGTGTACAGTTATAAATTCTGATCTGTTTCATGGTGTTAGTGTGTCACATCTGATTTAATTTCTAGTCTTTGATGTGATTGACGTTCCAATCCAAGATGGCAGACAGGCCGTTTGAGCCGAGATAGTATGGGATTGTGAGTGCAATTTCTAGGTGTGTCATTCTATATAATGAAATAGAATGTCTTCCGAACTCTTGACTAAACTCTTGTACGAATGTTCTGACAATGTGAAGTTACGTCCTCGCGTATCGTGCGCTAGGTTTAGGTAACGGTTGTGCCGGGACATATGTAAGACGGTGATCGAAATTGTGTTGTTCGGTGTGTCGTGTACACGATTCTTTCTGGTTAGATGGTAAATTAAAATGTGGAATATGATGTGCGACGTGATGCCGACTATATCGGAAGACAGTATCAGCCAGAGGAGTTCGCAGTTTTCGGGGGAGGATGCGAATTTCGAGCAGCTTATGGTGTCGATGCTCGACGAGCGGGATAAGCTCGTGGAGAGTCTACGGGAGACGCAGGAGCGCCTCGGGGACTCCGAGCTGCGGCTCAAGGATGTGGAGAAGGAGCGCGACTCGCTGCACCGCCAGATCGCCGCCAACTTGCCTCAGGTCAGTAACACCGCGGTCTCGTAACACATATCTTCGCCATTGGCGGCCTTGTGAGACCTAGCTATTTAATAAACATGGTGTTTTTGCAGCGATACGTCGTCCGGTATGCGCGAATTTGTCGCAAGTAATTATAACCTAAAAAACTGGTCAAATGTATCCTTAATTAATGAAGGTTTATTTCTTGTGTTATATGGTTTGAGCATGACCAAAACAATACGTCGGTATAGAAACTTTTAAAATGTATTAGCTTTAATTTGGCAATTTATTAGCAGTAAGAGTAGTGTATGTGGGTGGGAGGAGATAATTAAGGTTAAGTACTCTCCCACTTGTTTTAAAATTACACAGGCCGCAAATTGCCCAGTGACCTATCACAAGAAACATGCAATACTATCTTAATATACAAAATCATAGTGTGCTTTTAAGTTCCCTACACAGCAGGTATCTTACTGCCAGATTGGCCACATAAAAAAAAAGTTAAAGTTCTGGTTCTCTTAGGTAAATGAATCCGTGCTAATATTATAAATGTGAAAGTAACTCTGTCTGTCTGTCTGTTACCCATCATGCTTAAATCGCTGAACCGATGATCTAGATGAAATTTGGTATGGAGATAGTTTAAGTCCCGGGGAAGAACATAGGATAGTTTCTATCCTGGAAAATTTGTTAGTTCTCATGGGACACATGATTTAAACTACTTCTAAGATGAAGTTGCGGGCAAAAGATAGTTAGGAAAATAAAATTTTTGATGGGTGAAATCAACATCTAGATGGTTAATTCTGCTGTTCATATGCTATAATGCTGTAATCTAATATGAATGTCCATATAAGATAGTGGGGTTATAGCATGCGGACATCAGAATTAGTGATTGGCCAGGTTGATGACATAATTTGCTTAATAATCATAAGTGTGTAAAAAAAGCTTGAAATTTCTGATGAACCCATTTTGTTACACACTTTAAAACTTAATAAATAACTAGAAGTGCAAGTAACTTTATAATGTAAAATATTGCTTAGTAAACTTAGTAAGGCAAGACCTTAACCTACATTCAGTTATCAGCCTTCAGGCTTTTTTGCACCTCATTACAATATACAAAGTAACACAACAATAGTAGTCAAGTTAATTAAGTTGAAGTGACATCTTGGTATTTCTATTTACTCAGTTAATATGTGGTCCATGGACCGCCTGTGGTCCTAAGGAGTATATCGCAGCGGGACCCAAAATTACGCAATTAAAATAATTTCAATAAAAAGGAATTTTAAAAGCAATGTGCTAAGAAAGGAGTGAGCACAATCATGCTGATAAACTTTATTTTTGAATGAAAATAAATATATCTACACAACTACACAACACTACACTGTGTATATATATATATAAACAACTTTTTATGCTTAGTTGTTGCATTTGTATCTATATTTCTTGAAGAGATATGCCAAAACTCCTCAAGAAATGCGACAAATAAGCACAAAGCAACTTTTTTTAATTAAAATTTGAGACATTACTTGTTGCTAACTTATGCTCTACTCCACAAACTTGTGGAGTTAAATTTCACATTCCGCTTTGTTGATTTTTTAAATTGAAAAACCCATTTAGTTTAACAAATAGGTATGTTTAAGTTTTCATCAACAGGCATTTCCACATACAGGAGTTATAATTTTTTGGTGGTCACAGGTCTAACCTAACCTATGTATCCCATGCTTAAGATAACCTGAAAACAATAAGGTTCAGTAGAAATTAGCTTTAGATGAAATAAAATTTGTAGAACAACACATTTTTGAAAATGTTAATTATGCAAATAAGTCTTTATTTGGTTGGGGTTTTTGTAAGTATGTCTTTATTCAGTTGAGGTATTGATTTGATGAATGAAGAGGACACGCTTTAGGCTAATATGATCATTAATGGCAATTCTTTTTTGGACAAAATTATAGATGTAAACTATTCTAGTCTCATTGAATTTAACATGTTCATTGAAAATGTATAAACAGATATGGGATAGAGTAAACTGTCAAGAAAATTAGCAAAGGGATATCTAGTTATAAAGAAAAGCGACTGACTAGCACCATTTATTTTACATTTATTGCATAATCTACACCAGTTATTACATACCTATTAGATAATAAAGTAAACAACCAAGAACTTGTAATGACATTATCAATAACAAAACAATAATTACATAGTCCATCAAATCACATAGGTTTTTCTATGGAAAATTTTAATTAAAATATGTATTGCTATTACAATATAAACGAGCTTCCAAGTAAAATACAGTTCATATAGGAGATAATATTGAAGACTGATTTTTCCAATCCCCAAATAAGTTTATCCCAGGTTAAGTTATTGCTTTCCTTTTCTTTGAAAGAAAAGGACAGTGTGGGAATTAACTGACATATAATGTTATCTGGAGGTTGAAAAATCAGCCCTAAAATTACTAAATAAGTTTTATGCAGGGGAAGTCAAAGCCTAGTATTGCCTAAATGAATGCCAAATGAACCCTGGTGCCTGGGTAGTACAGAAAACCAAAGAATTACTGCTACCAGTCCATAGCAACCTAGTCGCTGAAGTCCCAAAGTAGTAATATTTCTACTGACGCTGACTCTAAGAGGTCATTCGCTGAAATTACCACTTGTAACCCAAGTTACCCCCTCCTATCCTATCCAATGGTGAAGTAACAATCTTGACCAATTTACTTGAGTCAGTGATCAGATCATTGCACCCTCAGTAAGCTCTTTTAAGACCTGATTTTATAAATTTCTGAGGAAATAAAAACTCAAGGCTGTATTTGTTATGCACAAATCAGCTATTGGTACTTCTTGTGTGTAAATAAAATAATAAATAAATCGGCATTCACATTTGTCTGATGTGTTGTGTCGTGATGCTCTCTGACGTGATTTCGTGTTGTGACGTCTTCTGTCGATATTTTGAACCAAGATCGTCAGAAAACCCGTGCACACTTGTCTGATACGTTGTGACGCGGCCGCTCCGCCTCACCCATTCTGACGCAGACCGGGATCGCTTGTGATGCGACACAACACAAGCCATCACAACACACTGCGTCAGAAAAATGAGAACGTAGCCATATTAAATGTATGAAACCGATACTGTCCTGACGCGTCACGACACAACACATCAGACAAATGTGAATGCGGCTTAATACCTACCTACTTAGTTCTAAAGAATTATATGTAACTACATGTGACATAACGCTGACAATGTAGTACAGTACTGAATTTAACTCATTTACGCGCTCTGTGGGTCAATCGCTTGCTGAGTAGCATTTTATATCCTGAACTCTGTTTATTTATATATACCTACTGTTTTTTTTATGAATGAAGATATCTCGAAGGTAAGTGAAGAGTTTTAAATAAATAATCATTATTATATTAGGTATGGTGACTGGGTAAAGAAAGCATTGTATTAAAAACGTCGAAAATGGTCTGTTGTCCGTCGACGCATGCGGCAGCGGTTTCATACAACACCGCATACCGCGTACCGCAGCGTTGTGCTTTGCGATCAACAGACAAAAGCTTTAAACCGTACATAAAATAAGTATATATAAATTTCAATCGACGCATTTAACTTCCGCTACCTTTCAAGCTACTAAGTAGGTAGGTACATATTCTTTTTTTAGACAAACATCTCTTTATCAGATAACGTTCATTCTGAAACTTACTTACCTAAATAAAGGTGTGATCATACCATCTACTGGCTTGTAATTATACGAGTATGGTTCGAGAGCGACACGGCACAGCCGCTGCTGTCTTCAGCTTCCGTAGAACTAGTTGATTCATCATTTTAGGAATGTGTTTTTGGTTTGTGACAATACGAACGACCAACATTTTTTACGGCGGAAACAATATCGTTAAGGCAACGTTATCGCCGACGACATTAGCACATTTATGTAGTCAGCATTAGGACGCATCGCAACTTACGGAACATTAACCTAATGAGTTACAGGTAGAACGTATAACGTACGCCGTAATCAATGCATCAAGGTCAGTGTTATCAGTTACTGAGGTCAATGGAAAACATATCTCCAATATCTCCATTAGCGTAATGCGGTTATCTGTTATCTGCTACATGAATAACAGTAGCCCGTGACACGATAGGTGACATGAACCGAACCAGGGAAGTAGGTACCTAATTGACGTCTACGAGATGAAAGATTAAGTGGTTTGATAGGCGGGACTCAGCTGGCTGGCTACCAATTGTTGGTCGCTACTCGCTCAGTGTGGCTCTTTCGTTGAGGATTAGTTAGAGGAAGATGTACAGTGCGACAGAGAAGTCGCAAGCAAGCTATGCAAGCCGTCCTGGGCAAAATGACTGACTGTTGAGTTTCTTGCGGCGCTTTTTCTCAAATTGGCTCTTTTGTAATTGCATGCGAAACTGCTTCTTAGGCCGCGTTTCCACCTGAAATAATTTGCTGCGAGAAATCTCCCGAGACTGCTGTCTGACAGACTCGCAAGAAACTTGCAAGTGTAAACTACCGCAAAGCCGAGATCTCCCGCGATTGATCTTTCTAATCTCGCGAGATCTCGGCTTTGCGGTCTTCTGCAATCTCGTAAATGGCGAGATTGCAGAAGACGCTCTTTCAGCCTCTACACTGGTAGAGAATACAGAACGCAAACAATTGTTTGCAAACAGTAATAGTTCTCCCTTAGACCCCCGGCTTCATATAGGTGCAATCAGGTCGCGATTGAGCGCGCTCCAAAAAACACGTGTGTTCATGCTCCTGAACAATCTCGTTAATCTCGCGAGATCTCGTTAGATTTCCGGCCGAGATTAATCACGGTAAATATGGCCGAGATCTCGCGAGATCGAGATTGCAGATATTTTCCGCAGCAATTACTTGCAGGTGTATTTGCGGCCTTAGAATAAATAAAGATTAAAACAGGTATCACGAAACAACTGAATATTTAAACTTTTTAATTATACCACATTAGCGACACCGCAGCCACAATCTCTTGCTCAACCTGAGGTGGAACACCTAGTCAGCAACGTTGGTTGGACATTACCGAGGTTTGTTTATATTACCAAATATTGGTCTTGCGCCAGCCGCTTTATTACGTATAGAAGCGGGCAAACTTCTTGAGCAATGACCTTGGTTGCGCAGAAGCGAAATTTAAATTTTTTTGATGTAAAAGTACATGCGCAAACTTACCCCCACTCCGTCAAATATTTTCACGAAGTTTGCCTATATGCCGGAAATATGTGATAAGGCTCACACATTAAGTAATATCCTTTATCATTAAGTAGTTCATATCTGTTAATATGAAGATTACGATCATTGATCTGTCGTTCTCCTTGCCGATGATTTGCTTGATTTCGATAATTTCATAGATTTGATGTGTGAACGCTTGATCGACATCGGCCGATTTGTGAATATATATTATTGACAATGTAATAGAAAAGTAAAAACTAATGCTCATAACTGGATATTTGGGTCGATCAACTTTTTGTTGTTGTTATTCTGTCCCGTAAGCCAGGAGACAACAGTGATAGTGTTTCTTAGAAAGATGTTTATAATATATACTACTAACATGCTTAGAAGAAAGCCACAAAAGAATGGGCCTACAATTGCCACAAAAAGTAATGTAATGTAGATTTATATCGATTAAATGTATAGTTTTAAAGAGTGACCCAGGAGACGTAACCATGGCAACGAAGTACATCAAAAAGTTGATTGACCCTTTTTCAATTAATGTATGGACAAATGGATAAACTTGGACAAATGTTGCAAGCTAATACGAATTCCCTTGCCGGCTTCTTCTTCTATATAAAAATTAGGCAAGGATTTGACCACACATTCATCTATTTAATGCTTACCTAGATAAGGCCCACTCGCTTTCTGATTGAAATCCAGGTTAGTTTAGGTTAGTGCATCACGTCAACTAACATACTGTTGCCCCGTTTTGACCCCAAAAGAAAAACAAAAAACCCTTTGCTAGACAGTATGTTCAAAGGCTTTAAGGCTTTTATGTAGGTGGTCCCTTTTCATTAAACCCTCTGAATTGAAAGGTATACTTAACCACAGCTTAGCATTCGTGGCTAATGACCCATAACACCCCTGTGCTGTACGCAAATAGTTTTGTTGTTCAAACGCCATAATCTCGACATCTCTGTTGCGAAATGAGACCCTAACTTAGAAGGCCCGAAGAACTGGTTCAGTGCCAGATTATTGGATTTCCGAATAAATTGGAGTCGGTATATTTCTTGTTGAAAGTTCTTGGCATTGTGTCAGGCCGCCATTATCGTTGTGGAAGTTCCAACGGATTGGTAACGGTTTTAGGGCTTCGTCCGTGGTTTATCTTATTATTACAGACAGATTTTTGATTTCGTACTTGTTTACTAATATTTTATTTAAATGCGGTTGCTTGTTTGTTAGGCGAAGCCGAAGTAAGGACTTGAGTTGATTTTTTGCACATATTTAGGGAGTGATGTTTTATTTTCTTATCGTATCTATCCTGTGGATGGGCAAAGGTCTCCTCCGGCTCTGTATGGCGACTTCTGCGTCATATTTACGGAATTAAGACAGAAAGTGGCACAGGAATAAAATATTTGGAAAGATTGGACGTTTCCCGACTCAATCAAGCGTTAAATATTCTGAACATAAAACCGTCAGCATTGTTGTCTGGTATTCAAATAACTTAGAAATTCTCAATCCATTTAGCCCAAAACTTCCCAGACAGTTTTCTTGGCTTCTTGGAAGTGTTATAAGTTACAGTACGGGAATCTCTCTGCCTAAGTTTTTAGAGCTCCCAGTGCTTTAAAAAAGTTATTTCACATCACCAGCTCGAAATGGTCTCCTTTATTTTGTCGCTCAAAATATACGTGCAAGTCTCGTAAGGAAAGGTAATGTCGTTTTGGTGGAGGAAGCGGAGGCACCCGCGATCTAGTGCCCTGGTGAAGTGTTGAACACATTTCGAGGTCGTGTATTCGAGTGCACTCCCTGACATAACGCATTTTCCAGAGCTTTTCGGCGTCGGGTTAGTGTCGATTTAGGATGGGAAATACCGACCGGACGAGACTTTTCGAATTATTCTTGGAGCTATTACGTTCCAGAAAAATATCGTGAACCCAATGTCTATTTGTCAAAATATTTTAGTTTTTGCACCCGGCGAGTTGAGAATAGATTATTACTTATTAATATGGTGAATTTCTTATCCGTAAATTGAAACAAATCCCAATGCGACCCCAAAAATCTATTAACTGTCAGTTTTGATACCCAGAAATGTATTGGATTTTAGTAATAAAACAAGATACAAGTCTATTTACTGTCTAGAACAATGATGGCCCATATACTAATGTGCAATTTTATTTGCAAATCCTATTTAAATTCCTTCTCGACTGAATCTAATCCTTGGATTTTTAGAACATTTACACTTGTATTTATAGAAAATGTTTAATATTTCGTTAATGTTATAATATTCGCTGCTTACTAAATATTTTAATGTCTGTTTATAAATTTATAATACTTGGCGCCTGTTTCACAATAGTCAAGTAAAGCATGTCTGTCAAATAAATTTAGCCCTTTCCCTTTCGAGGAGAGGGCTATCTTTAACTGACAGATGAATTTACTTGTCGATTGTGAAACAAGCCCTTAATGTTTTCCTGCAGAACTCTTGGGAAGCGCTGGTAGATTTTGACGTGTAAAAGTGCCCGTGTGGCCTACCTACTGAATAAATATTTTTTATCTTAATAGCTTTTTTAACGATATCGCGATTCCCGCGAAGTTGCACCGAATCCTGCTTATATCATTCACTACACTAGGGTTACATAGTATGCCCAAGCTGAGCGTGGACGAGCTAATCAGGGCACGACGGCTACTATTCAAACCGCTCACTATCTCGGGCCTCGGACTGCGACTGGGATTCTACTTGATCTTTAATCTATACCAGATTTTCGAGTCATTGTCAGAACTGACGCCGTTTTTAACTGACTTCAAAAAATATGTATACCTATTTCTCGGTCAATTGTGGACCGATTTTGAAAATTATTTTTTGTTTGAAAGGGTATAGTTCCGAGGTGGTGGTCACCTTTGTCACCAATTCAAAATCTGATGATGAGATCCATGAGGAATCGAGGGAACTCCTCAAAAATTATAGGCACACATACTGCGATTTGGGTATTTCCTGTAAGATCTTAAGAATTTGCATTATAAAAGCACCTCTTGGTGAAGAGGAGTCCTAGGAATTGCATACTTAGTGCCTAATATAATTATATGTGTATGAAATATATCGAAGTCCGTGGCAAGAATCATGTGTCATTGCTGTTGTGTATACCTACTTGACACCGGCTTGAATATATTTCACGTAACTATTAGGTACTAAAGAGGCCGGTCTTTATTTAAACCTTTTTCAGTGGGTTTTTGAAGACGGTTTTATTTTTGTACAAGCCTTTGTCCGTTTGATGAGTGGAAATCATGCAAGTCCATTATTGGACAGGGGCCGTATTATGAACTCTTAAAACCTGCCAATTTCCAGGGAGTAAAAGGAACAGAGATGTTATGACTTCTAAAGCTCTATCCATTTTGCTGAATGGAACTTGACTGGTGTTAGCAGTTCATAATACAGCCCCAGTTCATGTTTTTAAAATGCCCATGGGCTGATGTTAGTAATACATTTTTATAAATCCGATGACAACACAATATTATTGTGTCTAAGAGCTATGAAGGTGGCAACGGTATCTCCGCATCACTTAAAATAGACCCAACGACTTGGACTAATTAGTTTAGTCTCGAATAGCAGATGATGATATTTACTTATTGCGACATAAACTGTAACGAACTTCTGAGTTTCACTTGATTTTTCAAGATTCAGAAGGGTACTGAGCTGACGTATTTGGAATTAAAAAAAAAAAAAGAAAAACATTTATATATGAAAAGCAAAACAAGTTGGAAACAATCAAGAAACGAATCCATAATGTTAAAAAGGGCCCTTCCCAGCATTGTGCCGCGGCAAGCCGCGACGCTGGTTTTCAGAGGGACACTGATTAAAACTAGCTTAAACTAAACAAGTGGCACAAATTGGATGCTTTGGTTACTTTTGTACGTAAACGGCATTGCTTCGTTAATACGGTATAGCTACATCGCTTTGGCCTAGCATTTGCATACGTATTTGTAAGCATGCACAAATAGCTGACGATCGCAAAGTTTCAGCGAAGGATTTGTCAAGAAAATTCCGAATATTTTCAGTGGATTAGCAAAAGGTAGGCCTCTAGAGTAATTTCCTTGAAACTTTTCGTTATGACACTCGCCGTGGCTCGTAGAGCACTTACATGACCTAGATAAGCGGACCGTGTAACTGTGCTTGTCTCAAATGAGAATTTTTAGTTTAATTTCAAGATCCAGATAAGTAGTCAACATGCTCTTTATACTATGAATTATTCAGTAATAGCTGAAGATAATCTTTCCCTTACCACTTTTCATGTCATGGTCATAATTTGGTTTAGTCATAATAGTTATTTTGAAGGAATCACTGGGACTATTTTTTCCTTTAAATACCCTGGAGAAGTTGATAGTTGTTATTTTCCTGATTGCACGAAAGTGATTAGGAATTACTCTGGTATAAAGATGATTTCTTTAGATAGTATCAACTATAAGTGTACAAAGTCTAGAGTATTTCAAACAATGGGTGGTCAACGCGTTAGCATACTCAGTGCCTACAACTCTATATTGAGCCCATTTACTATCGAATTAATCAAGTCCGGTACTGAATATTGTTAACGTAATCCTTCACAGGTGTGGGCCGGTCTGGCCTATTTAAGTGCACATAATGCATTTTATTGGCTATTAGGCAGCAATGGCTACAGATTGATCTAGAATAATGGCATCATCAACCGTTTATGCTTTTCTAGATCGTTTCTTGTTAAAACGTGCTTAGTTATGTCTAGAGGTATATTAGAATTATAAACTCGCTGTTTTTAAAGCCTTCTTCCATTGGTAGTCTGTTAAAAGGTGTGCAGTCATCAAAATTTGTTCGGGTATGTACCATAGAACCCTGTTCCAAAGAGTTGTCGTAATAAAAATGCTACATCACTTAACCTCGAGACGGTAGTCTGTCATTCAAGGGTGAATCCATGATTCGGTTCAGGGGGGTTACGAGCTCCCAAAACACCACAAAATACGAAATTTATATGGAACAGATCAAAAGGGTTAGGTATATTGGTGATTGCTTTATCAATATTAAAATTGTAACAAGGAGGGGGGACATGACCCCCCCATGGCCTCCCCCCGACGATCCGCGTTTGCTGTCATTGCGATAGAATTCTACTCTAAACAATTTTTCTTAAGAACCAAAAACAGACGTGCTATACACGAATCTATTTTGATGGTGGTGGGTAGGTATATAGACTAGGATTATTGCCGTTATGAATTCGCTGCACTGCGTGGAAAATAAAATTAATTTCTTTTATTCTGCTATCAGGTCGCACGGCCTCTTTACGTGTTTGAATCCAGCAGATAAATAGTGGCATCTATGGCGGTTATTACTTTTTCTCAGCCTTCAGCCGCAAGGTTTAAATGCCTGGCGTCTATTTTATATTACCAGTCATAGGAACAGATACGTTTACAATGTATTCAATCACGTAATGTAGCAAGTATACAATACTGAAGGAGTTTCTCCGTCGTTTAGATTTTAATCCGTCGTAAATTTCTCAATTCGATTAATTGCGACACACCCGTAGTGACCTCGTTAAGACGGTTTGCTGTCTAGACAGAGCTACTATCGAAAGGTCTTGAGAGGCAGGAAAATTAAAAGCTGACGAGCACCGTCGGGACAAAAATCCAATTCTCTAGCAGTTTAACTCTAGAATTTGTATGTTTAAGAAATCGGATGACGGAACTTGGATCTAGTGCGCAACCTACCATACAAATAGTACTACTGCTGCTTCGGACCGATATTTCTCGGATTTGGATCGGACGCAGTGCGCAAACACTCTTCGTGAAATTCTCGTTTTTAGGCGCATCACAAAACTAAGTCATAGTTCTTTGAGTCATCAAGACGTGTCTTCAAACGGGCATTTGGCTCAATATCACTTTATTAATATCCAAAGTTTCCACGCGTATTGAAAATGAAAATAAATGAAAATGATTGGGTTGACTTACACACCCCGTGCAGCAGTCCTTGCGCCAATAATCAGTGCGCGACCGGCCGTTCCCTTTCAACGTTCACTTGGATATTGTTACCAGCTTCCGTCGCAGGCGCCGCGTGCGTGACACACTTGCCTCGCCGACCATTGTTGTCTTAGGTAATGGTTGTAGTTCGCTTCTGTTTTTGCGTCTTTTTGGGACATGCGTTTTAGGTTTCCCGGTGTTCAATTCAGCATATTTCAGACCCATCAAGTTGGCGACAAGTTGATGAGCTAATGACTGCAAAACTACAGTTTTACCAGAAATACATTTGGTATTTTTATTATTATTTACGGCGCTTTACTACCATTATCGGAATAATATACGTATACCAAAGTTCAAGTCAATCCGAATGCTTGCAAGATTTGGCGGCTTGTAAGATTTGGCCCAAATTTACTGAAAGGACCGATAAAGATCGCATGAACTCCCCTTGGGGAAGACCTATGTCTAGCAATTGACTGATATGATAAAGAGAGGGCGTTAAACAAAAAGTTTGTGTATGTGTCATCCATCAGTCAACATAAGACTTGTAACTATTGAAAATGGAACGTAACTTGTCTAGTTAAGCAGATCAAATAATTGGGCAGTTGAAGAGTGCCGGTGAAAATTTTACCAATTTCCTTGGAAATAGCGATGTTCGTGGTAAACCCGCCCCTTGTTGAAGTTGCGAAGTAAAACCCAAGTTGAAGGGTCTTCGACCCACACTCCACGCCCATTACGGCCTGATGATGTCGTGAAGTTTCAAACAAAGACACTTTAGTAGCGAGAATCAACATACATTTAATATTTTAAAAGGATTATGCTTACAAACTATAATAAATACTTATTATTGCTTAGTTATTTTTGTGTAGGAAGAATGTAGGTTTGTTTTTACCTGACTGCGCGAAGCAAAAAGAAGGGTAATGTGGTTAGCAGTGTAGTAGCATATGTGACCGAAAATCGGATGTTTCACTCTACTCTACTCTAGCTCTTGAACTATTGGACCGATTTTAATAAATGGGGTGTCATATGATTCGTCAAAAACGTGCGAGTGTCATGGGCTATATAAAGATTATAAGGGTGCGTCATACTAGCCGCCAGTCTGGTTTAGTTTTTGAGGTTATTCAATTTTTATGTTATGATACACACTTGTCAAAAGTCCCAAATATACAGTCTAAAATAATAACCAATAAGGCTGTTTTGTTTTAACGATGTACACCGACGTTGCTCTTTTAAAAATATCTTCCTCTTCATGCGTCATTCGTTCTTTCCATCCTAAATATTTCCTAGTCGAATATAAATAATTAAATGATAAAATATGTGTATTTTAAACGCTAAAAAGAGGTTTGCTTGTATTGTGCAATAGGATCTCGGCTGTTTGCTCAAGTCGTTATCGAAGGCCCCGCCGGGATCCCGCGGTGAGTAATTAATACGAACTTGGGCAAGTTACATTATTCCGGCATAATAGATTCGACAATTTAGTCCCCAAACACGGTTTTCAATGTTATTGTAACCGACGTATCGTACTATCCTCGTCCTGCAACAGCATTTTTAGGCAATTTCCGATTCCTGCTCATTGTCCTCTAAAAATGAAAATTTTTAATGGATTTTCGAATAACCGTACAGAATCTACTAAATCTAAGATTGTATGAATGTTTCAGTCACGCCTAGACGTCTCAACGGATTTGGATGAAGTTTGGCACGCAGATAGGCTATCCTGGTTTGCCACGTAGGATACTTTATAGACAGGATTTTTTTGTTTTCCGATTATTAAGTAATAAACAACTTCTACGTGGACGGGCGGAGTCGCCGGCAGAAGCTAGAACTTACATAAAACAATTTATGGTGTTTTCCGTTGACTTCGTTCGCGTTTTTGTTTGGTATTCCACTCGGAACTGTCGAATTGTCAGGATTTTTATATTTCTATGACAAGGACGGGACATATCGGTTAACCAAGTTGCATCTATTCAGCTGCTAGTAATTGGTTAGCTTTTGAGTGAGTCCTAATCCATACAGTTATCATCAGAAACCTTAGTATTATAAAATAAGCATCTTTTGTTTTATACGCAGCTCGCATGCTGCGATAATACGCGTCTAAGACAGGAAAACGCTTATATCTATGCATCCCCGGCAGTAAGTACATAATGTAGCATCCAATTTTCCAAAATTATACCTTAAATATGGCTTTAACGTGTAATTAATTACTTACACTTCAAATTTCAAATAACGGGTTGCGGAATGTATTTGAGATTATGCTGAAACAGCTTCGTAAAGAGATTAAAGAGATAACCCGTGCGTGTTGATTTAAAGAGAAAACTAATGGGTATATTTAATTATTTTTTAACATACAATTATGTTTGATTGCTTGAGTAAATGTTTGACGTAATAAAAATCACGACTTCTTAAGTTTGAAGAGTTAGAAACCGTATTATCAGCCGTTTTATGGTAGAGTCCTAATATCTTAAGTACATATTTAATATCAATATTATAAGTTGCATCTCTGCAAGATTTGTACGAATTGATTGAGTCAACAACCTGTTGAAGTGGAGCAAATAACCAAACTGCCTTTTATTTTACTAATACAATGTTGCTCAATTCAACACGATAGTAGCAAAATTGATTAAATCAATTCAAGACTAAATTATATTGTATTCTATCATTTTATTTACTCCTTCTTGCGCGTATGCTGCTCTGATTTTTCAATAGTATCGGTCACGTAAATAATGGGAAGTTATTTCCTTTTCAATTTGTTTGTTACTGCTGAACTCTTAGACTTCAAAATGAAATCATTCTCTTCTCATTGAAACTTATTATAAATAATTGTTTACTTTAAAGAAACAAGATCTATTTGAATGTCGTCGATTCGTATTTATCGATCTATCATGCCGGCGAAGTGAGTCATCAATCTGATCTTCGTCTAAGGGATCTGTCAACAAAAGTGCGAAGCTTTTGCCTTTCGAAGTAATGGGCCAGATGTCCACAGTGCCAATAAATACGTGAGAATAAAACTTTTGTTTACAAAATGTTGAGCAACAGTATCACAAGGTTTTGTGTACTTTGTGGAAACATTAGTGGAACAATAAAGACGTGTTTAGTTGGTAGTGGCCCTACGAAGATCAGGGTTCGAGTTCCGTCTAAGATAATTTATTTTTCCTAGTTTTGTGTATTTTTATATACATCAATTAATTTATGTTATTTATGTTATATCGTCGCCTTGTTCTAGTGTATAACTCTAGGTCAATCTGTCTTAAGATTATCCCATTATATTTCTCTTTATATCTTCATTTCATCCTTCCCTCTTGTCGCTTCACACATGTTAATTTGATCGTTAATACCCACATCGTCCTCGTTGGAAATCTATTTATCGGTAACCGGAACAACATCCGTTCAGTAGTTTCTAAAATAAGGAAGAAGAGACATTTGCGTTGCGACCGAGCATTTCTTTTCAACGCTTGTAATTTATTAGAAACGATTGAAGAAGAAGAAAAGTATTGCGTAGCCAATGTAAAACCAGCGTCCCGATAGTATTAAAAAATAAAGAAATCTGTGACCCGTTGGAAGAGAGCGGTTATCTTGAAGTTTACGAGTTCATTGAACCTAAAATCGAACTTCCTTGCTACGTGCCGCTTAAGCTCTAACTGATAAAACGTACAATCTTCCCAGTTATTTGCTGCACTTCATTTGCGGTCTGGATTATGGGCCCTTACGTACCCAAGGGAATGAGTTGGGTGATTGTTTGCCCAATATGCTTGGGTGTGGACTTTTCAATCTTAATTCAATCATGTTTTTACGATTTAGGTCGAAATTGTTGTTGCAAGTCTTCACTCTATTATCGGTTGTGCCATCTGTTTATAATAAAACTAGAGGCCAACATGTATCGGTTTGCTCTTCAAACCGTTTAGCTCGAGCTCGCCTTCGTTCCTTAAGCAAAAACCATCTTCTAATGGTATTTTACCAGAAGTACCTGTGATTGCTCTGGTGTTCATAAGTAACGGTGATTTGTTACCACAAAAAAGATTCAGTCGCATTCGTTTGTTGGTAGACTTACTTTCAAAGAAAGAGATTCAATACCCTAAATCAGTCGTTTAGCGAACCAAGCTATAAGCATCGATACCAAAACGCAATTAAGCCGGTTTGTACTCGTTCATAATAGATCGACACTGGGAAATGGGTTAATGTACCGCTGAATACCTACTGCCATTCAACACCATTAAATATGAATTAGCTCGGACCCTTCCACAAATCAATGCCTTAGAAACGATACACTAAATGACCTACAAGTGTCTATTTATGGCCACTAAGGAAAATGCGGTCTCATTGAATTAAAAACGATTGGTTGATGTTGTGTCAAAATTACATGTGACTTTAGCTTATCATGATGCTTAGGACAGGTTTATATAACCCGTGTGCGAGAAGACATCACGCCATTGGTAATCTACAATGTTTTAGGATCAATGATCACAGGGATTGTATTGGAATTCCGTAGTTGTGTATATTGAACAAAAATTTCATTTCTTTAACACATAATTCACTCTTTTCCATGGGCAGAACACTAACTCTTCCTGCGTTTTTACGATTCACGCAGTATTATTTCTTCAATATGCTGTCGATCCAGGAGGCCAATTTTAACACAGCTATGAATTCCGATACACCGAAATATTGATTATCGCTCCTTCGTTGCAAGGCACAAGGTCGTTTCGGCAATCAGATCGTAGGCAAGCTTGTTTTAATAAAGTAATTTACACTTTAATATCTCGGAAGAACGAACAATTTCCTTTAGACACCTATAAAATATTTGATGAATCCTCATTTTTATCTGCTGTGGAATCGTGCTTAAATTTCGTTATCGTGATTTGAGATATCTACGGTACTGTTAATGACGTTTCTTTCAGATACGGATTGTTTATATACTACTCTGTCAAGAAAGTACCGGGAAAAGATCAATAATACACAAACTGTTTGTTAATCATCCAAATTTATTTTATCACCTTCAAAGTATGCTCCTTCAGAAACGATACACTTACGCCAACGAATAATCCAATCATCAAAACATTTTTTAAACGCTGTTTCCGGAATTGAATTCAGTTCTCGGCGCGAATTCTCCTTTATGTCTTCTACCGATTGACAACGGGTGCCACGAAGTGGTAATTTGAGTTTAGGAAAAAGAAAGAAGTCGGCAGGAGCCATATCTGGTGAATATGGTGGTTGCTCGATGGTATTTGTTGAGTGTTTGGTCAAAAATTCTTTCACAATGATGGCCTTGTGCGAAGGCGCATTATCGTGGTGCAAAATCCAAGAATTTTCATTCCACAAATCTGGCCTTTTTCGTCGAATTTGCTCTCTTAAATGCCGCATAACGCTCAAATAATATTCTTTATTTACCGTTTGACCTTCCGTTCTTCCTTTTCAGTCACTATTTCCTTCACTTTTGCGATGTTAACTTCAGTTGCAGACGTTGATGGCCTACCAGAGCGAGGCAAATCTTCCATCACATCTCGACCGCTTTTGAACGCTTTGTACCACTCATAAACACGTGTTTTTGATAAAGTCGAATCACCGTAAGCCTTCTGTAACATTTTCAGTGACTCCGAACACGAAATTCCATTGGCGATGCAAAATTTAAGACAAACTCTTTGTTCAATGTTTTTGTCCATTATGAAATTCGCAATACACACTAGATATGATATAACTAAAAACAGCACTGTATTTAATATAAATAACAGATGCAACTCAAACTCCGCGCCAAAATAGAAAACAGTTGTGCCAATCTAACAACAACAAAAAAAACAAAAATTTGAATTTGGAACCATAAACAAATCATCCATTCCCGATACTTTGTTGACTGAATGTATATATAGGTATATCCAGTTAAAAAAGTGCCAGAGCTTTACGAGGGCGCAATACTGTCCTAATAACACGCTATAATAAGTCCCTCGTCTCCCAGGGTAGGCTCCGACCGCATTCTTTCGTCGAGTGGCACGCAGAAGGCATGCCTCAACCCTTCCTTGGATCTTATTTGTGCCTGTATGTGTACATTATCTTCCGTCGGGAATTCGGGATTTCCGAACGATGTAATTAGGATATTCACCTCAAATTTATGTTCAGAATAGCGACCCGCCCTCGCTTCGCTTCGGTTAAGGGTGAATATTCGGGCGTTTCAACCGCCTTATTATCGTTTTCAATATATTGACGAATTTAATGACACCTACCGTAAAATACTTAAAAAATATACTACCAGCAACTTCTGATGTAAACAGAAGCAGAACCGGGGGTAGTTTCTATTAGCATCAGAAGTTGCTGGTAGGTGTCTTTGATTTCGTCAATAATAGGTAATATAATTGAAAACGGTTAAAGCTTAATTCACCCTTAAAGCTCAATGTGTTCCTTTAATACTCTTCCTTTTCATTGATATACTAAACCCCACGTTGGGCGCCAACATTGATGTAGCCGACTTTCTCTCAGTTAATGGCGCTGTCAAGTTGTCTACTAATGGACGGAAACCATATTCGGTTGTATTTACTACTAATACTCCTCTTCTTCACTTTGAACTCTGACATTATAAGTAAGCTCTTCATAACGTTACTTTGTATAAAGATCAAATCAACTCTCAGCGTCCTCGTTTTAGATGTAATCATTCTGACTCCTCTCCCGACACTTCTGTATTCGTTTAATGTAATTTCCCCAACTTAAAAGTGTATTCGAGACTTGAATATAAGAAGCTTACATAGACGACTTAATATTGTTGTAAATAAGGAAACATCGAACACGCAATCACCAATAAAAATAAACAGTATTTAGAGGTCGCCGCGTCACACACGCCCGGATAATCAGTTGCGTAATCAATACAGATTGTCCCCCGGGAGAGAGCTGGTGTCGAAGACAATACATCTATTAACTTGTGAATTCTCCCCGCTTACGTCCTGTTTGATGGTAATTGAAGAACTGCGAGGAATAATATTGGTTTGCGCATTATTTATATCTGCGGAAATATATTGCGGTGTAAAAACGGTACACGTGTTATACACGTTAACAGATTAAAACAAACAAGCAGTTAAATGTCTTAACGACAATCCACGTTAGAAAGTTAAATTAATAAGACGACCATGAAATAATTTAATCCACAAGAATAGCTTCGCTCCATCCAGCCAGATATTCCGCCCAAAGCGATATCCCAAAAGTTTTCATTACGTTAATATTCAGTTGGGATTGTTGGGAACACTGCAAACTTCACACAAAACTGTTCCTTTGACGTCGCTTAACAAAACTGTACACATTTACAGACTTGTATCTGACATCGCCGTCATCGAGGCGTTTGCGACAATCGTCGAGGAATTCTCACGCCTATTACTCGCAGGCCATTTCATTCAAGTCCCTTGCTATTTAATAACCTGGTGTGTATTAATTATCGTCAGTCATACTGCGGTTACACGCGTTGAATTCACGCTAATACGACACGATAAATTATGTTTTGTAAACACCGACAGCTGTTGCTTGCCTGTTTATAACACCATTGGGGAGCTTCGGAAACTTATAATTGCGGTGTGTTTCTTCAACTTATTTGGTAAGGAATTGCTTTTTGAAGTCGTTTTTACGTTCGGGTTTATTTTCATTAGATACAAGGCCAAAAACCTAACTCGTTTTAGTCAATATTCATAAAATTTCGTGAATGTACCGTTTTCCAAAATAAAATAGTCCCCGACTTACCACAAGGAAATTAAATAATTAAGAGCTGACGGCGACGCTTGTACCTATCGTGTTTGTTTTGTACGAGACGGAGCGTTTTATTACAGCCAAGGTTGCTTCAGCTATAATTCATACCTTTAAAAATTACCCTCCCATTATGTAATCCTTCAGTGCGGGTTTGAGGTCAAGATTGAGACACTGGCTGTTTCTTATTCTGTTAACACAATCACTGTTGAGGACTCAACGAGTTCATTTTGTTTGGAAACCTTAGTACTGCTACAGAAATCAGAATCATTAGGCGAACTCGTGGGTAAAGGTATAATTACGTAATTTTACTTTGATGTAAATTAGTTCGCTGGTTTTCTGGTATATCCGGACACGAAAAATTGTTTTCCTTTTTTAACTGAGGACGTAATGTTCTTGTGTAATAAATCTTGCTTTGTTTGGCTTACTTAAGAGTCGTCAATGGGTCCGTGTGTTCACTCACTTCACTAAATATTAGCAGTTGTGAATCTAACGTTTAGTAATTCTCTCGAGCATTATAGATAAAGCTAAGCGTTTGCTTAAAATATCATTATTACCGGACGACCAAACATGGGCAGACCCTACTAGGTGGACCTAGGACCTAGAGAAGGTCACGGGACTCCAATATATGCGGGCAGTACAGGATTTAATTTTGGAATTCCTTGTGAGAAGCCTATGTCTAGCAGTGGACATCCTTTGGTTATCATGATGATAATCAAGATTATTGTTGTCCTTATCTATCTGTAATCTGCTTGTTTGACTGAAATCGGATTTTGATTCAATTATTTTGAATGAAAGTTTCAAGTAGTAAATTCCGTTCAATGTTTCATAAAACTCAGACCAAAAACACTTGTGGGTACGTAAAAATATTCAACATTAAAAGATTTCCCACCTTGAACTTACAAGATTCCGGAAACTTGTGCGCCGCCACCCTAACGTGGAGTACGTAATTTCGCATCTCCAAAATTCCGAAGGTGCTGTGAAAAATTTGTTCGCCAAACTAATTTCTCACAAGTTTTTGAAAGCAAAATTGAGGTTCTGTAATGTGTAACCCCGGCCGGCACTGATTGTAATTAATAGAGGGGTCCCGTATCGTCATCTATCAACCGTTTTATAAAATCCACCCCAGTAATTAAGGGCAGCTCTTGTTTCCCGTCACCCGCTGACAATTTTTCTAAAGATTTCTAAAATATTGCCTCGCGTTGAAGATTTCGTTAGAAGATTTAATCTGGCGTTCAATTTGATTGAAGTTGATATGCGGTAGTCTTTTCTAGATACATTTGTATTTTAAACCTATTAAGACTACCACACCATATAGTATGTGACCACATCTACAAGGTGGGCCAAAAGAAGTCATCCGATGTTGTTTGACTCTCTTTTTTTGAATTGTTACGCAAAAAAATAGACACGATTATTCCGCGTTCTTGGGGAGTGTATCGCTCCATGGCTTGTTCACTTGTATTTTGCATCTGTCAAGTCCACAAATGTCAAAACAGATTTGACATTGGCGACTTTGCAAAAATGAGAGCATCTTCCAATAGGGTGATTTCTTTTGGCCCACCTTGTATCTTACTGGATTTTGTTCTAAGGCTGTGTTACTACCTTGCACTTTTCTGCTGTTACTTACACAAAACGAATTTAGGTCCCATATACATTTATATAAATCTTGTCAATCTGACAATCTATACAAATAAGCCAAGTTTGAGCACAATGACGCTTCCTTGATGGTTTTAGCTTTTATTCTTACCATATTTATCTTCTTTGAAACTGAATTTATCTCTGCTACTTCTAATGGTCGCTTTAATCACTGCAACTAGTGTAGTCAGGTAAATTAGTGAAGTAAGAGGGATACTTACAACAGATATATAGTGGCTTTACATTTTCAATAATGAGAAGCAATATCCAACTCCATTTAAAAGGAACTGTGGTTTTTGACGTTACATTTCCACCTCATTTAAATCATGCATGTTATTTTCTTTTTTTATGCTAATAATGCGATGGAAGTAAATAAAATATTTCTTTCAAAGTTAATTCAAAGTATTTCCAGGCCAGCTGGTTTTAGTGAATTTGAATTAAATGGTGAATCAACTTTTTCTTGTTGTTATTCTGTCCCCTTGTCTCCTGGACAACTGTGATAGAGTTTCTTAGAAAAATTGTATTAATATACACTTCTAATATGCTTAAATGAAAACCTATAAAATAACGGGCTTGTAATGCCCACTGAAACTGATGTTTGGTGAATTTATATATTTAAAAATCATAGTTTTAAACAGTTGTCCAAGAGACGTCACCATGGCAACGAGGGACAAAAAATAGTTGATTGACCCAATAAACAAAAGATTAGTGTTGTAAATAACCCGTAAATAAGTTTGAAAGCTTTGTTTTGTGGCATAATAAAATTTGGAGGGAAACCATAGGTTAAGTGATAGGAGGCAGCGATAAAAGATGTTTTAACATTCCGTTCTGTTTTTTTTTTATGTATTCGGTTTATTAATATTAAATAAAACACTAGATTAATTTTTGTGAGTTGTAGACAGTTAATAAATATTATGTAGAATGAGTTAATTATATCTTAATATTACCATCTCGCCTCTCCTCACGGTGGAGTTCTTTGGACAAGGCCTATTAGTTTCAGCTGACATGATAATGATGGATGAGTTATTTGAATGCACTGTTTGTTCCCAGGAATTCTTTTTAGAATGCTGCCATATTTTGGACTGCTAAAATCTATTTCCCTCTGTTGCTTAACCGCAAAACTAGATAAAACTAAAGTCATCAACCACACGAGGTGGTCACAGCTGCTCTATTATAACTTTTTGGTGTTCTTTACCTGTACGTTAAATTAAAACAGATGTGCCCTGCTTACAGGCTTAACAGACACCCGAAATCATCGGGTTTGACTTAAAAGTTGACTAATTTTAAGCGTAACTTAATTTATTTTAAAAGGATAATAAGTTTCTCTTTGCTCCGTGCCCAAGGGCTATGAAACAACAACCTTTCCTAAAATATTAAAGGTGCTCAAAAGCCCAGCTCTGCTGAAAGCGTTTTGTCTTTATTTATTTATTGACGCCCGAGAGTGTGTCGACGAGAGGATTTTGTACATTTTCTAAGAATCGTGTATATAATACAAGCTTTTTAATTCATTATGCGTAAAAAAAAATATTACTTACGTTTATTTTTAAAAGTATGCTAAAATTGGTTATTAATGTAATGCAGCATTTTATCTCATTTCATCTAAACTGACTCGAGATCCATCTTCGTTCTGTTTTCACAACTTAGATTAATTTATAGGTTTTTATTCATTTTAGAGAAATAGTGATATCATTTCACCTCGTGCCTTATTTACATGTACACTCCATTAGTTTCTTTCATTTCGTGTGTATCTTGAACGATTATAAAGTAGTTGTTTTTATTTTACAGATCGTTTTGCAAGACCTTCTCATTCATTTCCTTTTCCCGAAAGACTGCCGACCTGCTTTCCAGACCTAGAAATCCTATTAAAACATCTTTGTCTTTTATTTCCTCTATTCCCATATCCCAAGATAATAATAATATGTCAATTCAAGGATAGGCGAGAGCACCGATATGGTAATACCAGTTACCGTCAAGTAAAACACATTCTGGTATGCGAAGTTAATAAAGATGAGTAATATGCTTAATATTGTAATTGGTGATGTTAAATACGAGGAGTAAGGTTTAATTAAGCCAGATAGAGGCAATTAATATGAATATTAAGTAGAATTAATCGGTCAAGGGTCTCTTAGCGATGCGTTGGTTGATCCTTTATACAAACTGCGCAAACGTATCAATACTGTGGAAATAACAAATAAATCCATAATATTTACCGAGGCACGTACGTTTTGTAGTATAACACGAATGAAACGTGGTCATTCAAACGTCATAAACTTATGTGATAATTACTCAACTATATGTCAAGGAAAATACTCGGCTATGTTATTTTGTAAGATGGTAAATGCCTTCAAAAGCCAATTTCCGTGTCGTGAAGTCATCATTATCGGTGGAGTAATTTCCATTATCTATTCCAACCTTTAACACACTGATACGGCACGACGCCTACTTTTTCTTTCAATTGGTAGGGAGATATGCTCTTCTTGGTCTCCCAATTTTCCGTGAAATCACTGGCCGAAAAATAATGAGTGTTAAAATTACTTGTCAAAAAAGTTTTAGTAGCATCTTTTCTCGACGTATCGGTTTTGATTAAGGGCGGCCCTTCACGCAGGAGCGACGCCGGCGGCGCCGCGTATAAATAGCCTGGTCGATACACGGGACGCGGGATCAGACGGACCGAAACACTCAAAATGAGTTTATAATGATTAAAGTATCATTCTAATACAAGAGATCCTTTACATAAGGTGCAATGTTGGAATGCAATGGGAGCAAAACACGTGGCGGAACATAATGAATGGAAAAAATTGCATAACCATACCGAACCAAGAAAATACTTTACCTTTACTAAGCTATCTTTGCAGTATTTTACCTTTATGTCATGATCCGTATCGCAAATAGGTCATCAAAATACAGGTATTTGGAAACCACATTTGAATATAAAGCCTTCGCGAATTGGGAAAAAAACTTAGAATAATAGCATCAAGTCCCTATTTACATATCTTATGTGCCAATGCCAGCAATTTTTCAGCTCATACGTGTTGTCAGGCCAGAGACAATAATTTCTTCATTTTCGTACATTTAAGTGTAGTGGAGAAAGGGATATGCACGGTCAAGGGTAACAAAAAGGTAAAAGTGATTAGTCCCCTAATAATTGTGTTAGATTTGCTGTTTAATTCCAAACTGAGACATATATTATCTATTTAGCCTCTATAATGAATTGATGATATGAAATCCCACTTCTGATTCAATAAAATTAAAAATACAAAAGAAAAACGAGCAAGCGGGTCATACGATGGGCATTGTTGTCTATTTAGTCATCGCAGGTGAATGAATGGTCGAGCGGAGTTCGTGAATAGGCGAGTTTGTATAGTGACTCGTCCAGTGCGCTCGCGCCGCTCGCTGACCTTGTCAAGGCAAACCTGTCCTGTCCGGTTGTCCGCACCTATTCATTATACACACGTTTTTGTGACACGTGGTTTAAATTCATTAAAGTTTGAGTAGTAAAATGTAGTATTTTTTGTGGTTGTCTGTTTTGCTTCAATATTTTGCAAAAAAAAACATGAACGTATTTTTAAAGAACACGTTCAACATTCTCTAATGGAAGTTAATCTATACGATAATGAGAAGCTTGTCAATTGTATAAGCATTGTTAAGCCTGTGGACGCCAGCCCTTAAAAGTTTGCGTAAAGTTAGTAATATGGCGTCCGTACGCCGTAAGACACTTATCGAAGATTTTTGACAGACTTAACGGATGACCTCATTTAATACCTCACATAAGTTCTACTAAGAAAGGGAATTTCAGAAAGGACACCATAAAACAATAAATCAAAGGAAAAACAACACAATATATATATAATTATGTTGCGTTTTATTCTGGATTAATCTGAATTATGTACCTAAAGTTTTACTTTACAGATTGCCAAAAAAACCAAACACGATCCGCATATCGGCTTTGTCAAAGATACAAAGGTCAATGTGGGTAGTAAACGTGAGGCTGCTGCTAGCTAATGATGTAATTTTATAAATGTCTGTTTGTGTAAACTCCTACACCGCGCGGGATCTATTTCGATCTCTGCGGATGGGCGCTTTTATGTATTTAAATTATTAACAAAGTTATTAACGTCGGATGATCAGGTTAACTCCGAATATTGGTAATTAAAGCCATTTGACAGCAGCAGTTGTCGTTAATTATTATTACTTACCAGGATGACAAACTGTTAAGACATCTGGTATCCGAGCTAATTTTCTATTTGCGAATGTTTTTTTTCTTGTTTGTCTATTACACCTCCGTTGAAGAAGGCAAAGAATTTGCGTGTTTTTTGTTACAGAGATAGTTGACTATCATAGTTGAGTGTCTGTGTTGGTATGATACCGTTTCTCGTGGTGTCAAGTGGATCTAAAATATGTGTGGCAACCACCACGTTAAACAACAGGGATCGGATCAAAACTGGATGATGTAGTGTAGCCAATAAATTCAGAACGGTACAAAATCCGAAACTCGTAATTCCCAAACTACAATTAATTCCTAAAGATAACTCTATCCCGTGGGAAATTGAGATTGTAAGCATTCTTCCTTAGTCGTATCCATAATAACTGATGATCGTGGTTTCGGTAGTCGTCAGGGAGAGAATCGACTTCCAGCATTGATAAGACAGGTCCATTGCGCTACTTACCACGTCGTAAACTTCTGACAGATTGATTCTCTAATTTAGTCAGCTTATGCTTGCTTGCCAATAATAACAAGCCTTTCCAAACTTTCGTCTCTTCTAATTATATGGTTAAAATAAAATACGCTGAAGATAGAAACTTAAAATGTTTTGGGTCCCCGGTTTCACGTTGATCTTTGACCTAGACTTCCAGGTCTGCTGTTCTGAGCAGGTCTGTTGCGAGCGGTTTAATTCGGCGACGCTTTTGTGCCTCACGCCTGGGGCGCGTCTGACGGCGAGGCCGACTTGTAACAAGAGCTTCGCAACTCTAACCCAGTTTCAGTTTTCGAGGTAATGACAGTCAAAATTAAATATTTGTAGGTAATGCAGCAGTTCTGTTAGCCCTCGCTGGGTTCAGGTCTCTGTTTTTTACATCAGTGGATAAAGCGCCCCGTCTAAGTAAAATCGTGACGATCGATCGCTTCTAAAAATTTTACGAAATTGTAATGAAAATTGTTAAAGATAATTACACTATCGATATGTTTCGATCGGTTTGAAACGACGGATCGTTAAGACAAATCGTACCGTATATGGGGCCCTTGAGAAGTGGTTTTGCGGCTGACCAACGTTTACTTGTTTTCTTCCGGTTGGAAATTAGTATTTGCTTAGATAGAGTACCTACCTAACGCATTAAAAGATATCCAAAAGCTAGCGGTGTAAACAAACACTGGAATAATAACTTAATCCGAATCACAAGATCATGGTGCCAAATTAATTTCTAAACGTGAAGGTTTTAAGTTGAAATTTGAGTAAAATATATTAACTGAAAATATCTGAAACAGTTTAAGCCAAATGGAAGCGGGGTTCCGTGGAAAGAGCCCCGCATGCCCCGCGGCGCGTCGACTGTGCGAGCTAATTTGAACGGAGTTAAGCTCGTTACGCAGTTTGTTTGCGCCCGCGCGTTCGCTCATTTTTTCCAGGAAAAAGCCTTTTTTAACTCGCGCAACAGGTACCGAGTAGGTAATTCAAGTTGGATAATTGAATTATTACCTTCGTGGTCACGCAGGTGACTAGCTTGAAAGCGCTTAGTGCAAAAAATTACCAAGACAGTGCAGTCAGTTCCGCTTGCCCCATAAAAGTCGAATTATGAGTAGCTTAGCTTTTACTCTTATCTCTTCTGGAAAATATATTTTTTTTGGTCCCGGACTAAAATTTGTACCGTTGACGATCTCATCCTTTTCTTTATTGTGTGGCTGAATCGAAAAAATATACAACGTTATAGCCACCTACAACATCGATATTGGAGTAGTCCTCATTGCATTAATGGACTCAAACCAACGACAGCTATAAAAGACTACGCTTCGTGGAATCGTCTCGCATTCATTTAAAATTAAAATGCCTAAGTGCGTGTGTGAAGACGCAAGTCTTTGAAAGTAAGAAGCCCTTTTAACCTTAAAATAAAGCCGAGGCAACATATTCGCCGCCGGGAAAAGCTAGCCATCCATCGTGCAAATGTGCCGTCGTCCGCACAAGGGCTCTTCCCGCTTCATACCCACTTTACAATGTAAATTACGCTGCCTGATTGTTTTTGAACCGCCCTCAAAAACACTTACCTGTGCTAATTGACCTACGCTATTAATTGTGTAGTTCCGTTTTATCCAGCAGGAGCGAGAGTAATCCTGTTATATCCGGATTAACCGGAACGGATATTGTACAGCCGCTTTGTCTATTAGGTAAAATCGATTGTTAATGGGACAAGTGTGGGAGGCTTGGGTCTGGGAAGCGGGTTGTCAATTAGGCAATAAGTCCTATTGGTTGAATAACGATAATGAGTGGGGATAAGTTGTTTGGCTGCCAAAATCCGGTTCTCCTTATGTCCGATCCCTATATTTAAACCGTTAATAGATAAGGTTACTTCGAGTTCGAATTCGACATTTTCAACTTTCAAAAAGTTTCATATTTTAATTTGAAGTAACCATATCAACGGTTTGGATATAGGATCCGGACATTAGTGAAGAATTTCTCATAACCAATATAGATATTCTTCTTTTTGATTTTGTTGATTTATGTTGGTCTCTTAGCTGACTTTGGATAGTATACTTTCATAAATCTTTATAAAAATTGATGACAGTCTCACATAGAAGCAAAGATGGAACGTCTCTAGTCCGTATCTATATACCCCAGAGCTCCCCAGAGCTCTAGTTTTCGAACTGGACTCTTCATTTTGCATTTGATACATAGATAGGTCGCAGTTTCGATTAACTGAGAATGGGAGGAACGGAGCAGATACCGTTATAGTTTACAAACCATGTTTCCTAATCTATACCTAGCCGACGACTGTATCAGTTGAGACTGTATAGATGAATTCCCCAAAATTTTCTTTCTCCAGTATTTTTAGTTCCATTCGCGTTTTCCCCATTTTCTTTATTTTCTATACGGAATGTCTACCAACAGATAATTTCGTCACACGCATTTATTCTACTCGTTTTTTTTGCTACACGCATCTTTACCAATGCAATTTTTCACCAATCTGTTTTATTCACATGCGTATGCTTTACCCGTAGAATATATTTCCACTGTTTTATTTTTGTCACACGTTTTAATGTCTAATCTTTTTTTTCGATAGACGCATTTTTACCATGTTTTAGCATGAATACTAAGCGGGCGGCGGGGTCGTGAGAACTACTATAACTTCTATAGGGGTACTTATTATAAGTAGTACATTACATTACATTACACATCACACATTACATTGTTTTACATTTTTATAAGTAGTATCATTGTCATAAGTGAATTCTGTTTAAAAAATTACTAACTGTTGAGTTTCATGCGGCGCTTCTTCTCAGCAGTGGTCTCCTCTTGGGAAGCGCTGGTAGATTTTGACGTGTAAAAGTGCCCGTGTGGCCTACTTACTGAATAAATATCTTTTATCTTTATCTTTTTTCACCAGCTGAGAAACCTTTTATTGGATAATCCATTATACTCCGTAAATGAATTTATGGCACTTAAATTATAAATATTGTTATCATTATTATTAATTATTCTTTTGACATATATTTTGTTGTAATTTGACTTCGGATAAGTGACCATTTACTAGTTAAGTTTATTATATTAATTTTGTTTTAATTATTTAATTTTAAAATTCATGACGTTTATTAATTATTTTATGTTATTTGTGTTGACGATCTCAATGTAATTTCGAATATGACATGCAATGCGTTATATATTGTAATATTACATTGATGAATAAATAAACTAAACTAATCTAAACTAAACATCCAAATCCGTCCAGCTGTTACAGCGTGAAAGAGTACACACACAAACTTTTGCATTTATAATAGTAGTAGGACTTAAGACCACAATATCTCTTTAAATCCTTTATAACCCAAGGCATTTAAAACACCAATTCAAATGCAAGAAAACCCTGGAGGTTTATAATTTTCAAAACTGATCCGGCGTAAAGCCTGTGCAAATTGCAGTGGCCGCACGATTTGTGCAGCTTCCCCTATTGTGCAGCATCCGCCAGCTGTGGCTGCTAATTCAGAATCGATTACGGCTCATTCACGATCACGACCCACTATTCTGTTTACGATGGCGCACTATGATAGTAAGATTTTGGGTAATCGCTCTGGCTCAAGCTGAGTGGGGTGCTGTTCTAATAGAAATATGGATTAGGTACTACCTTTTGCCCGCGACTCCGTCCGCTTAGAAGTCGTGTATCGGCATTGCTTCGGGAACTATTCAATTATCCGGGATAAAAAGTGGCGTATATGTTAATCGAGGATTAAAGGACACAGACAGCTGTGTGCCCAATTTCATTTAAATCCGTTCAGCTGTTAAAGCGTGATTCAAAGTCAAAGTATTTATTCAGTAAATTGGCCACATACGGGCTCTTTTACAGGTCTTTAATATAGAGTGAATCTACCAGCGCTTCGGACAAGACCATCATTGCGGAGAAGAAGCGCCGCAAGAAACTCCAGCAGAAGGTCATTTTTTCAAAAATAAAATACGAACAAACATCCATGCAAACTATCACATGTATAATATAATTAGGTAAGTCTTTAAACTGAACAAATCTAACTCGAACGCGCATGTAGTTTAAAGCACCTGATAATAATAAATAAAAAAGTAGGTAAAATTATTTTTATTCAATGGGTAAATAAAACGATACATTTCACGATTATAATAATATGTTTTGTAAGTTACCATGAAAATATGATAATATTTTAGTGGGTATTTTTATTACAGCGCCATCAAGCGGAATAGTGCAAAAACTCGCTAGAAACAATAAAGCCTTCGGACGGAAAGGTTCGACTTAAATGTGGCGTTATGTCGTTCCGCCACCCCTCGCTAGATAGCGCTAGTAACGTGTTCTTCGGAATAAATATATTCACTTCATACATTTTGTTCGAAGGAATTATTATGATATGAAGTAATTTTCAATTAAAATCAGTACTTATTTTAAATTGCTAGACGGGTAGGAAGACTGCTATTTTATTCAACGCAGTATTTTAAATCATGCCAAGGATTATTTTTCTAACATCAAACACATCATGTGATTTTTATCAGATGATTTTACATTAAGAGAATGGGAATCAATATAAACAAGATACTGGCAGGTCGCCTGACGGTCACACGCGCTATTTATATGTGCACACGCATTTAGAGTTCATTCATTCTATCCAGTTTAAATTTAGAACGTACGCTTCATTTATTTCAGTAGTTGTGCGAGGTGGGCGTGGACGGACGTCGTTTTGGGTCACCGGAAAAGCCCTAATTCTACGAATCACTGTTTGATTCCGAGTATTATCCCAATGCGCTGTATCCGGATAATATCTTTGTAGCATTTTAAATATTTGGGTACGATCATATTATATTTATTAAGAGTTCCTTCTCGGGGTGTGACTATTAGTTACTATTTCTACTTATGTTTAGTCGTGTTTTTGATGAATTAACAGAAATATGAAACTAAATTTGCGGGAAATATTTACATTGTCAGTAAAGCCAATTTATCTATTTTGCATTTTGCTTGATTTGTGATGAGTACTTATCGAACCTTTTGACCCAAACGAGTTCAATATGGTATCCAAAATCTCCATTGATCTTATCCTCCTTACAAGGATCAGGAATTTTATGTGTGTCAAATAATATACGACGGAAAGTGTTGTCAAATTTTTATAGTTTCTCTCCATTTGTGACAACAGAATGACTTTGCAAAGAATTTTGTCTTTCCCTAAAGAGCACATCAAGCGTTGAACTAGGTAAGGCTCAACATATTATAGCTATCACAGCAGTTAGGTTAGGTCTCAGATCAGAACCCGGCTCCCGTAATCACAGGATCAAGTCTGATTGGCTTTGCTAGTCGGATAATGGATGCCAATTGATTAATTTATGGCTGTGCCGCCAGCTGTCTTCCCAATCCATCGGCTGTTAAATTGAAGCGTAAATTGAGATTGCTTTGAGAAATGGATCTTTAAAATAGTACTAAAACTGAAATAAAAGCATGTTACGAATTTAATTGCGTTCTTACAATGAATCATTTATTTACCGCAGCTAGTGACGTATTCTAATCTTACTAGTCACATTGTTAACATAACCTGACTTATGTAATAACCGTTTATCCTGCATAAACACATTTGCTATCGGCTAGCTAAAAGCTAAAGCGTAGAAGTATTTTTTAATATTCGCGATCCTTTAACAAGTAAAAATTTAATTTGTGACGTTCTCAATATAAAGGGACCTTATGGAGGCAGGCGGTTACGCCGTTTTTGGAACTGTTACCATAGTATTCGTATAGTTACAAGAATAAGAAGAGCGTAACCGCCTTCCTCCATAAGGTCCCTTTATATTGAGAACGTCACATTTAGCGACACCCGAAGTCTGCAATAAGACCGACAACCCTTGATTTTCAAGTTTACCTGCGACTGCGGCCACCCGAGTAAGGAATCGTTTTAGGGTTCCGTAGTCAAACTAGGAACCTTTATAGTTTCGCCATGTCCGTCCGTCTGTCTGCATGTCACACTTACTTTTTCTCAGAAACTATAAGAGCCGGTTTCACAATCGACAAGTAAATTTATCTGCCAGTTAAAGTAAGCCCTCTCTTGGTCTATTTTCAAGTGTAAGAAAGGGAAAGGGCTAAATTTATCTGTCAGATATGCTTTATTTGACGATTGTGAAGCAAGCGGTAGGTAAGTGTCACAAAGTTGAAATTTTGTATACGTACCTATAGAATTTTTTACCGCGCACTTAGATCAATAATAAAATTTCTAAAAAAAAATGATTTATGCTACCTACGCATACATTATATTTAAAGCAAAGGTAATATTTTTTTATCTTGTAACATAACATCGAATTATATTATGTAACATTATGTGTTTGTCATTATCAATTTTAAGATTAGGGGGACCGTTAAGGAAATGTTGAACTCTAATAGTGTCATTTTCGCTGGAGATGCGTGTCCCCACCCCCTACAGCCAAAACTACAAGTACTAAAATAATATCGTAATTAAAGTACATATATATAACGAATTTAAAAGGAAAACTATCACGACTAGGTAGACTTAATTGGTTCCTGAGTTACAGACTACTAAAATTTTTATACCTACCGAAAATCAGCCAAGATAACTTTAAATAAAAAATAGTAAGTAATATTTATGGTTTTTGGATATTGTTTTTTATTGTATTTGTAGTAATGGCGACGGAACCATACACTGAGCATGCTCTTGCCCGGGTTTTTTATATGTTTTAACGCTCAATAGAATCGTTAAATATTTAAAACTAGTGGACCCGGCAGACGTCGTCCTGCCCGATCGCAGAGCCACCTACCGGGTCCAATTGTAAATGTAAACCACCCCTGTATTAAAGCGAACAAAACTAAAAAAAATTATTCAAATCGGTCAAGCCGTTTTTGAGTTTAAGCGAGACTAACGAACAGCAATTAATTTTTATATATATAGATTATTGCCTTTTTAAATTACTAAACACTTGTAACTGGCAAATTCCCAGCCTGAAATAATATTCATCACTTGTCTGGACGCGCCTTTGCGTTTTGGGAAAGCCTTTGTAGATATTTGAACGATGATAAATAAGGAACTGCCTATCTGAGCCGGTGATTGCTGGGCCCTTGACGTGAAAAGGTCGGGTAAGGTCATCGCTTATCTTATCTAACATATTTGCATTGTCGTGTCAAAATTTAACAGTAAATAGGTATGTATCTGGGCAATTCTTCGAGCGTTTCAACCGCCCTCATTCCCGTGCCTGCATTAATGTCGAAATTCCTGTAGCTTTGGAAGCATTTTCATTTAAATTTTGTAGAAGTCAGGGCACTCTACAAGATAACCGAAAATAGCATCCAAAGCCACAGGAATTTCGACATTAATGCAGGCACGGGAATGAGGGCGGTTGAAACGCTCGAAGAATCACCCATCTACTTACAAACCAACGTTTTGCGCCATAAATGGAACTAGTGACCCGCCCTCGCTTCGCTCCGGGTACTATATAGTGAAAACCGCATTAAAATCCGTTGCGTAGTTTGAAAGATCTAAGCGTACATACAGAGGGACAGACGGCGGGAAGCGACGTTTTAACTACCTATGTAGGACCTAGTTTAACTTCTGCAGGTAACTGGTTTTCATTCCAATATTGAAGACTGTATTCCTTAAATGTGGATTTTACATACATTTTCAAGTCAAAATCCAAACGTACCTACCAGGGAACTATACCGCAGTGCGATAGCTCCAGACGGTTCATGAATATTTGCTCAGTCAATTTATAAATAAATCAACTATTGGCGGACTGGTAGTTTTTCGTGTCGAGAGCAATTGTCAGTGAAACCAGCTGAAACCACTGAACTGAAACGGTTATAAAGTAATTGCTTATTTTGATAGCAATTTGATAACAATACAGTTCGAGTGGGAATAGGGATGATGACTGGGTAAAGAACGAAATGCTATTTAGTCCGTCAGTTAGATTATCAAATAATATTGGTCACGTATTTTTTCTTTTGTCATTCAAACAAAAAATTACAAAGATTTAAAGAAAGAGAAACGTACGGACATAGTTTTTGTTCCGACTGACCACATATCAAAAATTGGTCGAATTCGGTTAACGTTTAGGAGGTGGAAAACGTTATCGCCGTTTGTATGAAACAGGCTAGATTTTGCAGTTGGTTCACAGTCCTCTTAATAACAAAACCCAAATTCAGCAACTAATATACCTAACTGCATTGCGAAACGACGCACCCTAAATTACCCATTCGTTGACATTTTTTGTGCACCATTATAAGAATAGTCGATACAATTTAAGTAGTGTATGAGGTCGGTAAATTGCACGTGAACAGCACTAAATAGTCTGCGCGGAGCAGTGAACAGGCTCCGGTCTCATTTCACACTACATTTGCGGGGTCTTCGAAACAGGGTTGCACTACCTAGCAACTATATTTAAATCGCAGATAATTTTTATAGTTAGTATTTTATAGTTTCAATCAGGTAAGTGAACGAGAAGAAATGGGGGAAAGTATGGTAAAATATATCATGAAAAGTTAGATAAGAAGCCAGTCACATTGAAAAAGCGTTACCTACTAATCTTAATTTTAGAATTTAGATAGGGAATCTGTAAAAAGTTTTGCAACAGTATTTTTGATTAGGGATTTTGCGGGCAATTAACCTGTCGAATACCTTTTAACACCTTTTGTAATAAATGAATAACTCGAAACAGATATCCCGCTTGTAACATTAATAACAATTTTTTTTTACAAGCAATGTATTACAAATTGTTCTTCCATTTAAATCCTCAAAAAATTCGACACAGTTGGCAACCCTATCTGTAACACTTATTCTAATTTATAGTGGACTCTTTTCACAATGGCGAACATAAACTCAGTAGTATATTGCTGTTTCCTCCCAATAGAGACTCGGGGGTGATAAACTCTTGTTCCAAGTCTTACAATGCACCCGAACCTAGCCAAAAGTGGGAAGATAGGAATTTGCGTCACATACGGTCAATTGGGCATTGACCTATTAAAAATATGAAAGTATCATAATAAATACCAATAGTTTTGGTGTTGGTAAAAGGATTATTTGTTTGTTTTTATTGCCTACGAACATATCTGCGTCCCTATTACTTCTCAACACTATTCAGACTGATAATATGAGAATTATAAGACTGCTATAACTCTGTCTGTTGACAGGTTTTGAGAGTTCATAATGACTATCACAATTCACAATAAAACTTTTTATTTTTACCAACGTCTTGCTGTGTTGTCTCTTTTGGGCGCCAATTAGATGACGCTAGCGTGTTTCAAAATGAACCACTTTTACTAAACAACGGTTTTTAGTTTTGTCGCTTTGGTAAAATAATTAAATTATTTTATTCTGTTCGATTTAATTATACCCATTGTATTGTCATTTATGTATGTCCTATTACATTTAATGATTCGTAATTTGCTGCCGGCGGGAATGTTGCTCGAGATCTAAAAATGATAGTCTATTTCCAATCGTCTCTATTTATTGTATTTGTACGAGTGGGTTTACTGTCTAATGTAGTCAGGAAAACAAAGCTTTTTGTCATGTTCGTAGAGGACTTCAATATTTCTCAAGCACTCTTATGCTAGCCTAACCGGCTTATCGTTGGTGCCACTACGTTACCAACATCTTAAATAAATAGTTTATGACCTATTGCACTTTATTTGTGATTTGCCATTAAAAAACGAAAACACTGTCTACCAAGCTTAAAAATATAGTTAAAAAGGCACAGATGTCAGTAACCAGCTAGTTCTTGTTGCTTTTGTGCAGTAAATTGCATTAACCCGTTGTCAGAATTGCAAGAGCGAGAGCGGAGAGGCAATCAAAGCAACTGCCTCGCTGGCTATTCAATTAGAAGCGACTCCTTCTGAGAGGAGGGCTGGGGGGTGAGCGATGAGCGAGAGTACAACTTTATCTGTTAACGTGATAAAGATAACCTAACAGTTAAGGGACGATTTCCACCGACAGGACGGCACGGCAACAGGTTTTAAAATCTTTAAACGAAATTAAACTGTCTACACAGTGATTAAAGTCTATATTACCAAGCTCGCTTGACAGCGTGAAGCGGAATCTGTCCGCTGTAAAGAGGCTGCGCGCGACTTTGTAATATGGCAAAGCGATGGCAGAAATGCGTACGTTAAATACATTTCTCAGCGCTAAAATTATTAAAGAAAAAGAAAGAAAATGAAATGTTTATTTACATACCTATGTACATCTAGCAAAGGGTCAGAAGACAAATTAACAAAACATAAACAGAAACAAAACACTGAACTAGTTCCAGATGATGCAAATTGGTCCCAGCTCAGCGTGCAGGTTTTGAGGTAGAGCGTCCCGCTGGAACTATTGGTGACACCGCGGAAGGTCACACAACCAAAAATAAAAACAAGCGAATACAAAAATATATTAAGTTCTAGATTGTTTTCTTACACTTACGGCCGCACTCGGAGACGTAGTAGTAGAATAAAAACAAGCGAATACAACATATATTAAGTTCTAGATTGTTTTCTTACACTTACGGCCGCACTCGGAGACGTAGTAGTAGAATAAAAACAAGCGAATACAACATATATTAAGTTCTAGATTGTTTTCTTACACTTACGGCCGCACTCGGAGACGTAGTAGTAGAATAAAAACAAGCGAATACAACATATATTAAGTTCTAGATTGTTTTCTTACACTTACGGCCGCACTCGGAGACGTAGTAGTAGAATAAAAACAAGCGAATACAACATATATTAAGTTCTAGATTGTTTTCTTACACTTACGGCCGCACTCGGAGACGTAGTAGTAGAATAAAAACAAGCGAATACAAAATATATTAAGTTCTAGATTGTTTTCTTACACTTACGGCCGCACTCGGAGACGTAGTAGTAGAATAAAAACAAGCGAATACAAAATATATTAAGTTCTAGATTGTTTTCTTACACTTACGGCCGCACTCGGAGACGTAGTAGTAGAATAAAAACAAGCGAATACAAAATATATTAAGTTCTAGATTGTTTTCTTACACTTACGGCCGCACTCGGAGACGTAGTAGTAGAATAAAAACAAGCGAATACAAAATATATTAAGTTCTAGATTGTTTTCTTACACTTACGGCCGCACTCGGAGACGTAGTAGTAGAATAAAAACAAGCGAATACAAAATATATTAAGTTCTAGATTGTTTTCTTACACTTACGGCCGCACTCGGAGACGTAGTAGTAGAATAAAAACAAGCGAATACAAAATATATTAAGTTCTAGATTGTTTTCTTACACTTACGGTCGCACTCGGAGACGTTAATTAAAATTAAATTTGATTAAAGTTGGTGCTGTCACTTTCTTTGCTATAGCAATAGAATAAGACGCAGCAACTTTATTCAAACTTGAAAATTAAATGAAAGTCTCTGAGTGCGACAGTTAATTTCTCACACATAGGGCCTGTTTCACAATCGACAAGTAAATTCATCTGTCAAATAAAGATAGCCCTCTCCATGTCTATTATCAAATGTAAGAAAGGGAAAGGGCTAAATTTATTTGACAGATATGCTTTACTTGACGATTGTGAAACAGGCGGTTAATATAGTTACATATTTACGATAGGGTAGGGGTGTCAATCGCTGCTAACCTGTGACTTGGCGCAGCGCGTAGTCCGGGCGCCTGGGGAAATTGACTCGCCCTTGAGAATCCATCTTTTGCTGATTTTACTGAGAAAAACCTAACAAACTTATTGCTACGCCTAAGTGGTGAAGTGTTAGATGGCGATCTGCTGACTCGAACGTTTATGCGCCGCGTCCGAATTGGATCCGAGAATTAATTACAAAATGTCGGATTTTTGGCACTGCCCGGCAAAGGCTGTCTCCCTTATTCAACGCCATGTTAAATAAAAACTAGAGCTAATGTCAACCCTAATTCATACATACTCAGGTTTATTTTGCGTTGTCAACCATGACGATTTCCGTCAATGGCGGACTAGGCCAAAGTTCTCTTGTATGCCCAGTGCATATTAGATGTTTTACACGCTGTTAATAGGAAGTATTCATGAATGTTTTTATCGCATTTCTTAACAAAATATGAAAATACCGTAAAAGAGATGGCAAAAAATGAAATTAAAATTAAATTCGGCCTAAAAATACGGATAATGTAAGCATTTAAAAACTACTAATTAGACAGAGATCCGACATGAACTGTGACGTCAGAGTGCACTACGGCCGTATAAACTCCATATTAAATTCGGTTTTGCTAGAAAGAGATAGGACCAATACTTTATTGGCTTATATATTGGTTATTAAAAAAAATGCATAAATAACCCTATACTCCGTCCAGAGCGGCTAGCAAGTCTTTAACTTTATCGTTTGCCGCACAGTGCGTCGCTTTCGTTATTGGCTAGGTGGACAGGGATTACCGAGCAACTGACAAGTAGCGGGCTTGTGCTATAGCCACCCTGAGGTCTTATGGTGAGTTGTCAAACCCTCACATGTTCCAGGCACTAAAAGAGACAGAGATCTACTGCCCTGCTAAGGTAAAAGGCAGTATTTTACACAAAACTACTGTAACAATTGCAACCTTATTACCCAGTATTGAGGTTGCAATTATTATAGTAGTTTTGTGTAAAATGCTGCCTTTTACCTTAGCAGGGCAGTATATATGACTCCTAAAGCTCTATCCTTATCAGTTGTCTGTCAGTTCCCTAAATATGCCCCTGCGGCAAAAATCCATTTCAATTCAACTGTACATTCACCAAAAAATATTGACTTCTACTTTTCAACCTAAGGACCTTACAGTTAAGGTTATTAAAATAAATAAATAAATAAATATCAGGGACAAACTCACACAAATTGACCTAGTCCCAAACTAAGCTCTAGGCTTGTACTATGGGTACCAGGCAACGATATACTTACTTATATAAAGAAATACATACTTAAATATATAGAAAACATCCATGACTCAGGAACAAATACTCGCACTCAATACAATATTGCAATATTGATACCAGTTATCATAAAAAATAACGGTAACAATCCAAAATAGAAATACCGCGGCCGCAGAGTACGTTTTACGTTTTAATACCTCCATTGGCATATATTACTTGTATCCTAGGCTCGTGCCAAAACTGATGAAATTTTTTACTACTGCATAATTTGCCGTTTAGTTGGACTTGGAAATTGAGCCAGCAATATTAATGCTAAAAGCATATATAATGATTATCATTGAATTGCACATGTTGGTGCGATGTTCACATTAATGTGATTGAAACTATCGATAAACTCTGAAACTACTGAACTGATTTTAATTATTATTTTAGAAGACTACATTATCAAGAAGTAACATAGGGTATATTTTAAGGAGCTTGGAGCTTTGATGAGTCTCAATATATATGTAGACGATGTATAGAGGTTTAAAATTATTGTTTACAATGTCGAAAAACAATTACTTATTGAAAAAGACAAGGTTCCACCGGGATACGTGTTTAAGTTATAAATTATAATATCTAAACTGTAACATATACATACATATACAAAAATACACATACACGTAGTTATTTGGTTTAGCGGAGCAGCAGCCACAGATATTATTCCAGTAACGAGTCACCAGTGTAAAATCTCTAACAATAATCAAAACATCATACCTATTTTCTTTAATGAAGTCGTGTAACAAAAAGAACGCAGTTATCTTCGCTATATGCCTAATTACTGTCGCTATCTCTTTCACTAGAGTTCTTTTCTCTGTAAGAAAGACAATGACGGCGAGTCGCGCCGGCCGCGGCTATCTAGAAAGGATCTTAAAGAAAAATATTACTCCCTTTGTTCGGATGATAACAAGGCTATGAAAAAAAAAATAAAGGACTCGGAAATATTTCGAAAGCGAATATAACTTTGTTGGAAAAAGGACTGAATGCTGAGTTTCTTGCGGCGCTTCCTAGTAGATGCCATCCTTTTGGATGAGCTAGTACCGTCAGTCATAAGATTATATCACTTTTGAATCTTGACGGAATGTCGGCTGTCGCGTGTGATTTCGCCGCTAGAGGCGCTATTGTAGCGTGAGGTCCCCAAAATGTCAATGTTTGTGGGCGGGCTACGCGGGTTTATTTCTAATTAGAATAATGTTGTGAACATTTTGCAATACCCGAGATTAATTATGGCAAATATGAGTTACGGATCAATGATTGTCAGTACTTTCAAAGCGGAGCTAAGAAAAAGAGGTGCGAAATTATGCGGGCTGAAAGAAAAACTAATTCAGAAGTTTGTTTACTGTTTTTCTAGGTATATTTAAGGTATTAAATATGATTTAAATTTAAACTGTTTTCACGCCCGTAATAACAAACTCTGAAAGCTATAGGTACCTATTCCACGACCTTACTCTACAGTGGTACTCAACTGGTGAGCACTTAAATAGCCCTCATTATACTGGATGTTTTTTTATTCGTCTAAAAATTTTTGGGGGTTAAATCAGTGAGTCATACTGACCAACTTTCACTATGGGACCAACCCCGAAATCGCGAAAAAAAATTTGACCCTCCCATACAAAACATCGTCAGCTGACTAGCCAAAATGTATGGGATCGTCAATTTTTTTTCGCGATTTCGGGGTTGGTCCCATAATGTAAGTTGGTCAGTATGACTTACTGATTTAACCCCCAAAATTTTTTAAGACGAATGAAAAAATACCCAGTATAGTGAAACAGAAAATATACAAAGCACATCAAGACCTGGGGCCCTAGCCAAGATGCATTAGACATACAATTGGATTATTATCCTGGATTCACACATAGAGTACTTTTATACCGGAAAATTGTATGGATCCCGAGGGAATAGCGATACGGGGATGGAGTCGCTGGCAAAAGCTTCCCACAGATATTATAAATGCGGCTGGACGGATTTCGATGAAATTTGGAATGGAGATAGCTTATACCCTGGATTAACACAACAACACTTTTTATCCCGGGTAGTTTCCGAGGGAAAACTGATAAACGACTTCTACGCGGACGGAGTTGCAGCAGAAACTAAGTCAATTTAACATTTGATCAGCAATTTAGTAGAAACAAATCGAAAGGGACATCCGCGGCGCCATTAGTCGCGATCCATCACTCGGCCGAGGATGAGATAATGCCTCTCGTTAACTTTTTAGCTGGAAACCATTTCGGGGTTGGGTTCCGTGCCCTGACTTGACACGTTGAGATTTTGTTGCCATTCAAAATGTCCTATCTCCTTTATCATGTTAAACTCTGATTCGTCTGTCGCTCACTACGTCCTTTTCTAATTAATCTCTTATTAGAACGCTTCAGTCTTGCGTTTGTATTTGTATGTACCTAAATAAAGTACGATTAAGTTTTATATCTTCAAGAATGTGTCTTCTCTAAGGCCGGCAACGCATTAGCGGTTTCTCTGCTAGTTTTGCACGTGACCACGTGACCTGCGGGCTTGTATGCCCCCTCTAATCGATGACCAATCTATTAACAGGTACATATGTAATTCATGGGACAGGGAACCTGTCTACGTCATATCTTACTCTAATACCGTGTCGTGGGTGCTTCAATATTGTTGTAAAACATTGTCCTTTACAGGCCCCCTACCATGCACGCACGAGATAAAGTTTGACCGGTGCTAGGGAAATGAATACATCTATTCCCTAACGTTAGACGCTTAAGGTTTAAAATAAAAGTGTCCCGTCATGATAAAATCGCTATAAATATGTGAAAATCGCAATAGTATAAAAGGTATAAAAGTCAGGACGAGACACTTTTTAAAACTTAAGCGTTTAAGTCTTACGTTAGAATATGGAATAGATGTATTAATTTTCCTAGCACCTGTCAAATTTTATCTCGTGCATGCATGTTAACCCCCCAGTCGTTTTAATCATTACCTACACCTCAAATGAACAAATGCGTGCGCAGTATGTCATAGTAAACAAGTACCTACATAAAAGTAGTTCACTCCGGCCCTTTAGGAGAACGAGTAAGGTACCTACGCACACAAGCGCAGGCAGCGCAACGTCGAGGTTGGTTCACACAATAGGACTCCATCGGACCTGACTGCGTGGCAAATCTACAGGACTTGTTACGCTAAATGTGGACAGAGTAATAATGTAAGCGCTCGGGATGGATCACATTGTTCGCGCGACAAACACCGTCCACACAACCGGTGCTGACACAGTCACGGAACCATGTTACGATGAAATGTCACAAATGTGGACCCACCTTAAATGGTGATTATCAGTAGTATCAGTACAGGCTTAGAAACCGCACGATGTACCTTGGTTGGAATCGATACTGAGGGCTTATTGCCTAACGCACTCGCGATCGCGATCGCTTTCATTTTTGACAGTTGAGGCGAGGCTGCCTACGAAATGAAAACAATTGTTCCACTTTCAAGTCGATCGCGATCGCGAGTACGTTAGGCAATAAGCCTGCCGGTCTGTTTATACTATGATTTTGTGCCAGCTATATAAAAAAAATGATGCATGTGATCCCGGAAGTAGATAACGCGGGCGGAAGTGACAATAATAAACAACTACATACTTAGACAAATTTCAGCGTGTGCTTTTCAGAGCTATATTTTAATATAAATCAACATGTATTAATCTAGAAATTACTTTGTTATTAAGGTAACTACTACGAAGTTGGGCATATTTACTACAATATTAAAAGTTACGGTCATTTGTCTCGGAAAACTATCAATGTCCTAGAAAATAGCAAATAGCAATAATCAACTGCTGTACGGAAAGAATTTGAATGTTTTTAGTTAATTTTATACGTATTTAACTAGACTAGAAGAATTTTTTACAAAATTTCATTCATAAAACACTTCTTTAACCAGCCTAGACTCCTGGCACTGTATGATCGTTAATAATTCCGGTCAGGCGCACACCTCGAGTCGGAAATTATGGCTCATTTCCTTTTATATCATTGCCTATTACTCTAACAATTCAGCCGTAAATGCTATTAGATGGAACGCGTACTTTACATCACATGCCCCATTCACTGGTTTTTATACATTTAAGCACTAATTTGGTGGTTTTGCCACTTTAAGTCAGAAATTTTCAATGAATAGGTGTTTAAGGAGCGCCAAAAAGAACGAACATTGAAATAAAGGGTAATTCTTCGAGCGTTTCAGAAGTGTGCCCTGACTTCTACAAAATAACTAAAAATGCTATCCTAATCTACAGGAAATTCGACATTAATGCGACCAGGGGAATAAGTCATTTGCTAAAATTTAATAAAAATATGTCGTTTGGAACAAAAAATAAAGTTTCTTTCCGGTTTTGCGGAACCCGCAAACGGAAACGTGTTTGCGGTCTCTTTGAGTTTGTGTTCGAGATAAGTGGAGCATGATTTAGTGCCTACTCGAGGACTGGCATTGGGTGAAAATAAATCCGATCGAGCGACATTTTATTTAAAATATATACTTGGTCAAGAGTTACTATACTACAAGGGTGAAATTCGAAAAAAGTACATAGTTAAGGACTGTTAAGGACTTGAGTGAAGAAATGGTAACTTTCTCAGTTTCGTAACGAAAATTAACGATACAAATGTACTACTAATTTTCGTTTCGAAACTGAGAAAGTTGAGGAATGTTAGGGACTGACGCTAAGAAACGGTAATTTTCTCAGTTCCGTATCGAAAATTAGTCTTACATTTTTTCTCGTAATCATTCTGACATGTTTTCCTGCAAAACTACGCAGATATTTTATATTATTTTTACAGTTTTATATAATGCTAGAATAAGTAGCAGATATCATTGTCTAAGTAAATAAGTTCTATTGAAAAAATGACTAACTGTTGAGTTTCTTGCGGCGCTTCTTCTCAGCAGTGGTCTCCTCTTGGGAAGCGCTGCTGGTAGATTTTGACGTGTAAAAGTGCCCGTGCGGCCTACTTACTGAATAAATATCTTTTATCTTTATCTTTTATAACAGTCTATGTATGTATGTGACCAAAAATCGGATGTTCTACGCTAGGTCCTAAACTAGGTACCTACTGGACAGATTTTAATAAAGGGGGTGCCATATTATTCGTAAAACACGTGCCAGTGTCGAAGGCTGTATAAAATTGTAAGGTCGCATCATACGAGTCGCCAGTTGGCTTTTAGTAGCAACTTATGAATTATTTTATAACCGTCAGTGACTTGATCTACAAGTCCAAATTGACACCTGCGTGCGTAAGGGTAAAGTGGCGGTGTGTGTCTCGACCATGTTTCTTTCGATGATTGATTGCAATTATGACCAGTGGTCGGAATAGATAGAGCTAATTTACCTAAACTTGACGCATTTCGTTAAATTATGTGTTCCCATCTCACTCACGCATGAATGAACATGCGTCAAGTTTAGGTAAATTAGCTTTACCTATTCCGACCACTGATTATGACACTGCGTGGTAATGTAGCCAGCCACTAATCTGGGTCGTTATTTGGATACGTAGGTAACAAATAAAATGAGTCCAAATCTCTTGATAAAACGAAAAGATAAACTTTAGTACAATAGTGTATAAATCTGCTCTCGCGGAAAATAACAGGTGCCGGAAACTTAAGCTTTTAAGCTCCACCGTGTATGTACTTAACAATAAAATACAACGTTGTAGCTTTTGCGAAAGGTTATTAAAAATATTGAAAAATTGCCTTTCGGAGCTTATCCCGGACACGTCGGCTGGAAGCTGAGGCACAGCAGTAAATGCAATATTGCCCAGAGAAAAGACATGAATTCTTTTTTTAATACTAGAGATATGACTGTTGTCACCTTCTGTATTTATAATATTATTATTATATAACATAATGGTAGCTTTTTAACCGACTTGAAAAAAGAAGATTCTGTGTTTGACCCGTATGTATGTATGTTTGTATCTTGGCGATCATCTCAAAAACGACAGTACCGATTTTCAAAATTCTTACGGTAATATAATCCTCGTGCTTGATGGTTCTTCGATATAATACACTGACTTTCTTGTGGCAAGTTTAAAAAATCCTAGAGTCCGCGCAATTGTGCTTATTTATTTTCTTGACGGTAAAAGTGGCCGTATCGTAAAATAACCGGGCTAGAGCATGTCTGACCATGCTCAGTGTAGGGTTCCGTCGCCATTAATACCAATACAAAAAATAATCTGCAAAAACCATAAATATTAGCTAATTTTCTATTCAAAGTAAGCTAAGCCGATTTTAGGTAGCTATAAACATTTTAGTCGTCTGTAACTCAAGAGCCAATAATGTCTTCCTAGTCGTGATAGTCTTCCTTTTAAATATAATGAAGTGCTTTCATTTAAATTATTTTCCAGATTTTTAGTACCTGCAGTTTCGGCTGTAGTAGCGAAAATGACACTTCGAGTTCTACGTTTCCTAAACGTGCCGCTAATCAACATATAATTATTTTTAAGAGCTATTCAATGATACCTCATTCGATGTTATTAAGTAAAAAAAAATTACCTTTGCTTTACATGTATGTGAGGTACCCTAAAATATATTTTTTACAAATTTTATTATTGATCTTTGTGCGAGGTACAAATATGTATACGTATACCAAATTTCAACTTTGTGACACTTATAGTTTCTGACAAAAAGAGTGTGACAGACAGACGGACATGACGAAGCTATAAGGGTTAGTTTGACTACGGAACCCTAAAAAGCGACATGCGTTGACAATGAGGCGCTTTTCTTCTTGAACTGTAGCTGCCCTAGCACCCTTCTTTTTGTGAAAGCTAAAAGGCGATATATCAAATTGAATAGCCAAAGCAGATTTAGTGCTCTCCTGTTAGTAATGAGGTAGCAATTGCTACAGCAGTTTTGTCTGAGATGTCGCATTTTAGCTTAGTAGGGCAGTATCGAATACCAGTAGCCATGTACTCCTTACAGCTTATCCTGGGTAGCCGCTAGACCGGCACAGCTAGCGAGGCGTGGCCTAACTGATATTTATGGCTCATATTTATCATCGGCGCGCGCGCGGGCGAATAATGCGGGGTTAGCGGGTTCGAACCGATCTGAAATAAAAAAATTAAGGAAACTTAAAATACAAAGTAGTGGGAAATATTCTTGAGATATTGTGTGTTGTGTTTATTACCTGGATTAACACACTCGGTACTTTTTATCCCGGAATTTTTTATAGTTCCCGAGGGATAAGCGAAAAATGACATCTACACGGATGGAGTCGCGGGGAAAAGCTAGTTATAGATAAAACATACTTACATAAGTACCTAAATCATTCAAGACTTGGAAAAAAATATGCTCATCACACTGTGAATCAAATCCGGGACTAGCTTCATAGTAACTTCCAAAACCTAAACCAAATTGATCGTAACAATAATGTTAACATATGTTCCTGATAAGATCTCACCGATATCTGTTTCCAACTTGAAGTAATGTTACGTCACCCGTCGCATTGCTACGCGGCTACGAACTTCGTAGCTCGTAGCAGTGTCTACGGGCCGGCCGCTCGCGGCGGGCGCGACGCACGTAGCGCAACGAAAGTGGCGGCCATGTTGGAAAGTTTCGTTTAGGCGGCAAAAACTATAGTCCGGTTTACTAAACATACGATGTTTGGCGGCTGAAAATGTCAGTTTTTGTTTACGCGGCTAAACTATAGTCCAGTTTAGTTACTTATGTATGGCGGCATGGCCGCTTAGTGGTGTGGTGCTTATAAGTGTAAAACTTAATGTTTTGTCACGAAAGTTTTAATTACTTTTAGAAGTGTGTTAATACAATGTCAGGCTTTTAAATGTATATATAAAATTGACTATATACAAAGTTGTAGGTACTGAATGTGTTCTGGTTAACAGGTGTTTATGGTTAATCTCTTTTGTAGTGAGAAAGTGTTTTAATTAAGTAAACACTTAATGAGCTTAGTGATAAAGTTTATTTTTAATTGTGATGGGATTACGAACTTAACTTCCTTAGAAAAACTGAAGGAAAAGCAGACCGAAACATTTTAATACTTTAAAGTCTTAAGAAGGCTACGATAAAAAAACTTTTCCGCGCAAAAAGTTGTTACAAGCATTATTAAATGAAAATTCTTGTAAACGGTTCGGTTTACGGAAAGAAAAAAATTTAGATTTATGAAATTATGCTATTGCTATGTTACACGTATTTTATTTATTTAATAAAGCCTTTAATTTCGAAGCAAAAGAAAAATAAGTTTGAAAAGTTGTATGTTAAAAATTAAGTTATTTAGTTCTAGACTTATCAACATTGACAGCTTACACGTCATTGACAATACAATACAAATTGTTGGATACAATGTTGATTAAATGACAATTTATAGTAAACTGTCTTTATAAGCGTACTAGCTTTTGCCCGCGACTTTGTCGAGAAACGACTTCTCGAGCTGCCCCCTCGAGAATTGTAAATTTTTCCGGGATAAGAAGTAGTCTATGTCCTTCCCCGGAACTCAAGCTATCTCCACACCAAATTTCATACAAATTGGTTCAGCAGTGTAGCCGTGAAAGCGTAACAAACAAATAAACTCACTAACTAAGGATTTAAGACGTAAGGTAAAAACACCTATTATGGACAGTGCTCCAGTTCTGAACAATCCAATAAATATAAGCTTCCAAGATGTATATGTTATTGTTAAAATTAGTAGTGTTACTGCCGCACTCAGAGACGTCAATTAAGTTTTAAGTTTCATTAAAGTAGCTGCTGTCACTTTCTTTGCTATAGCAATAGAATAATACGCAGCAACTTTAATGAAACTTAAAACTTAATTGACGTCTCTGAGTGCGGCATTGCAGTTAGCGTTAAAATTATTATATTGAAATTTTCGGTATTGCCAAGTTTTCTATAAAAAAATGTTATTGTTCATCACTGAAGCCTTGTCCATAATAGGTGACTTCACCTTAGTTGGGTTTGAGCAGTAGATAAGATCGTGTTTAAAGTTTAAAACTATAAAAACTTCTCAACTGCCGTCTATCATTCGGACAACTTTTGTCAGTGCAAGTGCAGGACATTGCAGCAAATCATTAATTATTTATTAAAATAATCATAATTGGAATACCATGTGAGTGATGGGCTCGGGCCCCGACGCCGGCGTGTTCTTCCGCCCCGGGCCCCACGGGGCCTACCAGCTGTCGGCCCGCGGGGCCGCCACGCTGCGGGGCCTGCTGAGGGATCACGCCTCGCAACTGTCACAGGTATAGACGGGAGTGCTGATTCAGCTTGGATAATGACACCGAACATTAGAGATCCTGTTGCCACATGACTCAATCGATCAGTTTGACGCCGTAATATTGCATAAATATAAACGGGTTTAAAAATGTCTAGGTTAAAAAAAAGCATAACGTAACATGGGTCAACAATATTTTATCATTAGCATTAGCATTTTTAAAATGTTTGTACAATTTTATGAATAAACAACACAAGATCCGATTTCAAAAAAAAATGGTAGGTAGATAGGGTTCATGTCACGGTTCGAGCGTAATGATGACTTTGTATTATATTTCTTGCTGGCCCATACTTTGAGATCCCCTAAAATGTCACTTTGACAGTGACGTAACTTTGTTTACCTTTTTTCCGTGACAATAAAAATTCCGGTTTAGCTGACATATTTTGTCTAGCTAGATTCTAATTGGGTACTCGCCTAGCCAGACCAGGACAGCATATACATTTATTGCCCTTATTCGTGTCACGTTCTAAGTCGAACGAGGTTGGCGACATCCCTGCTTGTTTTTATGTTATTTGTACACGAGAAAGCTGGAGAATTGTTTATTTGTGATGTTACACAACATATCGTGTTACGGTCTTGACAGGCGGCATTAAATATGTCTAAAGCTATCTCCCAGTCATCGCAGACATGATCTTACGTAAATTTGTTTAGCTGAAACACTGAGAATACATTTGGGTTATATACAGGGTGACCTCGAATTGGTAATACAAAATACTTGATTATGATTCAGTTAATCACTAATAGTGTATTGCATTAACTCAGTTGTTAAAGTTAGCTTTCCTTAATTATCGTTAATTTTCTAACAAAACAAAATAATAAAAATAATTTAAAATCCCAAGTGTGGTTAACCTACATGACGTCATGCATATCTGTCGTACAGACAAGGAAATTGATTCTCGCACCATTTTGTACTCTGTCACAACAACGACGGAGATAATGACAGTGGACATTCAACGTGACGCACTGCCACCCAAAGCGACAAGGAACAAAATGTGTCTCAATTTCCATTCCTGTATCTATCACTCGATGTTATTAATAAACTAGGTGCTGATATCCATCCAACCCTTTAGTTTTAAGTAGGTACCCTAATAAATTATCTGATAAAGTGAATAACTGAATAATGAGTGAATTATTAAAAATAATTTATTGTTGAATAACGCACAGTACAAAATACAAAATTGTAAAACTTAAACAACTTTTAAAATGTGCTCAAAATGACCCCCGCCTTCTTGGATACATAACTCTGCCCGTCGCCTATGATTGTCTTTCAATCTGTGGAGAACAAATTCATTGGTTTTTACATTATTAAATGCCTCAACTATCTTTTGGCGAAGTTCACCCACAGTATCTGTTTCCCGTGCGTACACTCTCCTTTTTATTTCGCCCCACAAAAAGAAGTTGAGAGGTGTGAGATCAGGGCTTCTAGGAGCCCAAGCGACTGGGCCACAGCGTCCAATCCATCTCCCAGGGAACTCTTGGTCCAAGTAGCTTCGCACACGCAGGGAAAAATGAGCTGGTGCCCCATCCTGCTGGTAATACAGAGCCTCCAAATTTTGCTGCGGCACCTCTCGTAGCAATACCGGTAACACATTTCTCAGGAATTCTTCATATTTCGGTCCATTTAAATTTCCGTCAATGAAATGAGGACCAATCAAACAGTCGTTCAGTATTCCTGCCCAAACATTTACCGAGAAACGTGTCTGGTAGGAGTCCCTGCGAGTTACGTGAGGATTTGCTTCACGATCAGACCACCAGTGTTCATTGTGAACGTTGAACATGCCTACTCTTGTAAATGTTGCCTCGTCGGTCCATAAAATGTTCAAGTGTAGATTTTGCAGCAGCCAACGACAAAATTGCACTCTTCTAGGATAATCGGCTAATATGATATCCTGCACCCTTTGGAATTTAAACGGATACTTTCCTTCAGCATTCAGTAATCGCCAAATAAACCATTGGCTCGTTCCGAATCTTGCGGCAGCGTCCCTTGAGCTCGCCTCTGGGTGGTGGCTAAAATAATCGAGAACTCGTCTCCGAAACGTCTGCGAGTACCGCGGCCGCCGGCCCGGAGCTTGAGCGTGCACTGGGACAGTAAACTGTCCAAAATCTCTTAAGTTTTGGACAATGGAGTTTATTAGAACACGAGTAGGAGTTGGGCAGTCAGGGTGTCGTTCATGAAACAATGCTTGAGTTCGTACGGTACTTCGTGACGTAAAATAAAAAGATAACATATCCATTCGCTGAATATTCGTATAAGGATAAGCTCGGGGCATTTTGTTTAATTACTATCTTAATTAAATACGAAAATTCTTACTTTCTTTGACAAGACAAGTGACAATTTACTAATCAAGATACGCTATTATCATAAATGATGTGTCAGATAACGAACCAAAGAGGAAAAGTGTTCATTTGAAATACTTTAAACCTCTTTCATTTTAAAGGTAATGGTAGGGTAACCAATTTAAGCAAAAAAAAATGGGATAATTAGAAAACTTAAAAAAAAGTACTTATGTTTTAAAATTAAGCGTGAGACCTCGTAGAAGCGATTGGTTTAGGGAAGCTCTCTGTAGTACTTTGAATTTGTATTACCAATTCGAGGTCACCCTGTATAAGTACGTACGAGTGTATATAAAGGTTCATAATAATATCCCCACATCGGTAGGCCACATTGACACTGGAGGTAGGCCAGCCTAAAACGGACCGAAGCAAACACTTTTTTTTTTATTCATTTTTTTATTAACGGAGTTGCGAAACGCGTTACGCATTGTCCCCACACCGAACCAGTATAACATGATCTTAGTAAAAATCGCATGGCATCACGATTTGCCAGTTTAAAGTTCTTTTCCAGTACAAACTTTAAACTGGCATAATTATCTCGAAAACCATGCAACTTTTACTGATGTCATGTTAGGCTGGTTCGGTACCTCTTAAGCTGACCTACCTCCGGTGTCAATGTAGCCTACAGATTAATTATGTAAGACATCCTAAATTCAATGGTTAAATATGCCATTTGGTTTTATCACATATGAAAAGAAAATATTGAAAAAGAAATGTTTCATGCGATGTATAAATGTGTCATATCGACTTAAGTAAGATGAAAATACGGTAACCAAAGATAAATGCCTATAAATGTCCGCAAAGTTTGAAAGTTACATTTTTACCGTAAAATCCTATGACTCGGACTCGACTAAGCCCATTTTGTCGTGATGTATGTATGTGTGTGTGCGGTCAATTTTATTATGAATCATTGTTGTGTTTGTAACCAATACTCTGAATACGAAAACGTCCCTTATTTTTTTACATATACGTAAGGTCGCTTGTTAAACATGTTATGTCATGTTGTAAATAGAAATTCCGTGCGACGCCGCTTGAGCTTCCAACTTCATTTTACAACGGTCTCAAAGACCATGAAGATGCATCGCTGCAGGTTGAATGCAACGGCTTTGATCTATGGCCGTACTCACGAGTTAATTTGAAACGAGGTTTCATTGGAACGTCATTATTGGTTTATTTTCGTTGATGTTTCAGCCAGTAATGTGAACTTTAATATTATTAAGTGTTAGCTTTAAACACAATGTTTAATCAAGTCAATGTGACACAGTTCTATGGTGGCTCAGGTTTCCTTGCCAATGGTACAGTCCAGATCATAAATATGTGTACATTTTAGAACCTTCTCTATTTAATGTCATGATTAAACCGCCATAAGTATATGAATGTCACAGCGATTAAAGTGACAAAGTACTAAACGTGTAGGTACACACATTTATGACCTTGAACTTTGTACATACATAGGAGTAAATGTAGGTATTGGTGTACCACCGTTGGAACCTGTTGTAAAGACAGACCAGGCCACATCACTCAAACTTGAGTAATCTGGCGTTTAAGACGTTACTTCATTGCGTCGGAGTTCTAAGGTAGTACGAGTAGGTACGCGGATATATTTCCTTGACTGTATATATTTTAGCTATGTTGTTTGAAGAAGGTAACTTTTGTTCTCAACAAAATTACCAAGAAGTTTTCATATTAATTGAAACGTTCTTAAACTTCAATACCTTGATTCTATCAGAATGTCTAAGAGGTAATAATAAAAATGCTGATTGAAAATCCGGCCAAGCCTCACGCCAGAATGAATCTTGAGAATTGTTAATTAGGATTCACTTTTCAATAGGTTCTTTGGTTGAAGTAACACTTGAGTGCTCCCAATTAGGAATGTTCGATGAAAATTTTAATTATTTGAAAGCGAAGTTGACTGGGCAGCGTTTTACAAAGAGGCTGCGGTTAAGCGAAAACGACTGAAATTGACAAATCAGTATTTATTTGCTAAAACACTTATAATCAATTAAAAATATACAAGCATATATATACAAATTGTCTTATCTATATGTATAATAAAATACGTACAAGTAAAACAACGAAAGACAATAAAACCAACCAGCAGGCGGTATACGAGTATATTATTTATATTATGAACAATGATTATGAATAGGTAAGGCAAAGCATGCTTAATTTTTCACATACTAACTTAAGTAAGATATTATAACGATTATTATGTTGTGTGTAAAGTTTTGTTACCCAATCCGCACTGGGCCCGCGTGGGAACTATAGCCCAAATCCTCTCGTTGTGAGTGGAGGCCTGTGCCCAGTAGTGGGACGTATATATAGGCTGTAATATTATTATTATTTTTTAAGTTTTGTAGCTTCATGAGTATATTTTGAAATTACGTTGTTAACAATATTTTTCTCTATTACAGGTAATTGAATTCTACCGCTTTGACATACTTCTAAAAACCTCAGCTGATTTTGCGCGCATTAGGTAAGTAATGAAAAAAAAAATCTCATGCGTCAATGGATTTATGCACTAATTTACTAATAATTATTTTTTTGCTTACAACAATCAGCTAATTTTCTAATTAAAGTTATCTTAGCTGATTTTCGGTAGGTACATTTTATCTACAAAAATTAGCACTTTAAGGGCCTGCGCAAACCGGCGGAGCGCAGCGCAGATCACTTTAAATTTATCAATGTATATTCTTTTCTATTTTAATTACAATAAGGTATAAATTTAGAGCCGTAGCCGCAGAGTGGAAATCCCCCGTGATGCTCCGAGGTCGGTCTCAGAGCATTCAAATTTATACCTTATTGTAATTAAAATAGGAAAGAATATACATTGATAAATTTAAAGTGATCTGCGCTGCGCTCCGCCGGTTTGCGCAGGCCCTAAAGCTAAATATTTCACAAACGGATCCCTTAATCGAAAAATTGTTTTCATAAACCCGCAATATTTTTAAAAGACCTATACAACCCTAAAAAAGGGGAGGTACCTTGAAAAACATTTTTTTTTTGAGATTTTATTTTACCACTACGTCGGTGTGACTAATATGTATGAATATACAGTGCAAATAACAGCTTTTTAGTACTAAGAGTCACTGAGCAAGCTGCGGACGGACGGACAGACGGACAGACATGGCGAAACTATAGGGTTCCTAGTTTGACTACGGAACCCTAAAAACAGCCGAGCGAATAAGAACTCACTTCAAAATGGGTTCTTATTTTAACTAAGCAATATTAATTGCGTTTATGAGACACGATTTAAATTAAAATGTTTTAGTTTGACAATGACTCTGACAAGTATTTAAGTTTGTACAGGTTGCCCTAAGACACATCTCAGAACTTTGTATTGTACAGTCAAGGTCATAAATATGTATACATTTTAGTACCTTGTCACTTTAATCGCTGTGACAATCATATATGGCTGTGTAAACATGACAGTAAAAAGACAAGGTACTAAATTGTATGGGTCTATATTGGAATCCATAATATATTTTGTCCTATTTGTATATTCCATAATAACTTTGGTCATAATGATCTTTTGCCATAACGACGTTTGCCCTAATGTAAATGCCATAATATTTTTAACCTAATGCTTAATTGCACTATTATCTTTTGCCATAATTTAAAGTCGTATTTTAAAACAAAGTAAGTTAAAAAATATGTTTGGTTCTGGCGGTAGGGTCGCAGTTCTACCTAACACTCCTCCTCGCTTCGCTCTTCGTCGTTCCTAACGGAGACCTTCCTTAGGGTAGAATTTAAAATTTTATGAAATTCAACATCATGGTTAAAAAGCACTAGGTAATAAATTATTATAGCTTATGACCATTAGGACATAAAAACATTATGGCAAATGAATAATACGTCAAAAAAGTTTAGAACAAAAGTGTTATGGCATTTGCGTTTGTGTTTGCGAAGGAGACCCAAAATGTATGTATATTTATGACCTTGACTGTACCCGGTGTCTATTGGTCGGTACGTCAATGGAAACAACATTTAAGGGCAAAGTCCAACATACGCCTTTGATATTTTACTTGCTAAAACAGGGCCTTAAAAGTTTATTGGTCCATGTGCACTGTCATATATGGGTCCCGTCGGAGACTTTACTGTAGCAATAAGGCTTATAAGCCTCGCCCACTGAATTAAAGGTTTCCTCAATCGATGCTGAGAGAGCTGACCCGGGAGGGTTACCAGACGTCAGGGCTTTTCCTAACACGTCAGGATTAGAAGGAAGGTTATTTGATAAGTAAATGATGTAATGAAGTATAATATACCTCCTTTTCTTATAATTTTAACTCTTAATTTAATATAATTATGTCATCATCATCATCATCATCTCAGCCGAAAGACGTCCACTGCTGGACATAGGCCTCCCCCAAGGTTTGCCACAAGGACCGGTCCTGCGCCGCTTGCATCCATCGGTTTCCCGCAATCTTAACCACGTCGTCGGTCCACCTTGATGGAGGTCTGCCCACGCTGCGCCTTCCAGTACGCGGACGCTATTCGAGAACTCTTGGGCCCCAGCGGCCATCTGTTCTGCGAGCGATGTGTCCCGCCCACTGCCACTTAAGTCTAGCAATTCTTAGGGCTATGTCGGTGACTTTGGTTCTCGTGCGGATCTCCTCATTCCTGTTATAATTATGTATTAGTTGCAAATTAAAACCCGAATGGTGGCTAGAAAGACTCAGCCTTTCAATTGTTATATAGCCTGTGACACAAAAAAAATTATATCTTTCTCTCTCTTGGAAATAAATTTTGTTTAAAATTTAATTAGAAATAAATGACATCACCACTCCACGGCTAATTTCTCAAAAGAGCACGCAAAATGTCAGCATTTTTAAACAAAAATCGTGGATTCAGGATTTTCTAAATTTGTGTATCTGCTAACCCCTTCCTCGGACGCAAAGCCCGGTTTCGCAATCCAAGCAAAGCCTTAATTGCGAAGGCTTGCGCTCATTCACGTGTGATGTATGGATTTACGTGGACTCCTGATAAAATAAGACTGTATGTGTTTGAAAGGTTTTCCCTGTTAAAAGGAGTGGCTTAATATCGCGCAAATATGCTGACGATGTGACTTCTTATACGCTTACTTTGACATTATATGTTATACCTAGCCGTATGTTTATATATACTGTAATTACTTTGGGAAGTATTAAGTTTGAAACGAAAGAAAGTATACTTCTAAAAAGAAGATTTCATTAAAAGTTTATATTTAATTTTTAAGTTTGAAACAACGAAATACACAATAATACTTAAGAATAGTATTAAGTAACGGCCGCACTCAGAGACGTCAATTAACTTTTAAGTTTCATTAAAGTTGCTGATGTCACTTTCTTTGCTATAGCAATAGAATAAGACGCAGCAACTTTAATGAAACTTAAAAAATAATTGACGTCTCTGAGTGCGGCAGTAAGTTTTAAAATAATTGCGAAGGTAAAAATATACATAAATACCTAATTTCCGCTTTTGAAGTCGGTTGATAAAAAAGTTATCAATGAATTCGCGTAAAACAAGGTTTTTCTTGTGTAAACATTAAATAATTGCACATATAACGTTATCCAATCTACAAATCGATGAACTTGAGTGTTTACGAGCTAGAACCTAAACTAGCTAACTCCATAATATAACTATAGAGTTTGTTTTGAACATAACCATTTTACCAAGTAGGCACCGAGCAATTAATCATACAAATTTACTAACGAATTTTGACAAAACTGACCCCACGTTAGCCTCCGGGGTTCCATTGTAAATTGGATCCCAAAATTCTGTCAGCCTGGAATTCTAGCTTGTAATTACCCGTTGACTGACTAACACATAAGTAAACGGTTTCAGTGTTCGTTTGTTTCTAAATCTAGCTATGTTAGGATTTACTGTTTATAGTCTAGTCTAGAGAGAAATATGACACGCTTGAGCGGTCTACCTAATCAGGTGTATTATCTTTTAAAGTGACAAAAAATGTGTCGTTTTATCGAATTTTATTTCATCGAAAGCTATTTTCTGCTGAAACTTTATTGTTATAAGGTTATCTTAAGCATGGGTTTCGTAGGTTAGGTTAGACCTGTGACCACTAAAAATTAACTCCTGTATTCGTACGTGGAAATGCCTGTCGATGAAATTAAAATTCGGCGAAGTAAATCATTTTATGAAATGAGTGTTGGTGATTCAAGGGTAAACCGGAAAAAAGAGCCTGTATAAGCTGTATAAACCTGTATAAGCCGGATAGAACACCGATAAGAAATACATCTATCTGCGAAGATAAAAGTAGATGAACTATTTATTATGTACTAGCTTTTGCTGCGACTTCGTCCACGGAAAAGTGATTTATCACTATTTCCCATGTTTTCCTGAATAAAATAAAAAGTACTCACCCTATGCCGGCCTCGGTGCTGTAATCATAGAAAAATAAACTTGCCTAATAATGTGTCTTGGTATAAACTCTTCTCATTAACATGCGAAGTCTCAAATACTAGATTTGATTGTAAATAAGTCGTTAATAAGTCGTCGCTCCGCCGGAGGGGATGATGGCGGACGATCCGAATATCCCCCAGGCCGGGATCTTAAAATATGAGCGCGAGGTGTTACGCGAATGACGGATATGAGCCGCGGGTAGGCTGACAATGGGGACACTCCATATTTTCGGTTGTATGTATGTATATTGTGTGTATTAAAGACATTTACGCGTTCGAACTTTTTGGATATATTATTATTATTATTATTTATCAGGCAGGCAGTTGTGACAACTGATAGACGCCTGTATATTATATATTTATTAAAAAAGATATCTTTTCTTTATCCCTACATTATTTACATTCTTATATAATTTAAAAAAATACATGAGGCCACTCAAGACAGCTCTGCATGCGAAAAGTACGCACTGACACTTTACAACAAATGCCAAAAAATATATCGAGTCTAGATGACTTGCAAGGAAAGGTACCCAACTGTCCGGCTCCGATTTGATTTATTTTGATATATGTTAGAGAGTAGCCTAAAATAGCATACACGTAGTTTTTTTAGCTGCCCAATCTCAACCTATTTGGAGAAATTGTGCTCGAATGTACTGAAAAGTGACTAAACCCTCTAACTTTTGTACAGAGTTTTGTTCAAGCAAATTGCTAGTTACCAAAACACGTGCTCATTATTTTTTTATGTTCTCAACAATATAATCAAACCAGTAATTAACTAGCAAGCTTCAACAAAACTCTCTACAGAAGTTGAGGGTTAAGTCACTTTACAGTACTTTGGAGGATAATTTCTCCCAATAGGTTGAGATTGGGCAGGTAAAAAAAAATACGTGTCTGTTATTTTAGACTACTCTCTAACATATATCAAAATAAAACAAATCGGAGCCGGACAATTGGTTACCTTTCCTTGTTAATGAAGTTCAAAAAAACGCTGTTTAACTTCTTAGCACAAAAGGCATACTATTCACTAGCACAATATCTATCAGACACTTTTTAAATTTGTGTACATACGTACCTTCGTGAACCCACTGTAAACATAACATTTTGGTGCATGCGCTATCATGACCTGACATATTTGTATGCCTAGTTTCAAAACATAGTGATACTTTAATTTAACACCTTATTACCTATGTTTACAAATAAATCTTTTTAATTTGAAAACGCAAATGGATTAAATTAGTCAGACTTATTAGGACAAGCCGTAACGTGTGGCATCCCTAGTCGAACGAAAGTAAGCGCGGATTCCTCAGATTTATGTCTGCTACCTATAGGGAAAAACCTAAGAGAGAAAAATGTATTTGGAGTAGATAAATAGACATTCGATATTTTGAAGGGCTAATAAATCCCAAGCGAATCCAGTTTTCTTTGTAAAACATTTCTACGTCATCATAATCTCAGATTCCGGTTTAAGATTTTTCTTTATACTCGGAAGTATGTTTATTGTTGTCTTGTACCCATAGTATAAGCCTAGAATTTAGTTTGGAACTAGGTCAATTTGTGTGATATCGTCATCATCATTTCAGCCCAGGCCTTGGACCTCTTCATTTTACGCCACCTTGCCTGGTGGTCCATTACATTAAAAAAACCGGACAAGAATACCTATACTCCAAATTTCATCAATATACATCTTGAAGTTTTTGAGTAAAATGCCTCACACGGACGGACGGACATGACGAAACTATTATAAGGGTTCCGTTTTTGCCATTTTGGCTCTACCCTAAAAAGGGACTTAATCGCGTGTAGGTACACATTATATATTATTTACTTCAGCGTCACGAGGAGACCGGGGAAGGTTGTTGCTTATTTATGTACAGTCACCACACGGGATTGTTGAGCCACTATAGAACCCTCTCACAGAAAGTCGACGGAAAATTTTGACGTAATTTCTTTTGGCTCTACCCTAAAAAGGGACTTAATCGCGTGTAGGTACACATTATTATTTACTTCAGCGTCACGAGGAGACCGGGGAAGGTTGTTGCTTATTTATGTACAGTCACCACACGGGATTGTTGAGCCACTATAGAACCCTCTCACAGAAAGTCGACGGAAAATTTTGACGTAATTTCTTTTGAGTGACTTGACGTTGTCATTATGACAGGGTTCTATGGTGGCTCAACAATCCCGTGTGGTGACTGTACCATGCAAGTTTTACCAACTATAGTCCATTAATGTCTATTTAAAATCCCTGACGTAAAACCGAGGGGTGTTAAGTCTAACGTATGTGTCTGTGTCTGTGGCATCGTAGCTCCCGAACGGATGAACTGATTTTGATTTAGTTATTTTGTTTGAAAGGTGACTTAATCGAGAGCGTTCTTAGCAAAGTTTGATTAGAATCGGTTGGGCCGTTTAAGATTTATCAGCTTTAAAAGTAGTCACAATTATGTTGGAGGTTATTAATATATTTAGGATGATTGACATAAGCAAATAGTTCATTTTGTACTAGATTATATGTGATCGTCCAAATTGAAAGGGCCCTTACGGTGGCGGGCGCTTACGCTGTTATAGTTTTCATTGCCTTGTCATTAGTATAATAGTCGTGTGAAAAAAGTCGTAACCACCTGCCGCGATAAGGTCCCTTTTGATTTGGACGACCACATATTTCTAAAAAAAAAAAAAAAAAAAAGCCGTGGTAGCCTAATGGTTTGACCTGCCGACTCTTAAGCAGAGGGTCGTGGGTTCGAACCCGGGCTCGCACCTCTAAGTTTTTCGGAATTTATGTGCGAAATATAATTTGTAAATTTACCATGAGCTTTTCGGTGAAGGAAAACAGTGAGGAAACCTGCACACACCTGCAAAGCAAATTGACGGTGTGTGCGAAGTTCCCAATCCGCACTGGGCCCGCGTGGGAATTATAGCCCAAACCCTCTCATTGTGAGTGGAGGCCTGTGCCCAGCAGTGGGACGTATATAGGCTGGATTATTATTTTATTATTATATTTCTAGTTACCTCATAGTACTTAGTATGCCCGTGGGACCCTAGAGCGGGTTCCGTATTCCCCGCGAGAAACAACTGCACTACATCTGAACGCGAACTGAATCCAATTACGAACTTATAAACTTTCTGAGAAAGCAATGAAACTTTCAACTTTTTAAAGTTCAGTGCCTGCCTCTTTGCGGTCCATATTGAATTGACACGACGTGGCGTTCTTGGTAATGAACGAGAAGTTTACAAAGAGGCGGTTTAACAGAGTTTGAGTCATGGCTGAAGTTTGTCAGACGTTTTAATACGTGACAGTATGTCTTAAAATGTAGCGGTAGCTTAGGTAACAGTTCTAGGGCTTGTACCACTGGTCTCGGATGTCCCTTTTTAACTAATCTATTACGATAGAGACGTATTGAGCGAATTTCCTTCAAATATTTTAGCTAGAGTTTTATGTAATTTGCCTCGAGATATTTATGAAGGAGGACATCCTAAGGAAAAGTGCAGCCTATATTCTTAGGAATAACTAGGTTTATTGGTTATCAAACTAAGTTGCCAGTTTCGGTAGTAGCAGTTCGGTAGTAGATATTTGTGCAAAGATCTTAACACATTCAGCGCCAGCTACCCGCTAGTCGGGTTCTCTGTTCGTAGGCAGTTTTCGCTATAAAGCGGAAAAACGCTGGAATCGGTTACGAGCGTAGCGCGTAGCACTGCGTCGCAGCGAATGTGTTAATGTAACCCAAGGCACAAGGATGCTTTATGATTTGAAATTTTCATTCTTTTATATTTTTTATACTGAGACTTAATTTTAAAATTATCGCAAATTAAGAGCAGGAAGGAAAAAAATAAAAAAAACTAGTTCCTTTTACAAAGCTTTGACGCTACGCCAGCGAAGCGAAAGGCTCTACGGGCTACGGCGTAGCCGGGCTTAGCGCCTGCTACGACACTTTGCTACGAAGTGTTTTTCTATAGAGGAGAGAAGTTCTTCCTATTTTCCTATAATACGTGAAATGTTAAATGTTTTTCGGCACTGTTTCATTGTTTTTGCTAACTTAAACTTAACCCGAAGTTTATTGAAACTTGGTTCGAATCGATTTATGTAATATATTATTCGACTAGTTGCGGTCGTCCGAATAAGCTAAAATTAGGCATACTTATCTGATTCAGGTGACTTTTTTTACGATGGTGATCAAACTGGTGGTCAGTGGGGTGTCATTAAGATCTGGTGGTAAAATCTGTAAGGTACTTAACGTACTACCGCGATTAAAGTATTTACATTAGTCATGAGCAGTTAATTGATCCGTGCATACTGGAAAAAAGTATAGGTTTTTTTTTACCGTTGCCGACACGATTGCTATCGGCTGTCGCTGCACGCTCGGAAACTTGCGGAACTCTTCAACTTCTAATGCACGGACGTGTTACCGACATTATCTGCCTAAAGATGTGATCGCGTTTTGATGTTTTGATTATTATTACTTAAATAGTTTTGGTCGGAAACGGTTTTGTAGAAAAAAATGTTTGTACCTACGAACGTCCGAGTACTATCCCAATATGCAAAATTATATACGAATTTGATCACATTTGATTCATGAACGTATTAGCCCAGGTATACACAGTACAAATACCTATAGCTAAAGCAGTAAAGAAACTGCGAACAAACGTTCGAAACGTCGCACTCACACAGACGCACGTCGTAACGAGACCCCTAAGCGGACAACGGGGTGTCGTTGAGACGTGCGTCTGTGTGAGTGTTACGTTTCGAACGTTAATTCGTAGTTTATTTACTGCTTTAGCTATATTTATACTGTGTCAGGGACAAAACTGCGTTCACGAATCATATGTGATTCATGGGACAGGGAACATGTTAATACGATTAATAACTTATATATTCAAAAGACAATTACAGCGCTAATTAGGTGTTAACAAAAATCGAATCGCCGATGACATCTTTCTTTTCATTAACCACTCTTTGACATCAGCGCCCTCTCTGAGCCATTCAGTGAAGTTTTTCGGCGTGTCTGGGGCGAACCACTTTGAAAGGATGGTACAGTAACGCCAAAACTAAACCTTATCATTGAGTACATAAGGTTCATTGATTGACGGTTAAGTGTACTGGCATTCAAATTATGCGATTGTTAGGGTTACATTTGACGAGTGTTAAGTTTGTTATAAAGATGTCGTTACTCGCTAACTATATTTTAGTGCTGATCAGATAAATTCTGGAATCCTAGTGAAAAGGGCTATAACGCCTATAACTAAACTCGTAATAAAAAAGGCTGTAAATCGTAATATACTGAGTACACTAGACTTACACCCGTTTTCACCTATATTTTAGAAGACCCCAGAAATAAGATTAGTCCTTTTTTTATGTGACAAATAAAATTAACGTGGTATCTAACTGTCGGATAATATTATCTGGGGATTGGAAAAAAAGACCCTAAAAGGTTTAATACTTTCAAGAGGTGTTACGTGAAACTATTCGTCTATTTGTGTCTTTCTTAATTACCAAAGGGTTTGGACATAATTATTGGCGTGGTTCTATGAGGGTTTTTGATATTTCTTTTGACACCAAATGTTGCTACGTAGGCGTCCGGTGTATACAACTGTCAAGTTGTACTGAATTTTGTTAATATTTAATGTCTCACCAGAGAGGGTCTAACAAATGTGACCGTTGCGAATTTGTGTGACGTAATTTATGGATGGCCCCTTACGGCTGCACTCAGAGACGTCAATTAACTTTTAACTTTGATTAAAGATGCTGCTGTCACTTTCGTTGCTATAGCAATAGAATAAGACGCAGCAACTTTAATCAAACTTAAAAGTTAATTGACGTCTCTGAGTGCGGCAGTTAGTCTTGCAATTGCTAGTGTCTATGGATCTCAGATCAAACTTACCGTCATGCTGTCGGATATCGGGATATAAAGTATCCTGTCTGTCTCCATGCAGCAGGCATCACGTGACATTTTTATGAAAATCTTATGATTTTTTTATGAAAGCAGTAACCGCGCTTTCGCATTTTATAATTAGTAAGTACAGGTCGATTCACAAGAGCTGGCACGATAGGATCGAACAAGTGAATTGAAGTTTGTAAAATGAATACAGATTTTCGGTTTGAAATTCAAACAACATTCAAAGAAACGGCACGCACACAATCGTTTCGTTTGTTCCATTCATGCCAGCTTCAGTTAATCTACCTGTACAGTCGAGGACAGAAAGATATATAAATTTTTTCACCTTGTTCCATTGTAATAAGGTCCAAAAGTGTATACATCTTTCTGTCCTCGACTGTACATGAGAAAACTGTTCTATTTGAAGCATTATGTAAAATAACTAGAAACTATTACTACTGTATAATGAGTTTTCCAGGCTTTATTAATATTAATGAGGTAAATAAAATCTCGTATTCAGTTTTCATTAAGTGAGTTTGTGTTGCTGTATTTCCGCATAAATCTTTCAGTTGGTGAAATTTCGCGAAAAGTAAGTCGCGTGTACAAGTAGTCTCGGCGCAGTGCTGCGAGACAGTAGTTCAACTAAGGCATTGCTTTAACGATATGGGTTCTGAACAGCTTCTATGTCGTTATATTTTGTGCTATTATATAATTTTGCCAATGGAAGTAATAGAAATACAAAACAAAACAAAATAAAAACAGGTAGGTGACTGGAACCAGTCTTAATATTTTAAAATTGAAGGCGTCGGCTTCTTTATTTAGCATTATACTAACGGTTTTTTTGCATTTTATTATTTATATAGAAAATTATCGCGGGAAGCCATTATCTTGATTCCTACCTCAAAACTAGAAATTAATATACAAAACAAAAATCATTATCGTGATGCCATTACTATTAAATTTAGTATTCCCAGATCAAAAGTCTGTAAGTAATTTACTTTGGCTATGTTGCCATGAAAGAATAATAAAAGTGAAGGCTGTTAGGCCGTAAATCGTGTATTGTGTTTCTCGTGTCGTGAATCTCCTTGAAAATACTACATATTTATATGAGAAAAGAAAGTTAAAGTGAGGCTTAGGCTTTTTAATGCTTTTAAATGTCTCTATAGTCTTCAACATTTTAATTTTTAAAGACTTGTTGTGACGACTTGACGCATCTCGGTTAATGAAGGAAAAGAAAATTTTTTTTTGACACAAATACAAAAAACAATAATCCCATTCTGCTCCATCCCGCGCTGTGCCGGTGTCGGGCTAAGAGCGGGCAGGTAGGCGACTCCACAGATTTATTACGCTTGTTCAAAACTTGCGGGTAGGCGTAGCAGGCCTTGTCCGACGATATAATCTATGGGCAGTGGAAACGTTAAGGTTTACCTTTATATATCGACATATATATACATTGTGCCTAGATTGTCTAAAAAAAAATCTGCTAGCTTTAGCACGCGATAGTAGTAAAAATAAACCGTTTAGCGGTAAACCCACCAATAGGATCTCATTATTTTACTAGCGTCAGACAGCGCGGCTATCCTATTGGTGGATTCTTCCTCGCACACCGCTTAGCGGCCTCGCACAGCTCCGGTGGAAACGCAGCCTTAATCAGTGGTAACGCTGTTGATTACCACTAATTAAAGTTTCTAAATTCGTTCTGTAATGCCGCGCACACAATCGTCCAACAGACCGCGCTCGGGGACACGGCGAAACGAGTCGAGAAAGAGCGAGACGAGACAAAAGCAGGCACACTCTCTCGGAAGTGATGTAATAAGTTTTTGCCTATGTCAGTGTCCCACTGCTGGACAAACGCCTTCCCTCTTTTCCGCCATTATAGTTAATTAATTAATATATTCTTATATATTTTTCATAATTATAGTTCCTATTGAGTGTATGCTCCCGCCACTTCCTCCGAAACGCGTCAAAGTCATTCCGCCATCTCCTTTTTGGTCTGCTTCTACTCCGGCGCATAGTGGCCTAATCTATATTGATTTCTAGGCCACTAGACTGTGGTGAATGCAACGAGTAGGTACCAAGCTTAGTCCAGTCAAAGTATCGCGGAGTTAATTAATTACCTATACATCCCGCATCCCGTGCTTCGTTCGTAACGGTTCAATGTATTCGGACGCAATCAATGCTCTTTCACGGCTAATGCCAGTCTCGCTGTTGTTGCTGATTGCTTGCTTGTTATCTTGTGCGAATGTGATCAGAGAACGTATTAGGAACTGTTAAAGCCTGATTCATTTCACAAACATACCATTTGGTGAACCGCTTTTTTCCGAAACTTATATTATAGGATTTTTATAAAACTAACCTAACCTTACCTATAGGGTTCTACGCGATAGTCCTGATATATACTGAAATATTTACAGTTTTAGAACAAAAAGCTGTTTGTCAAAAGATTTTGTTTGTGAAATGAATCAGTTTGTGAAACGTTGTTTAGTAAAATGACAGGATACCGATAAAACCTCTCAAATTTCACTCATAAAAAGGCACATAGCTATATGAGTATAAAAGTACCCGTATTGTTTATAAACTTTTGATACCGAATGTAAAGTACATTCGGTATCAAAAGTTTTTGCACAGTCATCTGTTTATCAAGACCAAACTAACGAGTCCCTACTTGGTGGGTCTACGTACAGTACAGCGGATATCCTGTTGCCACCATCCGGGCCATCATCAGATCAGCTCTTAGACGCCATAATATTGCGTTGTCACCGAAATTACAAATTCCAAATTTCAATTCAATCGGACACCGGAAAGTTATTCAAATCTTGATTGCTCTATTTGAACTAAAATATACTATTGTGAAGTGAAATAAAAGGTTGTAATTAAATACAGTATATTTCTATTTTTTTCCTAGCCTACATGAGTGTCCCACTGCTCAGCAGCTCCACGCGTTCCTATATAGTTCTAATAATAAAGATAAATAAATATAACCCTGCGTGTGTACCTTTCTCAAACACTCCTACCGCATAGTTAGTTCGGATCAGGATGCCTACGCACCTGTGGAACAAACACTAGTAATTGTATTAACTTAAGTTTCTAGTTAGTCGAACGTGCCGTATCACTTTAAGCTAGTTTCGGCACGCTTCGGTGAGTTTCAGCAGTCTTTAATTAGTGTGGTATTGTTGTATACTCCTAAAGTTCCGTTTTAATCACCTGAACTATTTCTACTGACTCTAAGGTGGCCGAGGCTTTAAACACAACATTCCTTTATTGTGTTGGGGTTGATAGTTATTTTCATGCGACGCTGCAAAGTTGTTATTCGGCGTGAGTGAAGCTATTGATATCAGAACAAGCGAAGGACCCTAAAATTGTGAGCTCGAGGTTCAAAAATAAGTTCCTGAGTGTAGAAATGGGTTTAAAGGCGCGAGATGCAAATAATTTTACTGCCGTGCGAAACACGCAACTTTTTACCTCAAGGAATATACTAAATGAAAGAAAAAATCTGATGGAAAATCATAACAGAATAATATGTTAGACATTGCCCTAAACGTTTTCATAAAAAAACATGATCATTCATGACGTTTGAATAAAAAAAAAACTTTTCAACGCTAGCGAATAAAATCGAATTTTGCGCGCAGATTGTGAGCGACAAAGTATGCCTTTTCAAGCTTTTTTTTATAAGGGAGGCAAACGCATGCGAAGCATGGGAAGTAATCACCATCGTTCATAAACACCGGCAACTCAAGAAGAGTTGTCGGTACGTTGCCGGCCTTTTAGGGAGATGAACGCTCTTTTCTTGAAGGCCCCCATGTCATAACTGGCCGGAAACACCGCAGAAGGAAGTTGGTTCCACAATTTCACCGTACGAGGCAAAAAGTGCCTGGTGAAACGCACGGTGGGAGAAGGTGATGTTGATGGAATTTGCACTTTCGACGAGAGGTACGATGGTGGAATTCTGCGGCCGGTAATAATTCGTGCAATTCTTGAGAACACTCCCCGTAATAAATCCTAAACAGCACGCAAATAGGTTCCTGCTGGACAGTGGATAGATCCACCACTTAGCAACAGCAGCAACCACATCTCATGGTCGCCCGGTCGTCATCTCATTTGGGCAGATTGCTTGCGGCTTCCCGTTACTTCTAATTTGATTATCATTGGACGTAGATACTAGATAAGTATTTTGCTTTATTTGGTTGCCAAATTAAACACAACGATACAGTAAGAGATTTAGTTAACGTCTCTTCAATGTTGTGTTAATTTTAAGGACATTTTTATTCAAAAATAATCTTTACACAATAAAATGATTTCTAACCAAAATGTATTTTACCTCAGTAGTGCAATGTTGGCATAAATTCGATTAAATAACTACAATATTAGTTATTTACATAAAAGCTGATAGTAACAACAGTTCATTTGTGTTTAAACTAAAATGTTACGGCCGCGCTCAGAGAGTCAATTAACTTTTAAGTTTGATTAAAGCTGCTGCTGTCACTTTCTTTGATATATCAATAGAATAAGACGCAGCAAGCTTGAACATTAATTAACGTCTCTGAGTACGGCAGTTAGCTGACGTATCGAAGATACGCTTTCTCACAAAAATCACAATCAATCAAATTTTTTTTTGCTTACAGTCGTTAACTTTAGAATGCAATTCATAACCTTGGTACTTTTATAAATAATCGTGTTGCATTTAACCTAATGCGCGTTGCACTAATTCACTTTTTTTAAATGGGCGACAATGCTAATGGACAGTCCGTGTCGTGCCGCGGGGTCGTGTCGCTCGGGCCATCAGATACAGGGTGTTGTAATTACATATCGCTTATTTGATTTAGTGTGCATTATTGTTAGGTTTAGCTATGCTACAAGTAATTTATGTTAAGGTCAGTTCGAATTGCAGGCGATGCCATAATAGAGATAAAAAGTTATGGCCTCTTGTTGTCCGAGAAATAACAAATCGTCCCCTTATTTAATTCAATTCTATTTATTTAATGTTATCTGTTATCACATTATGGCAGGTGTTATATATGTACACATTTATTAAAATGTTCCCGTGTCTTTAAAAAAAAAATCATTTTCTTTTTATATCACATTATTTTGATCTTAACTACTTCTCTCTCTGTCTTTGTGTTAAATAACTTTGGATTAAACGTAGTTCGGTTAAGGCGAAGGTTTATAATATTAATCTAACATTTTCATGTTTTATATATTTTTGGAATCTTTGTTTAAAGTCCTTTATTTTGATACCGCTTTGATTTGACAGATTGTTTTAGAGACACGTTATGAGATCTAAATCAGCCATTTTAAAGTTAAAGTCGATGAATCTAACGGCACCTCGTTCGTTGAGCCATCGCGACCCGCCTGGTGTTTGCACAGGACTTAATTAAATATGGACAGTATTCCTGTAAATAGTGAAAACTGTTCCTGTAAAGTAGTGAACACTTTAACTTTTTTGCCGACTCTACTATTTGATGCTTTTGTTTAATATTAACATCATAATGTTGTTTTCTTCGCCCGTTTTATATTTAGCTTTGTTATTTAGTTTTACATATTTTTCATGTTGTTCTGTTTTTACTTTATATTTATTTTAAAAGCCATGTTTGTTGGATGACTATCTATCTATCTAATCATCATTATCAGCCGCGAGACGTCCACTGCTGGACAAAAGCCTATCTATCTAATACAAATATAAAATTGGTGACTTTAGGTCAAGAGGATTAAAGTTTTGTGCCCACAGCTTTAAATAAGTAAGTTTCGTATGGAAATCTGGAAACTTACCTCTTACTGCCGCACTCAGAGACGTCAATTAAGTTTTAAGTTCCATTAAAGTAGCTGCTGTCACTGTCTTTGCTATAGCAATAGAATAAGACTCAGCAACTTTATTTAAACTTAAAACTTCATTGACGTCTCTGAGTGCGGCAGTTAATCTCTTATGTAGGTATTTGGGTCATACACAGTCACAGAAACAAAAGTTGTCTCTCCTGTTCCTGAAAGTTAAGGACTTTGAAACCAAATTTTTCGGGTTAGGATATATCCGCGTAATGGGAGTCTGGTGTAGTTTTGGCCTGTAACGAGTACAATATGAGTTAAAAACTCCCACGTCGTTAACTTTTAGGAACAGAAAGGACAATTTTGAACCTATTTAACTCTGTGTATTACCCATTTCCTTTGTTACATTTTGGATTGATTAGAGTATCATTTCATATAATAGTTATTAATGAAAACAAAAAAGAAAATATAAATAGTAACAAAAAATCTCGCGTCATCCATCTTCATATTAAGCAAAAATTTCAACACATTTCTTATCCTAAACTTCCGTAACTTCGTTGATACGCATCCTACCCCCATATTCAAATCGAACAAATCGTAACAAATAGTCCAACGAGCGTGTCGCACGCGCACAGATCAACGTCTATTCACATTCAAAGGCCGTATCGTTCTCGCTAAAATAATGTATTCTGCCAAAACGGCGTGTCATCGTGATATAAAGATTTGTATTCAGATTGATAGCGTGTTGGTAAAATCCGCTTATGACGTTTCTTTTGAATTGAGGGTAGTTGACAACGCGGAACGAATTTTTAGGGCTGATTTTTCAATCTACAAATAACACTATCTGTCAGATAATTTTATCTGGAGGTTAAGTCAAAATAATGATTTCGCAGTATAGCAAGTTCATTGCCAAGCGGCCCATCAGGCCATCGCTTCAGGCAGCTCGGTTCGTAGCAGATCTTCGCTACGTAGCGTAAAAATGTTGCTACGGGCTACGACGTAGCGCTCGTAAAGTTACTTTTCAGTTATTTATAATTCGTATGTGGGCAGAATTCAACGTTTTTAAAAATTTGGGAAAAAAAAAGAGTTCTAAGAACGAGTCACAAAAAGGAAACTTTCTTCAATCGACTTTGGTCTACGTGACAAAAAAGTCTGAATTGATGCGATATGATCTTTCAAATATACAAAGTTACCGGTAATTAATTAGGTTTTTCGCACAAAATAATTAATTATAAAAATCACTATTTTTCTCAGTTGTACCAATTGTAAAAAACGAAAATTATTTATGAATATTGAAAAAAGGTTATCCGACATATTGAACCTCGCTATCCATAATTCGATCATTCCTTTTCCTTTACAGATTACATTAGAACCCGCGCCCGAAACAGCCGACTCGGTTGACTGAAAAAGCCAAAGAGGGTTAAAATTGACTTCAGAGCCATCTATTGACTTCCCTTGGAAATCTTATTACATTGAACGAACGCCTTAATGAAATAAGATTGGTTCAATCGAATGACTATTATGGGACCGTTCGTTTTCAGTGAGTGGAATGATTCTTGTTTCGTGGAATTTACTTTTCATTTAGTCTATTATTACAGACCTGCAGAGTGAACATTTTGAACGATACTTTAATGAAAGCTACTCAATTTAGTTAATTTTACGGAAAGGATACTTTATTTTTGGAAACAATACATAATTATGTATTACACTCGCCTTTGGAAATTTAAAGATATCGTCTTCATATAATTGCACATATTTTGTGCAATAAGCAGTTTACTTACTAAATTACATTCAATGTTTAAGTAGGGAATATTATCAGTCAGAAGTGGCAAAGGGTGAATAGGCATCTTCTGGGTGAGCTCGCTACATCGTAGACTGAATCTTCGTCCTCCAAGGGCGGGAGTTGGTCAAGAGCAAACCCATTAACAATAATAAAAAATAATAAAAAAAACTGGGTACCGATTATTAATAAACTTCGATTTTTTTTATTCAGCTTTGACGGCTGCGGCACTGTTAAGTTTTATTTAGGGTGAAATCCAGATAGATAACGATGATAATGACAATGATAAATTATAAATTTATTGGTAGCATAATGTTACATGTCAAATTGTTCCCTTATATTTATTATATAGATGGCTTCGGAAACTTTAAACTTTAAAATTTGTCCGAAATTCCAAATCATTGGCGCCGTTTGCGAGAGCGCGATTAGAGTCGAGTTCAAAGATATGTAAACACGTTTGCGCCTTATCCCATTGAAATAAGGTGCAAAAGTGTGTACATATTTTTAAACTCGACTGTACAAACAAAATAAATAAACGAATGTTGTTTGTGTAGATAATTTATTAAGGGCGCTGTTTATAATGTAAATATTTATAGAATTTACATGTTTCCTTATCGTAATAAAAAACCAGAGAGCAAAGTGATTTACAAAATTCCCAGCAACTCTACCTTTTCTCAACTTTTATATCAGCTTTAAATATTCAAAGTCGAGGAATATTTGAATATGGAATGTTCTTTGCTGTTCGGGACACGATTTTTGAAGATTTTTCCATGTCTTTGATCAACTTTTGTAACCAAATCTGCCCTCCTGTACAAAAGGTCCTTTACGTTAAGAAATTCTTACAACAATTATGATCTTATTGCTAGCAATAGAAGGTTGAGTTTGTTCTAGCTTTTCTACTTCACTTTTGCTCACTTTTACGAGATGATAAAAATCCTAAACTGTCATGCGAGAAAAAGGTATCTTAAGATTCATAGCTAACGACACGATAAGGGGTCGAATTTGTTTAGAAATATGTCAGCTCGGCATTAAACGTTTAAAAATTACGATATTTTGAATTTCGCTCTTCAAAGGAGAAAAGGATTCCTTGTGAGCATTCACGTAGGTATCCGTATTTTGCGATATTCAGATCTTACAGGTTAATATTTTGTACATTTAATGTGAAGGGTTTTACTAAGAAATGGCAAGTCGTTTGCAAATCCTTTTAAATCTGAAAAGTAAACGTACCAACCAATAGACGCAGGGTTCAATACTTAATTCTCTTAGAAAAAATGTCCTAGAGCAACGTATAATATAGTGTAAGTGTTTGTTTTATACTGTAAGTAAGTAAGTGTCAATTAAGTAAGTACTAATAAAAACAGAATTAGTAAAAGTCAGTTAGGATCTCCATTTCATAACTATTTACTAAAAGTTTAGTAAGGTAAAGTATTATTTTAATTTATAAAAATCTGATAAAGTCCATAGATGGACCACAAATACCACAATCCTCCGAATACTAATATTGTCTATGGATAAAATAATAAACTTATTTTATAATCTGTACGGCTCGCCGCAACGCCAGCGCCGCGAAGCGGCTGGTCGATGTACTACTCGTACATTATTAATTACCCAGACAGCCACGCTCCAGATTATAAACACTTGACCGTAGAAGTTTTAGCTTGTCTGAATTTCATATTTCTAACCTAACCTAACCTTCAAATTTTTTTAAATAGTGTATCTATATAATCGCGATAATTTGATACGCTCACAAAATAATAATGTAGAGGTCTTGTCTCATAACTAATTTGTTTAACGGTGATTTTTGTTATCTGAGTATCTTTGTTGTTTCTGGTAAGCTACAATTTCCAGGGTACCTACTATATGAGAGGTTTCCAGGATGTATAGCATTGTGTTGTGTCTGCACTGAAATTTTCATCCAAATCCATTCAGCCGTTTTTTTTTACTTTTATAATTAGTGGGATAAACTGTCACAGGGATTTCAAATCGACTTAGGTATACCTATAATGGAAAATAATGTTTAATGTTTAAAATAAACATTTAATAGCTCAAGCCGCTCCAGTTGTTCCCGCAGAGAGTTTACAAGTCAATTGCATCCCAATTAAGCGTAACACGGTGCGCCGGGACACCGCCGATGGCAGGTGACACAAGCGCGCGCGCAAATTAGCGCAGTGCGTAACACGACGCGCGAATGACAGCTCACGAGTTTCCCGCCATCATTTTGTACGAATGTTATCGTAAAATATGGTGACAATCATGAGTTAAATAAATAAAAAATAGTCCTGGATTGACACAAAGGGGGATTTTCAGAATATTATACAACGTGTGGTGAAAATATAAACCGTAAGTTATAAAGTAAATTAATTAATTAAATAGAAATCTATGAATGCCTGAGGTTGCGGACTAGTTGAAAACAGAAGCCAGATTAATTTAATATATACATATTATATTCTCCTTATCCTTTATGATTACATTTTTTGAAGGATTTTGTTTTTTATTGTAGTGGTAAAGCCAACAAAGTAATATGATTTAGAAGAAAATTAACGCACACACCTCACTGCTCCTTGTTAGAGATGTATGTATACGATCATCATCATCATTGCATATGGCAATGATCCCGCATGGATCAAACGTCAATGTCTAGGTGTTTCAGCCAGTTTACTGCGGCGGGCGTAAATATGCAGCTCCTCCATGCCACCGGGAAAACAGCGAAGTGGGCAATCATTTACCACGTGGGAGAGGGTCTGGTCAGGGGCTCCGCAGTCGCATTGTGGTGCCTCAATCCCCACTTGTCCAGGTGGTGGTTTGTTTTACTGTGGTTAGATCGAAACCGATTTAAGCCAGTCCAGGGTTTTCAGTTGGCACAGTAGCTAGGCAATTTGGTCTTGGTCCGTTACGACGGCGGCGTTAGCACCAGCAAAAAGGCCCCACTGCTCACGCCACGCCTCATTCAGGTACTTAATACTGGTGTTTAAGCCCCTCGGAATTTTGAACATGTCTCGAACTACCTCCTCGCGGTCCGCCCCGGGCAACGGTTTCGTTCTAGACTCCAACTGGCTTACCGAACTGTTCCTCGCGAGCCTTCCTGTATTTTCGCTCCAGTAACATCATGGATGTCACTACATAGGATAAAAAGTCGCTTCCCGCCGTCTGTCTCTTTGTATGTACGCTTATATTTTTCAAACTACGCAACGGAAATCCGTTTAATGCGGTTTCACCATCAGTTAGATAATTTTTCACGGAAGGTTTATGTATATAATAGTACCCAGAGCGAAGCGAGGGCGGGTCGCTATGTACGATAATCCTTACACACACGCACGCAAACGCACGATTTAGTTAGCTGTAGCTTCAAGGAGTTCCAAGATGAGAATGCGTCTAATAAAATATTGTTTATTTTTAATTCCCCGTAAAAAAGCAATCAGTAAAGTAAAGCAAAGGGCAACATTGCGTATTTACCCGCCCGGGGCAGTGATAAAAAAATATGTTATAACAAATCACGGCAGTGTGGCCGGGGCCACATCTGGGGGATTGTGCGAAGATTCGTGTTGGCGTCTCTTTTATTCTTTATGTTAAAGACAGAGACGCTAACACGAATTTTTACTCAAACCTGCCGGTCTATGGTCGTGTTTATAATGTAGATAAACGTGTATAAAATATTTGTCACATTCTGACCAGTGAGTAAGTGAGAGAGTGACAAATGCTATATCCAAGCTTATCCGCATAAAGGCGAGCATAGTACCTACGGGGCTGCAGATGTGTCGCCATTGTAAGGGAGAGCTCCAATCGTGTCGCGTGGAGCAGGGACCGTATGATGAAATGTGAACCTTATAAGTCCCAGACAGAGATACGTGAGTGCTATTTAACTCTGTTCCTTACATTGTCTGAAACTTGGACGTTTGAAAGGATTGAAACATTGTAATTACACTTCGTTCATCCGATATAATCGACAGTATAGTTTTATTTTATCGAAGCTTTGCTTTAAATGATCATCAGAATTACACAAAAGGATTCTGATAATTGCTGGTTTTCTTTTCAATTGAGATTGTTTTGATTCAAAATTGAGTGTTGTTTTTTTGCGGATAACCGAACATTACCACTAACCTATCATAGTTTTCCTCAATTCCCTTGATCTAAACTCATCGTAGCAACCCTACCCCGCGGCGTTCAACCATTAAACTATCACTTACTGATTAACCACTAATCAAGTTCGAATTAAAGTCATCCATTCGCGAAATACCAGCGACGCGGCGAGCGCGGCAGACGGGCAACAACCGCGCGCGAGCCGCCCGCGTCCCACCCGCATTCCACATTCAAATTCGAAATTTGAATATTTTTCAAGTGATTTGTGAGTGCCAGTGACGTGAAGTGATTGTGCCATAGACAAGTTGTTTTATTGGGTTTCTGAACGGAACGAATCGTTTTTTTAGCAATAAACTCTCTCGTGAGATGTATATGTAATGGTATTTCTTGTTTCGGCGATGTTGCGGCGGTAATGCAACAGTTGGAGCCGACAGTTTGTAGGAAATACGTTTTAAATTTGTTACTACAACAAACAACAATTACTGTAGGAACGTAAATAAGCTTTGGATATATTTTTGTGCGCTACGAGTTAGTTTTGGATTATATAATCCAGAAATAAGTTTCATCCTGGGCGTCTTTCTGGTTCCAATGATCCAGGAGAGTAGTTTCGTTTGTTTCTAAATTACCTTTAAGTACTCTCTAATAATAGGTTTGTCTATTATAAATTTATCTTAATATATAAAGAACTAAAATATTTTTTTCATGGAAAATATACGTAATAGTTTTCCTTATAAAACTTATTTCATATTTCGTTGAAAAGAACTGTCCATTTACTTTGCACGCCTTTCCTCGACCTTATTACCGCCATTTTTATTCCATTCTGGACCCTGTTTTTCGTTACGAAATGGGAATATTCTCTCGGACATATTTGTAAAGATTGCCAACACAACACATGCGTCCCTTTAACCTCGACTTATTTTGTATAAGGGTGACATTGAGCACGTGTATTTCCGAGTTGTGAAAACCAAGTACCACTTATTATTATGATAAAATATATCGTAGAAAGTAGTTATGGTAATGTCTTGGTAGTTTTTGTAGCAAGCGAAGGAGAAGGTTTTTAAGTCCCTATTTTTACGGTGTTCGGGGCATAAGAGATAATGTACTACGTAGTATTGAAAAATCTTTTGGAGCGGGTTTTTACAATATACAATAAAACACAAATACTCTTTATTGAATACCACCAAAACAAAAAATAAATAAAGCGAGCGACCCGGACACTGGTGACGGACAAATTCGATATACTCTCTAAAATGTTCCCATTTTAGGTAACTGTCCCATTGAAGTATTTCCGAAGTGGAAAATAATGTCCCATCTCTAGCTTAGACTATATAGTGTTGTATTTTGTAGTTAGGGTAACAAAGAATGCTAAAAAAGATCTGTTTGTACTGGTTAATTTTCACAACATTTAGAACCATTCAAATACAATTTTACCACTCACTGCACTAGAACACGCACACCATTGACGTGACGTTTCCTAACGCATACCTCCCTCGCCGTATTCGAAAAAAACACCCCGCTATTACGTCTCATTCGACTTTTCAGCTTACTCGTTACATTTTATGACGTTGGCATTTCATATTAGCGCCCGCTATCGCCCTTTACGATTGGCTGGTGTCAGGTGACATTTCTATTTTCGAAAGTTTATTTTTAAACCGTTGACATCTTTGCGGTTTTAACTTCAAATAAGGAACTAAAGGTACGGCCACACGAAATAATACCTTTCTTAATTAAGTTTTTTATTTACCTCATACAACTTTTTAGGCACGAGCTGTGTGAAATATAAGGCCATAATAAATGGTATGACTTACTTTCGGGTATAATAAATGACGCCATTCAGTATCTTGCCGGTCGTTTTAGGACGAGATTTTGCAGAACTGACGACTACAGGTGCCATAAACAAACGTCTAGTCATTCGTTTTTATTGATCTGTGTTGATTTTTCATGCTGCAATTTCTCTATTATTAAAAGTAAGTATGTGTTAATTTAATTGGTTTCTAACCATATTTCGACAGTTTTTCTAAATTTTAATATTTTGTTTTCTTTTACAGGTAATTAAAAAAAACATCTCGAAGTGATGGCCCTCAGGATTCTTGATCGAAAACAGCGTCAAAAATCCAACAGTAAGAAATATCTTATTTTAACACTAATTTATAAATTTATTACAAGAATTTGATGGAAAAAGTTAGGCCCGTTTTCGTGCGTACTTGTTTAATCGTTTCCAATTTCTTGCTATTTAATGAAGCATGTTTCGTTATTGTACCGTAGATGCATATTTCAAGATTGTCCAAACCGTAATGTGGCCAATTATAAGACAGATATCCTAGGGCCTCCGGTGTACGTAGAATTCTACATCGTTTAGTTTAGTTGGCGCGACAGCACAGATAACGTCCCCGCAGGGAGGGATATTTTGAGATTTAACTTTTAAACTTTGTTTATTCCGGCCTTATCAGAAAAAGGCATTCAAAGTTTGTTATAGGTACATTTTTACTTTGTATGATGCTAGATTTTGTCCGCGACCAGGGACTGTAATATGATTTCGGATATCGATATAAATATTGATAATTAGGTATATTTGTATCGATATATGTAGGTATCGATAAATAATTTTCGGTACATTAATATCGATATTTTGGCATAACTCCGTCATTTATGACCCGATTTGATTTTTTTTTATTCAGCCAGATAACATACATACCGGAATGAAACATACCCGGTTCAGATTGGTCTCATTTCTATAAGAATGATAAGCTGATGACGAAATCCGTGAGGAAGCGACGGAACTCTTCAAAAATCGTAGGTACAGTCAAAGGCATATCACAGACAGACAGACAGACGGACGGACAGCGTAGGCATATTAATAGGGTCCCGTTGGGCGATCTTCGATACGGAACCCTAAAAAGGCAAGAGACCAAGGAAGTAAGTTTGCTGCTTTAACGTGTCACCATAAATACGCAAAGTCGGTAAGTTTTGTAGAGACGATTTTGCTATAAGTCGTTGAAAAAAATGTCTAAGCGTTCGTTAATTATATACACATAATCCTAACGGTTTATATAACAGAAACATTGGTGACATCCCCCAAATAGCTTCGGCTAGGAAAACGCGTTTTTTTCTGTTATAAATTACATTTGTTTCGGTTCACATAAACAACCGCGCCTTTCATTAACTTGATAGGGGGTTCGAATCTGGAGCAGCGAATTAACTTAAGACCCCAATACATTAACGGGATTCACAAGTTGTTTTTGGAATGTATTTTTTTCCTGGTCGGTAGGTTTGGTGAATTGTACAAAAAAAGTTATAAATAATATAATATGTATTTGGATTTGATGTAAGTTGACGTTTAAGTGGCTAATTTGTTTCTTAAATATTACGATTAGAAAGCAGCTTTGTCTTGGTTAGGTTAGGTTATATCATCTACGAATTTACTATGTATGTATGTATGTATACAGGGTGTCGCAAAAATCGGTACGCCACATTGACACCGGAGGTAGGTCAGCTTAAGAGGTACCGAACCAGCCTAACATGACCTCAGTAAAAGTTGCATGGCTTTCGAGATATGCCAGTTTAAAGTTTGTACTGGAAAAGAACTTTAAACTGGCAAATCTTGAAAACCATGCGATTTTTACTACGATCATGTTAGGCTGGATCGGTGTGGGGAGAATGCGTAACGCAAATCCACTCCATCAACAAAAAAAGCAAAAAACAATAAATATAAAAAAGGTGTCTGGTTCGGTCCGTCTTAGGCTGGTCTACGTCCAGTGTCAATGTGGCCTACCTGTATGATTGTATGTTAAATTACTGTCAATACTCTTATACCAGTTTACTGATTTCAATCGAACTGATTTTTATTCCAGAAACGGGCAAGTGTTGAAACTATGTTTACTAATACTTACGTTTGTACACGCACACTTATGCAATACAAATTATTATATTCTATTCTATTCTACACTGAGATGGATTTATTATGTATTTTTCTTATAAAAAAGAGTAACTTTCAGGCCATTCAAATATATAGGTTAATTATAATTGCAAACAGCAAATCGTATAAGTCGTAAAATGTCTTAATTTCATATCTTATATTGAAATGTTATGCGTTATGAAAATAAAATTCTGCTTTTAAAAATTATGAATGGAAATGATTTTCTGTTAACTTCCGTTTCTGTTAACTTCCGCTTCAGTGTGTCCCGCCACTCCCTCGAACGCACAACACAGTGTTTGTCGCACGCACTCTTTACGGCCATACGTGCGACTTGCTTCGTGCATCTTTAACTAGTCATGAATTTTGCTATTGTCTTTTAGCGAAGTGGGAACGTGGACGTATGTACCAGCGTTAGTGTTGTTGAGGGCAACGATGGTGACTATGTTAAGCACATTTCCGTATCAATTATTTACAACTAGCTTTTCCCCGCGACTGCGTCCGCGTAGTACTATAAGGGTGGTGGATTATTAAAACTTCTTCTATCTTCCAGTGATAATATTTTTATTTAAACTTTCAATATAACAATGCAAGACGAGATGTTCGCATCTCAAACGCCGTGAGGCGACTCTACACATAACTACTGTTATTTTTTTATTGTTCTATTCTTAATTTCTCTATTTGATTTCAAAAGAATTAAGAATAAAACTGACATACATAAAGCAACAAGTTCTACAATTCTACATACAAAACTATTTGTTGATTTACATCCCTCGCCCCTCTTAAAAAAAATAACGCCTAGCTAATAATTTATATCTACCTAAGGTGGAGTTTACATCAACGCAAACGTTCCCAGCTAGGGAATAGCTTCCTGTAACAGTTATGCCATATTACTACAGAACGAAACTCTTTTTGCGCGGACAAAAACATACCTACCACATGGAAACTTCAGGTTTAAAAAACCACCGCAAAAATAAACTCCGCGTTTGCGACCCTAGCTATGCGTCTCGTACCTTTTAAGAGCTCCAGTTATCTAATCATGACGTACGTTAACCCGGCTCATACACCCATGTCATCCAAATATGACCATTAGGTGCCTGATATAACTCTCACTTATAAATGGATTTCGAATCCCATTTTTCAACTACATACTATATGTCATGATATCACACTGAGTCTCTTACTAAGCTTACAATAGATGAGACAGGGAACTACATCTAGTACATAACAAGTCAACGTCGTCAGTCTTATGCCATGTCATAACAGCGACTTACTATAATGAGTCTGTGGCTCATAGCCATTCGGTAATGACATGAGGCTACGACTCCACTCATAACCACAACAAAACTAAATTATGCATGTAGTATGGTCTACTTTTTGCCAAAATAGGTTTGCTGTCAGTTTATGAATAAGGGGGACCATATAAATATATATCCATAGACATCTGACAATGAGTTGACAAGTCATCGTCATCCCCTTAACATGTCACAGAAGTGACATACGGGTCCATGCCCCATAGGCACATGTTAAGGGTCCAACTTTGACCAATCAACCATTATCCATAACCTCCTAAGACCCAATATATATCAAAAAAGGACAAATTGTCAAAGTGTCAATTTTTATTGACTAATAAGTTATCTCGTTTTATATTAACGAAATGGGCCTCAGTAGGTTCTAAGGAAAAATACTCGTATGAAATAAATTACCTAAGCACTTTCACCATATAAGAGTGGTGGATTATTAAAACTTCTTCTATATTCCAGTGATAATATTTTTATTTAAACTTTCAATATAACAATGCAAGACGAGATGTTCGCATCTCAAACGCCGTGAGGCGACTCTACACATAACTACTGTTATTTTTTTATTGTTCTATTCTTAATTTCTTTATTTGATTTCAAAAGAATTAAGAATAAAACTGACATACATAAAGCAACAAGTTCTACAATTCTACATACAAAACTATTTGTTGCTTTACAGTACCTAGTCATTTTTCGCTTATCCCTCGGGAAATATCAAATTTTGCGGGATATTAAGTATTTTTTATGTTAATCCAGGTAAACTATATGTGTACCGAATTTCATAAAAATCTGTCGAGCCGTTCTTGAGTTATAAATGGTTTAACTAACCCGACTTTGTTTGATATATTTAGATTTGCTCAATCACGGATTAAATCATCACGGATCATCGTCATCACAATCTGATCTGCTACTGTTCCTTTTTGTCATATTTCACGTCAACACGAGGATATGTAATAGCTATAGGTGTGCAGTCGGCCACGTAGTCTTCCACCTTATGTTGACATTCGTTTGCACGTCATTAGGTTGATAAGGTGACATTTTCATTTCATACGAAGTTGTGTCAAAATTTATAGATCACTCAGAGCTTCTTCACACAGGAAGCACAGTATAAATATAGCTAAAGCAGTAAATAAACTACGAACAAACGTCCGAAACGTCGCACTCACACAGACGAGACCCCTAAGCGGACATGGCAGTGTCAGTCAGTGGCGGGTGTCGCATGGAGAATAATAAAATATAAAGCGAAGCGCTTAAGTAGGGGTCTAGTTGAGCCGTGCGTCTGTGTGAGTGCAACGTTTCGAACGTTTGTTCGTAGGTTCTTTACTGCTTTAGCTATATTTATACTGTGCAGGAAGTTTCGGTTATCCGATACGATCCTTCAGTGTTTTTTTAATCACAAAAAATGAGAACTAGCAAGCGGAAACTAGCTAACAATCTTGTCCCGTGTCGTTCCCATCGCGCAATTCCACCTACTGCGGTCCAATCTTAACAAAGCAACTGGCCACCTCGCCAATACAACTCCATTAGCACATTGAGAGCCGTACTTCCCTAGTTCCATTCAAAATTGACACAATTTCGTGCTCCGAGCACCGAATATATTAGACCCTCTCTTAATTCCATTCACGCGTCGCTTTTTCATGCTAATGCGCCTGTGGCACCTAACAGCTAGAGAAGCCTAAAACACCAAACTTGTTTAGCGCTGTTAGCTGTCCCTTTTCCTCTTACGAATAAAGGTGCGTAAGAAATGAGACAGAATGTCGATTTGTCCTGGCGTGGCGCAGGGTAGGGTAGCGTGAAATATTTAGGGACCGGAGCTATTGGAATCATTATTTTAAAGGCTCACGTACTTCTGTTTTTCATGCACGCTTTCCTGAAAAATAAAAGGTCATTTGATAATGGGAGTGAGCTTGAAAATCGGAAATCATTCGCCTTAATAGATGGCACCAGTAAAGGACAAGAACCAATGATGGACATCAATACATAGTATAAAATGAAGTCGCCCTCCGCGTCTGTCTGCCCCTATGTATGTTTAGATCTTTAAAACTACGCAACGGAATTTGATGCGGTTTTCACCATCAGTTAGATAATTCTTCACGGAAGGTTTATGAAAATAGAACTTGAAGGTAAGCGGGGCGGGTCGCTATAATTCTTATGTTGAAGAAGATAAAGGTTTATTTATTTATTTTGCAACAACTTATAACCATATGATCTTTGAATTAAAAGAGTTGTGTCCATTTTTGGTGCCTGCCAGCTTAAAGTGTCCAACACTGGTGCCATTATCACTCTAGGTATACATATAGGTAACGTTGATGTGTAGTTTAAACTATAATACTGCGACTTTTTATTTTCGTTAACCTCCTGAGGTCCAACGTCCTATATTTAGGGCAATTGTCAAAATGACTTAAAATTTTGTTGACTGGCATAAGATCCTGTTTTGAACTAGCGAGAATTGACGTGGGCCTTAGGAGGGACTAATTTACGAAAATAAACTTTCTTCACGCATTCCGTACATTCCATTCATCACTTCTCATCAAAACACGCACAATTTTCTATTCCCATCTAGTTATCTACCAATGACAGATCAGCTTAAGCTTAAACGATAGGAAAATTTGGACTCGGGTGCCGTAAGAAAAAACCAATTTCATTTTGTTGCCGAGTTGGTGAAGAAAGTGGACAATATTGTATCGGGATATTATGGGGAGCAGCCGCTTGATCAGGCCCATTGATTCAAATGATATCGGAGATACGCCCGACCCTTTTCGGTTCGTTTTTAGGCTTTCTGGTTGGGTTAAGGAACATTTGTATAAAACTAAAATATCTGTATATTATTATAGTTACTTAATTACTTATGTCTTCTTATATTATAAATGCAAAAGTGAGTTTGTTTGTTTGTTTGTTACGCTTTCACGGCTAATCCGCTGAACTGATTTCGATGAAATTTATTTTGGTGGTAGTTAGAGTCCCGGGGATGGCGAGAATTGTATTAAATGATTAAAATCTTGTATAAAATGATGATATGAGTTTAAATTAGAAAACAAGTATGTAATTGTGACTAGGTCTTTGTACAATTTGGTCCTTTTATATCCGTCCTGGCTTCGCTCGCAAGCAATTAAAAAAAAATTACATACAAACGTTGTCCAGACAAGTACAAACACAACAAAAAAAGAATTAGCCAAATCGGTCGAGCCGTTCTCAAGTTAGGCGCGTACATACATTCTGCAACTGATTTTTATCTATATAGATTAGCTACCCGCCCTCGCTTCGCTCCGGGTACTATTATATACGTAAACCTTCCGTGAAAAATTATCTAACCGATGTTGAGAACCACATTAAAATCTGTTGCGTAGTATGAAAGGTCTAAGCGTACATACAGAGCGACAGACGGCGGGAAGCTACTTTGTCTTATACTATGTAGTGATTTAAAATTATAAATGAACCTGAGTAAGAACGATCTAAGCTTCACAGCCAGAACCAACTAGTCAAGTAGGTATAATTAGGAATTCTAAATCCTAAACTCTAAGACAGTGTAACAGTCGTCTAAGCAGCACTACAGGCCATTTGGCGAGCCCGCAAGCGGTATACTAATTAACATAATTACTTGCTGTTAATCCAAGCAGCGATTTAGCGTTGAACCTTTATTTATACGCCTCAGCAGTTACGAGTTAATGCGGATGCTCTAAGCGATGGTAGCTCAGATTTATATCTTTATTAATATGAACTGATTATTTATCTGTTCAAAATAATTAGCAACCATGATAATTATGTTATGAACAGACATCGGAATTTTCGTATATTGATAAACTCACTTAACGATGCTTTTAGCCTAAACTAGTGATCGCTCCCAGCCTTGCTTGTAAAAATGTATTTTTATTGTAAGTATTTTGATAACGATGATAAAGTAGGTAAATGTAACTGCAATTCAAAAATATACCTACAGTGAAGAAGAACACGATGAGAAGTCAAAAAGAGAAGCGGAGTTTTAACTTATCGAAAAGTTTTATTTTCATACTCGCAATAAATTTTTACGGACAAAACTGTGTAGTGTGTTGCTGTGATGAATAAATGTTTTCTTTCAAAAGTTTTATCTCTTATAATAAGTATCTATATATGGTTTATCGATATACGTGCGCCCTATGTATCATTTGATTATGATAATAGAAAACTGCCAAGTTAGGACACAAAATACATTAGTTTGACTGTCAAAAATGTAGTGCAAAACTTGGCACATTTTTAGTATATCACTACTTTTGGTCAAGAGAACTTGGCCTAATATTATAATATTACGTTTACGTCTTTGATGGGATTTAAGACAAAAAGTAACATAACCTCCTAAGGCCCACGTCAAAATTTCGCTATTTAGTTTGAAACATAATCTAAAAGTCATTTTGACAATTGTCCTATATGGACGTCGAAGTCATAAATATGTTTACACTTTAGTACCTTGTCTATTCAACGTCGTGTTTAAACTGTCATATGAAATTGTCACAGCGATTAAAGTGACAAGGTACTAAAGTGTAAACATATTTATGACTTTGACTGTCCTATATACTGGGTGTTTTTTTATTCGTCTACAAAATTTTGGGGCTTAAATCAGTAAGTCATACTGACCAACTTTCACTATGGGACCAACCCCGAAATCGCGAAAAAAAATTTGACCCTCCAATACAAAACATCGTAAGCTGACTAGCCAAAATAAAAAAAACACCCAGTATAGGGCCGCAGGAGGATACACCGACTAATCAAGTCAACTAAAGCTATAAGTCATCATGTTTCAGATTAGTCCGTCCCGTCTAACGACTGGCGTTGAAACTTGCGCAATTAGTGCTGGCGCGAGTTACTCGGCTCACTAACAATGACAGACACAGTATATATATAGCTAAAGCAGCAAAGAAACTACGAACAAACGTTCGAAACGTCGCACTCACACACGCACGCCTCAACGAGACCCCTAAGCGAATATGGCAGTGCTGTCAGTGGCGGGTGTCGCGTCGAGACGAATAGTTGAGCGGGCGTCTGCGTGAGTGCGATGTTTCGAACGTTTGTTCGCAGTTTCTTTACTGCTTTAGCTATATATTTATTCTCCGCCAAAGATGCCGAGAAAGTTTGATTGAAGTTCTATGGCATGTCTTCCGACTTATTTCCGCCGTATATACACTTAATTTTTTTTAGATATAGCCCGCTGGCATTTGCCCGCAACACCGTCCGCGTAGAAATCGTTTATAGATGCTCCCTCAGGAACTGTCCATTTTTTCGGCCTAAAAAGTAGCATATGTGCTATATTCTGCATAATTTAAAAGCTGCTCGGTATATTCTAACTAATACGTAAATAACTAATACGTTACTAACTAATACGTAAATAAATAAAATTACCTGTAATTTTGTGTCACCGATTTATTTTATTCTCCTCTTTAATTTTTAAATGGATTTGTTAGATCATTTTTCACAAAAGCTTTCATAGTAGCGAATTTTTACATCACGTTATTTCATGATCGCAAATTTAATTATTCGTCTTTCTTCACGTAGCGTTCTTTCATAAAGCGTTATTTAACGTCCGCGTTTATTTTAATCGCTGAAATTACCAGTAGATTATTTTTATATTTATTATTTTATTAATCGCATTTTTCCCATGTCGAAAATCTAATTTGACGGAGTCGACGGAGCTCCGCTTAGCGGAGCTCCTGTTTCTGGGTTGTTTTGGCCCTCCGGGCCTGATATAGAAACGAACCTAACCTAACCTATCTACGTACTACGATGTAGCTACTATTGGGAAAAATTGCGTATAGTACAAAATACGAACATTAAATAACGCTATATGAAAAAACGCTACGTGTAGAAAGACGAATAATTAAATTTGCGATGATAAAAGAACGCGATGTGAAAATTCGCTACTGAAAGATTGCTTTTGTGAAAATGATCTAACAAACCCCTTCGACGGTCAGGTAAAAAGACAAACTAAAGTTTGCGTGTTTTAGAAACTCATTATCGTGCAACTTATTACAAGTCGCGTGCAGCGGGCTTTCGGTTTGAAAACCATTGTTTCAGTTATTATTTCTTTCGTAACACAATACGTTTTTTACTCTTTGGGACTCCGTGTTGAAATGCATCTTTCAAGTATTGCAGTTGCAGCAGTTGGTAGTGACCCTGCTTACGAAGCTGGTAGTCCCGGGTTTGATTCCCGGGCAAGTATTCCTGTGTTAAGCGCGAGTATATATTCCTGAGTCTTTAATGTTTATCTTGTACCCATAGTAAGTACAAACTTAAAGCTTTTGACAAGGTCCAAGGAGATTGTCGTCTGATATTATTTATTTTGGAACTCAACTATTAAAGGCCTAGGATAACTTTCAATATAAATATTCTAGTATCATAATACTCTTACCGCTTGTTTAACAATCGTCAAATAAAGCATATCTGACAGATAAAGCACATTCCCTAACACTTGAAAACAGACAAAGAGATGGCTGTTTTTAACTCGCAGATAAAAAAAAAAAAGATAAAAGATAAAAGATATTTATTCAGTAAGTAGGCCGCACAGGCACTTTTACACGTCAAAATCTACCAGCGCTTCCCAAGAGGAATCGATTGTGAAACAGGCCCCTAAACTAAAACCGTCCAAAAATGGTCTTTATCGGGTGGCATAATCATTGTTACGAAATACATACCAGAGCATTTTTGCACAGGCTGAAACTGAGACGCTTCGCTACGCTCGCGCTTCGCGCTCGCTCGGTCAACTATTCAATTTAAACCTAGATTACATCAAACCGCACAATAAGGCCCCACTTCCACTAACAGGCCGCAGTAATTCGTCTTGTCCTCAACGCTCACTGTAATTGCTTCCAGAGCGCACGCAGTTAACACTGTCACTGCCACCGACCCCGAATCGGGTCATTTCTGTAAGGAACTTTAGGAGCCTGGCACTAGCGCGAAACGTCCGTCTGTCTGTTGGAATTGTTAAATGGTAAATAGAGTTTACTGCCTTTTAGTTAATACTGCAATTTAAAAGTAAGATGTCTCGTTTAAATATGAGGGTTGGCAGTGAATTTACTGATGCTAATAGGGTAGTTATTTCGTGGTAGGTTTGATTTTTAATTTTCGTTTTGGTAAATCGTGTTGGTATTAATTATATGTACAATAAGTTTAATTAAAGACAACAGTGTTACGAAATGCAATCAATTAAAAGCTGCAAAATGTATATGGGATCATTTATTTATGTATTTATATTAATGCAAATAAATCGTATGGTATATAAATAATGTTTTCACGTCACCAGCTCGAAAAGACTTCTCGCTTGTATGAAAATGACGTATTCAAAGTACCCTGACTCATAAACATAAAATGCGAAGATATGCATTTTATTTTTATATGCTTTTTCGGTTCGAATTTTGTCTACGTTTAAGTTGCTTCTCGCATAACACGTAGTACCTACACCCCAAGTGGACAAAAGTGCGTGGAAATCCTTGAAAGTTGCCAACTCAATTTGAGTCTGATACAGGATCCCTGCGAGACCTGGCGCAGACGTTGAGACTGAGCGGAACTTGTAATTTAACACTGCGAACTTCATAGTTAGCGTTTTTAAACGTTTCGAACGATGTCACAAAGGTTAAAGGTTTCAGGGTTAATTTATGCGCTATGTTCCTAACTTGAATAGTTGCTGAAAAGGGAAAATTCATCATTCATCAAAAAAATGCCATCTTAGCCCTCACATTAACGTAGGTATTTGAAATCTTTAGATTACAAATATTCATGAAACTTGAAACCTTCTCCTATCGGGCCAGTGTTCTCGTCTGATTTTCCATGCCATAGACAAAACATAGCTAACGATAAGGCGATGCGCTTTTTTTTGTCTGAATACCTTTTTACATTTTAAAATCTGCAATCAGTCTTTTAATCATACACTATTTCGACAGATGTCCCAAACTTTGGCGATTACATATCAATCACTCGACGCCGTCAGGTAGGTACTTTTCTTAAATACATATATCGTTTCTAAAACTCATATATTATCAGTGCCCAGTTTCATTATTACCGTACAAAATTGACGCCACGTCCCTCGCCGACCTGGTTGTTGGCAACGTACTTCACCCCGCAGTGACGAGGCGTATAAAAACCGCGAGTCATCGAGATATACGCAGCGGCTCATTCGATTCGGATAGGGGTCAGATATAAGACGTGTAATTAAAGAGGGAAACATTTAGGTTTCGCGCCTTAACTTGAAGGGCGCTTTTTAGGGTTCCGTAGTCAAAATGGCAAAAACGGAACCTTTATAGTTTCGTCATGTCCGTCCGTCGGTGTCACAGGCATTTTACTCAAAAACTACAAGATGTATATTTATGAAATTAGAAGGGTGTCTTGTATAAGCCGCTACTTAGTCTGGTAGTTAAATAACAAAAATAAATATTTCTAGGGGGGGCACTCCATACATACATGTATAGAAGCTGAATTTTTTTTTTTTCAGCAAATATCAACGTGTGGCACATCTTTTGATAGTTAATTTAAAAACACTTAAGGTTTTTAAGCAATGTTTTTGATTAAGTGAATATTTTCGGAAATAATCGCTCCGAAAGTTGCATAAATTGTGTCCCCCCCCCCTTAATTTATCTTCAACATGTTCGGATATACAGTTTTTGAATTATTGCCGAAAAACTGCGCTTCTCAACAAAATGACGTAAGTGCCATGAAGATACGCCCTTTTGCTGTTTTTTGTTTTATTTGTATCTGTGATAATGGTGACGGAACCCTACGCTGACATGGCTCGACATGCTCTTGCTTGTTTTTGTAATCTAAATAAATAAAGCACGGAATAGAGGAAAGAAATAGAAGAAATGTAACCCGATCATTAAAATCTTGCCCGGGATTGTTAAAACTACATATTGGGGTTGGATGAAGATAAGACTATATTCTTAAACCAGAGTTATTCAATGATTTTTTATAGCGAATGTATGATAATTATTATCTATGTGTGGGGGTCTAGGTCAAATGTTGCCATGTCATTTTTGAAAAAGTTTCCGGTATCGGAAGGGGCTGAAATTTGGTGCACATAATGAATCATCGTGTCAATATTTTTGTAATGACATTTCACAACTCATCGCTTTGGCTTGTCGCATAGGTACTACATATACAATACCCGTAAAATTGACAAAGTTTATGTCATTTAGCACCATTTTTGGACTTTCAACCGTCTTTTAAAGTGTAAAATTGACAATTGGTAACTTTTTTTTTTTTTATCATATATGGGTTTGCGTTTGACCTCAGTCTCACCTGATGTTAAGTGAAGACGAGGTCGAAGATGGTACACGCTTACCCAGAAAATGCCTATTCACTCTTGCCTTGAAAACACCAAGGTTATAGGATTCCGGGAATACAGACGCAGGGAGAGCATTCCACTCCTTGGCAGTGCGAATAAGAAATGACGCAGCAAACCGCTTCGTCAGAACTGATGGAAATTCGACTACATGAGGATGGAAGCCCTCCCTGCGTCTGGAAGACCGATTGGAGAAAGTGGAGGGTGGGATGAGGTCGTGTAGTTCCTGGGCACACTCTCCAAAATACACCCTGTAAAATATCGAAAGACAAGCGACTTTACGCCGATGTTCCAAACTTAAAAGTTTGGTTTGGTCTAACAAGATTGCTGTTGTTGTAAATACCTAAGCGTCTTGATTGCATTTGAGCCTGACAAGACGTTAGATAGGTACAGCAACTAAGATGTAAGTTGAATCACAAAATACCTTGCTGTTGTGACTACCAGCTTTGGTTTATGTTACTAATATTTATGTATATTTTATTCAACTAAGTGAAAATCTTGACCGGCTCGCATTTTTTTTCAGTGTATGTGTGCAATCAAACAATTTGATTCCTGTGCCACTATGGAACTGTCAGTGTGGCGTAATCAATCAAATAGTAGGTGACTTCTTAAGATTTGACTTATAACGTCATTTTGACATGGTTCCATGGTGGTCTGGGAATTAAATTGTTTGACTGTACCTATGCTCTAAATTAGTTTAAATGAAGAAAAACGTCATTCACGATCTTTATTTTTTCGGCTATGGATAAGCTAAGCCTAGAGCCATTATACCTAGTTTTATAAGAGATTGTGGACGAGGGTGGTGTCATATAAGTGTCATATTAATCACGTGCGGCGCGATGGGCTTATAACTGACTTATAGTGGGCGGTCGCTGGCCAGGGTGGGAAGGTAGAGACGTAGGGTTGTCGGTAATACAAATGGTTGGTGTGAAATTATTTCATTGTGTTTTGTTTCACAATCCTTCACTGATTATTCCTGCGTAGATCCCTACGCAGCCATGTCATGCTTCATCTTTTTTTACTCTGTTGCTCTGTTGCTTAAATTTATTGAACGTAAAACATTGAATTATTGATAATAAAACATTTTTTTTAAGTACTTAGCTGTATTTTGGTATGTCCGTGAAAAAATCACTTCAATCCGTTTCTTGGTAATTTCAGTATCAGCTATCAGATGTATAACTTGAAAAAGGCTAGGTTTCAGATTATTTTAATTTTGCGTAACAAACTGTCAAAATCATCATAAATTATTCTTCGTTTACTATTAAATAGTTAATTTGTGACAGCCCTGGAGGACAAAACCTTGATTAAGACGGTTTCGAAGTAAACGTTATTTGTCTTGATTATCTCAATTTGCCAAAATAATAACATTTAGCGGACCGACCGCTGCCACCCGCTTGCAAGAATTATACCCTTCAAAATATAAATTATAAGCACGTTTACAACATAATTAATCATATATAAGGAACAGAGTACAAATAATGTATATAAGTAGACAAGCAAAATCGTTCAATTTGTTAGCACTTATTCAAAAATTATTTATCATTCTTTTAATTTTTACATTAGCTCACGCAAGTATAAGCGATTGAACAACAGCGGCGCTACCCCATAATAACAACATCACTGTTAACAGACCTCTAGTGAACCTTATTGTACAGTGACAAGATTTACAATTGATCAGTTCACTGTGTTGCTGATGGTACAAAAAGGTGTCACAGTTGCGTAGGCAATTATTTCAAATATGAACCGCCGCGTGTTTTAACTGGCGCACCTTCTATACAGGGTGTTTTTTTATTCGTCTTAAACATTTTGGGGGTTAAATCAGTAAGTCATACTGACCAACTTTCACTATGAGACCAACCCCGAAATCGCGAAAAAAAATTTGACCCTCCCATACAAAACATCGTCAGCTGACTAGCCAAAATGTATGGGATGGTCAATTTTTTTTTCGCGATTTCGGGGTTGGTCCCATAGTGAAAGTTGGTCAGTATGACTTACTGATTTAACCCCCAAAATGTTTAAGACGAATAAAAAAACACCCAGTATAATAACCTAACCTAAAAATTTCACTTTTGGGACAAGCTTATGTTGCAGACTGTACTCTTTTTGCACAGTCATCATCCGCTTATCAAGACAAACCCAACGAGCCTAAACACGACGGGTTCATCATGTGTAGTTTAGGAGTTCCTGTGACCACCTTTCGTCTCCAACAGCAGACCAGCTCATAATAATGTTGCATTATCATCGGGTTTTCATACGTATTCCAAATTTCCGCCCATTCCATTAACGGGAACTGGTTCAAATTTGACTTGCAAGATTGACCTAAACAAATACACACACACACACACGCGCACAAACACACGCGTTCACACACACACATATATGCATGTAGTGACTTTATGACTTTTCTTAAAAGAATTCAGACTGCCTTTAATATGACGTTTATTATAAAACTTACTTGTCTGGAAACTTAATCCACGGCTGACCCATAACCTGCTCTGAGCCCTCTCATAATTAAATATAATTAACTTAATGCCCGTTGCGTTCCGTCCTCCAAAAATAATGGAGATGAGTATTATACTCAGTCATCCTCATTATTATTAATAGGGGGTTACTGCACTGAAAAAAATAATTGGTTACTTGTAACAAGATTGCGATTGTTGTTAATGAGCTTCTTGATTCCATTCGAGCCTGACCAACACGTTAGATACAGCAACTAAGATGTAAGTTGAATCCCAAAAGACCTTGCTGTTGTGACTACCAGCTTTGGTTGATGTAACTAATACTATGTATGTATATATTTCATTCAATTTATGTCAACTAAGTGGAAATCTTTCTTGATTGGCTCGCATTTTTTCAGTGTGTTAGCTTCGGCATGTGTCGAGTTGGTTAGGGCTAGCAATGTACAAATTGCAAAACATTCCCAAAAAGCGGAAACATTCTGGAGAATGTTCGCAGAACATTCCTGCAACATGAAACTTATTGTTTAAACAAGAGAATATACTTGGAATACAGTTTAAGTGGGCGTAATTTTAAACTAAACGTTATTAAGCATATATTATTGTCTATTACAGTTAGCTATTTTGTTGATAAGTGATAAATTACCAATAAGTTGCTTAAATTCTCACTATATTTCAGAGAACATTTCGACTTTTGGACTTCACACTTACGGCCACTTGCACGGAAAGGTTTAGATAAAGATTAGATAAGTAAATTATTTTATTAACCTGAGTTTATCTTGCATATAAAGAAATTAACCCAGGGTTTATTAACCCGAAAATTCTCGAGAACATTCTCAGAAGTTACCGAGAAATTCTCATGTGGAAAGTTTTGCAACTTTGGAAACTTCTCGTCAGTGCATTGCTGGTTAGGGCTTTGTAGGAAATCTGGGAAATTTGTAGTGGTCCTAAGAATAAAGTGTGTCAATTATTATTTTTGAAACAAGCTTTTGTTGTCATCTGTTCTTTTTTGCAGTCATCTACTTATTTATATGACTGTCATCGCTATACAAATTTGTCGCTCAAACACTACAAATCTTTTGTGTGGTAGGTAGACAAGTTGCCTGAAACTGCGTCAGCGAAGAAAACTTTTATCATTTTGTCTCGGGAGTTTATTTTTTTGCACAAAAAAGTATAGGCCTACGTCAAAATTTCACTAGTTCGAAACAGAGTCTTATGTCAGTGTTTAAGAAATTAAACATAAAATGTTTTTTATATGGCAACATTCGAAAAAGCTGTCAGTTATCTCTCTTCTGAAAGAACCTCTGTAGAGATGGTGCGGAAATACAGTCCATTGCTTAAAAACAACTTGCTTTTTATTTAAACATCAGTCAACAAAAGTTAAAAGTCATTTTGACAATTGTCCTATATGACGTTGGGCCTCAGGAGGTTAAGCTAATCCAGAAAATAGTACCTACAGGGTGTCCCAAAATCGGTAGGCAACATTGACACTGGTAGTAGGTCAGCTTAAGAGGTACCACACCAGCCTAACATGACCTCAGTAAAAGTCGCATGGTTTTCGAGATATGCCAGTATAAAGTTTGTACTGGAAAATAACTAAACTGGCAAATCTTGAAAACCATGCGATTTTTATAAGCCTGGTTCGTTGTGGGGATAAGGCGTAACGCATTTCCACTACGCCGTTAAAAAAAGTCAATCAAAAATCAAATAAAAAAAAAAAAAAAAAAAAGTGTCTGGTTCGGTCCATCTTAGGCTGGTCTACCTCCAGTGTCAAATATGTGCGCCTAATATTATAAATGCGAAAGTGTGTGAGTGCGTATGTGTATTAGTAGGTACCTTTGCTACTTCACGCTGAAACGGTTGGACGGATTTGGATGATATTTAGAATGTCTCCATTCCTTGCTTATACCTTGAACACAAACTACATTTAATCCCGAAAAAACCATTGTTCCCGTTGGATGGTCAACGTGGATGAAGTAGTTTATAAAGGAGGAAGAACCTTCATTTTTCTCCATTTTGCGGCGATTATTTCGATTTCAAAAACCATTATTATTTGGTAAGATACTCGTAATAGTCAAACACTACGTTTAAGTGCCATGGAAGAACGCAAGGCAGCCCGCCAAGCCGCTGTTGGTGATCCCAGATTTTCATGAAACAACTTTTGCGTGTAAGTTTTTTTTGCTTTACCAAAAAGTCATTCATGTGACAAACAGTAGAGATTAAATATTTTTCGAATAAGTATAAAAATAACCAAGATATATGCCATTAAAGATTTGATCTCTTTATAGCAAAACAGAATTTAACATGGAGTTTACAAGGCCGTAATGTACGCTGACGTCACAGATCATGTCGGATCTCTCTGACTAATTAGTAGTTTTTAAATGCTCATAACATCCGTATTTATGGCCGGTTTTAATTTTAATTTCACTTTTTGCCATCTCTTTTACGGTATTTTTATATTTGGTCAAGAAATGCGATAAGCATTTCATGCAAATTCCCTATTGTAGTGTTCATGTTTTACCACTATCTTATTTGTTAACATAATAACCTGCGGCGCAATGCGGCCTATATTTTTGTTTTATTTTATTTCGCGAATCCGCCCGACCGCTTGATTTGTGGATTCCGCTTCCATCGCTTAATAATAAACTGGGGACCGAGATTTTATAATAGCGAACTTGTTTTGGAGTTTATTTTCGATCTCTCGGGACTGTGGTCTTTATTAAAACCTCTGGTTTTTGTTGAAGCGGAAAACGTTATTACAGGTCAAGTTGTTGGATTATGTGGATTATCTTATAGTTCTACTTTATTTGTAACTAGTTTTTATGTCCGGGAACTTTAAAATTTTCTGGGATGAAAAGTAGCTTATGTGTTAATCGAGGGTATAAGCTGTCTCCATTCCAAATTTCATCCAAATCCGTTCAGCCATTGCAGCGTGAAGGAGTAACAAACTAACACTCACAAACTATCGAATTCATAATAATAGTGGGATTGATCAAGATCATAATGACTGTTTTTTATTATATGAGCAAAAAAATATTGTAAAATTAGGAAATGGTGAACGATATCTACCGTTTATTCTTCGACTGTTCGTCATGCCTCCGTACTGTTCCAACTAATAAAATAATTGAGTAGCAATCTAGATGATACTTTATTATTGACTTGTTCAATTGTACTCTGAGCGAATTCAAAAAAGCGGTCTTACATGTAATATGTTATGGTGATTAAGGATGTTGGTTGGCCTTTTCTATCGCATTAGGTATAACCTGTAATGATAGAATAAGTTGATGAAAATAAATAAATAAAGAATAAATAAATAAATAAAATATGAAGACATTTATAATGACCCTCCTTACAACATCCCTCTTTCCGTTACGTAATGAGTAACATTAACGCCCTACCTCCAGAGCTTTTCAATAACGATTCATCTTTAGTTGTTGCATTTATTTTATTATATGGATACTTTAATATCTCCTTAATACCTTTTGTAATGTTCTCTACAATGGCGAGGTCGTGTTCACCTTTTCGATTCTTAAATAGCCTAGAAGATTGTTGCTTTTAGCTCTAAACAACAATTATCCACTTTTCGGTGTTTAGCCGAACGTGGAATATGTTGAAAATATTATTTACTTGAAACAGTTCAAATTGTTCAAACTTTTCGCTGTAATTTCACCGAAACCACCAAAAAAGCCGTGTATTAAGTACGTCGAAAGAATGGAGGTAGCGTGAAGTTCAGAGTTCGTCGACCTTGCAATCTCGCATGCACGGCCTATGTACTTTATTGTGCACGAGCGCTGCACGCGGCGTCATTGCCAGAATTAGTCAGTAATTTGACGACTTTGTATTATTTTATACTAGCAGGCCGCCCCGGCTTCTTTCGAGTTAGATCATCACAAACTTTCCGGAAGACATTGTATAACTGATGGCCAAAACCGCATCAAGATCTTTTGCTTAGTTTAAAAGAACTAAATGGGCAAACGGACGGACACAGGGAATTTTAAAATCATAATAACTCGTGATTTGTCCTCACTCAAGCTGCTAGCTGGAAGAGATCTTATAGGTATAAGCTCGCTTTTGTAGATTTATTTTTTCAATAAATAATTTACGTACATACTAACAAAATTGCAGGTCTAAAAAGTCATGTTTCTATTAACAATAGTGTACTTAATATTTTTGTCTTAATTTCGATCCTGTCCCATTTTAACCTCTAAGTGAGCCAGCCAGAGACCTTTATCTAACCTTACATTAGCGAACTGGAAATGCATCCGCCAACAAAGCTCGGGTTTCGTCTGAAAGCTCGCTTTACAGCGCTATATATAGCGAACTTAGAGCTTTTCACATGTAATGCACACTTCACTTAACTGTGGGTTCAAACGTTGCAGTCGAGGGATGTCTGTCGAGTGCTTAAAGTAATAAGGTTGTTAACATTGTGCTCGGTTTGAGTTTAACCAAATAAAATTATTTATGTTTAATATTTAGGTTAATATCTAACCTAACAGAGTTAAAAAAGCCCCTGTAAAAATCGGGGCCGGGGAGCTCGTAACTAGGGTTCGGAATTTTCATAGCACGGTAAGACGAATGAGCTTCTCGGTGAAGGAAAACATCGTGAGGAAACCTGCACACCTGCAAAGCAATTTGACGGTGTGCGCGAAGTTCCCAACCCGCACTGGGCCCGCGTGGGAACTATAGCTCAAACCCTCTCATTATAAGTGGAGGCCTGTGCCCAGCAGTGGGACGTATATAGGCTGCATTATTATTATTATAGGTAACACGAAAGCGAGCTATGGAGTGAACATTCGATTTCAACTCCTACTCATTCATTAAAAAAAAAAAAGATAAAAGATATTTATTCAGTAAGTAGGCCACACGGGCACTTTTACAGGTCAAAATCTACCAGCGCTTCCCAAGAGGAGACCACTGCTTAGAAGAAGCGCCGCAAGAAACTCAACAGTTTTTAATAGAATATTCACTTATGGCAATGATACTACATATTCTAGCATTATATAAAACTATTAAAATAATAATAATAATAATTTAATTATAGAGTATGAGTAGAATTTTAATGTCGACTCAATAGCTCGTTTTCGTGTTACCGTGCTATGAAAACTTCGAACCCTACTCATATCTCTTAAATTGCTTAACGGATTTTCATCAAACTAAGCTAAGAACACTCGATTAAGTCACCTTTCTAACACAAAAAAACTAAATCAAAATCGGTCCATCCGTTTAGGAGCTGGGTCATCTACGATGCCACAGACGATACACAAATACACACGTCAAACTAATAGCACCCCTCTTTTTGCGTCGGGGGTTAAAAATAACAGCAGCATCTATTTCCTGGAACAGTTTTTATTCCTCGAAGGCGCGCCCCACTATTTAATTTTATGTTTCTATCAGGTACTTACTAACTATTCCCCGCGACTCTGTCCGCATAGTAGTCATTTCTCGCCTATCCCTCGGGAACTATCAAATTTTCCGAGATAAAAAGTATTTTTATTTTAATCCAGGTAATAAACTATCTGTGTGCCAAATTTCATTGAAATCGGTCGAGCCGTTCTTGAGTTTTATATATTTAGATTGCAATCTTTTCCATTGTTGCAATAAGCTGTGGGTGGAAGGCCTGCCAACACTTCGCTTTCCGGTCCGCGGCCGCCACTCTAGAACCTTTCCGCCCCAACGGCCATCAGTTCTACGAGCAATGTGCCCCGCCCACTGCCACTTTAGGTTCGCAATTCGCTGGGCTATGTCGGCAGTGTTGGCAGGCCTGCCACAAGGTGGACCGACGATCTGGTGAAGATCGCGGGAAGCCGATGGATGCGAGTAGCACAAAACCGGCCGCCGTGGAGATTCTTGGGGAAGGCCTATGTCCAGCAGTGGACGTCTTTCGGCTGATATGATGATGAATAATCTGAAATTATTTGGATTAAATGATGTAAACCCGATGACAATTTAATGCTATGGTGTGTAAGAGCTTATGGAGTCGGAAGGTAGCACCATGTCATTTTTATGTTAACGTAGACCCAGTGTTTGGAATCATTAGTTTTATGAGAAATATTTAATTGGTTAGCAAAATATTGACGTTTTGGTATATTGTATATAATAATTTAATTATGTGCCTAACTCAATCTGTATCTTAGCACTTCACTAATCAAACTAGACACCGTCAAACAGCGCAGTTGCATGCATTATGCAGCGGCCGTCTCGTCAAGCTAACTGCAAGTGCATCCTATGCACTACGCAGTCACGCGGAAGGCTGCTGAATAATATGTTCAGCTAAATTGTTTAACCCATATTCGTATTGTGTCTATGAAATAGTTATGCAAGGCCGCAAAATTATTTGGCGTGAGAGCCAGTATTGTTTCCCGAGTTAGCGAAGGACTCTAAAATTGAACCACGAGCTTAGCGAGTGGTTCAAAAATATAATCCTGAGCGTTACGAGGCATTCAAAGCCTCGAGACCCAAATAACTTTGTTGCCGTGCGAAACACACAATTTCTCACCTAAATGTAGCGAGGAAAACACTTGTTGTTGGAAAAACAATTACACGAGCGCCACATCAGTCGTGGCTGTGCTCGTGCAGCGCCTCCTCCTCGCACAGCACCACCATTACTTTTCACGCTAGCGGTTAAAGTGGACGTTTGCGCGCTGATTTTGAACGACAAAGAAAGCCTTTCCGAGCTGGTAAGGTGAAAAGGTTATTGTTGTTATGACTTGAGAATGCTGCTGTCGTACGCGAACGATTTGTTTCTCGGTCTTCCCACAGTACGTTTAATACAGGGTGGGCCAAAAGGGTGTTGGCGATTTGATTCCTTAATTTCTCGGAATGGCTTGGCGCGGGGAGGTGGGGGGGTATGACACTAGGCGCGCCGTTTTGAGAAAATTTAGTCGCCATGGAGCCGTACACGGGAGCGCAGCCTGCATTTTGTTCCACCGGTTCAACAATTTCCACAATGTGATGTTCAGTGATGAGGCGAACTTTCACCTCAACGGTCACAAACGGTTGAACAAACAAAATTGCCGGTTCTGGTCCGAGAGCAATCCACAACGGTTGCACGAACGTCCACTTCACAGCCCTGAGCTCGTCGTGTGGGCTGCAATATCGTCAACCGGTATCGTGGGGCGTGCCGTGACGGTTAGAGCCAACCGTTATTGCGATATGATAAGGGAGTTCTTGGTTCCAGCTTTGCAAGAAGTTCAAGGCAATACCTCGAGGATATGGTTCCAACAATATGGGGCCACATGCCATACGGCTACGGTGTCCATAAGCCTGCTTAAAAATGTTTTCCCCGGAAAACTCATTTCAAAAAGGTGGATATTTGAATGGCCCCCACGCAGCCCGGATCTCTCCCCATGTGATTATTTTCTGTGGGGTTACCTCAAATCGGTAGTCTACGAGAATAATCCGAACAATTTAGAGCAGCTCAAAAGGAACATTATACGGGAAATCAACAATATTCCGAGAATAACGTTTCCCCGAATTTACCAGAATCTGCGAGTTCGGTTTCAAGAGTGCCAAGCAGCCGAAAGACGATATTTGGATAACATTATTTTTAAGTCCTAAAAATTCCAAAATGTCTTATTTTTCAAAATTATGAACAAAAATGTGGTACGATTTGTAGTCAGTTTTTAATTTAATTTTCAAACCGCCAACACCCTTTTGGCCCACCCTGTATACCTTCAGTCAACAAAGTATCGGGAATGGATGATTTGTTTATGGTTCCAAATTCAAATTTTTGTTTTTTTTGTTGTTGTTAGATTGGCACAACTGTTTTCTATTTTGGCGCGGAGTTTGAGTTGCATCTGTTATTTATATTAAATACAGTGCTGTTTTTAGTTATATCATATCTAGTGTGTATTGCGAATTTCATAATGGACAAAAACATTGAACAAAGAGTTTGTCTTAAATTTTGCATCGCCAATGGAATTTCGTGTTCGGAGTCACTGAAAATGTTACAGAAGGCTTACGGTGATTCGACTTTATCAAAAACACGTGTTTATGAGTGGTACAAAGCGTTCAAAAGCGGTCGAGATGTGATGGAAGATTTGCCTCGCTCTGGTAGGCCATCAACGTCTGCAACTGAAGTTAACATCGCAAAAGTGAAGGAAATAGTGACTGAAAATCCTCATTCAACTTTGAGAGAGATAGCCGCCGAACTTTCTGTATCTCACGAGTCGATCCGTACTATTTTAACTAATCATTTGGGTATGAAACATGTTACCGCTCGGCTAGTCCCAAAAGACCTGAATTTTCTCCAAAAACTCAATCGCATGAGAGTCGCTGAGGACATGCTAGAACGAGTCAATTCCGACCCAACATTCATGAAACGCATTGTTACTGGTGACGAGACGTGGGTTTACGAGTTTGACATGCAAACTAGTCAACAAGCTTCGGAGTGGCGCCTTCCAACTGAACCGAAACCGAAGAAACCACGCCAAAGTCGATCAAAAGTCAAAGTCATGTTGACTGTTTTCTTTGACTATCGCGGTGTTGTGCACTCGGAATTCTTGCCGGAAGGTCAAACGGTAAATAAAGAATATTATTTGAGCGTTATGCGGCATTTAAGAGAGCAAATTCGACGAAAAAGGCCAGATTTGTGGAATGAAAATTCTTGGATTTTGCACCACGATAATGCGCCTTCGCACAAGGCCATCATTGTGAAAGAATTTTTGACCAAACACTCAACAAATACCATCGAGCAACCACCATATTCACCAGATATGGCTCCTGCCGACTTCTTTCTTTTTCCTAAACTCAAATTACCACTTCGTGGCACCCGTTTTCAATCGGTAGAAGACATAAAGGAGAATTCGCGCCGAGAACTGAATTCAATTCCGGAAACAGCGTTTAAAAAATGTTTTGATGATTGGATTATTCGTTGGCGTAAGTGTATCGTTTCTGAAGGAGCATACTTTGAAGGTGATAAAATAAATTTGGATGATTAACAAACAGTTTGTGTATTATTGATCTTTTCCCGGTACTTTCTTGACAGAGTAGTATGCCATTAAATAGCATTATTGAAATGTAAAAGGAAAGGGATATAATCATTTTAGCGAGTTTAGAATGGGATACATTTGTAGTGGTATTTGTAAGTTTACAGAAATTTTAAATTATAATGATTTAATATGCATTTTCGTTGTATTATCAGCAACAAAGGTTTGTAATGTTTTAAAGAAGGAATAAAAAAGATAATAAGTATATATAAAAAGATAACAGCCAGCCAGCTAGGTCCGGCCTTAAACATCTAGGCGCCTCGGGCGAGTCATTCATTCGGCGCCCTTTAGCCCAATCTAAGATGTCGTTTCTCGCCTGTCCCCGGTGCCCCGGGCGACCGCCCCGGTGGACCCCCTCTAAAGTCGGCCCTGAATTTAACGGATCAACTCTGACCCGACAAAAAGGGCGTTTATCTTAAGACCAGCTTATTAATACGGTCGGTTATTAGTGTGGCCGCACATTTTCTGCAAAAATTGGCTTTGTTACTGACCAGAGAGCTCACGAACGACGCTTTCTCTAGCCAGTGATCTGATCACTGATCACAAGTCACGAGGAGGATGATGACGATGAATACGGTCCTAACGCATCACTTGATACATCTACATGCAGAGCTTAATTGGCAAAGTTTTTGCGGCGGCCGGCAAAGCTCTGAAGCGCACTAGCTTACGGCTTACTGAAGAACCGTTTTAAACTTACGGGAGCTTTCGCTATTAGGGTTAACTTGCAGCTAGGAAGTAGTTTAAAAATATGTTAATATACTTTGGAATATTATTCTTCGCAGATTTATAATGTAACTGCCCGCGACTCCGTCCGCGTAGAAGTCGATTATCGCTGCTCCCTTTGGGAACTTTTAAATTTTCCGGGATGAAAAGTAGCTTGTGTTAATCGAGGGTACAAGCTATTTCCATTCCAAATGCAGCCGTTGCAGCGTGAAAGAGTAACAAACTAACACACACACACACACACACACACACACACACACAAACAAACTTTCGCATTTATAATATTTGTAAGAATAAGGATAAGGATGTTGTTAATCCAACGATACGTCGTATTAAAAAATCCGTCAAGTCTACAGAAGGTCACAAAGCACATTCGAAAAACATCACCCTCCTTCGGCAGTCGAGTAAAAATGTATCTTCATATTAGTAATTCGATTAAAGACACTTATTTAGTTAAACTTATAACACCCCACTGATTTGCGTTGGGGGTTAAAAAGGAAGTACGAGGTGAGATTTACACCTGGACATTGACGTTTGATCCATGCAGCATGATTGCCATACGCAACGATGATGACCTCTAATGGAAGGCAGTCGAGCGGTGTTGTAGGTCAAGCAGGCAGTTTATTCCTGCCGCGGTCCCGCGCGTGCCTTTTCAACTTGTCTCGTAAACCAGGCCAATTACAGCCTCCCCCGGGACGGGCCGTTGTTTGGAATGACTACGGGGATGATATGACAAATTCGTGTTAGCTCACATTTTTTGCAAACAATACGCACGGTAATATAATCTAGATCTAGCTTTTGCTAGTAGTTGATTTTGTTACTAGTAGTTGGTCGTTGTTCCATCGGAAACTGGCCGAATTTCCCGAGATAAACACTATGTCCTTCCACTACAAACTATATTTGTATCAGATATCGCAAAGATCGGTGAACATTTTGGGCCACAATAGTAAAGATTTTTCTTTGCATTAGGCCCGATTCGCACGAGCGCTTTTTTAACGCTCAACGCCTGTGTTCTGCGATCCCATTCGTTGACCTTGAGAATCCCACGAATAGGATCGCGGAACGCAAGCGTTGAGCGTTAAAAAAGCGCTCGTGCGAATCGGGCCTTAAGAATAACGAGTATAGCGCTATGGCAGAAACTGACACAAATCACGGCGTTTCATACTTGTGCGTGGTCAAGGGCGTAGCAAGGTACGGGCAGGGGGGAGGGGGGGTAGCTGCCCCCCCAGAAGATGCAGGAATGCTCACAAACCCTAATATTACGTAGGTAGCCTATTAATAAACAAAAACAAAGTTGATTCTATTGGCCTCCCCCCCTTAACAAAATCCTAGCTACGCCCTTGTGCGTGGTTATGCCAGTTCGACGTAGAACTCACCGACAAACTTGACTTTACTGCGTATAATACTAGAGACCAAAATAATATAAACAAAACATAAGTAGAATATAATGCAATATTGTTATTATTATTGTTAATGGCGAGATCAGTCCTTAACGGTTGTGTTATTCGTGTTTAGTGTGTCTCACGCTGCGAACCGCGCCCCGAGGGTTCGGGCTTGTTTACTGCCTCATTCGGGTTTTATGAAGATTATCAGTATTACCTCGTGACCTCAAATACAAATAATATTTATTTGTCAACGTCTTAATCTCCTCAGTTATTACAGAATCAAGAGAAAATGCAACAAGATGACAATAGTCTTCCTTGACAATTGACTTCCTTGTTTGAGTTGTTAAAGTTATTTGGAAAAGGTTATCAGCTTTAAATTATGAGAGTGGAATTTTTGGTCGAAGTATACTTGGTTTTTTCTCAAGTATTCAGTTCGGATGTAAGTACAAGTATACCTAGTCATTTTTATTGCGTGAAATGAGGTAACGACCTCATTGTAGATTTAGATAGTACTTACTTCAGCTATAGATTCAATCAATAAGAGAAACAAAACAAAATGAAAAAGCAAAATCCGCAAATAGCTTTTGCCCTTGACTCCGTCCGCGTTAAAGTCGTTTATCGCTGCTCCCTCATGAACTCCAATTTTCCGGAATAAAAATTATCCTATGTCCTTCCCCGGGTCTCAAAGTATCTCCATAATAAAATTTATATTCCTTACTTAAGAAATAATTGATTCCCCCTACAAACTTCCACCCAGCCTTTAGGGATGATTTCCGGGATAAAAAGTATCATATGTCCTTCCCCGGGACTCAAAATATCTCCATAGGTACCAAATTTCATCTAAATCGGTTTAGCGGTTTAAGCGTGAAAAAATAACAGACAGACAGAGTTACTTTCACATTTATAATATTATCTTAAAAACCCAAATCTTTCAGGGTTTGTAAAAACGCAAGCGTACGCGTAATGGACGTCTATGAATGAGCTGTTGTTTAGATCGTACATGTGTTATGTTTATGTTCGAAAACATTTGCGGTTCCTATTTACTTCTGTGGAGCTGTTTGTCATCGAGATTGTCCCGGGGACGATCTGCGGCACTGATGGATGACCCGCCTTTGATCTAGTTTGATTTAATATTAAATAAATAAATAAATAAATAAATAAATAATAGTGTTGTTGCGTGGGAGTTCCTTTCAGAAACAATGCTGCATAAATGTATAAAAACAAATACTTCATTGTGATAGTTGATATACCTAATTGTGAAAAAAGCACGTATTAATGGTGCATGTGGTTGAAATAAAATAAGGACCTTATAAAAATGAAGTATAACAATTTGGAAGATATTTTTAACCAAGTTACTATTTTATCTATTTAAATCACGATTCGAAAATCGTTTGTGAGCTTGGCCTTGAGATTTTACGTGACCTTGAACTTGAAATTGTTCGTGGCCTTGAACTTGAAAAGTGAAAGTGTTTCAAAATGAAGTGGTGCTGACTGTGCGTGCGGGGTGCAGCGGACATGTGCGCGCGCGATGCGGCGCGGCGGCGCGTGCGCGTGGCTGGGCGCGCCGTGTGCGCGCAAGAACGGCGCGGTTTGCTCGTGCCGCGTGCACACTGCGCTGCTGCAGGTAACCTTATGTTGATGGGTTAACGTTTAAGTTTTAATATTTTTATTATATTTTGGTAAAATGTGTGGTGACACTAGCGACATCTAGCTACAACTTGTGACATGTAAAAGAACATTCAATGGCAGCGCCACCAATGTCCGTTAACTAAATCGAACTGCGTATCATCGCACTATCGAAGTTTCCCCAGTCATTTGCAACTTCAAAATACAACTTCCAACTTTATCCCAACGAACTTCGGTCCAGGCAGCACACCCGCCTTGAGTGTGATATTTTTTGGTCTCCTCTTTCCTACAAAAGGATTTGGAGATAACATTGTCAGCCTTAAACTTTTAAGTTAATAAAATCAGGCTTTTTTAAAGAGCTAATGAAGTAGTATTCACACGATCTGTTAAATGAGTAACAGATGCACATCAATGAATTTTTTACTCTTATTTCCCCTAGGATCTGCCTCCATTCCGTCAGGCTAAATCAATGTGTTGACTAGACTGTCAAAGCGCCTGATCGCGTCACTCGCGTTACGACTGAACGCAATCTATCCCCCGATTGTTTACGTTCCCCTGGGAACAAGAATACGCCGACAGGCTGGAACGGGCAAGAGCGAGCCGGTCTTAACACGTTAAGAGCCCACAACTCTGTTTTGTATAAATTTTGCTAGAAAATAACGAACCCTGGCTGTTAATTATATTAAATATTACATATTTATCAGCTTATTTATAATGCTCGAAATGTCATTTACGTAGGGATTGTTGCGGAATCCAAATGTGGCTGTAGATACATCTGTTTTGAGTTTTAAAACTGAAATAAGTTTTATTGTAGTTTTTAAAACAAGCTTTTGTCATGCATATAAAAAGTCCGTCTCCGTAATGCAGGTATGGGTGATTTATGAATGCGATAAAAAGTCCTTTATCCTAACTACGTCGACTACATATCATAATAGTTTATTGATTATGACCAATTGAATAAACATGAGAAACAATGCCAATATCAGCAACAACCAACAGTATCAGCACTGAATGTCAATCAGTTCAAAAACCTACTAGATCAACACATTAGAAGTACAATGAATACTTGACCAACGAATAGCCGGATACAGGCGTCTATCAGTTGTCACAACTGCCTGCCTGATAAATAATAATAATAATTTGGATTTATATAATTCTACTTAATCTTCACGTATAACTTAGTTGATGTTGATTGACACCATTATGAAACAGTGATAAGACATTGACGTGTTATAACAATAACTTACATTCTGCTCCCTTTTTTTACCGACCCCTAAATTCTCATCCGCGCTGACAAGTAAAATAACAATATTGCCAGTCGCGAAATGAAAAACAAAGAAACGTTCGTAACACGTTACGGGACGCTCGAAGGAATCGAAACAATCCTGACCCCAGATTAAATAGCGGTGCAAACCGTACAAAGTTTCTAAAAGGTCTTTTCAATGGCACGTGTTGGCAAACTTTGATATTGCTTTTAACGTTACCACGTTAAGAAACAAAGATTACAATGTGAATAAGGTAAGAGGATACTCCGTCTGAAAATATCTAAATTATTTTTCATCGGCATTACATGCACGCTTTTTTTGTCAAGTTTTATTTAACCCTTAATTTTGGAAAGCCTATGGAGATCACAAAACGTATTTGTTTTTTTTTCATCCTTCCTGGAGAAAGAGATGCAAATTCAAATTCAAAATATTTATTTCGGACTATAAACCCATAGTGTTAGTAAAAAACTCATTATAGTTTTAGTATGTACAAAGTTTTTAAAAGCGACGGGGTGCAGCGACTGCAGGTGCATGCAGCCGTACGCAGCGCTGCGCCAACACACTCGGGATGCCGTTGGAGCTGCAGAGACTGCGACTGAGAAGCGAGGCACATCCCTTTCTCATGATCGCAAAAAAGCAGTCTGTTTGTGCCTCTGCAAACATTGTTGACGCGCTGCAGTGTCGCTGCAGCCCGAACATCATCCTGAATGCGTTGCTGTATTGAACTCGAAGCACACCGTATGCACGCTGCGTAAAACTGGTCCACAGACCGCACGTGTAAAAAGTTTGGCAATACGCTTTAAATAGCAAAAGATCCGTGCCGTGACATGATTCAAGGTATTTTTTTCCAGCTTCAGTCTAATATTACTTCTGCAATGTTCGGTTAGTATTTAAGCTTCTTAGTAAAGCCCTTTTGTTAGGTATTTGCCTTTTAAATAAAAATGGCCGATGAAGTAAAAGTGGAGTGACAAGATTCAGACGACATTGAGAAAACTTACAGACGAGACAAATGACCGCGCACACGTTTTTAAGGAAAACGAGGTTAATACGATCTCGTATTAGGAGATTTGTATGTTGCCGTTCATAAGTTATATCAAGTAAACTACAAGTAGTTAATTTTTTTTTCGTTGTTATAATTATTTCACGAAATGACGAAGAAACGTGTGCGAACATGAGTTTGACACTAATGAATGAATATTTAAAAACTTTCTTTACATCCAGTAAAGACGTACATTTATTGCAATAAACTCCGTAAGTCTTCATCACGCAACTTTGTTAGTTTCGCGGGAGATCGCTCATAAAACCCTTAATAGGGTTCCTTTTACGACGGATAACACCATCGCAGTTATGGCCCTTGATCTTTACCGTATTATATATGTCACCGTAAGATAATAAACATAATTAGTTTATAAAAAAAACTACGAGATTGTAAACTACCGACATAGATAGTTATAAACTAACGAGATAGATTGTAAACTAACCTAACCTAACCCAATCTAACGGTGTTCACAATCTTATGTGACATTTACACTTGTGTACATAATGTACGGTGTGTTGTGTTGTAGTCTAAATTAAGCTTTATGGACCCTTCTATGTAAGCAACGTTGACCAAATTGACCAGACAAGTAAAGGTTACAATAAATTGTCCATTGTGGGATTTGAAAGAACTTTTGGCTTCGCGTTCTAGCCAAATAACTACTGCATCAAGTGGGCGTTTAAATTATTTAGTTACTTAAAGCCCATTGTTAAAAATAATTAGATTCCAATTGATGCTCCTTTATATTAAGTACCAATTTATTTTTGTCCTAGCAACTGCTTAGCAATCTTGCTGTGACTAAGAAAAAAACGAAAAATTTGAACATCGTATAAACTAGATAAGTTACAGAATTACCTTCTCAGAGAGAATCATCAAGAATTTTACAATTTACTAATACCAAAAAAATCCTGGCAATGAGAAGATATAGGTTTGTGGAATTTGCAGTCCTTTTAAATTCCCATTTATCGTGTCTTTTTCATTCATGCTGCAGATGATTTTTTTCATCGGAAATTGCTTCGGCATGTCGCTCTTCCGGATTCAGAGCCGAAATAATTAAATTTTCGAAGAAAAAAGGAAAAAATGTTATTTCAGGGACTACAGCGTGAAAATGGTTTTTGGGATTTCCGCATAGTGAAGGAACGAGGAATTAGGAGAATAATTTGTTTGTATTGTATCAGAGCGTTGTTGTACGTTTAGTAATTTAAATAATTGCGTCTGGAAAGAAGTTTCTTTCTTGTTTCTTTTTTTTAAAGTAGGAAACAATATGATTTATTTTGTAAATAAGTATGTTACTTATTTATTCTTCAAGTTTTACCCTTCAATGGAAGTGCTTTTTTAATTAATATAAAACGCGATTGTAAACGCAAATTTTGGCCAAAGAGGTGGTCGTGCAGCCATCGAAAAGAATGTTACAAACGGAAATAACGTATTTTGTGAAGTGAAACAAAAACGAGTGTGGCCAACTTACCTATCTTGAACATTTTTTTTACTCGAGGCCCCATTTCATTATAGTTTTGTTTAAATATGCTTTTATTTTGTAATGTGAATGGAATCCGTGTTCGTCGGATTGAATGCGGTCAGTGTGAGCGCCTAATGAAATTCCATGCAAGTCCGGCCTTTGGCTTGACTGTGGGCATTAATTAATACGTAATACAACATGGCGTTTATGGAGATAGTCATGTCGACGTAAGTACAGCTCGGCAAATGGATATATTTTTATGTAGCAACCATCAGCACCAGTGGCGACGCTTAACGTCAGCGATTGGCTAAAATTAATAAATATTGTGCATTTTTATTTCAAATCTGTAGACTATAAAATCGTGTGGTATTATCACTGTATACACATAAGTAGCAAGATATATATCTACTCTTAAAATATTGTTAGACGAACATCAACATTTCGGAGAATGCTCAAATTTACAAATCCAAATTTAATCTTATTTTAATCCCGTAAAGTCACGAAGACACGACAATCCGCCGACTTTATCAGCCTGTTCGTGTAATTCGAAGCCGGTAATTTTACCAACCGTAATTGGCTCAAGGGAGATAGGGATTGGTCTCTTGCAATCTTTAGAGACATCACGGATTTTATTTAGAATAATACTTATACTAACACTTGTTTCCGTTTCCTAAAAGATTGGCTGGAGGTTGCAATAGACAGACAATTATGGAAATCCAGAGAATTCTTTGCCCAGCGGTGGGACACAATAATAGGCTTATAAATAAATAAATAAATGTTTGATTATATAAATGTCCTTGTAGAAAACACTATTTGACCAACTTCGTTCGTGGTGGTCAAAGCATAGGCACCCCAAGGCACTGTACTAGGCGATTAGTGAAACTATGCATTAATTTGTCGACGACGCGGTTATCTTAGTTACTTAGCGGTCTCTTTCACTCTTGAGTTAGTACCTAAGTGAAAACAGAGACAGTTAACGTTCGACCTTCAATGTTTGGAGTAACATATCCACATCAATAATTTTACAGGTTTTATATCGGGCACAAATGACTTATTATGTGATGATAAATTACGAGTAGAATACACATAAAGAAAGACGGCTGAACTTATTTCACAACTCCTAAACAATATCTTTCAGATTGTCTTATGTATCACTATGTTCATATGAAATATATTTATTTAATAGCAATTCAAAAAAAGGAGGTTATCAATTCCGTTGATTTTTTTTAAATGTTGGTTACCTCAGAACTCCGTCATTTATGAACCGATTTGGAAAATTCGTTTTCTATTTGAAAGAATATACTTTCAGATTTGTCCCATTTTCATCAGTTCAGGGATCTGACGATGGGATCCTGGAGAAGTTGAGGGAACTCCTCAAAAATTATAGGCACACATACAGTGATTTTAGTATTTCCTGTGAGACCTTAAGAATGTGCATTCTAAAAGCACCTTTTGGTGTTATTAGCAATTATCGGTAGACAATATTCACTAAAAACAAAAAATCTACGTTTCCATGCAGGTAGAGATATAACATTGTATTGTTGTTAATAATATAATCATTCATTCATCAAACATTGCGGCACACCCGGCGCGAGAGCTAGTCTTAATGAGGACGTAATAAACGATCATCTTGGCCCTTAACAGTGGGAGACCGACCTTTACCTGCCAACCAACCAACCAACCAACCAACCAACCAATTTAACCAACTATCAAGTATTTAAAAGATAAAAGACCGAAATAATGTACCTTAAATCGAGACGACATCGTATTTTGTGAGAAACGTTCGTATTCATTCGCTTTCTTAAATAGCTTACCGATGTGTACTATTTAAAGCTGACTGAGAAAGATAAATAAATACCTACTTACGACCTTTTTGACCAAAAGCTATGTCTTATGTTTATTCACTTCATCTTTAGTAGTAGTACGTACTTATGCCCTTACTAATAAACGTTGAATAAGCGCTGAGTAGTTATACCATGCTTTGTCCTTATCTGTCGAATTCAAATGTCACAATGACAGATAAGGCCAAAGCATGGTATAACTACTCAGCGGTTACTCAACGTTTATTAGTAAGGGCATTAGTAATTAGGGTTTACCCTTGAATCACCGACACTCATTTCATAGAAGGTTTTACTTCGCCGAATTTTCATTTCATCGACAGGCATTTCCACGTGCAGGATTATAATTTTTGGGTGGTCACAGGTCTAACCTAACCTAACCTTCGCAACCCATGCTTAAGATAACCTGAAAACAATAAGGTTTCAGCGGAAATTAGCTTTTGATTAAATGAAATTCGATGAAATTAGTGTCTACAAAACAAGTAGGGGACAGAACACCAATAGTTTGTTGTATGCTACTTTTACGTTATGTTTTCAAACCACGGGCATTAAAATAATGTTTCTATGTGGCTAGTTTTTTTTAATAAAAAACAGGGGCTCAGAAAGAAACGGCATTTCAACTATAAACAACTTTGTTCATAAAGACGGCTAGATATCCTTTAACTCTAATAAAATCTCAGCTCAGAAGGTATTAATTTGTTCAATAAACGAGTAAAAAAGCTTCTGCTCTGGCCCTGGCCGCCTTTATTTCCCGGGGGTCGCAAATGTTCAATTGTTTTGCTTTTCTGTTTGGTAAAGTTTGAATTTATTTTAAAATTGCATAGTGTGCGATTTTGTTCTAAAGTGGATTTTTCGCGTCAAAAGATTGAAAGAAAATGTTAACAATAATGCAGACATTGGAGTCCAATTCAAAACTATTGATTTTAAAAGAATTCGTTTTAGAAACTATTCTTGTTTGACAAGAATAATTAAGTTTGATGTTTATAATCACCAAGGCAGACCTCCAAAAAGATGGACCGACGACGTGGTTAAGATTGCGGGAATCCGATGGATGCAAGCGGCGCAGGACCGGTCCTTGTGGCAAACCTTGGGGGAGGCCTATATGTCCAGCAGTAGACGTCGTTCGGCTGAAATGATGATGATCATGATGATGAATATACTTACTCACTTATGACACCTTTAAATCATGTGAATATAGTTTGGATTTGAACTCTGTCTCATGCTTGGCAGTATTGAGATTCATAATACTTTTACAAAGGGTCATTTCGAGAAATAAGCTCATGGACCCAATTTAAATTTTCGATATTTTTTTCGATTTTGACATTTACATTACCTTAATGATTTTTTAAACGTAAGACATCCCTGGACCTTGCGAAATATTCACTAAAAATAATTAAATAAATATTTGTAGGTAGTTAGTTTCTTAAAATAATAATATTTGATTATTTTTAAGTTTTACTATTCCATTCGCCTTTTTAACGGATATGGCGGACTTACCTTCTGTTCCAACGGTCCAAGGTTCGGCTCGAACGGTCCTGAAATACATCGTGACTAATTGTTTATTTTTATTTGTCCGCAGGAATTCGCGACCCTTACCAAGGAGCTGAATCAGGCGCGAGAACATCTGCTGGAGCGAGAGGAGGAGATCTCGGAGCTCAAGGCGGAAAGAAACAACACCAGGGTAAGTGTCTTGCTATACTCGATGAGCACAGATCAGCTTAGTAGACCGGGCAGCCCAGGCAATAAAACTGCGCCAATTAAGGTGCTTTCCAAAGTTGCCAAGGGGCGTCTAGCAGGTATACCTTTAGGCGCAAGCTTAAGGGTTATTTGTTGACGCTCCAGAAATCCTTATCCTAATCCTCAATCCAGTACTTACACACATTAATATGCCAACCTGTTGTTTTTTAAAATTACCTTTTTATTTTGGCCTTTTATTTCACTCTTTTTTTATGTCATGGCTGTATATCAGTATTTATGAATGCATTTTTATTTTATTTATTTTTTTCTTTTTTTTTGTCGCTAATATTATATAAGTAGTTTACACGTATATATTATGTTTGTACGGCGTTTCATGAGTCACTGACGGTACTGGCTGAAAATCAGCGCTGTAGGTGTCTGACACCTCAGCATGATGCTGAGCCAGTGTCCGTTTCACTGCCGCGAGGACACACCGCGTTTATTTTTACCTGTTTTGTTGCTTTATTTTATCTTTGTATATTTGTGTCTTCTGTGTAGTGAATAAATGTCTTTCTTTCTTCTTCTTTCTTTCTTTCCACCGGCGAGAAGAGATGGTTTGAATTGAAATTTGTATGGCAAATTTTTACATCTTTTCTAGCGCATATTCAGTGGAAATGGTCTCGATTGGTTATAGGATGTGCAAGAAGAGAATTGAAATATTTCTTGTTGTAAATTTGAAGTATATTTTCGAAACGCAATTTTCTCGAGGTTTCGCGTGAGCTAGCTTATCATTACTATTGATACTAATTGCGGGTTCGCGATGGCTTGCGATAGTCATTTTTGGTAGTAAATAATGGGTTGGCGAGATTTCAATTCTTGTCTCTCCTCGCCGCTGGAAGAGCACCTTTAGGCGTAGTACATAATAGCCCAGTTTATCGTAAAGTTCCTGTAGATTTCACGCTTTGTTCGTTTCTGCAATGCTATTATTATTGGTCCAGCGCTGGACTAACGTAACATTGATTAACTTCGAAGGTGTGTGCTGGTTTCCTCGAGATGTATTAACAAAAAGCTTGGTGAATTTACAAATTTCATTGCGCAGTTCTAAACGCCAGACGTGCGAGCTAGGTTGAAAGTTGGAACCCACGATCTTTTTCTTTTTGATTAGTGATTAGGTATTACAGTTTCATTTTATATCGGTAGAACACAATTTTTTATTGGGTTTAAGGCCGTGTTCACATTAGGCGCTCAGTTTGCGGTTCACTGAGCCAGCAGTAAAGCTTGGGGCACGCAGCGAGGTTGACGCGAGCAGAGCGCGAAACTTCGTGCCATATAATCTGTTACTATAGCCGTAAAACCGGTCACCGTCGCCCATACACGTCAGAACTGCCAGGGACACAGCCAAGCCGCCACGCGTTTACTATTATTATTTGGGGGGGTTGAGATGGGCCTAGTGTGCCGCTTCGACCATTGCTGATCTATTGTGGCAGCCCTTTGTTTATAGCTGAGCAAGCAAGGTAGAGCAAAGGCCCGTTGCGCCTAGGAATTTCCAGATGCTTTGGGCAGTGAGGAGTTGTATCTCTTGTGGGTCCATGATATGTCACCCTAGGTAGATACTTCTGTTGCGCATCAATGGTCCGCATGAGCAATTAAACAAAAGTTAAAATTAAACTGTCAAATACTGTTATATGAAGATAGATAAATCAGACCTTAGAAAGATCGCACTAGCCATACATTTACGTAGCACATGTTGTATTTTCTCGCTTTTCGCGAAACCCCGAAAATGTGGCGGAATCGTGATATTTAATACGATATTGAACTTTATTTCGTTGCCAGAGTTTCGCTAGTACAGTTCCGCGGCGGAGGTGTGCTACCGGCGTCACTGCGTCTCTTTCGTAACAGACTACTATAAGAAAGGGATATCCGAGCGACAAACAAGTCGCGGGCCAGTACCAGCCCCACTGGTTAATTTGCAGCGAAACGTCAATTCAAAAGCGTCAAAAAGCTTTCTATGTGTTGACGGCTTAACGTCTTATAGCACTTCATCTGATTATAATTTAGTTGATTTTTCCTTAATTTTTTTTTACCTGATTAAATTTAAAGTTATTTAGTTATAACCGTTATTATTCACAGTGCTGCAGTTTTTTCAAGAATTTAAAGATTTTACATTAATTTTGCGGCAAATAATCTTAATTTAAACTATAGATGGCATGTTATTGTCGCTATTTTTACCTTAGTGTATTCAAAAATGGTATAAAAACACTACGAGCTAAACTCGACGGTCATTGGATAGATTTAGGAGAGTATTGATCAATCTATTTTGAAGCTTGTCTATTCTAAAATCACTGCAGCTAAATAAGTCGACTTAATTATTGATAATTTGCAGATTTGACCAGAATCTATACTCAACAAATAGTTTCAAAGCTATGATATGCAATATCCTTTATTTTTTACGGTGACGACGACGCGGTTAGCCTAGTTGGTAGTGACTAGTGACCCTGCCTACGAAGCTAGCGGCCTCGGGTCCGAATCCCGGTATGGTCAAATATTTTTGTGATGAGCGCGAGTATTTGTGCCTGAATCATGGATGTTTTTTACGTGTTTATGTATGTTTATGTATATAAGTATGTTGGTCGTTGTCTAGTACCCCTAGTACAAGTCTAGAGCTCAGTTTGGGACTAGGTAAATTCCTGTGAGATTGTCGGTATAGTTACGAGTAATTTTGTATACGTAATTTTTTTTGTAGGCTTTACGCCTTGACAGATTTAAACGTACAGGATACAGTCAAGGTTATAAATATAGATACGTTCAGAGTATCAAAAATATGTAACCACGACCTTATTACGGCGACATAAGATCGTGGTTACATATTTTCGAGGCTTTGGACGTATCTATGTTTATAACCTTGACTGTACAAGATTGGTATTCACGCGAGTGTCATAGACTATTATGGAACCTCAGCCCTGATGCTGCAGAGGTAGCCGGGTTCTCAAAGCTTGCTTTTATCTTACTACACAAAAAGGACGGTAGTTGTTAAACTTGTTACCCGACTAAGTACCAATTTTACCATACGATGTTAAATGTTAATCGACTGTTAGTTCATACATTTTGACAGCTGTTAACACTCTAATCGTCTGTTAAGTGGTTGGTGAAATCCGACATAAGCCAAGCCAAAAGAAGAGTTATGTTTTTATGACCAAAAATCTAATATTCCAGATCTTAAACTATGGGGCCGATTTTAATAAATGAAGTGTCATATGATTCGTAAAAAACGTGCGAGTGTCATAGGCTACATGAAAATTCTAAGGGTTCGTTATAGAAAGTTATGGCTAACATTACATTATGACAAACAATATGTATGCGACTAGACCCGTTCCCGTTTAAACAAAGTTCTCTAACTAAGATAGATTTTAGATATATGCTAGTTAGAATTCAAGTAAGCTCACACTCACAGTAGAATAGTTTATCTTACAAGGAGCGTTTAGATGTATGTATAAATGATCCGGAATGGCTTTAGGTAGCTTTATAAATATGATTTCGATTTTCGCGTAAATATCCAGTGTCTTGCGAGTGGCTTGTTCCGGAATTCTTTTATTTAACAACAATGCGCTGAAATATCGTAAAGTTCCTGTAGATTTCAAGCTTTGTTCGTATCTGCAATGCTACTATTACTAGTTGGTTACTGTTGTTTCTAAAGATTGATGTTTTAGACTATTTTTGGACATTACAGTTTGTTTTACAGTTCCTTTAGAAAGTTGAGTTGATGTGCGTGAAAGATAATCCACATAATATCTACCTGAAAGCAGAAATCGAAAGATTCAGCGAGAGCTTCTAACCAATTACATACTATCGATATAAAAGAGGAAAACAAATCAAAACCGGAAAATGCTTACTAGCGCGGAAAAATTAAGTCAAAACAAAACACATCTAAGTGAAATAGCATTCGATAAAGACGATTAGAGTGTTAACAGCTGTCAAAATCTATTAACTAACAGTCGATTAATATTTAACATTGTGAAATTGGTACAAAATATATTAGTGGCAGAACGTTGAGATTCCACGTGACAACACAACATAAAAAACATAAAACATACCTTCTTAGGAATAGGACCATCATCAAATCACATATTGTGACCTATATTTTATTCCTTTCGAGTCTCTCTCTATCTCGTACAGAAACATCTGTATCTCTCTCATCATAAAAATAGAAAGCTCATATAGGTACTGTTTACGTGTGGGATATAAAACTCAATAGTGTTTACACGCGGGTTCTCTCGTCTAAAAATTCCCACCTCCGGTATTGAATTATTCAAGATGGATAGTCTAGACAGTCTCGAAAATTTACGATTTGTATTATGTAGGAGGGAAGATGGATGAGGTAGCGTGAGATTTGTTCCTTACCAAATGCGTATACGATTATTGGTGGAAGGGATATAAATCAAGATGGTGGTCATTTGAATTTGATTAGGTGTTTTCAAGAGCAATTTTTCTGACCTTATATCTATCTCCTGATCGATGGTCAAAAATACATACCAAATGCACAGAAATTACCGAAGGTCCTATTAAAAAAAACAGAAACACAGATTAAAGGTTTTGTGAAGATTTCGAGCATAAACTATTTACAGCTATGGCTACTTAATTAAATTGCTGTACAACTAAATTAACTGTTGCATTACATACTTTGATCACAAGATATTAAACGACAGATTTTTGGTTTTGCTTTGAACTCCTGTTGTTTAGATGTAGTTACATTTAGCTAATAATCATGTTAAACATACTTAGGACCCTATCATTGACAATGCTGTTTTTGACATTTTATGGTCAATTGGAAATTTGTAACGACAACTTTTCAACGAACTAAATTTTTCTCGTTCACCGCTTAACTTCCTCTCACAGTTCTGGTGGACAGGTTGACAATAAACAATAGTGACCGGGTGTCACACGCATTTTACCCGACTACGGCGAAGCAAAGGAAGGGTAATGATTTTGACACCCTATGTATGTATGTAATTAGTTGATATATCTAATGTATTGTTAGGCTCGTATGGAATCAAGACCCTTATTCTTAATCTAAAGATGTTAGTAAATATAAACCGTAGAATAATTTAAAACTGTTTTTCATTCCAGTTACTGCTGGAGCACCTAGAATGCCTGGTGTCGCGGCACGAGCGCTCGCTGCGCATGACCGTGGTGAAGCGGCAGGCGGCGGCGCAGTCCGGCGTCTCCTCCGAGGTGGAGGTGCTCAAGGCGCTCAAGAGTCTCTTCGAGCATCACAAGGCGCTGGACGAGAAGGTATGGGTGCTACAGTGGGAGTGGAAGATTGTTTGAATGGTTTGGTATACACGTCCTGAAAGGCAAGTAAGAGCGTCGAGTCAAGTCCTGTCGAGACGCGATGCTGCCGGCATGAAGCGAGCGCGTGTTGAATTTTATTTCAAACTGACTTTCAAAAGAGAAGGATACCGGTGTGCCTGGACGGGGCGAGCCTGCAAGATCAAAAACTCCGCATAGAGACGAACTGAAATTTAAAATACCTAATGCCGGTAGCACACCTCCGCCGCGAAACCGCGAAACTGTGGCGGAATCGTGATATTTAATACGAAATTGAACTTTATTTCGTTGCCAGAGTTTCGCTACTACAGTTCCGCGGCGGAGGTGTGCTACCGACGTAAATATCACTGTCTAAGATCTGACCTAATGATGGAGTCGGAAGGGAGCAGCACAGAAGATTATCTCAAAAACGATTTTTTGCTTGCAAATTATTTTACATATTAAATATCAATTAAAATATACTTTCCTTTTCAGGTCCGGGAGCGATTACGAGTAGCGTTAGAAAGGAACACAGCTCTAGAAGAAGAACTAGCGTTAACCAAAGAAGAAGTAAGTAGCAGACTTTAGTTACAAAATATCCCGACTTAATGAATTCTTGTCGTTTTCTTGTCAGTCTTGATATTATCATGATATTCTCACCGATAGGATTCTACATTATCACTTTGTTATTCTTAAGAACAGGAAATTACATCACGATATATGATAAAATATATAAAACATAAAACTTTTCAAGAGTAAACACATATTTGTGTCCTCGCAGCAGTAAAACGGACACTGGCAGCATCATGCAGAGTGGTCAGTCAGACACCTACAGCTGATTTACTACGTTGCTCTACTTTTGCACCATACCCCCGTTGTGATGCATCAGTTTATTACATTTCAGCTGCAACAGTACAAGGCCGGACAGGACAGTGACCGGCCCAAGGAGAACGGCGCCGTCAGCACCGGCTCGCCCGAGCAGAACGGCGAGCAAACCCAAACTAAGGTACGGACTGAGACCATTGAGGGTCACTAAAATTCTTGACGTGTCCTGAGACGGGCATCTCAGCCATGATCAGTTGTAGCACGCTGACTTGCGCGCGAATAAGACTAGCAATAAAAAAATCAAGAAGTTGACTAACTAGGTGCCTACCTGTTATTAGCAAGAATAATTGAGCTTCTTAGCACAGAAGTTATAGAGTACGACAGCACTTAACTTCTGCAATTTGTATTACTAGTCTTCTCCGCCTTTTATATTTGGGTTTACTGTGATTATTAATATCTTTAAAGGTCTTGAATTCTAGATCTCTGTAGTCTGTGATCACTGAACTAAAATAGAAAAAAAATACCCAAAAATATGTGATTTTCTTTATTATAGCGCAAGATGAAACTTATTGACATATAGAACGCAAGACTACGAATGTGTCATTTTCAAAATTAGTATATGTATGTAATGCTTTTCAGAAAATCATTTATACTGTTATCCTTTCAGTAAATAAATGAATAAGATTTGGACATATTGTACACACTTCCTAGAGGACGAGGTACACTAACACACCTAGATAATTAATTAATGATGACACACAAACTAGAGGTAACGGTGTCATTTCTAGACGCTTTGAATGGTGACTGTGCAATGTTTTAGGCTTACTTGGTTTTACTCAATATACACCAATGTCTAACCTGCTATTAAAACTAAGAAGAATTGGATTGCAGCAAAAATTATTTCCCTAAGCAGAAACAAACAGCTTGCCCCTATTACACGAAACAAACGATAAAATTATCTGTGTCGAATCCCCTCTGGATTTGATATGAACGTGAATTTGAAAAAGAATTTCCATTGTGGCACAAAAGTTAACTATCACACCAGGATCTCATGATTCCGCCACCTTTACGACATAGTTATGCCACCTTAGAAGTGAAGTTCAGAGGTTAACTGGTGAGATTTATCACTATCTTTAGCTGGTAATTTGGTAGTACACTGGTCTACTCTCTGATGTCATCCATCCACTTCCACCTTGGTGGTATTTGTTATACTTTTCCAAAGGCATTGCTCTCTGAGATCGATCTTGAAGAATTGATATAGGGATCCTCTGGTTAAATGTCAAAAATCCGTGACTTCGACAATGAAACTCCTTCAACACATGTCATGGTCAATATTGAGTAAAACCAAGCGTTATGTGTATAGATGATCCCTCAACCCTCTGAACCGTCAGTCAGCATGTAATATGTTTCTCTGGTAGGAGGGTAGCGTTAACGGCGATGAGAAGAAAGCGAACGAGCTCCAAAATACGATCGCCAAGCAGGTCAGATGTCATGCAATCGCCATTATTATTAACATGTTACAGGTGGGCGTGTTCCTGGGCTTCTTTTACAGCTACTTTCTGTTTTTAAGAGTTGTTATTCGTTTTAAGGACGAAACTACTGAAGACATAAAGGTGTAATTTTGAAAATTGGCGTACAAAGAAAGGATTATTTAGAAAAGCAACCGTATTATATGCTGACCCCTGCCAAATAGCATTGAATGCAATGCCGTTCTCCGATATGGAGGACAAGAAAAAACTAAGCGAATGGCATCCTATCTTGAGTGAATTTAGAGATTAAGAATGTCCAACTCTCCTATGTACAGTCGCCATCATATATATTGCAGCAAACGAGGTACTCACAAATATCTGAACACGACTCTATTGTCAAGGCGTTAGAGTAGATGTTTAGATATTTTTGACCACTCTAATATGTACAGATATATTTGATGGCGAACTGTACCTACTACCAGGTGGTATTGTCATCGTTTGCCTTGACTACGCCACAGCCTCAAATGACAAGAGTACGAATTCTACGTGTCCTTTCTTTTTAACTTTTTTAAGCTTTAAGATGCGCTCAATAGGGACGAATGGCGGAAAAGAGGGGAGGCCTTTGCCCAGCAGTGGGACATTAAAACAGGCTTAAAAAAAAGCTTTAAGAAACATCTTTACTTACGCTGATTTTGTAAAATTTAAAGCCCAGAAACATGTCCTCTTTTGATCTAACAAAAACAGGCCCAAATAACCTGCCTGCCATGCACACCAGCTAACGACCAGGCCATAAAGACCTTCATATGTTTTGACTCTCATTAGTTGATTGAAAACCAACACGCATTATGTTGACTTTGCTTCATTTACGATGTCGCATCACATTATTATACTAACATCAATGAGGAATACAATTATTATAGTATTTGAATATTGCTTTGGCATCGAGATAAAATATAATAATTGTGCTAGATTTTATCAGGCAACGAGAACCATGTAGTAGTTTAGACACTTTCATATTGCAATATTTGATGTATCAAAATCTGGCATATAATTTTGGAATTCGCTAGTAAAGGCTCTTCAACAACCAGTCAGTGTCCCAGTTATTTGTAAAAATAACGGAGTTGATCATGTCTTTTCTAACCATATATTCATCTACGAGTATAGTCGAATAAGTTCTTGCGCTACGTTCCAGCGTGTCGCGTAACGTGTTTTATCTAGGTGTTAGCGGGGAAGAGAAGGGAAGTACTACTGGCAGTTCCCCCCGCCTCCCGCCTCCTCTATCACCACACGGTACGGTCGCGCACGATCTTGTTGGACGCTAGATAGTTTGGTTATTTAATACTTGTTGCCTATAAAATTATATAGCTTTCGCTATGCAGCTTGAGGCGAGTAACTTATCAATATTTTGAGAAAAGGCGGTTAACAGTGCCGAATCACATAATAGTTGCACTTCATTTGGCTACTTGTCAAATATTACCATTGCATCTCTTTCATTTGGTATGTCGAATGAGAGGAATGTAGGATCGAAATGTATTGCCTCCATAACATGCATGCGCCATTGTAACATGTAGTGCACACTAACAAACGCATCGTAACATTCAGTAGACCTGACACAGCCACAGTCATTGATGTAGTCAATAACCAATCACCGCAGAATACTAATGCCTCGTGTTATGTAATCTTATGTGTAAAATGTATAAGGTACAAATGGTAAGATATGCTTACTGCTAACAGCATCTGCCCTTTTCTCATTATAATAATAAGACAAGGACGGGCGCTTGTTGTCTTGTGTATAAAAGTATCATGAATCCATTGCTTTCGGAGTTACTTGAAAAAAAATCTACCTTATTCAAAAAAGCATTCCAGGGAAACTGTCTCCGTGTTTATTTCAAGGTAGTTAAAAACAAACTTTGACATCGTCTTTAATCACAGACATAGCTGCTTAAAGCAAGTTACTAAAGAATCCTTTAGAGAAATAAAAGTAAATGAGCTACTTGCGATTCAAATTGCTCCGTATTGGAAATCATGAAGTTAAAATCAAACAGGTTGAATATTGAAAATATTAATATATTTTTTCTAACAGTCCGCAGAGCTCAGCTCGTGGCAGCGGCGCGTGGCGGAACTCAACAACAAAGTGAGCGAACTGGAGGAGCGGCTGGCCAAGGGGGAGAAAGAGCTCGTCAAGAAACAGGAGGAGTGCGTCAAGCTCACCCGCGACCTTCGGGAGAATAGCGCGCAAAAGGAAGACCAGGTTAGGACAACTCTAAAACGGCATTTGTTACTTGAAACAGGTTTGGTGCCTGCTTGTTGATAATACTTTATGATTCATCTTACCGCCTACCTAAATTAGTCAACAGAATTTTGCATAAATTTAAAGTTATCGCGGAAGTGTCAGACAATCTAAAGATCCTATTTTATCATCATCAACGTCAAATTGTAAGTGAAGTTTTAAAGGCAAGCTGGTTGTCTTTATTTGCTTCTTTGATTTGATTATATTCTATTAATTCTAACTTGTAATAGGACCAATTACACAAAGAAGAGGCATATAACTAACAGCGGGCGTTAAAGTAAAATTATGCAGAACATTTTTTTAAATTTTTTGATGTGTTCTTTCTAGCGTCGCCGCAGCAGACAAAGTTTGCTCTCATCATAGACTTTTTGTCCTAACACTGTCCGTTTGTTCCAAGGAGGAGCGGATAGCAACGTTAGAAAAACGCTACCTGAACGCGCAACGAGAGTCCACGTCGCTGCACGACCTGAACGAGAAGTTGGAGCAGGAGTTGCAGCACAAGCAGGCGCAGCTCAAGGTATAGAGCCTAAGGTCCAGACCGTAAGGCAGGAAACTGGAGGCTAGAGTCTAAGGCTGGGGTCCAGGTAGGGAATTAAGGGGGGATGGAGCTTAGAACTGATGGGCTAGCAGACATACAGTTCAAGAGTTCCTAAACGGTGAGCTCGAACAAGAGCTGTAGCATAAACAGGTGCTCAGGAATGCCTATGACCAGGGCCAGGGCTTGAGATGTAGTGACTAGGGACTGAAACAATTGAAATAGAATCGGGGTTGTGGAGGTGGGAGGTTTATCCAGTTAAAGTTTGAGAAGAACTAGCTCTACTTGCCTTGGACGTTCATATCGCTCAGTACGCTCTTTTTTACTTGTAGGTATATAGCAAAAGAAACAAACTGAGCGACAAGCTAGACGGTGCAATTATTCATACTGTCTGTGCTGGTACTCATATTGTCTAAGCCTACATGGCCCACATATTTATTAGTAGTAGAATTTGAATCTATGATTGAGTATTTGTATCTTCAAGTAGTATGTTGTCATCAAAGTCATTCAGATGTAACTAAGTATCATGTTGTTACTAATAAGTTGGACCCTGACCATGTTTAGTAGCATCGCATGCACACCACGCAGTTAATAGATGAGTACAGGGTATCGCTCGTATTAAAAAGTCAGGTATATATTGGAATATTCTTACTTCGAAGCAGTTAATTCAGAATTGGAATCCAATTCTAAAGTTGAATTATCCACGGGGAATCGACGTAGCAGTTGTTTTGTTAAAACCACATTGACGGTTGGTTTGTTAACTAATGAATTAAAGACTGCAATAATTTAAGAAAAAATACATATCAGCTAACAAAATGGTACAGTACGATCCTGCACTGATCTATCTTGTAAAATAACACAAGCATACTATTTTGTTTGAGAAACCACATTTGTTTTTGTTGGTAAACGATCGAGGAGTTTAAATGTTTAGCATATTGACACAATACGTTTATTTGTCGTGTTATAATACATCTTGGCAAAAAAGGGTTTTAACTCAAGACAATCACCGACACTCATTTACAATGTTTTACTTCGCCGAATTTTCATTTCATCGACAGGCTTTTCCACGTGCAGGAGTTATAATTTTTTCGTGGTCCCAGGTCTAACCTAAGTAACCCATGCTTAAGATAACAATAAGGTTTCAGCACTTTCAGCAGAAATTAGCTTTCGATGAAATGAAATTCGGTGAAACGACACATTCGATTAAATGAGTGTCTGCAAAACAAGGGGACACCCAAAAAAGTTTCATGATTATAAAATAGTTGAACTATATTTTGAAATGACAACAACCACATAAAGCGGTAGGTTTTCGTTAAAAATTTGAACGTGGTGCCAATTTCGCATTGAACAGCGCCATTTCTCCAAAACTTTATTGCGTACAAACATTTCGGGCGTCACACCAAACACGCCAAAACTACCTGTGTCAGACTGCTAAAAATTCAAACCCCTCGATCACATTGTTCAGCTCCAAGAAGAGAAGATCGCTGCCATAGAAGAGAAGCTGGAGCTGTCGGCGCAGAAGCTGGCGCAGATGTCGGCGCTGCCCGAGATGGAGGAGCAGCTGAAGGCGCGCATGGAAGCGCTCAGCCAGGTTGGCATTGTGAGCGACACTTACTACTCTTAGTAGAGAAGTATCTACGACTAAGTACAGCGAACTAACATGCATGCACAAGATATAATTTGACAGGTGCTAGGGAAATTAATACATCTGTTCCATATTATAACGTAAGACTTAACGCTTAACGTGTAAAATAACTGTCTCGTTCAGACCTTTTATTACTAAGCGATAATAACGATTTTCAAATTTTTAGCGATTTAAGCGTTAAGTCTTACGTTAGAATATGGAATAGACGTATTCATTTCCATAACACCTGTCAAACAGTTTCTCAACTTGATGAAATTCGTTTCGTTTTGATGAAATCGGAATTCGTACATTAGATTCTGTGTTAGTTCACTGTGATGGAAATAAATTCTAAATTAGGTAGCTAAAAACATTTAGCAACAATTAACTAATGAAAGGATTCTTAGAACTAGTTTTTAGTGTGTGTGTTTTAGTTATAGTTAAAATTAATTGCTAAAAAATATTGGATGAAATAAATACGCTTTCTTTTAAATAGGTTATTATTTATTTATGTATTGGGTGGGTATATTAATTATAAAAAATATTGTTTCAGATTCTAATGAAATTTTGTAAAAAATAATGTATAACGGAAGCACTGTCATGCTTTTCGCTTCTCATTTCAGTCCCACATTCTAGTTAGACACCCCCTCCTTAGTTTCCAGTATTCGTAATTCCTAACTTCACAAAAAGTAGTAGAAAACTTAATACTTATATTCAAGTAACGAATACCAAGTATGATCGTATAAAACTACGTGTGAATTCCGTAAAGACCATATCAACAAAACGTTGATTCTATATTTTATTTCGACGGATGCTTAGTATACTTTATATCGTGCATCGTCAACATTTTCCTTGATTATTTTTTTGTTATTTATTTGTTTGACAGGCCCAAGAACGGCACGGCTCGGCGGAGGACAGGATCCAGCGGCTGGAGGCTAGCGTAGAAGAGAAGAACGCAGAGCTGATGAGACTCAACCAAAGATTGAGGATGAACGAAGAGCATAACACTAGATTGAGCGCCACCGTCGATAAGCTACTGTCAGAATCTAATGATAGGTGAGTTAATCCAGTAACCAATTTTTTTGGACTTTTGAGAGTTTACGAGCCAAGTGGCTGCGATAGTGTTTTTTTACCCTTATCAAGGTAGAGGCGATTTAGCGACCGCATACAAGTCACTCAAAGTTGAACTTTACTACTTACATGTTATGACACAAATTCAATTGAGCTTTCCCGAAAAATTACGTCACTTATTAGTAATTTTCAGAAAATTACGAATTCGAGGCTGTATATTCCATATTTTGGTAGCATTCTTATTTTAACGGGGCCTTGATAAGGGTTAACTTACACTTTGTACGTACGAGGCGTACAGTCCTTATTGAAGCGCCCGTCTGTTCTAACTTAAAAGAGCTGTATCTTTTGAACCGTAAAAGATGGCCCGTTGATTTTTTTGCAAAATATGTGATGTAACGCCGGATTTCCTGAATAATAAAAAAGTCAAAAAGTAAAATAATAAAGGGAGTCCCCATACAAGAAACTATTTTTTTTCAATGTTTTTTTTTGTATTTGTTCTATCGTATAAACGGTAATGCATACCAAGCGTCAAATTTGGTATGATAATAGAACAAACCCTGTAGAAAAACAACAAATACTAAAACTGGCCAAATGTGAACGGAACCCTCGGTGCGCGAGTCCGACTCGCAATTGCCCGGTTTTTTTTAAGTTGATTTGGAGAATTGCAATTGCTAGAAGGGAGCAGTGTTCGCATTAAGTGTATGACCACCAGTGAAATTGCTGGCATAGACTAGTCCATCTTAATCCACGGGCTTGGGACCATTTACAGTATTGAGATGGGTCTTGGGGCCGTAATAAACCAATCCCAACCCCATCGTTGAGACCGTCTTATCTAAGACCGTCTCGATACTTGATCCTGGGGTTAGGATTATCGCTTATTAATAAACTAATCTCGGGAAGGTTTCACCTGAGATGAACACAAGAAACGAATCCCAAATCTAATCCTCACTTAATGTTATTTTTCAATGAATGGGCCACAGATTTTAAGATAAATCCTAATAATTAATTGAACGAAACGGCAGAACGTTTTGATTCTGCAAATGTTTTCGCGTTTATACTTGACATTATACTATACGCGATTGGTAAGATGGCAACAGTATTTTATTGTCGGTATGCATAGGGTTCAAATTTCTAACTACACTCCTGCACTCTTGAGACTGTGGCTAATGTTATCAAGCATGCATCGTTTCAGGTTACAAGTGCACCTGAAGGAGCGGATGCACGCTTTGGACGAAAAGAACGCGTTGACACAAGAGCTGGAGAAGACGCGCAAGTACGCCGAAGAGCTGGTTGCCGAGAAACAGGAGATACTCAAGGAGCTGGCCAAGTGGCGCATGGAGACCGAACAGGTACCTAGTGTTCTTTTATTATCATTATATAGGTTTGATCCTAGACCAGAGTCAGGACAAGGGTGACGATGGAGCGAGCTAACCTGAAAGGCACTGTGACTCGAGCGTTGAAAAGTTGGGCGATGGGTTCTCTGACCACCCGCCGCGGGCGACGGACGCGGGCGTATTTGCCGTTATTGGTTCGTAATTTCGCCGCCGCCGCCCCCGTCTAAATAGCCTAATGGTTAAAGCGTTGGCCTACTACGCCGAAGACTGCGGGTTCGAACCCCAGCTGTGGACAGGTTTTTGTTTTCGTTTTGTTCTTTTGTTGGGTAAATCTTTGATATTGTTTTTTTTTTGTATTTGTTTTGTCCTGAGCGACGTTTATCCCATAGGTTTTTATATGAGCTGCCTCCGGGATCGTCCTAGATCGACCCGATTATAGGAAACCCGCGGTATTTGCACCGAGTCTAGCTTTGCAGATTAACAAAGCGTTTAAGAGGATTATGAGGTGACGGCTTTCCATACAAACGGCGATTACGTTTTCCATCCACTAAATGTTAACCGATTTCCACCAATTTTTGATACGCTGTCAGTCGGAACAAAAACTATGTCCGTACATTTCGTTTTTTTTTTTTTCAATATTATTAATAAATTTAGATTTATTCCCGTTATATCGCTTTCTTACAATTTCGGCCAAAATTTCTTTATAACTAATCAATATTTTATAAAACGAAACGTACGGACATAGTTTTTGTTCCGACTGAACACATATCGAAAATTGGTCGAATTCGGTTAACGTTTAGGTGGTGGAAAACGTTATCGCCGTTTGTATGAAAAGGCTAGATTTTGCAGTTGGTTCACAGTCCTCTTGATGTGTGTCCGTCAGCTGAAGCGGCAGATGCTGCAGCAAGAGATCGCGTTCAACATCCAGCAGACGGACGCGCTGACGCGCTCGCTGTCGCCCGCCGGCCCGCCGCAGCCGCTCTACCAGCCCAAGGGCGGCGCCTTGGACTACGAGCACCAATGCGCTGAGGTAACAATACACATGATGATCATTTTTTTTTAATATGACAATCGATCCGGTTTTTTGTTAGGACCAAATGTATGTATGGGACCAACTAAATTAGATCACAGCAATAGTCGGAAATGAGAGTCAAAGTCCCATACAAAATTGAAACTCGACTATGACGTTACGTCTTAGTAAATGTCGTAAATATACGCACAGAACCAGTAATTTGTAATTTGATCGTGATGAACTTCGTTTGAGCACATAGTTCTCATACAAATTATTTTTAGTTTACAGATAAGGCTCCTGATAGTACTTTTAAATTTATAATTGTATGGAAAAAATTATAAGTCAAAACTTTGAGGTCTCGTATCCTGTAACTTAGATATTTTTTTTTATTATTACTTTGTTATGAAAATTTGCAGCTTATTAATTCAAATAACTAAAGTATATAGTAAAGTCTAATATAACATGAGTCATAAAGAGTCGGGGTTGAACTACTTTTGCTGTAAGCAATACACATTTTTAAACTATCGCAGCAATGGCGGCTTTAATGTAATACTCGTAACTTAGCCTTCCTAATACACAATAGTTAAAGATAGGAAAGTTTTCGCCAATAAGAAATCTCAATCTCAGATAGCTGTAGTCTAATCAGAAAACATGATCACTGAACAAGTTGGTGATCTACTACGTTTTGGTAAAATTTGTATTTTTAATTAGCTTATATTTAACTTGCAATATTCGCATGTACTCGTACGTAGTATGTAAGTACTAAGTTGTCCGTTTCAAAAAATTTAATCAAGATTTGAACCACTTCCCATTGTCCGATTAAGCTGAAATTTGGAATACATATTGATATTCATATATATTTATTGATAATATAAATTACTTGTCATTTTGTATACATAAAACTCAAAATATTATTAAGGTATACCTATTTTTAAATCTATTACAATATCACAGTCATTGATTAGGTACAACAACACTTAATTTCCAATAACAACACTTAATAAACATTTCCTTATGGTCGTAGAACGCCTGCTCGATTAGCCATTTCTTAAGTTTCACCTTAAATAAAGCCAGGCGAGGCTCAGCAGTAATATCTCGTGGTATGTGGTTGTACACCTTGGGCCCCAAGACGTGGGAGAGCTTACTCGACTTGGCGAGCTTGTGTGGCGCGGCGCGCGCGCTGCGGGCGGGTACCTGCGAGGAGCGTGGCGCGGGGGGGCCGCATCTACATAAGTAAACCCGATGATAATGCAATATTACGGTGTCAAAGAGCTGATCTGATGATGGAGTTGGAAGGTGGCCACAGGATCTCTGCTGTACTCGTAGACCCACCGAGCTGGGCCTCGTTAGTTTGGTCTTGATAAGCAGATGACTGTGCAAAAAAGTACAGTCGACAACAAAAGCTTGTCCCGAAATTTCTGACAGAAAGTTATTTGTACGTTCGTTAGTTTGTTAAAATTCCGTGGTAGCCTAATGGTTTGACCTGCCGACTCTTAAGCAGATGGTCGTGGGTTCGAACCCGGGCTCGCACCTCTAAGTTTTTCGGAATTTATGTGCGAAATATACTTAATATGTATATTTACCATGAGCTTTTCGGTGAAGAAAAACATCTTGAGGAAACCTGCACGCAAGCAATTTGACGGTGTGTGCGAAGTTCCCAATCCGCACTGGGCCCGCGTGGGAACTATAGCCCAAACCCTCTCATTGTGAATGGAGGCCTGTGCCCAGCAGTGGGACGTATTTAGGCTGGATTATTATTATATTATTATAGTTTGTTCTCCAGTAAAGAGACTGGCATTGCAAACAAGATGGTTTGCCCGCAGCTGGACGGGTCGTGGGAGAAGCTGCAGCAAGCGCATGTGCTGGCCGGCGTGCAGCAGGGCTACGACGTCTCCAGCGACGCCGAGGTGAGGGCTCCAACCTATATAACTAGTACCCCGTAGGTTATAGTGGGATCTAGATTAAATGTTTGGAGGTAGCTTTCAGTGCTGGAAACGATGTTTGTATAATATGTGTATGATCAGTGACAAGTCATTTCCAAAGACTACTTAAAAGAAAATAATTGTAAATGCTCCCATTTTTAACACATTTATATTATACTAGCTTCCTTTGTAACTAACTATAAGTACGTTCGCGTTAAGAATGCCTCTTTTATTCTAACGAATAGGTGGGGTAATCATTTTTAATAAAATTTTATGTAAGTAGCGCGTAAGGTATCCTTTACCGTTTACCGTTACGTTTTCGTTACCGTTACCGTTTCGTTCCAAAGTCTGCCTTCAACTAGTCACTGTGCACTTGACTTTTTAATTTTGAGCGACCTGATTGGTTAGGGGGCGTGGCTAAGCCGGGAGGTAACGATGATTCACTGCATTCTTAACGCAAACGAAAAAGTACAATCAGCTACTAAAACTAGTCCCAAAAACGATTGTTTTATCAGAAACATATTTGGTGGCAACTTATAATGTTGACTGTTCCAGAACGATGAGTCGGACGGCGGCGTGGAAGGAGGCCACACGGACGCCGCCGCCCTGGCGCTGATGCTGCAGGAGCAACTGGACGCCATCAACACCGAGATACGGCTCATCCAGGAGGAGAAGCAGAGCACCGAGGCCAGGGCGGAGGAGCTCGAGTCCAGGGTCAGTGCTCACAGCACACACACATACACATGCCCGCACACACGCTAACACAAAAGGTTTTTAATTAAACTTTTCAACGCTAATGACAGCTAAAAATCAGAGCTTGACTTCATATCCTATGTTCCTGGATGGGGCAGAGGGCGTCCACAGTACGTCGCCGTCCCGAACGGTCTTCACGCTTTACTTCGCTCCAGGTCATTCCTATCGCCTTCACTTCTGCAGTGATCGTCCGCCGCCAGGATTGCTTAGGGCGGCCGCGTTTTCGCCTTCCTTGGGGATTCCAGTCTAGGGCTTGCCTCGGTATGTGATCGGGGTCCCTTCGGAGCGTGTGGCCGATCCAGTTCCACTTGCGGCGTATGATCTGCCGATCGATCGGAGTCTCACCGCAGCGTTCCCACAGCTCTACGTTGGAGATTTTCTAGCCAGTATACACTGAGGATACGGCGAAGACAGCGGTTGGTAGAAACCTGGAGCCAACGCGAGGTGTCTTTACTGACCTTCCACGTCTCACATCCGTACAGTGACACGGATGTGAGACGTTGGACCGGAATATCTTGAGCTTGACTCTCCTAGTCAGTTTCCGCGATTGCCATACAGGACGGAGCTGTGCGAAAAAATCAGAGCTAATGTCAACCTTATCTCATAGCCTCTCAGGTCTATTTTTAACTGTCAACCATTACGAAAAGTTGGCGTGGAATAGGTTAATAAAGGCATTGACGCCAATTTGCAGAAATCCAGCCGTTGCGACATTTTCAGTCATACAAATGCGAGTACTTGGGTTAGGAAAAAACGTAGCGGCAGTTGAAGTCGTCAGAGTTCTCCCATACATGTCGCTGTTATAAATCCTTTACGTTTCTAAAACACGCTGAAAAGTGGTTAAATTCTTTTTTTAAACCACTTTGGTGGCAAGCGTACGGCCCGCCTGATGGTACAGTCGCCATCATATATATTGCAGCAAACAAGGTGCTCACAAATATCTGAACACGACTCTATTGTCAAGGCGTTAGAGTGCATGTTCAGATATTTTTGACCACTCTGATATGTACAGATATATTTGATGGCGAACTGTACGTGGTTACCGGCGCCTATGGACGCCTGCTGCAGCTACAGCATCATGCGCGTTGCGATTTAATATGAACAGTTGAGACAAGAAACTTCAACATTTACGTTTGGGCTTTAACACAATCCGTTAAGAGGGTGAGTCATACAACTGATGTCCGTTTGTTAGCAGGTGGGCAGCTACGAGCACATGAACGTGGTGTCGCGGCGCGGCGACTCGCCGCCGCTCGCCGCGTCGCCGTCGCGCCACCTCGCGCCGCCGCACAAGTACCACACGGTAAGACTTCTCGTCATAAGACGACGCCACGTCACGGAAACTGCTCATTTAGTCGTACAGTTTATGCAGAAATGTAAACCGCTAGCGAATAACTGTATTCATTCAAAAGAACCACATGAAATTCCTCCGATACCTGAGTATCTGAAGTAATGCGGTTAGTTAAGTAACAGTGTTATATAGACGGGTCATACACAGTCACAGAAACAAAAGTTGTCTCTCCTGTTCCAGAAAGTTAGGGACTTTGAAACAAAAATTTTCGTTTTAGGATAATTATATCCGCGTAATGGGAGTCTGGTGTAGTTTTGGTCTGTAATGAAATTATATGAGTTAAAAACTCCCACGTCGTTAACTTTTAGGAACAGAAGGGACAATTTTGAACCTAACTCTGTGTATAACCCAGACAGTATCCATAGAGTTCTGAGTTAAATGATTTTTAATTACAATACTGCACTTTGCGAGTTGGGATGTCGAGTTGATAAAAGACGACCGCCCGATGGTGATGGTTATTAGAAGACGGGAGCTTACGACCTACTACTTATAAACTTTGAGTTTTGTAAAGAAAAAATGTGTATAATATGAATTATATACGTCTGCCCCTTTTATTGTTTGGAATTTAAATGGTTTAAAAAATTTAATTACCTCACATTCTAATATCAAGACGTTATTCACTGTGTCTCTTAATTAATAAAAACTACGTTTGATTTAATTCGACGCAAAATTATAGAAAAATATTGTAAGACTTGTACCATGTTCTACGACTTTGCAAATTTTCTAACATTACCATGTAACAGTGAAGCCAGAAACGAAAATTACTTATATTACAATATGGCGTTTACCTCAGAATTAATACGCTTAATTTTCAAGTCCAAAGCAACATGGTAAAAGTTACGGTGGCTCGAATACTCGTACTCATAGTAAAAAGTAATTTCAATTTAAACGTGTTTGGTAACATACGTAACTATAGTTAGATTAGTAACACTGGCAGCTGTACGTATAGTAAGATAACTGGGGTAACCGTGGTGACTGCGACAGGCGCCCGCGTCGATGTCCCCCGCGCACGCGCTGTACCGCGCCCCGCCGTCGTCCGAGAGCCTGCCCTCCAGCCAGGTCGGTCCGCGGTGTCTATGGTGGGAGCACGCGCATTGCCCGAGATGCTAGCATACTAGGAAGAGAAAAAAGTAGCGACGTGGAAAATAATTTGAATTTCGAATTCTCTAATAGATGTCGCTGTGTTCAAATTTGGCGTTTTTCTGTATCACGCTATCAATATCATATCAATATCTAGGACATGAAAATTATTTGTTATTGTGTAGTTAAATGATAAAATAATACGGTAATTTGTAATTACACATTCTCAATTAGTATTTCGCTTTTAGTATATTGGTATTTTAGAATAATATTTGGTATGCCGGCATCTCGGAATTGAAAAGACGTAAAACATTACTATATTTAAATATCTAACGACTTATCGAAGTGAGTATCAAAATGAGGTGATACATTCATCATTAAATTGATTTTTTAAGACAAGCACTGGGGATATATACTTATGTATATAATTATGTAGGTATTACGTCTTTTTTTACTTGTACTCAGCGATCACTGGAAAGGCTTCAGATTGTATTCGTGTTTGCTGAATGGATGAACACATTGTGTGTAATTTTGTTATTAGATCTATTGCAATATCACTGTATTAGTTGAATTTTATATTAAACGATACTCCTATTATGCTTAGCACAATCAATAAAATACTATCTTTGCAAAGTAGGCATGTGTTTTAGAGTAAACGTCAATTATATTTATGGTTACATTTAGCTTTATAATTAAATTTATGAAAATATATGTATTTGTAGATAATTATAAGTAATTTTTTAAATATTTCTGTTATTGTTAAATTTGGTAAATTGAATACCTACTTTGGAAAATCCCCATGTATGTACTGTCAACACAAATGCTTATAGTTTGTACGAGTAATTATGGAATTGTGTCGCTTTGCATAAAGCACAGCACTGCTTTATATGAAGTAGTTAGGCGAGGCTTCTCTGTGTTATATTTAAGATATTATATTTCTATTACACTTTAAAAACATAACACTAACGACCCGTCCTCGCTTCGATCCGGATACATAAACCTTCCGTAAAAAATTATCTAACTGATGGTGAAAACCGCATTAAAACCCGTTGCGTAGTTTGAAAGATCTAAGCGTACATAAAGAGGGACAGACTGCGGGAAGAGACTTTGTAGTGATTATTATGTACGAGTATACGTATAATTTTTATTTTTTATCTACACACATATCATAAGTCCTCTATAATGCGTTCAGAATCCGTTGACAATGACCAGTATTACAACAATCAATTTTACTATGATTATTTTCTTATCTGTAGCAGTAAAGTAATGTTCTTATAACGATATAAAATTTGATAAAGTTATGAGTTTCAAATTTCGAACATCTTTGAAAAACAAAACAATTTTATTTGACCTCAATTCTAATATCATTCGAGATGACATTTTAATTCGAAATGAAATGTCAATTGCATACAATTTTGACAAATCTCGTATGTTACTTGATAATTTGATATCGAACGATATGATAGTAGAGGCCGACTCTAGATTGTCTCTGAATTATAAAAAAACTACCGTTGCCGCCATTTTTGACGTTCTAATAAATTGATCAATGCCGGCTATGCCGGTCGTAACATGCGGTTCCTGAACACATCATAGAGAGCTTATAATATGTATGTAGATAAAATAGTGTATGTAACTGTACATAATTAGGCATTATGCAGCAGTCACATAAACTACTATTAATGATCATTAATCAAAAACATTGTCATTTACAAATATACCGCCGTAAAATAGTACAAGTACGACTTATTTAATAGTTTTAATCGTAGCATATGTTGTTGTTACAATATTTTAGAACACTGTCACTTCAACCAATATAGCGACCCGCCCTCGCTTCGCTCCGGGTACTATTATATACATAAACCTTCCGTGAAATATTATCTAACCGATGTTGAAAACCGCATCAAAATCCGTTTCGTAGTTTTAAAGATCTAAGCGTACTTACAAAGGGACAGACGGCGGGAAGCGACTTTGTTTGATACTATGTAGTGATTAGCTTCTCATATTGCATGTAGAATATGACTTATAAATCTTAAGTAATAGGCCCCGAATGTCTTGACCTCGCTACGTGCACCCAACGCAAATTTATCTCGTCAGGCTTGTCAGGCCGCTCTCGCGTCGGCCTCGCATTTCTTCTAGGTACTGGGTAATTCTCATAACGTTTCAACCGCCCGTCACGGCCGTGGCTACAAAATTGACGATTACAAAATTGAAGAAGTAAAAGCAATTGATAAGAACTGTAAGCGGCGGCTCTGAATTCTAGAGAATAGCCGCAAATGACATTCGAATCTACAGGGAACCCCGAAGCCGTCAATAATTTATTTATTTATTTATTTCGAACCTTACAGTGCATAGATGATTAATAATAAAAATCTTAAAACTATGTTAGTAAAAAAAAAAAATATATGCACAATTAGGGTAAAATGTCCCCTCTGGACTCCACATGGACTGAGTTCCAGTGGCGAACTATGGGACAGTGCAACCTGTCAAGTATCTTGTTCAGGAGGCTGTTGGAACTGCCACGTATTCGATGCATCAGGGAGGCAACTCTTTTGCGCATTATGGCCTGAAAGCCATCGACACGAGCCTCGGCAAACATGCCTGATGCACTGCAGAATCGAGGCAGTCCCAACAACATCCTATACCCATTATTATACTGGACGCGTATGGCGTTGACAGATCTCTGAGTACAGCTGACCCACAGACTGCACGTGTAAAAAGTCTGACAAAATGCCTTAAAAAGGGTTATTTTAACATCCTTCGTACAACGCGCAAATCTGCGAGCCAGCATGTTGCTCCTCACTGCCAACGCCCTACGCTCCCGTTCTACGTCAAGATCATCAGAAAGGTCCTCAGTGATCCAATGTCCCAGATATTTAAACTTAGTAACAACACTAAGTTCCACTCCGTCAAGTTTAAGTGGGGGAACATACCTAGGCTTAATGCGACCACGGTTGTGACGGCGGCTGAAACGCTCGTGAGAATGACCCTACTATTAAGATCATTAGTACTTCTGATTCTGAGCAGATATCACCGAAAACTTCCTAATTGCGAGAAAATAATCGCGAAAATGCCCAAAAACATGTCTTAAGACCCCCAGAGCCCACTATTAGCAGTTTCAAAAGCATTAAAACAAACGCCGGGCTGTCAAGTTACACCAGAGCCCTTAGCCAAGATGCCCATCGCTAACTAGCGTTTCTATTCGTTTCGTTTTTAAACCAATCGCGTCACTGGTAGATCACGTGACTCTTCGTATGACGTGATCTACCAGTGACGCGATTGGTTTAAAAACGAAACGGATAGAAACGCTAATTAGGGATGGGCATCTTGGCTAAGGGCCCTGGTGTATGTCCGTAACGGCCACGGGTCGCAACGTGCAATAATAACACGCGCAACAGTTGCAGCTGTGCTCGGAGGGCGCGGCGGCGGAGGGCGCGGAGTCCCCGCTCACGGCGCGCTCGCTGCGCCTGGAGCGCGCCGCGCGCGCGCTGCACGCCGAGCGCGACCGCCTGCGCACGCACTACCCCGCGCCCGTGGACTCGTGAGTGCCACACACTTTACCTGTTGCTCATTCATCTTTCATTGCCTCTTCTTTGTAAGGTTGTCTGGAAGAGATCGCTATTTAGCGATAACACCGTCTGTTGACCCACTATGTAATACTTCTCTTTCTTGTTGTATCTCCTGTCCTTGCTGTATCTGGTGTTTAATAAAGTGTTATTGTATATACGCATCTTCAGAATGAAAGTGACCTAATCCAAAATGTTTAGACTTAGAATTAGGTCTCTATGACAATAATTTTATGACTCAAAGTAGAAAACTTATCATTTTGTATTAAGTCACTTCCATTCTGTAGATGCGATATCAGGTTCAAAAGAGACTGAGGGGTTGATATGATACAAATATATCACATTTAGAGATCAATAACCACTTTATTTTAGTTTGTTTAAATGTATAACCGTAGCTTTTTTTTTCTTTTATATAGAACTAGCTTTTGCCCGCGACTCCGTCCGCGTAGAAAAGTCTTTTGTCGTGTATCCAACGGGAACTAAAATTTTCCGGGATAAAAACTATCCTATGTCCTTCAAACTATCTCTGTACTAAATTTAAATCGGTTCAGTGGTTTAGTTTAGCGTGAACAAGTAACAGACAGACAGACAGTTACTTTCGCATTTATAATATTAGTAGGGATTTTCTTCGCTGAGTTGAGGTAAAGTTTTGCGAATCGCACGGCTGCAAAGTTACTTAGGTCGTATACCGTTCAGGGTTCTAATTTAGAACCTCTCGCTACGATTGAGATTCAATTATAGGATCCTTCTGATCCTGCATTACCAGCACACAAATAACAATTTGGCAGCCTTGCCTAGCAAATGAACCAAAGTGTAGCCCCGAAAATTACTTTGCATTAGTTGTTCGATGGGATTACGTCATCATGAATGGCTACTCCATTAAACAGCCAATTAAGTTAGAACACCTATTTAATCCTTTGTGGTAAGGGTGACACAACTCAAAATATGAAGATACTTTTATCTACTAGATTCACTTGAATTCTTTTAAGTTAAGATTATTCTTTTAAGTTATGTTCGCAAACGAAATTACAGTTAATATCAACGACGATGTGTGAAAACTTACCTATCTTCCTTATATTTTCGAATTAAAGGTCCAATTTTTCCTATAGCGTAAGATACGAGGTTTTCGCATATCGGCGTCGAGGTAATGCTTCTACTAACCTTTCTCCTTTTTTCCACGCTGCTCAGGACCTCGATTATGTCAGGATCGCTGGCCCGGATACCCATATACAGGTGCTCACCCAGACAGAGTCTCTCTGGCCACAGCCTCACCGTACTCTGTGACTCTAGTCTCTCTGACGTACTCCGTAACTCCAGCCTCTCTGACGCACTTTGTGACTGTCCCGACACTTTGTTCAACTATGTGCCGCATAAGTTGTGCGTCAAATCTAATGTATACAGGATTTTGGATAATCACTTGTTCTATCATCCGTGTTTGGTCAAATCCGCGAGTTACATATAAAGATGGAAATTTTGTATGCTTGTCAATGATGTCACATCATTGATGTGATATTTCAAGAGAAGCAAGTAGAAGAATTTTCCAAATTAGGTACTTAATTTGGCAGAGACTGAAGATTTCAATATTCACACAAAGAGAGGGTAAGAATCACGCGTGATTCAAATATATTCAATGTAAAAGATACACAAATTATATTTGATAATTTTACTATAATAAAATGGAATTACTGAGGTTTTCTGATTATTTGATTGATTATTATTTGTGCCATGAACAACAATATCATGCAAAGTGTTGGGTATGTTTCATTTTGTTAAATTGAGTGTGACCCCTTCCGTAGTAGAGCGCTCTTGAGTGATTCCATTTTATTGAACACAGTTGGCTAAAGTATAGAAGGCTAGATTCCTAACTTCACCGTTTTGCAATATGTAACAAATTGGTTAAGAACTGCCACTAGAAATATTTAAAATGAAGCAAGTAGATGTTACTCTTTATAATGAATTTCTCTTTATGGTGAAAATATTTAAATTTTATATTGTAATATTGACATATTTTTTATTATTGATAATTGTTTGCATACTTATTTGACGATCTTAATGTATCTTACTGTACCTTGACATGACATGCAATGTATATGTAAATTTACTTTAAGATATAAATACAATACAAATACAATAATAATAAAATATTGATTTGCAACTGTCGGCTGTTCGGTTTGCCGATTTTATGTAGTTGTGTCAGTCATGTTAGAAAGAAAAGAAAGAAATAAAGATATTTATTGCCACATTTACAAAAGATCGCTTAGGATCGCTTCAAGATGTATTGCTAGTATACTTAGTATTAGTAGTATACTATAGTAGTAATGTCTATCTTCAACAACTGCCCTGTTCTCTCAGCTCAAGCCAAGAATCCCTGGGCGGGCTAGCATCGGGCAGCTCCTGGGGCGGCGGCGCGTCGCCCGGCCTGCCGCGAGGGGTCGCCGCCGCCGCCTCCGCCGTCTCCATCGCGTCCATGCACCAGCAGAAGAAGAGGGGCATCAAGAGCTCGCTGGGCAGGTTCTTTAGCAAGAAGGAGAAGGCTGGTATGCCGGTGAGTAGCGATGGTGGAGTTTTAATGCAAATTTTCTTTATAACATGGTGAAAGCGAGCGAGCACACTTGTTACAGCATGACACAATTAATATGGCGCGCGTCGAAGCGCTTACACCGCCGACTGAAAGTCTATTGTTGCTTAATCCGCGCGCCATATTAATTGTGTCCTACTGTTGATAGTGAAACTTATTCAAACTCAAGATCTGTCGTCTTTATGTGGATAAGCGTGGATAGCGTAGCCACTTGTGGCCGCCACAATCTGCGGACGAGTTTTTTCATAAATTTTGTATAGCATCGGCGCACACCGAACGTTCGAGTGGCCGCGTCTGAGCCACAAGCTGCGGTAGTCGCCCGCGCTCGCTACTAGTGGCCGCGTTTAGTGGCTCGCCTCGCGCGCACACTCGGCCACAGTCGCCGGCTTCTCAGATAAACAATAGCCAATAGTGGCAGCCACTAGTGGCCGCCACTCAGCCACCGGTGGCCGCGATTGGTGGCTGCGTCTAGTGGCTTAGCCGAACCATTCATGGTCGCGTTTAGTGGCGGCCACTAGTGACTCAATGTGCGGCCGCCCTAACACTGGTCAGAGAGTGACAGATGTCTATCCACATAATAAGCACGACCACAATAGGCCCGCTGGAGACTAAGTTGAAAAGCCTCTATGCTAGTCAAGTTTGAGTTGGATTCGATGCAATAAATAATTTTAATTTTAATTTGACTTGCAAGCTTGAGCAGGTATCAGGTACAAGATGGAATGGGACGTCAGTGCGTATTGATTGGCTTCTCTTTGACGGAATTTTCACGGAACCTTGAGATAGGTATAACCCATTCGATAAAAAAATCATTCAAATTTGTCTGCAATACTACGGCCACATAAACTTCATGTTAAATTCTATTTTGCTGGAAAGAGATAGAAACAAGTATTTAATGGATAAGCCATCTTGGTTATTTTTATAGTTATTCGAAAAATATTTTTTCTCTAATGTTTGTTACATGAATGACTTTTTAATAAAACAAATAAATAATTCATACATATTCCCAATTGGCGAAGATTAGAAAAAAATAAGAGATTAATTAGATTATATCATGTATCCGCAGATGCAGCAAGGGCAAGGTTCGCGATCAATGTCGTCGGCGTCGTCGCTCGGGCTGTCGTCGCTGGCCGACGAGCAGGATGCGCCCGCGCCGCCGCCGCACCAGGACTACGCGCGGGCCAAGTCCAAGTAAGTAAAAAAAAAAGTAATCTCGGGGTTCAGTAGGCGTGGAGACTTCTTCATTACTTTTTATTTACAATCTTTTATTTAACTTGTATGTTTGAGTCAAATCTTGCTAGTAACTTTTGAAGCAGCTGCCGGGATTGTCTGAATTCAACTGAACTGAATGAGAACTGACCTGATGAATCTGATGATGGAGTCAAAAGGTAATAACTTAGATTTATAAACATTAAATGTGTAAAAAACCGGGCAAGAGCATGTCGGGCCACGCTCAGTGCAGGGTTCCGTTGCCATTACTACAAATACAAAAAACAATCTGGAAAAAGTGCACCAGCCAAAGAGCGTATCTTCATTGCACTTACGTCCTTTTGTTGAGAAGCGCAGTTTTTCGGCAGTAACTCAAAAACGGTATATTCGATCATGTTGAAAATAATTTTGGTTTTAAGTATTTATTAAGCGTGACCTTTGTAATTTTTTTCAAATTTTTTAGACTTACAGTTTAAAAGATAAAGCGGGGGCACATTTTATGCAACTTTCGGAGCGATTATATCCGAAAATATAAAAGTGTTTTTAAAAAAAACTGTCGAAATATGTGCCACACGGTAATGTTTGCTTAGTCAAAATTCAGTTTCTGTTACATGTATGGAGTGCCCCCCTAGAAATATTTATTTTTGATAATTAACTACCAAAATAAGTAGCTATACTCCAAATTTCATCAATATACATCTTGAAGTTTTTGTGTAAAATGCCTCTGACACACGGACGGGCATGACGAAACCACGAGGGTTCCGTTTTTGCCATTTTGGCTACAGAACCCTAAAAAGGTGTAGCTGACAACAAAAATGTATGTCTCAGCAATGGAATGTTGACCGAAAGTAATTTTGTCAGAGACCGCGACTACCGGCACGAGCTGCTCGGCGAGGCGATGCGCGCGGGCACGCCGTTCGCGCTGTGGAACGGGCCCACCGTGGTGGCCTGGCTGGAGCTGTGGGTGGGCATGCCGGCGTGGTACGTGGCCGCCTGCCGCGCCAACGTCAAGAGCGGCGCCATCATGTCCGCGCTCTCCGACCAGGAGATCCAGAGGGAGATCGGTCAGTACTATTCAAATAAAATAATTCAAATAATTGAATTTCATATAAAAAGGTAGAAATAAAGTTGTATTAAATACATAGGGTTAAATAAAGATCTAAACATAATATACTGATATAAATAAAAAACTTGACTATGAATTAACAAAGATGCGAATTACAAAATATTGTTAGGCCTACATTATGCAGATACATTTGTCTAAACTAGGGTTACTAGTGTACCCTGTATCTTAGACTTATAGTTATCTGAAAGTGTGACTGTTGACAAAAAAACCCTAATGACGCATAAAATCTACTTAGTTTCCTACTACTCATAGTACTGCATCATTGTAGGGAGCGACACTACCGGCACGAGTTCGCGCTGTGGCACAGACAGCGTCAAATAGATAAGAGCAGCGAAAGTGGCCAAATATATCGCAACACATCTTTATTACTGTAGGAATAAGGATGTGTTGCGATATATTTGGCCATATTTGGCATATATCTCACGTTAAGCAATGTTATATTTGGCTTTATTTCACTTGTCTATAGGCACTAATCTTAAACGAATGTTGTGTGTGGTAGTTATTGGCTGCTCCTATCTTTTTGACGCTGGCTGTATGCTCCATGAGAACGCTGCTTCAATCCCCTTTACATTGGTAGGTTAAAGAAAAAACTAACAGATGTGTTAATTAATCTAAAATGTTCAAGAAGAGTATGTTATGTTTAATAATTTGCAATATTAAGTAAACTTAACTCGCAATAATCTTTATTATTTAAGATTTAGAAGTTATGAAAACCAAAACATGATTTTTAATAAGAAATAAACAGCTGATTTTTATTTTTATTTAATGTCGATAGCATTGTAAATTCTAAATAATAATTAGCGTAAAGTATTTTGCTTTAGAATAATGTTTATTGCAGAGGCCCATGATTACAGATGCCTTACAGACTAATATAACTATATTATAACGATATAAAACTTACAACCTAACCTAACTTCAAAAACTAAAATTCTACTGGCGACTTGTATGACGCACCCTTACAATTTTTATATAGCCTATGACACTCGCACGTTGTTGACGAATCATATGACACCCCATTTATTAAAATCGGTCCTACAGTTTAGAAGCTAGAGTGGAACATCACATATACACATACATAGACTGTTAACCACATTACCCTTCCTTATGCTTCGCGCAGGCGGGTAAAAACTAACACCGAGTTGACAAAACAGCGTAGTTCTGTTTTGTCAAAATTTACGTCGTGGTCGCTGCTGGTAGGCTGCCCCCTAACCGCCAACGTTAATGTGGGCTTGATTGGCATCAAAAAATTAATTGACTGATAGAGCTAAATAAAAAAAAATAAAAAAAGATTTTTTTTGTGTACCAGCACAAACATTAACACACGGTTACAGTGCAAAGAAAAAGTTAAAATAGATAGGTACATAATAAGCGTGGTAAAATGGATGAAAGACTCTGCAGCACTGCTGGTTTTCAGTCTCCAACCGTGCTAAAACTAATTTGACAGCGGGCTTAACATGCATGGACGAGATAAAATTTGACAGGTGCTAGGGAAATTAATACATCTATTCTATTCTAACGTAATACTTAACGTTTAAGCTTTAAAATAAGTGTCTCGTCCTGACTTTTATTACCTTATTACTTAGCTACTATAGCGATTTTCACATTTATATAGCGATTTTATCAAAATGGGACACTTTTATTTAAACCTTAAGCGTTAAGTTTTACGTTAGAATATGGAATGGCTAATCCCGCAGAGGTAGGTTGCTGCCACAATGGCAACGAAACAGCAGAGATATCCTATTTATTGAAACAGGTGACGATTTGACGACGCAGAGAGAGTGAAGCTCACTCATTTTGTATTTCAATGGCTTTCTCATTCCTTATTATAATAGGGATGATGACTGGGTAATGAAAACGAAACTGTGTTTAGTCCGTCAGTTAGATCATCAAAATATATTGGATACATATTTTTTCTTTTGTCAATCAAACAGAAAATGACAAAGATAAAGCGCGTCAAAGTTCGGGAGGGGCACGTGACGTCACTTCTGTGTAAAAATTCTATTGAGACGTGACGTCATGCGACATTTGATAATCTACCTGATCGACAAAGAAAAAAAATTAGTCATCATTCCTGTTAATAAAAAGTTGGTATTTTCAAAGGTTTAAAAAAAAATAGTAATGACATCTCTGAATGTAATTGGTTAATTGAAGGCGTGAGCGTGTGTCGGCAGGCATCAGCAACCCGCTGCACCGGCTGAAGCTGCGCCTGGCCATCCAGGAGATGGTGTCGCTGACGTCGCCGTCCGCGCCGCGCGGCACCGCCTGCGCCGCGCTCGCCTTCGGGGACATGAACCACGAGTGGATCGGCAACGTCTGGCTGCCCTCATTAGGTTAACTATATATTCTTTTGCATCTTTCTTTATATATTTTAGTTTCTTTTCATCCCGGAAAAGAAGCTTATACAGGGTGACTGGATATTCGGTACAATCCTTTTAAGGAGGCATAGTAGAGCTCATTTAGAGCAAATTAGGTCATGTACTATTCAGTACTCTACAGTACAGTACTAGTACAGTACTTCAGACAAATTATATACCTACTTCTTTGAAATGATTCCGGTTCGCTACAACCAAAAATTATAATACCATATTCCTAGAATGTAGCAATGCTAAAACAGATTATTCTCATAATGTCTAAAGCTCGAAATGACTTACGCCTACTTCCTAAATTACCGTATTCTTAATATGACTATAATTCATATAGACTCTATCGCGTTTTGATAAATTTTCAATTCTACCATTTCCCAAAATGTCTAAAACTTGACTTTATCGTGTTTTGATAAATTTTCAATTATACCATTTCCCAAAATGTCTAAAACTCAAATTAACTTCATACAAAACGTCATATTCTCAAAACACCTAAAACTCAGTATTTATGGAAAATATTTAAAATTATGTTGTATTTTACAGTTTTTACGGCATCCCAATTTTTATCTTGTTACTGTTTTTATTTTAAATTGGGTGGAACAGAGGGTTGAACAGTCATACAAACGCACGAATGATCCTATAAGGTAAGGTACGGAACTCTAGAATTCTTGACTCGCTCATGAGGACAGTTTTTGTTGGATCCCTTACAAAAGCATAGTTGTTATAAATTGCTGACCCAACTCTGATAATGTTTAGTATTTATTTACATTTATAAATACGTTACACTAAAATTACTGCGTGGTTAAAATTAGTGGTAAAGGTATTATGAGACAGTGTCATTTTGATCTTTGGACCTGTCAACAAAAGCCATTTTTGAATTTTGGTAATTATGAAACTAATGCATTTTCACCTTCAGTCTTTAACAATGATTCGGTATTTGAAGTTATTGTTCATTTTACCAACTATACATTTTGGATATCGGATGTAATGTGTAAATGTTATTATGAAATTTTATTGTATTGAAAATAAGTAAATTTGGGAATTTAGGCATTGTGGAACTAGGACAAAATGAGATTTAGTCAAATATGTAATAGGGCATTATGATATTTGATTGTAACGAACCGGAATCTTTGAAATCAATACATTAAAAAACCAAACAAAAGATCAGCCCTTCACGCCGTTTATTTCCCTGATAAAACTCATATTGTCTCATATTTAGTTGAAAATGGAGTAACTTTGCCCCCGACTCCGTCCGCATAGAAGTCCTCTATCGCTTATCCTTGGAAGTTCGGGAACTATCAAATTTCCCTGGATGAAAAGTATCAATTCAGCCGTAACTTCCATACAAACTTTCAAATTTATAATATTAGTGGGATGATCAACATCTGTTTCGTTGTGCAGGTCTGCCGCAGTACCGCACCACGTTCATGGAGTGCCTGGTGGACGCGCGCATGCTCGAGCACCTCACGAAGCGGGACCTGCGCACGCAGCTCAAGATGGTCGACAGCTTCCACAGGTACGTAAGGGTTTAACGAAAACCACCTTCAATAACATAACCGTTGTAACTTTTATTTTTCGAAATTCGAAGTTTTCAAAAGTCTTTCGGTGACGCGTTTATGTATAGTCATTCAATTGTTTTCACTTCTCATGCTCTAAAAGTTCGTCTTTATGTCGTGCGTAGGCGACATAAAGTCGCTTCTTATGCTCTAGTGCATAAAGTAAAATTTCCGTCGAAGACCTAGGCAATCGGTCCAACAGCCACACGAACAACTTTAACTTCATAGAATAACCTCTTTATTTTATTTCGTTTCGTTAGTATTCTAAGACCAATTCAAGGATTCCAACAGCCAAAGTACACAAAAAAGCTTCATGAAATAAACTTATAATTTTTATTTCGTCGCATTTTTTTTTTATCATGTTGCTGTTTTATTACCTCGCAATCGAAGTGAAAAGTAGAGTGTACAACTCGTCCATAAAACCCATTTAACACTCGACTTTATATCCATCCTCGCTCGCAAGCTCACTTGGATGGATAAACGTCTCGCGTAAAATGGTATGTTTTATGCACTTGTTGTACAATTTACTATTATGCTGTGATACATTCTATTATTTAACTGTGAATGTTGACGGCTCCAGAACATCGCTCCACTTCGGCGTGGCGTGCCTGAAGCGCCTGGGCTACAGCGCGCGCGCGCTGGAGGAGCGGCGGCGCGCGGCCGAGCTGGGCACCCGCGACGTGCTCGTCTGGAGCAACGAGCGCCTGCAGCGCTGGCTGCTCTCCATCAACCTGAAGGTCAGTCGGCTCGCGCTAGCTCAACCTCACGGCCGGGTTTCAAGGGCAACGTCGGGTTTCGGGGTACAGTTGTCCACCCAACCTGAAGGTCAGTGGTGTATTACCATTGCAAGGTCAAGGTCAGGTTTTAAGGTCAAGGTCAAGTTTCAAGGTCTAGCTGTTCACCATCAACATCAAGGTGAGAAGACATTCAACATAAAAACTAATATCTTGTCTAAAGAAATAGAGTACAGAGATACTTTATTTATCTCAAAGCAAGGACATTTATTGTTGTAACGTTAAACAATCTTATTAATTTGAAAGTTAGGTTTGGGTTAGGTTAGGAAGGTGGGCTCTTTCTACTCTCAATTAACTTTAAAAGAGGCTGATGACGTCACACCAAGTGCGAGTGACCTTTACGGGAAAAATAGCGGGCGGTCAGTTTTATGAATCTATACAAAATATTATAAAACAATAGGAATGATGACTGTATACAATATTTAGTCCGTCAGTTAGATTATCAAAAATATTGGACACGTTGTTTTTCTTTTGTCAATCAAACAAAAAATGACAAAGATAGCGCGTCAAAGTTCGGGAGTGGGGGCTCGTGACGTCACTTTTATGTAGAAATTGTATTGAGACGTGATGCTATGCGACATCTCAACTAAATATATCTCCGTAATTTTTTGATTATGTGAAAAAAGAAAAAATACGTGTCCAATACTTTTTGATAACCTACCTGATCGACAAAGAAAAAACAATGTTCATCCCTAATGGAGTGCTTAAAAAAAGTGTCCAAGTTGAAACTAATTTATAAATACCGTTCGAGGCATGCAATTTAAAGGTAATGTGCAAATGTTGCAGGAATACGCGAACAACCTGGTGGAGAGCGGCGTGCACGGCGCGCTGATCGCGCTCGACGACAACTTCGACGGGAACAGCATGGCGCTCGCGCTGCAGATACCCACGCAGAACACGCAGGTATGCTTTTTCAGGGTTTCGTACCCAAAGGGTGCAACGGGACCCTATTTCTAAGGGTAATTACGTACCGAAGGTGCCTCGCGATTGCGGTTATCTCGTTACCTCGATGTCGAATGTTAAATAGATTTTATGGACGAGTTGTACACTCTACTTTTCACTTCGATTGCGAGGAAATGAAACAGCAACATGATAAAAATAATAATAATAATAAATGCGACGAAATAAAAATTATAAATTTATTTCATGAAGCTTTATTGTGAACTTTGGCTGTTGGTATCCTTGCCTTGGTCTTAGAATACTAACGAACCGAAATAAAATAAAGAGGTTATTCTATGAAGTTAAAGTTGTTCGTGTGGCTGTTGGACCGATTGCCTAGGTCTTCGACGAAGATTTTACTTTATGCACTTAAGAAGCGACTTTATGTCGCCTACGCACGACATAAAGACGAACTTTTAGAGCATGAGAAGTGAAAAAAATATTTTTCACCTCACCAGCTCGGAAAGGCTTTCTTTGTCGGTCAAAAGCTGCGCGCAAAAGTCCACTTGAAGCGTGGAAAGTAATGCTATTTTTACCGGGTTTTTTTATTATAGCCTCAAAAAGTAAACAACCTGCTTTCATTTAATACGCATTAAAGCCACGTTGTATGTGGCCAACACTGTATTAATGTTAGGCAACCGCCCGACATGTTTCTGAATCGTTAGGAGTCCTTCATTTGGGGAGTGTTATCGCTCCCGCGCACTGACGAACCGCCCTGCGCGCTGCACGAAGCAGTAGGGTCGGCCTTATAAGTACCTGCACATGCCAGTACTTTGTCACTTTAACGTCATGTTTGAACTGCTGCACTAATCTGTCGTTAAAGCGACAAGGTACAAAAGTGTGCAGCTACTTATAAGGCTGACTGTACCAAAATCGGTTCACTAACGTTTACAAATTTTCATTTCGCAAATTGATATTTCCTTCTGCAAGATTTTATTTTTTTAAGTGGTCACAAGTGTAATTTAACCTAACCTATGTAATAAGCCAATGGGACCTATTTTATATGTAGTGGTTTAAGAATAAATACGTTATGGCGAAATGAAATTTTGTAAAATGAATCATTTGCCAACCGTACTTTTGGTCAAATAAGGATAATACCAAAATACACGGTTTTTTTTAATAAAAAAAAAAATGGGAGATAGATGTTCCTATAGGAATTCACTTCTAAATCCTGCCAACTTTGTTACAGTTCCTTGTCAACTAGCAATTTAAACAGAATTATATTTTGAGCAATATTTTCAGGCGCGGCAAATCCTCGAATTAGAATTCGCGAACCTCCTGGCGAGCGGCACGGAGCGCGCGGCGCGCGCGCAGCACGACCACGCCGCCGCCTCCTGACACCACGCCATCAACTAGCCGCGCCGGACCCTGCCCGCCTAGCCGGACCGTGCTAGCTGACGACCGAAGTGCGAGGTCACAACCAGTGTGGTGACAACCGAATTGTGCGGTGACAACCAATCTGAGGCACAGTGACGAATAGTGCGTGTTGACAACCGACATGGCAGTGCGCGACACGTGAATAAAAACAGTTTTATTTAATTTATTTGACTAATTGCGTTGGTACAAACAGCATGAAGTGATAATACAGTCTTTAACTTCCATAGGATTATGGATAATGGATATTTGGAATCGGATTGTCCTGCCTTAGCGGCGGCGATTTTGTCGACATTATCAATTGTTTGGTAACATTCTGTAGTAAAATTAATTACCTCTAGCTATACATTTGTAACGTATACGACTTGAGTTCCGACTTTAGAAAAGATTCGCTTAATGCCGGCAACTCGCGCGGCGTATCGTGTTCGCGTAGCGTATTCGCCGTGTTTGGCCAAATATTTGGTGTTTTTGCAAACATCACAAACGCGTTATCCACACGTGGAATTAACCTCTCGTATGCTTAAGCGTGTGCTAGACGGTTTGAAACCGTGGTTTGAAACCGTCTAGCACACGCTTTAGGCTATGCGTATGATCAGTGCTCAAATTCTGGGTATTTTTTTGTATTTTTTTGCTAATTTTTTTGGACTATATCATAATCTGAAGAGACTAGAACTTGGGCTACTGACCAAACCAAGCGCGGACGGGCAACACAAATATTTGGCTTATTTGATTCCTTTGATGTGTATCTAAAACCGACAAGTCGACGGAAACGCGTGTTTGTTGTTTGCATTATTTGTCATATTTGTGCAAATATATCTAATACATATACTGTGTACACATCGCCGTATAGCACAAATATGGCAAACACGCAAACGCAACACCAAGTGAGTTGCCGGCGTAAGATACTATATTGATTGTTTATTTCTTTTAACGCTAGTACAAATTTCCCCGAGTTACAATAATAGGCATACATTTGTTATAATAAATATTTTTACACCACTTTTTACTGCAAAATGTTGCCATTTGTTTAAATAGTTGTTGATACAATAAAGTTGTCATTACTGTTATATTATGAATTATAAAACCAGTTGTAGCGACATAATGCTTTACATATTATTATAATATAATATATAAATACAAAAGTGCTCTGAAATGTAGATTTACGATGTACTTAACATTTATTCCGATATTTATAAATACTAAAACAAATAGGTATAATAAACGGTTCCGCGTTCTCTAAACTTGAGCAAATAATAATCATATAGTAGCTCTAATTATACAATACTAAAATATTTAATCAAATGACTATTCTTTTCTTTCTATATAATTTCCTCGCTCATTCTGTCTTATATCTACTGTATTTCAGCCTCATGAAAATAGATATGAATTCGGTTATTTGCCCAAGTGTAAAGGCCTTGCGACCGTATTGGACGTTGTCATAATCTGATGCCAAATATTAGTTACAAATTGACTAATATATGTAGAGTTAAACGGCTACTCACGTCCCGACCGTCGGGCCGACAGAGCACGAACCTAAGGCTGTTATTCTAAGGTATTTTAATTGCTTCTCTACCGGCCTAATGGTAGGTCCGTGAATGACCACTTTTATGTGCGAATTATCTCGCTCGGGAAAACAATTTGGACATTTATTTTCATTAGGTGTGCCTAATAATAGGTCGCTAAGAGAAACGCTGCAATGTACAATGTTGTATGTTACAGCAGTTTCTCTCAGTCTTACAAACTTTATTTTTTCAAGGCAAGCTTTTCTTATGGCAATACTTGTCGTGAAAAAATAAAGTCAATTTACCTGTCTACCAAGTGCCTCGCTGAGGTTTGTATATAATAGCTTTATGTAGTTGAATGTGTGCCTCTCCGTTTGTCTGTTCACGACGTCATAGTATTATATCAGTATCAACATATACAAGAAATGTAATCGTGTTGAACTAAAGTTTTATTTAGGTGATATAAAAAACGTGACGTAGGTATACTAGCCGTGGGTTGAAAAAAGTTTTGATGTCCATAAATTTGGCTGAATATGTTCAGAAACTTTTCTATCTAAATATAACAAAATGGTTGATCAAGTCATTATTTTAATAGTTTATACGGAATTTGTAACATTAAAAAATATACAATGGATTTTTTTATAATTGCAACCCATTATCGTTAAGCGTATTGCGATTTGGAATTATGATACAAACTCAGACGCTAGCTAGAGCGGAAAGTGAAATATAAACATATTGACGTTTTCTTTGCCGCCAAATCTGTTAAATTTCATAATTCAATGTCGATTTCTCTGTCATTTCTGCTTACATTCTTATTATAACCGCTGACAGACATTATACTAACGCTTAACATGTTATTTTCAAAATACTACGCCTTTTCTAATGTTTCGATATATGGGCGCGTTTTTTCGGAAAGGCGCACGATTAATACTAGTCCGTGTGTACAGTGTTATGCGATTGTTTTAAATACTTCTATTTGATTATACAAGTGTGGCGGCCCCGCCGTAGCTAGGTATATTTTGTTAAGCCTTTACAAATATTGCGTGACGCGCGCGCGACGCCATTTTTATATCTATTATTTGATTTCAATGTCGAACAGCGCCGCGCGCGCGCCATACTATCAACGGATAGATACATAAAGATTATAATTGTATAGCTAAACAATTTTTAATTTTTAACTATCGGTAGCGAATTGTAAATATGGTTTGATAGCGTTTATCCGACGTAGTTGCGGACATAGCAATACTTAGCTAGCTAGGATGTGTTCAAACTTTTCATTATTTTTAATATTGTACCGCTTTACTATTTATTAACTAGGAATTATTATTTATTACGTTTTAAGTATATTGAAGCTGCATCTTCTGATTGGTTACGGAATAATTACCTCAAGTCGTTTATTACGTCGGTGGTCTGAAATCACAAATTTTATTTATAGTAAAGCGTGAAGGTGAACGCCGGGCTGCTATGTACTTCGAATAGGGTTTCCAATAACTGTGTATAGTGTAACGAGTAACAGTATTAATAAATATTAGGGAATGTAACGTGTGGTCACAGTGTGAAAATTATATTAAAAAGTTAATGAATTGTAGCTAACTTCGGAAAAGTACTAAATTTTTACAACGCCTCTAAGCTGTGTGCTCATTGTGTTCTCCGTCACTTAAATTCAAGATCTTTTTATATAGTGAAGTAATAACTAAATAACAAGTCACTTTCTATACATCTTGCAAGTTAACCATGCACGGAAAACACACTGGGTCATTTCATCAACATTTACTATAAAAAAATCATATTCAAAATAATGTTAATCAAGTTATCTACGTGGCTAATTCGGAGCAACTTGAGTCTTTGTAACTAAAACGTTTGGAAACTGACTTTAGAGTGAGTAAAATTGTATAAAAAATGAAATAAGTATATATAATTAAAAATATATACTCAGCTGTTCGACATTGGTGTTGCCACTCTTTTCAAATCCCTTGTTATCACGTACCTAAATAAATGTATTACTGTTTTTTTTTATTCGACGATTGAACTGAGTGCCGTGTAGATTTGTCTAGTCATGTTATTAGAGCGAGAGCGAGACCAGTGCGGGACAGCTGGGGGCAAGCGAGACGGCGCGAAGCGTCTCAATATCATTCATACACATCATTGTTTCATTATCAATGAAATATAAACGACTACATAAAATTTTATATGCGACTACGTTTACAAGATGGTTATTTAGTTAGTGTAAAGCTTTTCGGTGTAGCTACGTTTTGTATAAAGCTCGTTCGATAGAGTAGTGGCCGCTGTGCGGTTGGAGCCGCGTGTACACCAGCGTCGCTCGCGTCCTAGGCCTCCGGGCCTCCAGTTCACGTCCATACCCGACCCGACAGGTCCAGGGTTTTAGTTCGAAGGGAGGGGGAGCCAAGCCCTCCAAACTGCTATTAGGTCAGGCCATGTTTTCTTAAAGGAGCCCATACAACGATCGGTCGTTCGATGTTAAAACCGAACGACTGATTTTACGTGTATAGCAACACCGCATCGAAAAATGGATCGTACGATTTTCTTGACGATCGATTGAAGCGACTAATCGTACCGTATATGGGGCGCTTTAGGATAAGTTCGATTTAAATGCCCCTCCTCTGGATCCGCCTTGTGACCGATTCCTCCGCAAGTGCCAATGTTCGTCAGAAATGGAAGCGGACAGCGAACAAATAGAATAATGTCCATTCCGACAGTCGAACTGTTGAGCAATCGTCGAAGTCCCAGTGGCTCGCTAGCTCGCTACCAAAGAGTAAAGTTACCTTCACGTTAAGGATGTATAATAGGTTTTTAGTGAATTCCATTGTATATAGTTTGGCGTACATGCATAGCTTCGTTTAGTGGAGTATACCGCGCAGTCAGGTTATGGGCCCTAAGGCGGGTTGCCTCGTGTACCCTTACATTCCAAGCTTTCGGTGTGGCTTCACTCAGGGCCCGCGGCTCCAGGACCCATGTAACGGTGATTATTTTGACCAATGTAATCTGAACTACTGTGTAACCTTTGTAAAAATATTTATCGAATGTGCGAACGACGTACGTTGTGCATAATGATAAGAGGTAAATACAATTTACACGATACAAATGTTTTGTTTTATTTCTATAGTTAATAGTACCTACCAATGTATTTGTTGCTTTCTTGAAACCGAATCAGTATTTGGACTAACCCTTACTGCATCCTACCTACCCTGCGCATGATCTATCATTGAATATGTACGAGTTCGTTTATTAGTCTACATTCACGTACAATTGGCAGCAACGTAAATGAAGTCCCTTTATTTTAATTTATTTCGTCGGAGCCCCGCTCAGCGGGGCACCTATTTCTGATTGGACCCTTCGGGCGTAAGAAGCTTCCGATCTAACCTAACCCACCTACTATAGAATATGCGATTAGTAGATTAATGGTTGTTTCCAATATTCATAACGCGGATAGGTTGATTTCTTTGGATTAAACTTTGATATTTACCCATAGACATGTAGCCAGATTTTAACCGTACCCGGTTTTTCCTATATCTATACATACACATGACTACTTGTCATTAACTGGCTACATTTAACCCTACTAAATTAAAAATGTATAGGTTGAACATGGATAAACAACTATGGGCAAGTGTGTGACACTTTAGTCGGATTATTGTTTTGTACTGAGGACGCACACTAATCAAGAGTGACTCACACTGACACAACCAAAAACGGGTACGCTTTTAGAATCGGAGAAATATAGTTGATTAGTTGTCACTGTTTAACAAATGGCATTTAAAACCAGAGCGAAGAGTATGATGACATCAGTCGTTTTTTTATACTCAATCTGTTGTCCTTATTTACCTGAGCATTTATCACATACAGGCGTAATTTATTTATGCGCGTTCTGATGCCAAATTGTTTGTTACAAAACAATTAAGCACAAATACACTTTTGCAAAATGTTTAAGCGTGTACTACACGGTTTTAAACCAGTTTCTACCAAGGTCACCTTGGTAGAAGCAAGCTGCTGCACGGTTTCAAACAAGCCCATTTGTTTGAAGCGCACGCCTATCTGCCCAGGGCGTTTAAAAGTCATACGAAATTTGGTATAAAACCACTGTCTACACGGTTTTAAACCGTGTAGCACACGCTAAACATACTTTCGGACGGACAATTATTATTGACATTATATAAAAACTCTCTCTATGTTAGTCAATTAACAGGTTTTATAAAGAAATTCAAAAAAAAACAAACCAATTATACCTTACGATACGACAATATTTAATCATACTACAAATCACATCTGGGGTTTCTTTTTATTCCCCATCTTACTCAAAGTCCTGCATATCTTCTTCTTCAACTCTTTTTGTCGTTTAAGCTTACGCCACTCTATTTCATCCATCTGCCGCTTATGAGCTTTTAGTCTCTCTTTCGTTGCTTGTTTCTGAACTTCTTTCTTATTCTCGAAATTAGTTTTTAGCATCTTCATAACGCTTGTCACCTTTTGTTCATAAGGACTCTTAATAACAGCCACTCTATCTTTATTGATATCTTTAGGAACTTCACCTGATAAAGTGGTGGTTTTGGACTTGGGTTTGAATCTGTAAGGCAGGCCTTTCTGTAGAGCCTTTGGTATAACTAGAGGCTTGAATACAGCTGGCTGTCTCTGTATTTCAGTGTACATGGAGTCCTTTTTAGCATCATACTGGATGTTGCGTTCCCTCTTCAATTGACCCTTTGTCTTCATTCCTTGCCAAGCATTCTTGTTTCCTAGAGGCAGCAACAGGTTTACCACAGCTGCATAGAACCTTGTAACATCAACTTTGAACCAAGTTCTGCAGAAAACAAGGTCACTCATCTTGATTTTATCCTCAAAGGTAGCTCTGAACCCACCTTCTGGCTTATTAATCGCTTTTTTAATCTGTCCCCTAATTCCAGATACAGTCTTTACCCTTGCTCCTTCAAATTTTGCAACTTCCAGAGTACTATTAAACATGTCCTTGATGAAAGCTGTTTTCTTATATATTTTTACAGGTGTTCCCACTAGCTTGAGTTTTTTGACAATTTGAGTGGATTTGTTTATCTCATTGACACTGCCTGTAGCTGCTATTCTGAAACCTAGTTGCTTTATGTCATTGGGGTCATTTGAAACTGTTTGTAAAGCAAGGAAACCTGTATTTTGTGGTGTGATTGGCCCATAAAAGTGCATATTGCAAGTGACATGTTCAGGCGTATATTTCAAATACCGGCATTTTAAATCGTCCTCTATTTTAGAGTAAATAGGCAACGTTTGGAAACGCCTCCAACCCAAGGAGATAATGAGAGGATCATTAGTCTTCAATATCTTTTTATACCACCTGTGCTTCTTCACTTTACAAGATACATAGCCAATGTTCTGCTCTGCCATATTAAGAGCTCCTATAAGAATTGGGTAACTAGCTTCAAAATTTGTTACAAATTCTGACGGCATGTTCTTAAAGAGCATTCTGACATAAAGGCCGGGCCTGAAACCTTCGACTTCTACTCTCAAACCATTATCCAAGTTATCAAACACAGATTTGTTGAGTTCAGATTGCTTTAAAGCTTCAGCTTTTAAATTTTCATAGTAAGAATGGTCACCCTTTATCCTATGTTCATCAGGGTTATCATATTCTGAATCAAACTTAGCTTTTAGTTTCATTTTTTTTTCCAAGATTTCAGCTTTAGTCATTTCTCCTTTGCGCTTAGATCCAGTTTCTTCCTTTGACTCACTTTTATCTTCAGCTGCATGCTTTTGACCTGTTTCTAGATCCTCAAAGTCTCCAAACATTTCTTCATCATCACCATCACTTGCATCATCAAGCTTAAGGAGCTCAGACGCATCTTCATCAGCTGTCCTCTTGCCAGTGACAAAACTGTTGATCAAGAATTGTTTGTTAGCTTCACTGGTCCAGTCTCTAATAGTTGGTTTGTTCAAAGAATAAAAGAAAGAACATTCATCCATATCCATTTTTTCCTTCTCCTTGTGTTTCTTTTTTTGAACATCTGTAACCTTTTTAAACAAACCCCCTATTTCTTCCTCATCACTTTCCCCAGACTCTTCATCTTTATTTTGCTCTTTAGTTTTATTTCCTATCTCAAAGACTCCATAAACCAGCCTCATAATATTTTTAGAAGTTTTCTGTCTTTCAAAATATGCTTCAGTGGCTTTCTCACTAAGTTTCTCTTTCCATTTTGAGCCAAAATCTTCACTGTCTGATTCATCATCAGACCCTTTGTCTTCTTCATTGTTATCATCTTCTTGATTTTGATCATCCTCAGAGCCAGAATCATTATTCCATGGAACTTTATTGGTTTCTTTTTCACTTTGATCAATGCCACTGTCATTGTCTGAATCATTACCTTCCTCCTCAGAATCTGATTCATCAGAGCTTTCCTGACTCTTCTCATTATGTTTCAGATATTCATCATCTTTGATCATATCAGGGTATATCACAGCTCCACCACTGAACAATTTGAAGCCAGATTCCTGCATTTGCTCATCAACAGTTTCTGTTGTCTCAACAACACTTTTGAGTAATGCCTTCTTTTCATTAACTTCTTCATCTTCCTTTTGATGTGAATGGGAGCCTTGAAGCTCTATATATACTGCATCTTTGTCATACACAATACCACCGACACCTGAGAAGGGGGCATAGATCTGTCTTTCTCTTTCCATCAGATGCCGTTTTTTCTCTCTACTTGGAAGTGGACAAGGATCTGGTAGGTAAGAGAGCTCACTGATCTTCATGTCTCCAACACCTGTAAATGAAAAAAATATATGGTAATTCTAAAAGGAGAATGAAAAGTGGTGAAATATAAGTAAGGAAACCTTTTTTTATACCTTAAAGTAATTAAAAAGTTATATCTTATTTATTAACACTAAATAAATGAACAATATGGAAAGGAACAATACAGATCAAATGGACAGGCAAAAATGTTTAGTCTGTACGCAACCTAATTTATTTGTCACATTTGAAAAATATTTCTGTTCTTTATTCAAAGTCTATTTAATATTGTATTAATGGCATCTGTGTTAAAAGCTCGATTCATGTATAATTAATTATATTATAAATACAATGAAGATAACTAATATTTCTTTTATTTAAATCTCCCAACAAAAAACAATCAGTATAACCTACCAGCTATGTGGACCGTAGAATCCTTCATCAAAGGCACTCCTCTCACATAACCATAGAGGACCACGTCTCTGCTGACTTTAGCGTCCTTCCGAATTGCCTCCTGACTGGTAACATCTTCCATACGGTCTCCCAGCACATAGGCATGGGTCATGCGCCAACTTAACGGTCTAAACTTCATCACAGAAATGAACCTAGACAAATTCTTTATCTCATTCCGTAGGTATTCACCGTGAACTATACCAGAAAGATAAAATAACTTCGCCCCAGCATACACTTCTGTCCAAAACCGATGCTTCAAAGTCTTCTTTGTGCTCTTGAGCGTCTTTGCGTTCTTAATCATGTCCAAATGTGTCAACACACCCATGATTTTAGGCATGCCATGCACCTGGCATATGTTTAAAAACTCAAATATTTCCATTTCAAATCCGAAGCTAGCATCACAGAGTAACAGAACCAAGTCCGCGCATTTTGCAATGTCGATCATTGAATTAACGTCATTATTGCATTCAATGAGCGTCAACCTGCGCTTTTTAGATGTTACTATGGTCACCGGCCCGTTAATGCTGGTAACGTTTGTTTTTATGAAGCTTTTGATGAGGTTATTGATGACGGTGGTCTTTCCGACGCGAGGAGGACCGACCACCGCAACGACGATCGGAGGAGGTTCCAAAGGAGTTTTATCAACCTGAGGTATGTGCTGCTTCTTTGCGATGATATCCTCCTTCCTTCTAAATTGTCTCTCGGCGCGCACAGCCGATTGAATAGCAAAAGCCTTCGGATTCCGCTGGCGAGCACTTAGGTTAGATTGGTCGAGTTGATTTTTCTTTTTCTTTTTTTCTGCTTTCCGGCCTGCATGTTTAGCCCGATGGGATTTCTTTTTATCAAAGGCAGATTCGTCTGCCATGGTTGTAACTTTAACTTAACACATTTGTGAGTACCAAAATAAATTCACGTGGTGAATTGACCTGCCTGACAAACAAGTTGACGTTGACAACTTGACAATGACATGACAATGACACTACTACGACAAAATTGCCAGCAAATTTGTTTTTTTTTAGTTCTGTGGTTTATATAAAACAATTTGAAAGAAAACTAAAAGAAATTAAATAAGTAAAATTTTATTTAAAGATAAAAAAAAATTCTTATGATTTCAGAGTTCTTGCACAAAATGTAGACCTTTTTATTTCCACCTACATGAGCAAAACCGTTGCAAGTTGAACTCTGCGCCCAATTTGACGTATTAATTTCTTATAGTCCGATTTCTATTATGTACTCATTCTATGGAAAAATGTCTCACGAAAAAAAGTATGCACTTGAAATTTAATCTCGATGGATGCTACCACTGAGTAAATAATCACTCCGTTTTGGATGCTACATTTATATATTATCGAAAGACTTTGACATGGCAACATTATAATAGTACTGTCAAATTGTCAATGCAGTCGATATTATTTTTGTTGTATTTTGTGGCCAGAGATCTTGTATCTGGATGATGATAGCAAAAAACGTTGGTGTTAACAATAGCTCGCGAGTGGCTGACTTGAGCGTGCATTAGAACGCTGTTACAATGACTACTTCGGAGTTGGACAGCCGCAATATTGCAATTTCCATGTGAGTGTTATTGACGTCTTTCGGTTTTATTTACTAATTAAAGAAGGATCACGCAGTTGTAGCGATGCTTGCGTGGACGCGTATGATCTGTTTGAATTGCGATCTCTGTTATCAGTCGCCTGTGTCACAGTTCTGCAGTAATTAGGCCGTAGTGAACGCGTCGACTCGCTCGAGACAATGGAGCTAGACGCCCGAGAAACACCTACCGCCACGAATCTATTTAGAAATAGATTTAAAATAGATACTATATTGTTCGTAGACCCTGTCTTTCTGTTCCCAGATAGGTGGGCTAAAAACTTCCTAAGGTTAGTGACACTTCTTATTAGACTTCTGAAGTCATAATAAAACCAAGTTAAAGAACTAAATGTCTTTAATCAAACAGTATTTACACTGTTACAATATGCTCATTATTAAAGGTAATTGCTTTCCTAAGTGATGTAACGGTTCCCCACCAAGTAAATAAGTTCATAGATACGGAGACAGCAGGTAAGATAAGAGACTGTTAACTATTTCCATCATGTTCGAGTCCTTCATGACAAGCAGTGGTGTGCAGTCCATATAGGCTAAAAGGCAATGCCTACCTACTCTTTATTAGCCACTTGCTTGCTTTATGTAACTAGTTACCAGTGACAGCCATTATTAGCTTATCAATAAGGTTGATACAATTTGGACCGACAATCAAGTGGTAACACAATTCTGAAAAATGTATTCCCCCATATCAGCTCATTTGTAAATGTTTATAGCTTTTTTTGGTGTCCTACTATTGAGCACAAGTTTCTACTTCATCTTTAGTTTGTACTTGAATTCTTGCCTGTTTGAGTTTTGGTTCAAAGGGTCTAAAACACAGGATCATCCTAGTTCAGGCATGTGAGTTATTTGTCTCTTTTGATATGTTTAGTGTAGAGTATATATTTTAAAATATGCTTTCGGATAAAGATTTTTTTTTCATTGTCTTGTTTCTGATCTACCTTTACTGAGCAGCCACAGTAATGGTAGGTCACCACTACCACAATACCAATTATTTTTTTGTTCATCCATATTGTTAGGGGCAATTAAATATCAATTTGCTCTATGATTTTTGTGGTTTCTCTCATTATTATTACATTTACTGTGACTGTCAACAAAAAATAGTGTTTAAATATAAATAAATATAAATATCAGGGGCTAATCCTGTACTATGGGTACTAGGCAACGATATACATACTGATACACATACCTAAATATAAAGAAATCATCCATAACTCAGGAACAAATACTCGCATTCATCACACAAATATTAATATATACCAGGATTCGAACCTGGGACCGCTAGCCTCATAGCCAGGGTCACTACCAACTAGACTAATTGCATCGAAGTTTGCCGACACATCACCAAATACATGTCAGGAAATAATTCAATGTGAAGGCTGGGTGACTTAGGGCCTTATTAATAAACTGATTTGTCGAAAGTCCATTTTAAGAGTACTAATTTATAAGTGTACGGATTTAGTGAATATAGAAGTATATTTTGTCGGATAAACTTATAATTATATTAATTTATTAATTAGTTTCAGAACCTGTTGATAAGCTAACAGAGAAAGCAAGAGAAATACCAAAATACGGCGCGTCGTGATTATTCACTACATCTGATTTCTTGAGAGGTCATTGAGTAGAATCTAAGTCTTTAATAGACAGCTCACACTAAGCTTGAAACTAACTTTTGGCACAGATCTTTAATTTTCTTCAACTTCAACTTCAACTTCCATTGATAGTCATTTCAGCCAGTTTTATCAGCAAAATATTTGCCGAAAAGGCTTTCAATTTATTTATTTATATATATATATATATTTATGACATAATGACAAAGACTCCACAGACAATTGATAAGTAACAGGTCATTGATCCCAAATCAAATTGTGTGTCATAGTAATGTCCCACTAACAGGCCTATGCTACATCATGACTAATGATTCAGCGGTGTATTTCATCATCATTCTTCTTTATAAATTCTTTCCTCAACCAAAATATATTCTTGTAAAGAAATTAAATCTTTTATAGGCACATACTTACCTACCTATAAAACTCTTTTGTGACTCAAAACGGACATCCTAGGGACTTGAAATTTTGAGGGAATATTGCTTGGATACCCTAGGAGTGCACTAAGAAAAAGAATTTAGAATGAACTTCCTGAGATTTTTTCAATGCGCTACAATATGGAGCTTTTTAAAAAGGGTGTCATTAAATTTCTTCGAGACCGGCAACGCATTGGTGACGCCTCTGGTGTTTCAAATGTCCATAGGCGGCGGTGACCACTTCCCATCAGGCCGAATGCCTGTTTGCCTGTCGAAGGCAATAAAAAAAAAATAGGGGAAACTAATTCTACGCGAGCGAAGTTGCGGGCAAACGCTTAACATAATAATTAAAGAGAGAACGAACTGAAAGAGTAACCAGTCGTGACTTACAAGCACAAGCACTTAATTTTGAACTCTTTATTACAAAACATTAAATGTGACTTTCTCAATATAAAGGGACCTTATGGAGGAAGGCAGTTACGCTTTTCTTATTATTGTAACTATACGAATACTATGGTAACAGTTCTAAAAATGGCGTAACCGCCTGCCTCCATAAGGTCCCTTTATATTGAAAACGTCACAAATAAACTTTCAAAAGGTAACTCAACAGAAACCTTTTTTTACCAGACTGAGCAAAGCCAACAGAATAATCTACTGATTTTAACAGTATATTGTATGTATGTTAGCCAAAATCGGGCGTTCCACTCTAGCTCCTAAACTAATTGATCGATTTTAATAAATGGAGTGGAGTGTTATGATTCGACAAAACCGTACGAGTGTCATAGGCTGTATGAAGATTAAGTATGAAAATGGCGTGTGTGCAAACCTCTTTTGTTTCATAAAGAGCATAAAAAAATAGTTACAAATATAAAAAAATCGAACCTTTAACTTGTTGAGCCGGCTCAACATTGCGAAGTAAAGGATTAATAGGGTCCCGTTGGGGGCCTTCGGGTACGGAACCCTAAAAAAGATGACAATATTACGCAGACCAATATCAGCCAAAGAGAGATTTATGATAACTCTTCGATACCTATCTGGTGTCAGGAGATTCTTATACGAAGCATCTTGTTTTTCATCTCTGTTTTAATAACGTTGATTCCGATAATCCCATAACAACTTTTCTCTTTCGTACAATTGTATTAATAATAATATTTTTTTTGTTAATCCACAAGACCATTACTACGAATTATAATTATTATTCACACGACTTTCAAATTCTGTCTCAGAATATAAGAGACATACCCATTTTTTTTTATTTAATAATTCTATCTTTATTCCAAGGCAAAAGGATCTAGCCCCTTCTGTCAATGTTTTATGCCTCAGTTAAATCCTGCTCAATTCACGTCCAAACTTGCGAGCACAGACAAAAAACCGACTCCCGAACCCCGATGGCTCGCGCCGATGCAGCCTCGGGCTGAGGCGCGTACGCATTTGAGGAATTAGAGCAAGCCGTGCGTGCCTCGCCCGAGGCTGCCTCTAGTCCGTACGCACCTTTAAAATTTAGGCCACCAACTACAAACTTATTTTTACTATCAATTTTATTAATGGCCCCGACTCGTTGCGTCGGATCATTAATACTTATACTCAGTCGTATCGCAGAGCGACGTCACACTCCATTTGTGACGTTCTCAATATAAAGGGACCTTATGAAGGAAGGCAGTTACGCTCTTCTTATTCTTGTAACTATACGCATACTATGGTAACAGTTCTAAAAACGGCGTAACCGCCTGCCTCCATAAGGTCCCTTTATATTGAGAACGTCACATTTAAACTTCCAACCAAATTGACAACTTCCTCTAGTCACGCCGCAAACCGCTGTTTAATTTGCTAATACACCTAGCTAGATAATTATGTAGGTAAATAACTTGTTTAAACAATTACCAACAATAATCAACACGGCGTATATTACAAGCGCCGACTATGCGCGTTTCACGAAAGCGCGTTAGATGCCCAGAAAGAATAATTGTTAGAAGTGCGTACGCGCGTCGTCTGCGCATATACAATACGCGGTGTACGCCCTTAATTGTTGGTGACTGCATAGAGTATAGACGACGCGGTTATCCTAGCTAGTTGGTAGTGACTACGAAGCTAGCGGTCCCGGATTCGAATCCCAGTATGGACCAATATTTGTTTGATTATATACTCGCGAGTATTTGTTCCTGAGTCATGGAAAATTTCTACGTATTTACGTTTGTATTTCTTTTTATAAGTATGTTTATCGTTGCACGATGCTTGTACAAACAGCATCACTGTTAACTGACCACTAATGAGCCTTATTATAAGGTGGCAAGGTTCACAAGTGGTCAGTTAACTGTGTTGCTGATGGTACAGTCAGCTGCAGAGAAAAGTAACCACCCCTGCATACAATTTACTTAGCACGGGGGGTTACTTTTCTCTGCAGCTGACTGTACCTACAGCCTAGAGTTTAATTTGGGACTAGCTCGATTTGTGTGAGATTATCCTGTACCTACAAAGGAAAAATGACAAAGTGCCAATGGCATGGCAAATTAAGTATCCCCTGCGTCGCGGCTGTACCGCGATTGTATCACTGCAGATGCCGTGTCTATCGACGATCAGTGAAACCGATCATAACTTCACAAGTTCAAGAATGTTCATAAGTTCAGATCCGAAAACATTGTTACAAATGTATTCTGCAGTTTAAAAAATGTTGTACGTACCTACCTATAAATGTGTAAATCGTCTCAAGTATTTTAAACCAATGTGTGGTCGACCGCGAAATTCCTTTTCCACGTTTCGACTCTACTTGTAGGAGACAAGGTCCAAAGTGGTAATTGAGTTTTTTTTCCTCTCAGGTACCTACTTACTTAAAGCTTTAGTTTTCCTTAATTCCAATATACAATGTAAGTAAGATATTGAGTTATGTAGACATTTAAAAATCAAAATATATACCTAATCGTGCACCCTTTCCACAAACCGACGTTCTAACAAATATTTTCCGGCACCCTGTATCAAAAAAAACAGGGAGTTTTGTACGTGTGATAATACTTAATTTTTATTGCACTAATTACCACGCTATCTATGATAAGTAAATGTAAATACGATGTTGTTTCTCGTCGCATCGACAGTTGTATCTCGTCGACGGGATGTCGTTCAAACGGAGAGAGACGCAGTTAGCCCCGTGGCTAAAATCTGCGGCTAAGGCGGTGTTTATGTGAGTTCATATTCATGTAGCGCAGGTCTGGTCACTCTTAGCTTAGAGCCTGTCCAGGTGACGCATTTTACGCTCGCGCCGAACCGATGTCCGTTGGAGTGGAAAGGTTCTAGAGTGGCGACCGCGAACCGGGAGACAAGACGGTTTTCATTTTTTGTTAAAATTTTCTGTTATCCGGTTCGTTGTCGCGAGGGTAGGACTATGGGTTGGTGGTGGAAAGTTCATATTCATATTTCATACTCATTTATGCTTTGCAAACAAGTGAACATTACTCATACTCATTTATTTATAATATCAAAATATTACATGACGACAATACCTTGGGGAAGGCCTTTGTCCCGCGCAGTGGACGTCTTGCGGCTGATGATGATGATGAATGCAATTTAATTAACAAGAAGGATATGATTCGGAGTTTTTAACGGCGTAGCCACGACTTTACACGGCGCGGGCGGCGCGGCGGTGGCGACGGGTGGCAACAAAAATATTAATAGAAAAAAACGATTATTTGAAATCTTAATTGCAATTTGAGGTAACTTTGCCCTTGAACCTGAGGTTTGTTGGCAAGAGGGCCATCCTTGCCTCCTTTGATCATACAAAGATTGAATCGTCTCCTTGTTTTGATGTAGGCTTAAATTGTGGAATGCAACAAACAATAAAGTATTGAGTAGGTATTGAAATATTTCAGATAAACCGCTGTGCCGCTACTTTACCTACATTTTCGGAAGTATCTTAATATGTATGTCGTTAAGGTCGCATATTCCGCGAGTTTGCCTTTGATGTTACTCGCGACCGTCGCGCGCGCACGTGCCGTGTGCTGCATAAATAAGATCCGTCGCTAGTTGTAAAGAGCGGGACCATCGGTAACGCAGGCGAGCTCAATCATTTGCCGACGAGCCTGCCTTGTTTCGCGCGCTCGTAAACATGTAACAGAGTTAGTTATACCTACCGATTTTGCCGAGCTGCGATACCTGCCACCAGCATCACAACTGGAGTTCTTTTTTTAAAATATTAGTGTCACATTACAGGGCTAAGGCTTTCCCTCTTTCTCGTCATTCGTCTCTATTGATTGTATTATGCTCCCGCCAGTCGCTTTGAAATGCGTCTAATGTCCGGTTCCTATATTCAAACCGCGGATATATAAGGTTGCTCCAAATTTAAATTTGACACATGTTGTACGTGGCAAATGTCAAATTTTAAGTCGAGGTATACTCATCTATCCGCGGTTTGAATATAGAATAGCCTGCCTAGTGACTAAAAAGAATATCTAGTCTTTCTACTTTTAAAAACCCGCATCAGGAACTATTTGCTGAAGAAATGCTTCTATGATATAGACGAATTTGTTCATTAAAATAAATAACCAATTATATTATAATGAAGTATATGCATGTTATAAAAATTTTATTTAGTTTTAGTTGTAAAATTTCCGAGACAAAATGTATTTGTTAATGGAATAAATGTAATGAAATGAAAATAGAAACCGGGCATAAGTCATCCCGACACCTTTGGTCTGCCTTTGCACCGGTCGCCATCTTGCGGGCTCCATTCGATCCATCGACTTAAGTTTATCATTTACTAATACATCGTCAACGAAATAATAAGAGAATAAGGGTGCCGTTTCACCAGAGATGTGTGAGATAGCTAAACGGTGAGCGAGGTCAACTCACAAACATCGCAAGTTAAATAAAAGCTTGTAAAAGGTTGTTTGTTCCAGGAGAAAGTCAGTGGAGAACCTGGTGATATCCTCGCAGGACGCCATCGGGCAGAGCATCAGCCAGGCGCTCACATTCTCCGGCGTCATCACACAGCACACCAACCAGATCATCCAGGACACCAAGTGAGTTGCACACACTTGTTATCCCACTTGTACCGTTTTTTTATCGTTTCGTACCTCAAAACAAAAGAAAGGCATTATAGAATCCAAAACAATACTTAGTTACAGATTATTTATATTTAACTAAGACCAGTTAATTACATGATAACAGCACTATTGTGAACAGATCATTATGATCTCCTTTGGGTACTGCGTTATATTAAGGGAGAGGGACTCACTGTAGCTACATTTGGAATCTATTATTTAGGGCCGAAATCACTACGAGTACATAGTATAAAACAAAGTCGCTTCCCGCCGTCTGGCCCTTTATGTACGCTTATGTATTTCGAACTACGCAACGGATTTTAATGCGGTGTTCACCATCAGTTAGATAATTTTTCACGGAAGGTTTATGTATATAATAGTACCCGGAGCGAAGCGGGGCGGGTCGCTAGTAATCAAATTAAACGTCAAATTATAGAAAAATGATATTTTCGACGTATCTTGAGATGGACTTCTCAGCCAAAATCGGTTTATTAATTTATTATTCATTGAGCGTGTAACATTGAACCTTCCATGTCCTTAATTCGGACGTTTATAATTTATCTGCTATCGGCAAATTAATAGATAACTGATACGTTCAGTGTGCTATCGGCATCATATTTATTCACTCGCGTCAATGCCTAGTGGGTGCTCTTCGATAGCTGAATAACCATGAAACTAGAGTATCAAGTGCATTATACACAATGGGATTCTGGATCCGTTATAATTAAAAGGTAACTTTTTTTTTAATTTTTGTTTTTATTTCTAAATTCAAAAAGTGTTAAGTGAGATAAGAAAAGTAATGTAAAAGTGTTAGTTAATATATTATAGAGACTAATGTCGGATTCAGTACCAATTTCACCATACGATGTTAAATGTTAATCGACTGTTAGTTCATACATTTTGACAGCTGTTAACACTCTAATCGTCTGTTAAGTGGTTGGTGAAGTCCGACATAATATACACATTTGTTAAATATAAGTATATTTTAGGGTTAGCTGAGTTGGCTTGGCATTGACGCTGCCTTCGAAACTAGCTGTCCTGGGTTCAATCTCACTACAACTATTTGTTTGCGAGTCTTGATTGTTTTTAGGGTTCCGTACCTAACGGGACCCTATAATATATAAGCCTACGCTGTCCGTCCGTCCGTCAGTCCCAACTTTAAATAGCTGTATCTTTTGAACCGTAAAAGATAGCCCGTTAATTTTTTTGCAGAATATATTTCAAAAAGTAAATTAATAAGGGGAGTCTCCATACAAGACCCGTTTTGTTTTTTTTTGTTCGTGATATAGTAAAAACGGTAATACATAGAAGCGTCAAATTTAAATAATTATAGAACAAACCCTATAGAATAACAACAGATACTAAAAACCGGAAAAATGTGTGCGGAACCCTCATCGTGCGAGTCCGTCTAGCACTTAACCGATTTTTCAAAGTGTTTTTTAATCTAGACTAAATCAATTTGAGTTAGGTTACCATTTATATTATTATTTTGGTAGTAGATACTGAAGTTTTTCTGTAGCGGTATGTTCAAACGGTGAACGGTGAGTAATTTTGAAGCGAATCATGAGTAGGTATTTATCGAATCTTTTGTTTAAAGTTATAGAACAAAGAAGTACCTACTACTTCTTTGTGTTAATGTGCGTTTAATTTTCCACTGGTTATTGTGTTCGTCTCACTATGTTTTTTCAATACGTGTATGTTATAGAGCTGTAGAGGTTGCTTTAATGTCTATAGTATTTGAACAAAAAAACCTGTTATTTAGTAGTAAGTTAGTTGCTAGAAATTACAACTATGTTTAGTTTTATTTTTAACATTATATCAATAACTTGTATGAAAGAGCGAATTCCTCCTAATACAAATGTTAAACTTAAAAGGAGGATTCGACACCGCTTGCATAAAAATTTGTTAAAAATAAATAATTTTAGATTTTTTTTTGAATTTTTTTAATTACTACGACACTTCACTGTCAAAAACTTAATAGAAACTAAATTCTCCGGGACTCGAGCTGTCTCCATACGAAATTTCATCTAAATCGGTACAGTGGTTTAAGCGTGAAGAGTGTTACCTCTTGACAGAGTTACTTTCGCATTTATAATAGTAGTAAGGGTACAGTCAAGGGCATTAATATCTATACAGCCATCGCGTCAAATATATGTATACATGGACCTTATTGCCAGTGGCATAAAGGCGTATAGATATTTTTTAGGGCTTGGGAACTTATGACTTTGACTGTACATGTGCAAAGCGAGGGTTAAGTGATTGAGCGATATTTCGCGGAGTGACGTAAAAAGCGGCGAAGCGAATGCGCGCGAGCAATCAGCTGTTTGTCGCAACCGTTCGTGGTGCAATCGGCGCGCGCGCAGATCTTCCGATTTAGAAAGTTCATCGTTAGAATGTTTCAGTTCACTTTGAAAATTGTTTGTTGAGAATATAAATACTTTTAATAATAATGCGGGGTGTCAAAAAGTAGTTTTTATAAATTGGGCAAAATTAAAATCTGTCCAATAGTTTAGAAGCTAGTTGAACATCCGATTTGCGGTCACATATACATACATACATATATATATATATAAATCCATACATAGACTAGCTGTTAACCACATTACCCTTCTTTTTGCTTCACTCAGTCGGCTAATAAACAGAAATTAGTTGTAAGCTCTTAAACACCATAGGTGGTAACTGCAACTATTCTGTCTCTAATCAAAAAACATCTATTTGATTAATTAAACAATAACTCCTTTTATGTTTTGTCCTTACAATAACGCTCAACAATAAATCGGGAACAATTTTCACGTCACTAGCTCGAAAAATCCTTCTTTGCCGCACAAAATCTAAGTCTGGTGCTGTGCGCGGGGGGGGCGGCCACAGCTGATGTGGCACTCGTGTAATTGTTTTTCCAAGTGTTTTCCTCGCTACGATGAGGTGAACAATTGTGTTTCGCACAGCAGCAAAGTTGTTTGGGTCTCGAAGCTTTGAATTCCTACGCTCATGGTTCAAGTTTAGAATCCTTCGCTAACTCGGGTATCAATACTGGGTCTCGCGCCAAATAACTTTGCAGCCTTACAAATAACTATTTTCGTTAATTGCGGATAACCATACACTTGCAAACACGAAACGTAAACCGCGATAATATTACTCTACCCATTCTGGTTGAACTATTGAATGCCAAGTTCACTGATTTGGTACAATATTGGCTTGATAAGGAGCCACAGGGCACTGGCGGCGTAAAAACAATTTGTTGCCCGGTGTTTTACTGCGAACGGTCGCGGTTGTTGCGCGCGCAAATTATCGTGGACTACTTATGAGAAAAGGCTTAAGAAAATTAAGCTTATAAATACAATTTCTTTTTAAAGAAAATACTCGTAAAATACCTTATATTTTAACAAAGTTTCTTATCACACGTTACACCCCAGCCCCCCTAGCATGCATGTAAAATTTGACAGGTGCTAGGGAAATAAAGACATCAATTCCATATTAGGAACGTCTTGATAAAATCGCTATAAACATGTGAAAATCGCAATAGTCGCTTAGTAATAAAAGGTAACAAAATTCCGGACGAGACACTTTTATTTTAAACCTTAAGCGTTAAGTGTTAGAATATGGAGTAGATGTATTAATTTCCCTAGCACCTGTCAAATTTTATCTCGTGCTTGCATGGTAAGCCCTCTGAGGTTGATGATGAGCTAGGCCGAATAACCTAACCTCAAAAACATTTCTTCGATTCATTTTTATTTATATAGCCTATGTAATGAAGAGCACGCTCGCCAGTACTCTGCAGGACCACATCGTTGGAACTCTTTGAGTCCAACAAATTTTCAGCATACGCCTGTAACATCACATCTTATTCGCTTATACGAACAGTCGTTTTAAAAAAAATTGTACAGAGTTAAGGTCTTTAATTAAAACAAAATGTAATATATTCCTTTGTGTAACGAAAGTTATCCATATACTAGTTTGTATGACTAACTTTCGTTACACAAAGGACGCGATCGTGATTTTGTTTTCATTAAGACTTTAACTATGTACATTTTTTTTAAACTACCCTATATACTTTTTTACCCGACTGCGCGACGCAAAGGAGGGTAATGTGTTTATCAGCATATGTATGTATATATGTATGTTTGTTCTTTTGTGGCGCTCTAGAGACCAAACGCGTGGGCCGAGCTTGGTGATTCTTACATTAATCGATTTGTCTTAATCTTGCGAGTGTCACTAAAGACATTAATGTAATCAAATTTCAATATGGCGACAACCAGACGCCATCTTTAGTTTTTTTTCAAGTTAATTTTTCACGCAGTCAAGTTTTTTTGGTTTATTATTATTTTTTATTTTATTGATAATGGGTTTGCTCTTGACCAACTCCCACCCTTGGAGGACGAAGATTCAGTCTACGATGTAGCGAGCTCACCCAGAAGATGCCTATTCACCCTAGCTTTATTAAAAAAAAATTGAGTTATTTATGGAAATGCAAACAATAAATTCATTAGTACGTATTATGGCCTGGTGACGACGTTGAGCGACCAACAAATGCTTAAATCTGTATGAATCAAGCCACAACTGGCCACGCAGCGGCGGCGATGACGCGGTTTCTATGCATTGTATTGTACTCGTATCACCCGCTCACCGCCGCCGCGCCAAGTCGTGGCCAGGCCTTTAGAATGGAGTTGCAAACTGTATGTTATGCTTAATAAAATGATAATATAGATTTGTTGATACATGCTATCAGTGCAGAGTTATTGTTTGATAAGACAAAGATTTGATTAAGCGTTTAATCTACGTGGTATAACTATTAATTATATGTCTTTTAGACAGTCTGGAGAATACACAAAACGCATTGTCTAGGCCGTAATCGGTCTATATTGGTTGGTTTCGCGCTTTTGCGCCTGCGCTTGGGGAAGCATATAAGAGTATTTCGTTAAAAAAGTGAACCGTTATACGGAATAAATATCATTTAATAAATGTCCTTGAGAGTTATCTCGTGTCCAGTCTCGTGATGGAAACTCATTATTATATTGAAAACGCAGCAATGTAGCTCGTGTAATTTCCTCTTCTGATATGTTCCGATAAACACCGAGAAATGCCCAATGCCAAGCTTGTAGTAATCTTACTAGTGCAGCTAGACCATACAAAATATTATTTTTGCCGACCAATGCCTTCCATTTGGGCAAAAAACGTTTCGCAAACTGTTTCATTTCGCAACCGTTTCATTTCGCCAAACGCTTTTTTCTCCGAAACTGTAAATATTTCAGGATTTATTTCAGGACCATCGTGTCCTAAATCCTGAAATATTTACAGTTTCAGAAAAAAAAAGCGTTTAACCAAATGAAATGGTTGCGAAATGAAACAGTTTGCGAAACGTTCGGTTGCGAATCATTAGTAAACCGAGCAATGCTTCTTGCTTTAACTTGGCACCTACCAAATCTGTCCCTTGTTCACCACTCTGTGGGTATCCCCATATACCGATCAAAGAGACCCACTAAGCGACACACTAAAAACCGTTGTGCGAAAGGTTTATAGAAAAAAAAAAGACGCGGTTAGCCTAGTTGGTAGTGACCCTGCCTACGAAGCTAGCGGTCCCGGGTTCGAATCCCGGTATGGGCAAATATTTGTTTGACGAGCGCGAGTATTTATCCCTGAGTTTATATATATTTAAGTATGTATTTCTCTATATAAGTACATATGTATATCGTTGTCTTTGTACCCATAGTACAAGCCTAGAGCTTAGTTTGGGACAAGGTCAATTTGTGTGAGATAGTCCCCTGATATTTATATTTATATATTTTACAAATACAATATTATATATAGGTACTCACATACACAGACACCCAGAAATTTAAAATTTTATTCTGTAAAATCATGTTGTTATTTTTCTTTTATTTCCAGAAACTTATCACGCTCCCCGTCACCATCTCTACGCATTGACAACATCTCAGAACAAACAGAAAATGACAAGGTAATTTGAAGAATGCACTAGGAAAACAACATGTCATATAAGAAATGAGAAATTTAACCCTTAGACGTTTAACATTATTTTCCGCGGCGTCAAGTTGGACTGTGCCCGATCCTTAACAGATTTCTTCTGGGTCAAAAAAGGCTAAATAATTTTATCTAAACCTCTATTACGCAGAAACTGTAGGTTATAACTAGCATGTCAGTCAGTGTTGTCATAAAAATCTTACATGTGGTTGTACCGTAAAGTTCACATTACATGTTCGCTGCCGATTATGTAATAATTTTAATTAAAGATAGCCATGAACATATTTTATTACGCAAGTGTTTTTGGATGTATTCGTCTATATTCGAGATTTAATAAAAAAAAATCTATTTCATCCGGTTAGGTCGATCCTGCACTTAAAGTATTGTACGCGAATCTGCGAAATTGGCATTACGCAACCGTCACGTAAACTACTATAATGGTAACACTTTTCAGTGTTTGATTTTCCGATGGTTATATAACAAATGGATCTGTAATGGAACTATTTAATGGTAAATCAAAACACAGGGGCCCTAATTTTAAATCGAAGCTCGAAGTAACGTTAGATTCATTCCTTTCTCTTGATTCTGCCACGGGAATCCAAAGTTAAATTTAGGCTTATCAACTTTCATATACACACGAATTAAACATTATATTATATGCTTACCACTTTAAAACATTACTAGCGACCCGGCCTGGCTTCGCTTCGTTAATATACGTTTAAATATAGCCTACGGTCCACCCTGAAAGTCCGTTCTAAATATCGGTGAAAGAATTTTCGAAAACGGATGACTAGTTTCTGAGACTATTTGACCTTCTACATCCCAACTTACAAACTTTATCTCTATAATATTAGTGAAATTTTCTCTCTCTCTTCATTTAAGAGCCAAGCTCTTGTCAGGTCAGTAAACGCCCATCGCTCCGGTCCTCTGTCAACTGCTTGACATTCCACGACACGACCTTAACATCCTCTTTTATTTGCTCAAAGTAATTTCTCCTTGGTCTTCCTTTGCCTCTCCTTCCTTCTATCTTTACTTCTATGTTTTTTAGGAAAAGGTCATGTCGTAGCAGGTGTCCTATTATAATTAATCTTCTATTTTCTATTGTTGTTAGCAGACTCCTGCTTTCATTTACTTCTTCCTGTTTTCAGCACGTTCGTTAGATATTCTTGTGAACTTATATTTAGGTCAGCTGAGGCCAGCTGAGAACGCTGCGAGACAAACACGCCAAGTACACAAACCTCAAGCAAGAGTACGACTTTGTGCCATTCGCCGTGGAAACAGTGGGGCCGTGGTGTGCCGAAGCGAAGCGATTGTTTAGAGGCTTAGGGCGCAGGTTAAAGGACAGGGGCTTGGACCCTCGATCCGGTTCATACCTGGTCCAGCAGGTGTCTTTAGCCATTCAGCGAGGCAATGCTGCAAGTGTTATGGGCACATTTTGGTATGCATCGTTTGGGATAGTGGGCTGATGGGTATTTTTAGGGCATTTCACGAAGCTTGTCGCCGAGTCTAATTTTTTTGTAATTGTTGACGAACCCTTTTGAGGATTACAGGAGGCCTGTTGTGGATGTCATTTGTATTGTTATTGTTTCTTTTGTACACAGTTTTAATTTTTATTGAATAGAGAATATAAAAAAGAGAAATAGTATTGATATTATTATTAACTGAAGTTGTTAGTTTTACCTAGTTCTTTGTTCGGCGTGTAGGTAGGTAACAAGTGGCCTACTTGACTTCGGAAGGCCACTGCCGCGTCCGGTGCGGAGGATCAAATAATACAGGCTATTTTTAATGTTTGTTGGGCTTTATATAATGTGTTTTAGACCATTTTTACCCAACTCACCGATACCAAATTATTTTAACAGTATGAATGTATGAATGTGGCCAATCGGATGTTCCACTTTAGCTTCTAAACTATTGGATTGATTTGAATGAATGGGTTGTCATATATTTGACGACACGGGTGGCCTAGTTGGTAGTGATCCTGCCTACGAAACTAGCGGTTCCGGGTTTGAATCCCGGTATGGGCAAATATTTGTGTTGTGAGCGTGAGTATTTTTTCCTATGTCATGGATATTTTCTATGTATTTAAGTATTTTAAGAATGTACTTTTCTATATAAGTATGTTTATCGTTGTCCATTACCCATAGTATAAGCCTACAGCTTAGTTTGGGACTAGGGAAATAAGAGTTTCTTAGATGATTCTTAACCTTTTCAACGCCATCGACGGATATATCCGCACGACTGGTTCAACGCCAAAGACGAATATTTCCGTCATGGTTGACAGCGCAAAATGGACCTGTGCCTAAGAGTTAAGGTGGATATTAACACTAGTTTCTTGATGTTATTGGCGTGTGAGTAACGTCTTTTGTATATGATATGGCGTTAACTTTTTCAACTTCATCGTTTGTGTGATCAGCTACGGCGAGTTTTTTCAAATTATGTCCAACTTTTTGTGCTCTACCTACATATTGGGATAGCTCACTGTGTGTAACCGTGCATGGTCTTGTTGCAGGAAGCGCCGGATTCTGTGTCGCTCGGCAGCGCGAGCGAGCTGTCGTTGCCGAACGCCGTCATACTGCGGAACGAACAGAGGGTATACAGACATACACATGAGCATTCTTTTTACATATTATTATATAGTAAGCTTCAAAGATTCTCTGCCCAGTGGCACTCACAACGCTGAGACAAATCGAACGTACAATGGAACAATGAATCATACATATGTATGGTTATTTGGTTCTACCAACGAGAGCGGGTCTAGTCGCATACATATTGTTGGCATAATGTAATGTTAGTCTTTTTTTTTTTTATTACAGGATTTAATAAACATCCATCGTGTAGATCAGTTAGGTTACTGTAATAAAAATCCTGGAAAAATATTATTGCAAACGTTTGTTGCCTAGCTACATATAATTCCTCCTTCGCTCCAGGTGTCGTCGGCCAACCAGCGGGCGGCGGAGGGCGGCCGCGTCAAGAAGAAGAGCTGGTACAACGCCTTCTACCCCACCTACAAGAGCAAGTGCGAGGACTTCAAGCGGCTCTTCAACCTGCCTGATGATGAACGGCTTATTGTTGGTAATTTCAATCCAGCCATCCATTAACCCGCTGCAGTCCCCGTGTTAACATTTTCAACGCCCAAATACAAAAGTCGTCACTCACACGCCAACGACAGCTGAAAACCTGAGCTAATTTCAACCTTACGTCATAGACACTCGTGTCTATTTTTCGCTGTCAACCGTGACGGATATATCCGTCGTTGGCGTTGAACCAGCGGTGCGGATATATCCGTCAATGGCGTTTAAAAGGAAAAGGTTAAAGCTGTGATGCTTGTCGAAAATTAACAGGTGTCTTATCCACATTTATCTACAGATCCCAGCCATTTTCATCCACAATTACTATTCAATTAATAAACATTCACACACAAATAGACCTAGTCCCAAACTAAACTAGCTTTTTTTGACCCATTCATCCCCTCCTTCCAGGTGATATATTGTAAGATTTTACACATATCATCGTAACATAACTGTAACCTTTGCATAAATAGCGTCGCTTGTTATAACAATTAGTTATTGTGTTTTTATCTGAACCCTTGTGTTTATTTCTATTTTATTCTCTTCTCATCTTCCTTAGACTATTCATGCGCGCTCCAGAAAGACATCCTAGTGCACGGGCGGCTGTACGCGTCACAGAACTACCTGTGCTTCCACGCCAGCATCTTCGGCTGGGAGACCAGCCTCATGCTGCGCTGGAAAGACGTTACTGCCATCACTAAGGAGCGGACGGCGCTGGTAAGAGTCACTAAGAACTATCCATGGTAGATAATGTTAATAGTGAAATATGTGAACAAATAAAGGAGCGTCCCCACTGAGAGCATTCGAGTGTAATGACCATTCGGCGTCGAATATTCGAGTGGTGAGAGAAACATTGTGATTGTTGAGCCACTTGCTAACATTCTTATGGCGGATTTCACCAATCAATTTAACGGACCGTTATATCTTAAACGGCTGTTAGTCAATACATTTTGACAGCCGTCAAACCTCTAATCGCCTGATTAACTGTTGGTGAACTGAACACTCAATTCGGTCGGGTTGTCAAATCGTCAAATTCCAATAGTAATATACCGTGTACGATTTGACAACCCGACCGAATTAATAATGTTAGCAAGTGGCACAATCCCGTGGTGCGACTGTACAAGCCCCTTTCGTTTCCTCGATCTTGTGCCAATCGCATTCTCTGCTTCCCTGTCACCAGGTGATCCCAAACGCGATCCTGATCTGCACGGAAACGGAGAAGAACTTCCTCACGTCGTTTTCTGGCCGGGACAAGTCGTACCTGATGCTGTTCCGGATTTGGCAGAACGTGTTGATGGACCAGCCAGTCAGCAGCCAGGAGATCTGGCAGTGGGTGAGTCCCCTTTTCATGCTGTGTCACCTCTCGTGTTTGGGGGGCGTCCATTAATTTAAAACATGGACACACACACATGGACATGTTCTTTCCCTGTACCCTTCATATACTTGAGGTGTTTTTTCTTAATTTTTACACCTCCTCCCCCTTCCTGAGATTAAGGAAGATGGATTTGTAAGATGCTAAGATCAAAAAGTGGTATAGGAGTTTCTTGGTCGACATTACATTCTTCAAAACCATTAATGTTCGTTTTTTTTTTCTATGCAAAAACATTCACATAACACAATAGTCTTCTTTTATTTAGTTTAGGTTAACTATTCTCAAGTAGTTCATGTACATTTTGCGTTTATATTAAAATCAGGATGTTGTATGTATGAATCATTCTACTTTTTTATTTATTTATAGTGCATTGCTTTACACTTCATATTGAGGGGACCAAATCTGAGTGCAGTACTCCAAATTGCTCCTTACTAAATAATTATACAATAATAATTTTGTTTTGTTTTGATTAAGTGGTCGTATGTTTCTTGATACGAATCCTAGCATTTTAAACGCGTTTGAAGTTATTTTGTCAATATGTTTATTAAAATTCAATTGATCATCCACTGTAACTCAGTTTCTAGTACAATCGACTTGGTTTATTATTATGCTATTTATGTAGTAGTCGCCAGGAATAATATGCTTGTTTCTTGTAAATTTCATGTGATAGCATTTATCCACGTTGAGAGGCAACTTATTTCTATGGCACCACTCTGCCAGCAGTCTACCCAAATCTTCCTGGATCAACCTGGTATCATTGCTAGTGTGAACAGGCGTGAATATATTAAGGTCATCCGCGAACAACAAAACCTCAGAATTAATAAAACAATGAGTAATACGAGTATTGTTAATGAAAACATTGAACAGTAAGGGTCCCAAATGAGATCCTTGTGGTATGCCTGATATAACCTCAAAACTGTCAGAACGTTCACCGTTTGCTAACACAAAGCTGAAACGATTTTTAAGGTATGATTCAAACCACTGCAAAACCGATCCGTACACACCGAATTCATAAAGTTGCAATAGCAAGATATTGTGATCAACTTTATCGAAATCTGTGCTGAAATCGGTGTATACCGCATCGACCTGCACTCTCCCATCAATTGATTCAATCAATTCAACGAATAAAGCCAAGTTCTGTTGTGTTGTTTTGTAAAGCCATGTTGTTGTTCGGAAATTTGCATCCTGACCTGATTGTAGACAAAAGGACAAACCAAAGACTCGAAGACTTTTAAGATTGTGGACAGCATAGATATGGGTCTGTAGTTCTCAACTGAATCTTTACTACCACTTTTGTAAATTTGAACTATTTTGGATAGCATCCACGAATTCGGAAATGTGCCACTTTGAATCGATTTATTAAAATATGGTAAGGGGTATATAAAGTGGCTTTGCACAATTCCTCAAAAGTATTGACGTGAGTTTATCAGGTCCTGGACCTTTCTTAGTGTCAAGTGCTCGCAATTTGTTGTAAACATCAGACTCGGTAAGTGTTATTCCGTTCAATACGCTATTGCTAACAGATAGATTGGTTTCGGGCATATACGCAGTTGTAAAAACTTGACTTGTGTATACAAAGGAAAACCTTTTTGCAAAACCTAACATATTTCCCTACCATTGCTGCCAACCTGATTACCTAGTTTATCGTGGGCGGTATCGTGTTTTTGATTGTGCGTTTATTCTTAATATAAGACCAAAATAACTTAGGGTGTTGGGCTATGGCAGTCACTACTCGATCTATGTATTTATTGTAACATTCTTGGTTTAAACCGATGCGTCTTCTCTTTATTATCTCCAAACTAATTTTGTCTATCGAGTTATTGTATTTCCGTACTTTATTCTCAGTTTACGTTTTTCGCTAGGAAGTCTTTAATTCTCTTGTAAACTATATTAGGTATAATTATCACACACCTTAACGGTACAGGGGACATATTGACAAATTATATCTCTTATGATTTTTTAGAAACTTCCATGTTTACGCTTTCATGTTACATAAGATTTTATAAGTGGAGTACTACAACATTGTTTTTTTTTAAATATCTGTAGCCCTTGCACGGTTCGTGCTTTTGACCCAAGGATGCCAATGAAAAAGAGGAAATGGAATAGTCAACAAAAGAGTTGAAAGCGGAATTTGGAATAAATAATAACATCATTGCGTTGCATATAATTTATTTAAAAATCTAATTATGATAGGGTGCTCATTTTTATTTTAACACTAAACATGTCATAATTTTCGATCATTTGAAATAAGCTTATATATACTGGTATTTTAATCTCCATTTGTTTCTTCATCTGCGAAAGCAACTAATAATTGATATGATACATTAACAAAATCAAAGACGAAATCTAAGACCAGAAATCCCGAACATTCCATCAAAGTTTTCTCTTTCATCCTACATTTACGAGCGTCGCTAGTAAAAATGCGCATACTCAAACATACTACAGATAAATATTAACGCGCGTGGAAAACAAGGTGGATATTATACGCTCATTATACATTTAAAGTTAGAGCTACGAACAATGGAGACAACAAAAAATTGGTTTTATTATAACCTTGAGATCGGTCATTGTGATCCCTAAGGCTCGAGTTTAAAGTCAAGCAGTAGACGGGTGATTCGAGCATTTCAACCGCCGTCAGTCCCTTGATCGCACTAAATTCGAAATTTCTGGTGCTTTGGATGCCATTTTCAGTTATTTTATAGAGTGCCCTGACTTGTGCAAAGTGAACAATCACATTGGAGCTTATAGCGTAACGCCATCTATTATAATAAATGGAACTACGAGTACCGGCGACGATAAACCGTTATATGCGACCTTTTTTCTAATATATGACATTAGTAATCTTTGTTCTTTATCTATGGTAATATGGAGTGAATCTACTAGCGTTTCGGACAAAAAATCCATGCTGTGAAGCGACGCAGTAAACTCGACTAACGTGTCCCAACTCGGTGGGTCTACGTTAAATACCGCAGAGATCCAGTTCCCACCTTCCAAGTCCATCATCAGATCAGCTCTGTGACGCCATATTGCATTGTCATCGGGGTTACATTTTCAAATTTCAACTCAATCGGACACAGGGAAGTTCATATCTTCCTTAAATATTTGAACCCAACATACATACTTATAGTAGAATCCCAAATATAAGTTACTAGATTTGCGCCCGCGACATCGCCTGCGAGAGTCAGTACTTTCGTAAATTAAATAGTCTATGTCCACCCTGAAAGTTCATTCTAAATGTTGGTGAAATAATTTTTGAAATCGCTCCAGTAGTTTTTGAGTTTATTCGTTACAAACATACAAATCTTTCCTCTTTATATTTGCGTAGACATCGAAAATAGTTTTGGGCATAGAAAAAAAGTGATATTACGTCCACTAAACGGAGCATATAATAATGAATATCAAATATTTACTCAGTAAATATTTAATATTCACCGCTTCCCAAGTCACTTGATTAAATGTGGAGCTAAATAAAAGATTGTGAAAAATGGAGCCGCTTCGTAGTTGCGCGTGGCGATTGTCGTGTTAGTCAGCCCAAGGCCGGCGGCAGTCGGTGGCCCACCATCCTACGGGATACTGGTGCTCGGATATTCCACAGGTACCATATTCCCATAGCCTTTTTATTTAAAAAAAAAGTGAACTATGTAATATAATATAATGTATTATTAATAGGGTTTATTACTGGGTTTTGTTCCGAGTTGGTATTACATTTAGAGATATTGTGGCCATGGCGATTGCATCGTAGAAATGTAACCTACGTTTTATTCTAGAATGTATTTTATGTATTGATATCTTTATATTTCTCGTAGTGGTGTGTTTGATTAGGAGTACAGTCGTGCCAGACAGTGAGCACGAGAAAAAGAGGGATCTGAAATGAAATAATTCTATATAATTTCTTTTGTTTATAGTCCTATTTTTTTTATTTATTTACAGTGTTGTTTCTATTTGTGATTGTATACAGTGATTCTAATCAATAGATACAGGACTCAGTAGGTTTGTTTTGTAATTTTTTGTGTCATTGTATCGGATGAAACTTACCAGCAGAATTTGGTAAAATTATTTTAATTTTTTTTTTTTAAACCACTTCAGAGATATATGCATATGACATGTAAAAAACTGTATACCTAACCAATTAATTCGCACACTTCAAGTAATTTTCAATTATCCCTTCTTAAACAGTGAAATAGTCAAAATTCCAAAATAAATGACTTTTTATTCTTACTACTTGAATTGCCAAACAGAATTAAAATATTAAATAAAGACGGACTAAGGGCCTGTTTCACAATCGACAAGTAAGTTAATCTGTTAGTTAAAGAGAGCCCTCTCCTTGTCTATTTTCAAGTGTAAGAAAGGGAAAGGGCCAATTTTATTTGACAGATATAAAATACAACCTTCGATCAACAATACTCAACTACATAGATAACCGGTCACAGAACAGAAAACTGGGCAAGAGCATGTCGGACCATGCTTAGTGTAGGGTTCCGTAGCCATTACAACAAACATAAACAACAATCTCCAAAAAACACATAAATATTACCTAATTTTCTATTCAAACTTATCTTAGCTGATTTTCGCTAGGTATAAACATTTTAAGGACATAATATTTTAATATTACCAAATATTGTTGCGCCAAATTATTTATTTATTGCCGACCAAAACATTATATGCTGATCAATTGATTTAACTGCTGATATTAGACGCTGATCAAATAGAAAAACTGCAAACGAAAAATTTGTCCCTTATTGAAATCTATTTGTTCACTTTCGTTCGGACTGTACTGGCGATATGCAAATTAGTGTTAAAAACAACACCCAGTCAATTATGAGCTCGCAGATCTGTTACACGGTTTAGTGCATAGTTGTTATTGTAGTGCACGATGCGTTTAATAATAAATTAGGAGCGGTTGTAGTGTGGAAATGACGGTTTAACCCGTAAATAAGTTAAGGGTAAGTTGGGTGAGGGTCAGATACAACCACGGACCCAGGGAAGCCTGAGCCTGACCCACATCAGCACCACATCTAACATATCTTGATCTCATACAGGTTGCCAGTTGTTCAAAGTTGGAGATCAATCTGAAGTGGCCGATTGCGTCCTAAATTATTCTGCAATAGTTCAATAATATCCTTATCAATATCACTATTTTGATCAGTGCCATTGAAATGACGTATTTTTAGTATACTCTGAGCCCTTGGATACAAAAATAGGGTTGTAAATTTTGGTGGCGTTCTCACGGATTTTAGAACTTGGTCGGTGCAACGTACGTAGGGTCAAATGATTTGTATAATTATTTCTTCTAATTTGAAAGCTTATTACAGATCAAGTATCTCAATTTAAGAGAGTGATACGATTCAATTTGAAAACAAAGACTTTAATACTAGTCGTTTTTCAGTGGCGGCTCGCTTGATAGCGTTAAGGTGGCATTAACGGATAGAAAACATGAAAGGTTTCAATGGCCGTAAAACCTTGAGGCTCTGCCCGCACAAGAGCATTTAGCCTATTGTGTACATTCCTGTTTTTGGTGGGATAAATACACTGGAATTGGCTAATTGAATAATGTCAAAATTAATTACATTTACACTACCACTAAATCAAGCTTTCAAAAACAACACGGAACAACCTAGCTATCGTTTATTTTTTGGAATTTAAACGATTTTTAATTCAACAAAACCTTTATAGAGGAACACTGAAAATTGTAACGTCACATTATACTATTGTCGTACTAACTTTATACTTCCGGAACGTTTTGACGTTTCAATAAAAGTTGCTGATTTGACCAGTCAGTCAAATAGCCAATTGTTTCGTGTTAGGACCGATGAAATGAAGCCTATGACTTGAGACTTGTGTTTTCGCGGTGTGCTGATGTTTGATGTATAGTTTGTCGGGTGCAGGTGCACACGTGCTACGGCGAGGAGCTGGGGTTCAACTCGGACGACGAGGGCTACGCGCGCGAGCCGCCCGACGACGCCGCGCTCGCCGACGTCGCCGACACCGCCTCCGAGGTCAGTGCTCTCTTGTGTCACCAATCATTTCAGCGGACTTAACATGTTTGGACGAAATAAAATTTGACAGGTGCTATGGAAATGAATACATCTATTCCATATTCTAATATAAGTCTTAACGCTTAATAAAAGTGTCTCGTCCGGACTTTTATTACATTTTATTATTAAGCAACTGTAGCGATTTTATCAAAACGGGACACTTATTTGAAACCTTAAGCGTAAGCGTTAAGACTTAAGATAAAGATAAAAGATATTTATTCAGTAAGTAGGCCGCACGGGCACTTTTACACGTCAAAATCTACCAGCGCTTCCCAAGAGGAGACCACTGCTGAGAAGAAGCGCCGCAAGAAACTCAACAGTCAGTCATTTTTTAAATAAAAAATTACAATGATACTACTTATTCTAGCATTATATAAAACTGTAAAAATAATATAAAATATCTGCGTAGTTTTGCAGGAAAACATGTCAGAATTATTACGAGAGAAAAAAAAATATATATATACCACACAAAACAGTTTCGGCATGTCTTCCGATACAGCGTTTGTACATGATTTTTATTAACGTAAGTAATTTCCCTAGCACCTGTCAAATTTTATCTCCTGCATGCATGCTAGGGGGACAGTGACGATACTCTCATTATAATGACATGTATGAACGGGGTTTGATTTTAGGATGTAATAATAAGCTTCTGATATTTTATGAAGTATGTAGCATTAATAGAATGAAGAAACTACAACTGTCATAAATAATAATCGCGTATATACAAACATATATACATACATACGGACAAAGAGAACCTCCTTTTTGGAGTCGGTAAAAAAATAAATGGTGTTCGTTGGTAAGCGTTGGCTGGACTGATGTGGATAGTTTTTTTTTCAGTGTTTATTTATGGATACATACATACATACCTTCACGCCTGTCTCCCAATGGGGTAGGCAGAGACTATGGAACGCCGGGTGCACCGGTCGAAACATACCTCTCGCTTCCTCTACATTCATCAACCTCTTCATGCACGTGCGTCGGTTTTGGGTGTTTTTTTTTTTTATTATTTACATAGGTATATTTGTTCGTAAATGTCCGAAGGAGACTTTTAGGAAGTGGCGTACCAAAAAGAAATTAGAAGAATAACGTTGGTCGTTCCATCCAGTTTCTGAAAAATATGTTTTAGTAAACGAGTAAATATAATAATCCAGCCTATAATGTCCCACTGCTGGGCACAGGCCTCCACTCACAACGAGAGGGTTTGGGCTTTAGTTCCCACGCGGGCCCAGTGCGGATTGGGAACTTCGCACACACCGTCAAATTGATTTGCAGGTGTGTGCAGGTTTCCTCACGATGTTTTCCTTCATCGAAAAGCTCATGGTAAATTTTACAAATTATATTTCGCACATAAATTCCGAAAAACTTAGAGGTGCGAGCCCGGGTTCGAACCTACGACCCTCTGCTTAAGAGCCGGCAGGTCAAACCATTAGGCTACCACGGCTTTTTAAACGAGTAAAAAACAAAATAAATCTTACGCCGATATTTCAATAATAAAACAATCAAAGCGCACGAATAAAAAACTGTTATGTTTCGCCGTGACGCTCAGCACATACTATAAAATCGTAAACACTCACCGGAACGCCAGTTATCTTCTACCTTATCACGGAACACCTGCGTCCTCGCAGATTGCGCTTTCTGCACTAATATTAAATCAAACACGTCAATAATATTTAACATTTCAATGTCCACAAATCCCCGAAAAATAGATAAGCGAATGATACCGATAAATTGATTATGATAGCATTCACGTAAAGACGTGTCGTATCTTGCGGTGACGGATTAGTTGTATGGAAAGTGTGTGTCCAAAATGGTCAGGATCATCGGAAAAACGAAGAAAAAAGTGAGTGTTTGCTTTTTATTAGGGTTCTGTACACGAAGGGTGCCTAATGGGACTATTACTAAGCCTACGCTGTCCGTCCGTCTGTCCTAACTTGAAGGAGCTGTATCTTTTGAACCGTAAAAGATTTCCCGTTTATTTTTTTGCAGAATATGTGATATGACGACGGATTTCCTAACAAATAATAAAAAAAGTCAAAAAGAAAAAAAATATCGGATTCCCCGTACGAGAAACGATTTTTTTTCAACGTTTTTTTTTAACTTATTCTATTGTAAAAACGGTAATACATACAAGACTCAAATTTACTGCACCGCTACTGTTTAACTTTGGTGTCTGTGTGTGTTGCCATTCTTTTATTATCTGTAATCTTTGTTTTGTTTTTTTATTCTTGTGATCGTCGAATAAATGTTTCTATTTCAATACGCTTGGAAAAAAAAACAAAATTATATCAAAAAATTGAGCCCGGTTCTGTGCCTAAAACACATGAGCGGTTAACCGTTTTCAAAGACGTTACTCACACGCCAATGATGTCTAAACACCAGAGCTAATCTAATAGACCATATCTCATAGACACTCAGGTCTATTTTGCGCTGTCAACCATGACGGAAATATCCGTCGGCGTTGAACCAGTGGTGCGGATATATCCGTCAAAGGCGTTGAAAAGGTTGAAACTCGTGCGGTGGTAAAAAAGTAAACACTCACATTCTCCACTCTGCCACAATAGGGAATATGTATTTTTTTTTGTCTTAATAATAAAATAAGTCATTCATGTAACAAACATAAAAAAAATATTTTTTTCGAATAACTCTAAAAATAATCAACATATAAGCCTTAAATATTTGTTTCTATCTCTTTATAGCAAAACAGAATTTAACATGGAGTTTATTTGGCCGTAGTGCCCGCTGACGACACATGACATGTTGGATCTCTCTTTTTTTTTCTTTGCTTTTTTTTAGTTTTGTTTTTTTTAACGGTGTAGAAATGCGTTACGCATTGTCCCCACACCGAACCAGCCTAACATGATCTTAGTAAAAATCGCATGGTTTTCAAGATTTGCCAGTTTAAACTTTCTTACAAACGTTCTAAAAACACGATCTACAAACTTCTAAAAGTTATTTTCCAGTACAAACTTTAAACTGGCATATCTCGAAAACCATGCGACTTTTACTGAGGTCAGGTTAGGCTGGATCGGTCCGTCTTAGGCTGGTCTACCTCCGGTATCAATGTGGGTTACTGATATTGGAACACCCTGTATTATCCGTATTTTTGGCCGATTTTAATTTCACTTGCCATCTCTTTTACGGTATTTTCATATTTTGTTAAGAAATGCGATAAAAAAATTCATGCTTATTCCTTATTATTCTGTTTAAATTACTGTGATATAATATTTGCACAGTTCATAGATAACGCGGTGATACGTGAATCTATAAAAAAGCAATGAACTGAATAGTAATAGTAGTGCCTCGTTTAAACACTTTCGAATCACGTCTGTATAAAGTACGTCATTCAGTGTCTACATCGGCTGGCATAATCATTGTTTGGTCGAAAATCATTTGGTCGAAAACGTTTGTTTCGATTGAAAGGGTTTTTTTTTCAGAATGATTATAAAACTAATTTAACCTTACTTATCCACAACAGATATTTATTTAATCCTGAAATTTCAGCCAAAAAAGGGTGTTGGATAAAAATATTTTCGACCAAACAATACATTATATCAAACAATTTTATGCGTGTCAACGGGCTCCCTTGCGTTAATGTATGCACAAAATAGCTGTATTGCGGCGACATAATTAATGGCTTGTGTTTGGCGATCGTTCGCGCCTAAATCAACGTCAAATCCGCGTGGTTTATTGCGTTATATGTGGTGTGTTGGTTGCGCAGGAGTTGGGGGAGGCGTCGTCGATGGAGCGCGAGGAGCGCGCCCGCGGGGACTCCGCGCCGCCGCTCGACCATAGAGGTACGCTCCACCCGGTACAGGTATGCGACTTTAAAACAATTGGCTGCTTCCAACACTACATATTTCCGAAGAGTCACAATTCCGAATCTTTTTTTTAATAAATAATAGGTTTGCGTTGGACCTCGATCGAAATTCCGATTTTCTATAATAGGCTATTTGACCGCTGGTCAAATCATCATCATCATCATCATTATCAGCCGCAAGACGTCCACTGCTGGACAAAGGCCTTCCCCAAGGTTTTCCACAACGATCGGTCCTCTGCTGCTGTCATCCAGCGGTTTCCCGCGACCTTTATCAGATCGTCGGTCCACCTTGTGGAAGGCCTGCCGACACTTCGTTTTCCGGTTCGCGGTCGCCACTCTAGAACCTCTAGAGCCTCTTGATTTAGTGGTAGTGTAAAAATAATTTATTTTGACATTAGTCAAATAGCCTATTTGGCGAACGTGAAGTGTTAAGGTAAGGTTGTGTGCAGTGTCGAACGGCGCGGAGCCGGGCGCGGACGGCGACACGCTGCCCACCGACATGTCGGACACCAGCGACAGCGAGCCGGACAAGCCTCACAAGTCAGTACACCACCTACTTGACAGGTGCTAGGGAGATTAATACACCTATTCCATATTCTAACGTAAGACTTAACGCTTAATTTAAAAAAAATGCTTTTATTTCAGACAACCAGAATCCATATATTGTTAGTAGTACAAAGACCTTAAATAACTATGTTAGTACTTAAACTTAAATGGAGAGAGGACCAGTGCCTGACTAGGCCACTGTCCCATCTCAGCGACGACGGTCAGGAGACTGGCGGCTGGCGCACCCTGCAGAGCGTCGGCGCAGCGCTTGCGCAGCGTCGCGTGGAAACCATCCACAAATATTAATAATAATATTAAAATAAGTGTCTGATTTGATAAAATCGCTATAAAAAAGTGAAAATCAATATAGTCGCTTAGTAATAAAAGTCAGGACGAGACACTTTTATTTTAAACCTTATGCGTTAAGTCTTACATTATCATATGGAATAGATGTATTCATTTCCATAGCACCTGTCAAATTTTATATCGTCCATGCGTGTTAAGCCAGCTGGGTGACACTCACGACTTAATTCATACAAATATTATAAATTCGAAAGTAACTCTGTATGTATCGCTTTCACGGCTAAACCGCTAAACCGATTTCGATGAAATGGTATGAAGATAGCCTGAGTTCCGGGGAAGGTGATAGGCTACTTTTTATCCCGGAAAGTTGGATCGTTCCCGTGGGAACAGCTATAAACGATTTCTTCGCGGACGGAGTCGTGGGCAATAGTTTGCACAAAATAAGTGTTTCCGGCTCAGTCGATAATGAGTAGAGTAATATAATGCTGTAACTCATTTGTTGAAATTCGTCTTGTTGAATTTTTGCTAATGTTCTAATAAAAATAATAAGAATCTCATATTGTGGTTACCCAACATCTATTATTATTATTGTTATTTATCAGGCAGGCAGTTGTGACAACTGATAGATGTCTGTATCCGACTGTTCTTTGGTCAGGTATGCTTTTTTTTTTTAAATCATATATGGGTTTGCGTTTGACCTCAGTCTCACCTGATGTTAAGTGAAGACATTATTTGTTAATTAATCTAATGTTAGTTAATTAGTTGTCACTATTATTTCTATGTACCTAGTTAAGGATTGGATTCAAACTTGATTGATTGATTTATAGCCAAAAATGTACAAAAACTTACCGTTCCCACCTTATCTCCGAAGTTTACGAACAAAAAAAATTGAATAATTCCTTACGTACAGGAAAAATAAAATAAAGTGTCCAAAATTCACAGTTTTTGAGAAATAATTTAAAATCTTTGAATTTTTTTTTAAAATTTAGACAACTTAAAAATAGACCTTATTGCATACGAATTAAAATACATAAGTACATATTTTTAAGTACGGACTTAAATACGGAACCATCGGTGCTCGAGTCTGACTCGCGCTTACCGGTTTTATTTTTTAATTATTAATAACGTTAACGTTATCATTTGAATTGTTCCAGTGGCGGCGGGATAGAGAAGTGCACGAACCCCCACTCGGGCCGGCTGCTGCTGCGGCACGAGTTCCCGTTCGGCGTGGACCAGCTCTTCACCATGATCTTCACCAGCTCCAAGTTCAACCTGGAGCTGCTGGCGGCGCGCCGCACCTCCGACTACGTGCAGGTACCAGCCTTCGCAGGCCCACGCAGGGGACTGGCGCGTTTAAACAGACAGATCCAATTATTATTTTTTTTTATTAATAGATTCACAAACCAAATGTTACACATATAAAAGAATTTTAAATATTTGACAACAATGGAACTTTTGTGTACATTTTAAAATAGTGAACACAACAAGCTTAAGTAAATAGTGCTAATAAAAATAGTCACAAACATTAAAGATATCCAAATTAAGTTAAAAAATTAAGCAGATTACATACGGATACAAGGAATGAAAACAAAGAGGAAATAACAAAAGAGAAAAAAAAAACAACAAGTCTAACGCATTGCAAGTCTGACCTTGGTTTTTGTCGAGGCCAAGGAACCACAGTGTATATCGATAACTGATTTCACGCTGTTGTACGATGAAATCATTCGATACAGAATTGAATTGAATAGTTGTCCAGTTATACTGGTGTCTATCAATTGCAAGTTGCTGGTACTAGTTTTAACTGACCTTAGCAGCGGACTGAGCTGGTTGAAGGGGTAGATCGAGTTATACTGGTGTATTTACTAGTGGAAGGCCAAGTATATGTTGATGATGGCCTGACGTACCAGCTTGAATAGACCCTCGCATCGGACTGAACTGGTTGAAGGGACAGCTCGAGTTATACTGGTTTCTCTAATTTAAAGTCAAGCCTAAGTTGCAAGGAGGACCTTGGGCTGCAGGTACCAGCTTTAACAGATCATAGCAAGAGAGAAACCTGGATAATAAGGTAGCTCAAGTTATAGTGGATCCTCATTAACGGAAAGCTCAAACTTAAGTTGCTGGTGCCGTATCTAATGTTAACTATGTTATGGCAATAAATGTTTCGAATTTGAATGGTCCCCGAGATACATCCAAGTGTTGGTCCATTTTATTACAGTGCTAGGGTTGCATGGTACCAAATATTAAATTGTTTGAACAAAGAAGTAATGTGTATAATATAAAATTTAAAAAAAAAGTCATTTAGAACTAAAAATGTAGTTGGTTATTAAACTTATTAATTGGGCATTTTTTATTTCTTTGTACCTAGTTAAGACTAAAATTAAGAAACGGTACCTTTTCCACTGAGTTACGAAAATTAACGGTACTAAATGTATGACTAATTTCCGTCACTCAGTGGAAAAGTTACCGTTTCTTAATTTTAGTCCTAACTAGGGTACATAGAAATAAAAAAAACTCCCCAATTATTGCATGATAATGACTGGATAAAATGAAATGCTATAAAAATGCTGCAAAATCTACGATGTCTGGTAATACACAATGGACCTTATTAGTCACAGCAACTCCCATTGCTGAAGTGGCTCTGTTTAGTTGAATGGTCCTAGATCTACATTCATGCCATGAGTGTTCCCTGGTTGATGTTCCGGGCGTGCACAGGCGCCGTGGCAGGTGGCGGCGGGGCTGAAGTGCCGGCAGGTGAGCTACACGGCGGCGCTCACGTCGGGGCCCATCGGGCCCAAGGAGGTCCACGTCACCGAGACGCAGGTCAGACCATCATACATTCTGGATATCTACACCGAGATTCCAATTTTTATTCAGGCGAATTAGTTTGACAGATCGTGTTGCCAGATATGTAAATAAATAGTGATGAGGAAAGTTGATGTTTAGGAATCGATACGGCCCACGTGTTCCGTCAAGTCTTCATAATTTATAATGTCCAATGATATGTCTCATCAAGTCATCATCATTTTACTTAAGAGCTAGGGTTTTGTCGGTGGAGTAATTGCCACTCAAAATCAAAATCAAAATGTTTATTCAGTAAATTGGCCACATACGGGCTCTTTTACACGTCGGTAATATAGAGTGAATCTACCAGCGCTTCGGACAAGACCATCATTGCGGAGAAGAAGCGCCGCAAGAAACTCCAGCAGAAGGTCATTTTTTCAAACATAAGATACAATAATACTTAAAAGTAAGTTACATTACAAGGTAATAAAGTAACAAATATTAATTATTACAACTGGCACAAATAAAAACATTACAAATGTAAGGTCAAATACATTAGACTAAATATAATGACTAGGAGAACAACACGACGAGGTCTCTTCGTCAAAATCCATTTCACTTTTCTCTGTTCTCCGCCAATTTTTTCCCTTTGACTTATTTGGCCAAAGTAACTAAGCGTAAGTAATCCTCTTCCTCTTCTTCCTTCGACTTCGCCCTCCAAAATGTCAAACTGTCGTGTCGTATCAGGTGTCCAATCATCTTTCCTCTTCTACATTCTGTAGTTTTTAAATGTATTTTCTCTTTTATCATCTTTAGAGCCTCTTCGTTAGTTTTCATTTCCGTCCAGATAATCCTTTCCATTCTCCGCCAACACCACATCTCGAACGCTTCCAACCTTATTAACTAATAATATATCTGTTACCATTAAAATGTCAGATTATACATTATAAAAAAAAAATGACAGTAACAAACAGGTAAATGAATTTTTGTCGAACTGGTTAAAATTCTACTTTACACCCATGTATCGTTAATCCTTATCATATGCAGAGCAAGAGATAAAATCACACACACATAACGTCGTGACGTGTATTGACGGGGTAGTTTAAAAAGTATTCTTGCGTTATTCCTGAAAATATTAGTATATCATTGTTAGAATCAGGTAGCCCGCTTCCAAGGACTGTTATCACCAGTGATCGGAATAGGTAGAGTATATTTACCTAAACTTGACGCATGTTCATTCATGCGTCAGTGAGATTGGAACACATGGAGGCATGGAGGAGCTGAATAAATTTACGCCCGCCGCAGTAAACTGGCTGAAACACCTGGACATTGACGTTTGATCCATGCAGGATGATTGCCATATGCAATGATGATTGGAACACATTATTGAATGAACATGCATCAAGTTTAGGTAAATATACTCTACCTATTCCGATCACTGGTTATCACCATATCCATCATCGCCTTCAACTGATGAAGTCAATCCAGGTGATGAACAAGTGCTCGTGCCCCGGACACCAGTACTCCATCGACTGCTCGTCGGAGAACGCGGGGATCCCGTACGCGGACTACTTCACGGTGGAGGTGCACTACTGCCTGCAGCGCGTCTCGGTGCACAGCACCAGCCTGGAGTTCTACGCGCACGTGCGGTACAAGAAGACCATGTGGCCGATGGTTAAAGGTAACGCTATAACTAGCGTAGACGCATTCCATCTTACACCTAAGTGTACACGCATTTGCTGTCTCGTGCAACAATACTCAAGTAGATAACCGGTCAAGTGCAAGTCGGACTCGCGCACTGAGGGTTCCGTATTTAGATTAGATTTGCGTTTGCTTAAATCGAATGCAATAAAAGGTCTATTTTGAGTTGCCTAAATTTAACACAAATTTTCAAAGTTTTCTGTTATTTCTCATAAACTGTGAATTTCGAACACTTTATTTTATTTTTCCCGTAAAATATTAATAATTAGCTATACGTCAGGAATTTTTCAGATTTTTTGGTTCATAAACTTTGGAGATAAGGGGGGAACAGTAATTTTTTTGTAAATTTTTGGCTTTAAATCAAATTTGAAATGTGCAGATTAAACTCTTTCATATACACCTTATTTGATATAAATAATCAAATCTTTTTTATTTTTCAACCCCCCATTCCAATTATTTCATCATCAACATCATCATCAGCCGTAAGACGTCCACTGCTGGATAAAGGCCTTCCTCGAGGTTTTCCACAACGATTGGTCCTCTGCTGCGGTCATCCAGTGGTTTCCCGCGACAAATTATAAAATTAATTTTATGTGTTTTACCAAGAATTAGTATTTTCGAAAGATCGTCAATATAAGATAAAAATAAAAAGGGGGCCCAAGTGCGATCCTTGTGGAACTCCTGTGGGAATATCAATGGCACAAGATTTATAGCTGCGGGAAGACACTACCTAAGACCGATTCTTCAGATCGGGCTCACATCGTCATCACACGGAGCCGTGTATACCCATATTATGCTCGATTTTATTGACAAGAATGTTATGATTCATTTAGTCGAAAGCTTTGCTGAAATCAGTATAGATAGAGTGTACCACTTTATATCCGTCAAGTGCCTATCCCTACTTCCTTACAACTGCATCATTGTATTAAACGTAACCGTTTCTAGTGGGCCCAAAAAAAATTTTCTCTTTTCATTATGATCAGCGCCGTAATTTTTTTTTTTCCAACCTACGTCTGTTGCAGTATTCCTAGAAAAGAACACGATGTCGGGGCTGGAAGAGTTCACGCGCATGCTGTCGGCGCGGCTGCTGGCCGAGGCCGGCGGCGCCGCGCCCGCCAAGCGCAAGGGCCGCCGCGCACGCCGCGTCACCTGTGAGTGTATCCTCATATTCATATTCGTATATTTCATTAATGGTCATCATAAAACAATGTACAATAAAGTACTATTACAGTGCAGTGACGTTATAGATAATTTACGTGATGGTTGTGTAATAGCAAGCATTACAACACCGGCCGCAAGGCGAGTTTTTTGTGTCCTTGTTGTACTTGTTTGGTGTCTGGTGTTGTACTGGTATGAACGAGATGGTCCCGGCAGCGTCGTCGCAGGAGGCGGCGGCGTGCGCGGCGCGGCCGGCGCTGGCGGGGCGGGCGGCGCGCGCGCGGGGCGGCGGCGGCTGGGCGGCGGCCGCGCTGCTGCTGCTGCTGCTCGTGAACGCGCTGCTGTACTGGCGCCTCTACCTCGCCGCGCCGCCCGCGCTCGACGCGGACCAGCTCCAGGACCGGTCAGTCTCCGCTCCTTCCCATACCCACCCCGGACGACCTCCTACACCCACTTTCAAATCGAATGCAACGAAACCTAATTAGAGTCTTTCCACATCTATCGACCCGGAACCAGCTTGAGCCGATCAGAGAAACCGAAAGCGAAAAAGAGGTTCGAAACGGCGCAACTTTTCGCTCTTATTGCATGAACATAATAGTAGTTTACGTGACGGATGCGTAATGACAGGCATTACGACACGAGTCATCACACGAGTGTTGTTATGCCAATTACGCAGAGTCGTATACAATACTTTATCCACACTCATATTGTAAATCCTCTATGATGAAAAAAAATTATATATAATTATGAGTATATTGTTCACATTTCATCTTAATTGATGCTTCATTTCGAATGACATGAAAATTGTTGCTAAATCAAATTGTATCGTGATTTGAATAAATTTTAAAATCGAAAATCATAACAGTATCGGCAGCGAACATGTAAAGTGAACTTTACAGTGCAACCACAGACTGACGTAATGTTAGTTATATAACTTACAGTTTCTAAAAGTGCCATAGGGGATTTTCGATAGTGTAGATTAAAGTTTTTCTAATCGACTCGAACTAATTCTGCGTCGATAGATGTGAAGATAACTTTAAGTTAATCAAGATGATCTAACATGACTCTCATTTACATGAGGCCTGAAAACGGTCCAGACAGGTGTTCAAACTCCGAAAATGATTTGCTCGAAATGGATGATATTCCGATGAAATAGATAAATTGAAATTTAATTTATAGATTTCCTTGTCAGTAGTAAAAATTATTTAAAGATAAATATAAAAGAAACCATTAACTATTTTTTAATTAAGCTAACATATAATTTAAAGTCCTCTATTGCACCCATCGTGCCAAGAGACGCTCACGCAATGTTACTGCTCATTATTTGTGCGAAAAAGAAACTTTACCGGTGATTGTCAGAAACGCCAATGAATTTGTCTGAGAGTTTTATAAATGAGTTAATGTCCACGATTTCCTTAGGAATGATGAGCCCCTGTTGTAACAATGTCGGCAGGATCAACTCGCTGAGCGGCGCGCAGCTGGCGGACTGGTCGGCGCTGCTGGAGGCGCACGCGCGGCGCCAGCGCGCGCAGCTGCGGGGCTGGCGCCGCGCGCTCGACCACGCGCGCGACCACCTGCGCCAGGTACCGCGCGCGCCGGGGCTCGCTCACACATACATACCAGTTTGTGACACTCACTGAGATAACTACACATCCGAAGCTATCCTAAATGCAACAAGAAGGCATATCCGATCGAACTTTATGTCGGGTAAAAACCTCTCACGAGAGTACACAATAGTAATTTACGTGACGGTTGCGTAATGCCAATTAATTTGTAAATCGTCTATAATAAAACAAAGTTTATTGTTAACATTTCACCTTTATTGATGCTTCATCTCGAGTAACATGAGAATTGTCACCGAATCAAATTGTATCGTGATTCGAAATTCGAAAACCATTACAGTATCAGCAACGAACATGTAATGTGAACTTTACAGTACAACTACAGATAAGATTCACAAAGAAATCCTGCCCAATTTTGTTAGATATTTATTACACTCCTTATATAAGTACTTATTTATCTCCATTTGGATATACATGTACTCACCGGCATATTTAGCGGAACAAAATTAAAGTCTAAATTTTTAACGAAATAGTTTTGTTTCACAAATATAACAATATTTATTTCTTACTACGCTAAATTAATAACGTCTTATCTGAATTTAATTTTTATGAAAAACAAATAACTTAAAACATTTTACTCGGGCAAAAAATAACTACTTACTTAATTATTAGCAAAACAACAAATAGCTGCAACTCAACTCTCTTATGAAGCTGTAATCTGTATTAACCTTTTTAACGCCATGACGGATATATCCGCAATACTGGTTCAACACTAACGACGGAAATATCCGTCGTGGTTGACAGCGTAAAATAGACCTAAGTGTCTTTTTGAGGAAGGTTGTCATTAGCTCTCATTGGCGTGTGAGTGACGACTTTTATATTTGACATTAGCTTATCCCCGCGACTCCGTCCGCGTAGTAGTAATTTTTCTCTTATCGCTCGTGAACTATCAAATTTTCCGCGGGATAAAAAATATATTTTGTGTTAACCCATATTTGTGCCAAATTTCATAAAAACCCGTCTAGCCGTTCTTGATTTATAAATGGTGTAACTTACCTTACCTAAACTTCTCTTTCTATTCAGACAGAGCAAGCCCTCATGAAACTGCTAGAAACCATCAAACCTACCCTAGAAAAAGAAGATGAACCGCCTCCCCAACGGACGGAGCTCTGAGCGGCCCGCGCCTCGCGCTCCCCGCCCTGGGCACACGACAAGGCACCAATCCAAGACACCAAACCGGTGAGTCACTACCAAGTAATGTTTGGACCTAGAAACCTGAGATTCCTCCGTCAGATGTCCAACATAATATACTTTGGTATGTACAAAATGATAGGATGTGACCAACAAATTAAAGTCATGTCCGGGAGTCGTAACATTGGGCGATGTGCGAATAATTTTTTAATACGCCAGAATGTCTTGATTGCTTCTCTCGGCTTATTTTTTACTATTGTTGATTATATTTAGTAGTGCAAAAAAAACTTGTATAGCTCTTAACTTATATTTGGACGTATTAAGACACCTTTACCCATTGCTATGCTTGTATCCTATAGTTGTCGAAATACTGATTGCGTAATTTTATAATCAATAATGTGGACTTTTCTGTGTTCAATAATCAATGATCCTTGATTATGATATGACATATTCTTGCACATTTGCGTCGTTTTATATACACTCAAGTTTACTAAAAGAATTATGGTTGAATTGACAGCAAATGTCTTTAATACTAGCTTGATAAGTGCATGGTTGGCTCAAACGTAGTGTTCATCATCATGCGTTAGGTAATCCTTGGTAAAACGACAAAAAATTGATATCCTGATTACTATATAATTGATAATCTTAGAGAGGCAATTAGTTGTTTGAGTGTTTTGCACTTATTATAAATGCAAAGATGAGGTTAATGAAGTTCGGCAGTTAGAGGGCGGAATCCATATGTTTGTCTCATTGGTTTTATATTAGGTACTTAGATTATCCATGGCCTACAAAAATTCAGTTCAGATTAAACTATTGATTCGTGATAGCTAAATATTTGTCTATTAAATACATTTAATCTTCGTGCGTAGGTGCAAGGAAATCTTGAACTTGTTGTTTTATCGTATTGTTTTGTCATGTTTCTTGAGATGTTACAGTTTTGACATGTTCGTAGTATGTCAGTTTAGCTAGTACTACTTACTGCTTAAATTGTCGCAAATGAGAATTGGAATGGCCCTTTTAAAAACAAAAGACTTATTGTCGTTAAGAGTATTGAATTTCAAAGAAAAAGTTTACTTCCCTTCAGGTAACCGAAATGCTCTTTGCTGATATAAAAAAAAAGTTAAGCTTATTTTTACTTACCATGCACTATGTACCTACTTATGTTATGTTTAGATATAAAGATAGTTCTAAATGTATTTTTGGATGTAGTGGTGAATCTAGGTGTTAATAAATCAATGATCCAATTATGTTAGCTTAATTATGTAACATCTAGAGGTTTTCACACTTGCTCAGATTAGAACGACGCAGTTATGTGTTGAAGTATACAGGACACAATTTATTACCAAATATATGTCTTATTAAAACGTGGTTTCAATAGAAAATTACGTGAAGATAATATAAATAAGGGTATAAATGATACAAAAATGTGGTAATGGTAATTCATAATTGTAATTGTTCCTTTTCTTACAACATATAACTGCGTCCCTTTAGGCGCCAAGGTCGGTTAACTAAACCTAACGCATTAAGAGCACTCACACATGTACGTACTTTTAGTATAAAGATGAGGTAGTATGCGTCAGAATTTCAATCCCCTGAAACCCTCTAAACTCTAGATTCGATTTTACGTTAGCTCTATTTTTGTCTCTCGATTTGGTCTCGAATGAAGAGGGCCAAGGCAAGCAAGGTTTCGAATTGAATTCTTGTCTGGTCTGGAAATGTATATGGAAACCCTATTTATATACAACACAGATATACTGTGTACGTATTAGTTAACCGACCGTACGGGTTACCATGACAGTTAAAACATTCCGATTACTTACTATACAGTTATACTTGCCAAAAGCTAAATATTGGTAAAAGCAATCTTTTCGATTGGCAATACTGTACTATTCTTCCACATGGTAACCCTGCAGCCATTTGTGAGCTTATGAGTTCCTCTCGGACCATTATACCAAAGAGCTGCCCTACTTAGTAAAAGACGCATGCATGCATGCTATAGAAACATGCATGATTACATTGCAGATATCCTTATTATGGTTTGGCAAAAAAGTTTAGATAAAATGAGGGCGCTATTCGGAATGATATTGGCAAAATGGTCCTATTTTTACCCACAAACTTGGAGGTTGCCGCTTGAGAATAGTTTAGTTCCACTTTAAACTCTTTTGCCAAATCGTGTAGGTCTGCCTATTCCGATTGCTTATTTACAAAAGAGGGCAGAGAGATCCTTTAGCTGATTTCCTATCGTAGTGAAAACCTCACAGACCCCACTGTGATAAGTAGAAACGTTTATTATTATTCCTGTAATGTTGTATCATTTCCCTAACTTGATGAAGCGTTGCATTCAATTCTTGATGTCAAACGTCGAGGAGGCCTCTGACTTCTTTACCTTTCTCTACCCGATGCCTCAATAGCACGGCATGACTTGCATGTATTAGTACTATTTGTTATAAAATTGTTTGTATTAGACGGAGCGAAAGAGCATGCCTGAAGTTACTTTTGAGATCTCGTGTCAATCTTGTAATCGGGTAAGAATTTAAATCGGGTATAACCTTTTCAACGCCATTGACGGATATATCCGCACCACTGGTTCAACGCCAACGACGGATATATCCGTCACGGTTAACAGCGAAAAATAGACCTAAGTATCTATGACGTAAGGTTGAAATTAGCTCTGGTTTTCAGCTGTCGTTGGCGTGTAGATTTCAAATTTAACGGTAATCGTCTGTCGAAGTCAGTGTTGCCACATGTAAATCCTAACTTAATTTAAACAGGCAATTGTCGTAATTTAATTAAATTTTTGTGAATGTAGTTTTTATTCGGTGACGTCAGCATTTATATGAATTGAAATGTATTTAATTTTAAGTGTAGAATCATGCAGGCTGTTGTATATTTTTAAAGTTTTGGTACATAAGCATTTATGTATGGTGTAGAATGGAGCTTTACTCCTGGAATTTAGTCATTAACGCATTCAGCGTCCATGACGCACTTGGTGCGCCATAGATTCGTGGGCGGTGAACGTGTTACGTGACTGCGTTTTCGGTGTTCGGGCGTGTTAGTTGTGCCCGCTTTGAATTTTGAGTACGTGTCAACTAGCTTAAGTATTTTGAGGGTTTAGGCGTAATTAAATTAATTCTTCGATAATTCTAGTTTCCCCAAATAGAGAAAATATCCTATGAATGCGAAGCAGATAAAAAGTTATAGTACATTATATCGCCTGGGCCTGGCACGTTGGATGCTAAGAAAACGGAAACTTATTGTTCGTTTCTATAGTACGATTACTTATGTTTAGCCGCCGGCAAATCTCGGTTTTAGTCTAGATTATAACACAAAACTTCTAGACGACCCTTACATGATTATGAATATAATAGCCGTGGTCGTAGAATACCTAATCCAAATGTTGAGTAGTATACGCAGGTAAACTTGAAGTAATCGTACTATAACTTGAAAGTGAATTTGTGATCGAGCCAGCGTGCTAGAGGGCAGAACCATTAGAGAAATAGAAAATAGTATTATATTCTAAGAGCAAAATCTATCCTATGTAAAATTACAATTTTCATTTTATTTTGTATTATAGATTGCGATCTCTTATTGTAAAAATATATTATGTGGTTGTTTCACACCTGCGGTGCTTTATTAATTAATTTACTATTATGTTGTAATTATTTTACTGTAATTAAGAAATTGTGTCAATTATCATTATTTATGGTTTGTGTATATTATTTATTTTAACATATTTATGTTATCTATTATTTTTAAATTCCCAATAAAGTAGTTTTAGCACAGTTTAATTCCATTCCAGAAATATTAGAGATCTGAAAATATAATTATGTACTTTGATTATAAATCAGGTTGAAGTGGCAAAGATGGTAGATTCCTATTAGTTGTATTGTATCCTTGGTGCATTTGAAAAACGTAAATATTGAAATAGATGATATAGCGAACTGTCATCGAGACTACGGTCGTTTGGAGCCTGAATATAATCAATTTGGGTCGACACCAAAAAAAAGCCTGAAAAAAATTTTACTGCCAAATCAAAAGTTACACTCGAAACATTTCATTAAAGCAAAATGGGTTCAATCTCTAAGTGCCCAACTTTGAGGAATATGTCAATCTCATACCTAAGAAATAATAAAAATAAGTGCTTTCATGGTCGCTTTGCTTCATTCAGCATAATCTTTCGAAGGTATCCGATGACGTAGTTTCGGTGACGGTGAGCTCTCGGTCTAGGTGTAACCTTGCCACTAGTTGCACGGTCGTGATTGCGGAGGCTTCGTTGAAACACGATCTTTGAAGAAAGCTAATTAATTGCGTAAATCTCCCGAATTGGATTGCTTAACCTTTTCAACGCCAACGACGGAAATATCCGCACTACTGGTTCAAAGTCAACGACGGAAATATCCGTCATGGTTGACAGCGTAAAATAAAACAAAGTGTCTCGAGGAAGGTTGACATTAGCTCTAGTTTCTAGCTGTCATTGGCGTATGAGAGACTTTTTGTTTTTGATTTGGCGTTGAAAAGATTAACCTCTCTTATGCTTAGAATCTTCCGCTTGACTGTTTCCATTGAAGCGGAGCGGAGACGAGATGTGGATTACAACCGATGTGATTGGTCAATTCCTACACGGCTCCTCTCCGCTTCTATGGAAAGGCAGCCTAAGACGCACCGAACCATCCTAACATGACCTCACAGTTCAGTTTTATGCCGATTTAAACTGCAAGTATCTTGAAAACCATGCGACTTTTACTGAGGTCATTTTAGGCTGGTTCGGTGTGGGGACGATGCGTAACGCATTTCCACGGGTCAAAAAAGGGCTGGTTCGGTCCGTCTCAGGCTGGTCTACCTTCAGTGTCACTGTGACGTGCGACTTATGGGGCAACCTGTAGTTTCTGCGTACGGTCAGTCAGTCAAGTGAATGCTCGACAAACTGGCCACGACTTTGGGCTTAGCGTGATGCGGGGCGGAGTCTGTCGATGAGCAGTTCATACAATTCAATGTACAGTCAAAAGGCATAAATATCTATAGTCATCGCGTTCAAATATATGTATACACGACCTTATTGTTAGTAGCATAGAGGTGTAGTTATTTATGGCATCTTAGGAATGTATATATATTTATGACTTTCGACTGTACTTGTTTGTTTTTGTTGCCCGCGTTTTACCGCTTATAGCGACAAAGTCGCGGGCAGACAGTTTTATTTTTTCAACGCCATGTTAAATAAAACTTATAAACGCGTTGAAATTGTTAGTAGTCTACTGGTTTCTATAATTTTCTCAAGCGTGCTTCAAAGTTCAGTGTAGACGTGAAAACGGCGTTGTCACGACTCTATGAAGAGACAGGAATGCACAAATTCCGTGTTTATTGTTAATAAAGGCGGAGGCGTTACGTTAAGGCAATTCTATTCTCAGTAATGAGTAAATAAATATTTTAAATGAAATTATTTATTATTGTTTGATTTAAAACTCGCTACCTCTATCCTGCTGCTATAAGGTGCAACACTTTATTTCAGATTTGAATAATGAATAAAAACATTAAAATAAAACTCTTCAAAATAGGAGGCTAGATTATTCTAATCTGAAAAATTATGGGTCGTTTTCAAAAAAAACGTTTTCGTTTACATAGTCGAGGGCTTTAATTGACCTTTTCGACTCATATATCAGCACAGCAGGTTCAACGCCAACGACTTATATATCAGTCCCGGTTGACAGCGCAAATAAGACCTGAGCGTATATAAGCCTTTAACTATGTTTTTTTTTTTTTAAACGACCCTTATAAAGGTGGTTATGAATATAAATAAAACCAAGAATATTATGAATTTTAATTTATTTCACTTCATCATTGTGTTACTTACCATGCTGCTTGAGGCTATAACTGTTGGGGATAGGAATAGGTTGATCGGACTGAAATTGTTCAACTTCGACGAAGCTGCTTCGCCGGTGGTATGGTATGCTGCTCTTATTCTATTTTATTCGAGTCAAGTTTTAGCACAGCCATGCACAGCTAACTAGACTAATTGTCAGATCTTTCAGTTGCTGTTGCAATTTAAGTTTGTTAAAAAGTTCCTCTGATGATTAGTCATTAATTAAAAATTTTAGGTGGGTCTGATTTGTGTAATAGAACTTTGCATTTTGCATTGCGCTGGACGTAATGCTCTATATACCAACCCAACCACCCAAATATTTTAATTTTGAAAAAAAACAACGCGGCACTTTTGGAAATCCTGGACTAAGGTACGACAGTGTATGTGTTTACAGAGCAATGTCAAAACCGGTTCAGTAGTTTTATATTCTAATACCAATTTGTCGGATGTGCTTAGCACATCACTTTCAGCTGACAGAGGCGTGTGGTGTTGAATACTGTAAAACATCGCGGCACAAATACCACGCACCAATAACTGGGTAATTATCAAATTTTGCGCAGAACACTCTGTTACTATTTGTATGGAGCTACCACTCTGTTACCATGCATTATTACAAATATTATATAAATACTAAGCATCTTGTTTCGATTCCAAAAATCAATAGTTACTATCTGTGGTATATAGCCGACTGGAAATCATTCATCATTTCACTCAAATAACCGCAGAAAATGGATAATGTAAACGGAAACTTTTTTTAGGCTGGGCCAATTTTACCTGCACAAAATTTGAAAATGATCCAACTATCAGTTGATTGATTCCATGTGAACATGCAGCATCTACAAAAATGCGAGGCAGTTTCCATGTAGGTACAATAATTAGGAATGGCCATGTACAACCGGTGATTAACCTTTTCAACGCCATTGACTGATATATCCGCACCACTGGTTCAACGACGGATATATCCGTCACGGTTGACAGTGAAAAATATACCAGAGTATCCATGAGTAAATACAAAAGGCGTCACTCACACGCCAATAACAGCTGAGAACCAGAGCTAATTTCGTAAGGTCATCGGCAATCAGGTCTATTTTTCGCCGTCAACCGTGACGGATATATCCGTCACTGGCGTTGAACCAGTGGTGCGGATATATCCGTCAATCGCGTTGAAGAGGTTAATAAGGTCGCTACTTTTTCGAATCGGACTCGCGCAAACCACCGAATCCCACCAGCAACCTCCAAATAAAACGCATCGACACTGTGTCAAGAGTTTAATCCATCATTCACAGCGGTCGTAACTTAGCCTATTTGTCGTCGTCCTTGAAGACCATCGTGCTGTGGCACTTGCCGCAGTAGTGGCGGTCCTCCATGACCGCCATGAACACGCCGGCGCCGCACTGCTCGCCCGTGCACTCGCGCCGCAGCCGGTGGATCTTGCCGTTCTCGTCGACCTGGAGACAAGGCATGGGGTCAGGTTAACTTGTTTAGAATTATAAGTTGTGGGACTAGGTCAATTTGTGTGAGATTGTCCCCTGATATTTATATGTACGTGAGTAAATACCAATTTTCAAGACAATACCTATGCATACAGTAAATTTGGCATATGCAGAATGAATACCCAGGTATTTCACCTAAAAATTGGTTATTTAATCAGGTACATACCCATCTAACCGGTGGGCAGATCGGGTAAATAAATACCGGACAAATTCAAAATATTTATTAAGTAAATAAGTTCCGTCGCCGCCGCCCATCTATATTTCTATCGCTTGCCCAAGTGCCCCCGAAGACTGCAGACTCGGTCGATTAATTTGTGACATTTTGTAAAAATGAATATAGGAGAACCTCAACCACACAATTGTCTGGTAAAAATTACTTGTACTATGGGTATGGCTTGTACTATGGTACCAGGCAACGATATACATACTTATGTAAAGAAATACTTAAATATATAGATAACATCCATGACTCAGGAAAAAATGCTCGCGCTCATTACACAAATATTTGCCCATACCGGGATTCGAACCCCGGACCGCTAGCTTCGTAGGCAGGGTTACTACCAACTAGGCTAACCCATTCACAAACCGTCAGCCCCAATCAGTCCCTATTCGTTAAAAAAAACACATAAAGAAATGCCCCGGTTCAAAATAAAGTTACCCTTTGCCTCATTTCTATTCACGACCCTGTTCCTGTCGGAACTTGCCCGTCAGTTCATTCACTGTGTGAACACGTTTATATGCGTGCCTTGGCTAACCCGCATTCCGCGCGAGTCGCGACCTGCCTCCTCTTACTAAGCAGTTTTTTTCTTTTGTACTTGGTATTTTACTGCCTTTTGTCTTTTTTTGTCGAGAGTGTTTATGTTTAAAGACAAATATTTGGGTTCGAGGGTTTAATTATTTATTTAAACTTCTTTGCACAATACAATCAAATGTAAAAAGTACAAATGGCGGACTTAATGCCTAAAGGCATTCTCTAGCAGTACTGAACAGTAGCCATATTTATCGAAAAATTGAATTGAGATTCTCACAACGAGCCTTTTCATTTGATATATCACAACACGATATAGTTCGCAATTTTATTTTTAATGTTCTGATTAACCCCTCAAAAGTGGCCTCCATGTTTAAAATTCATTTATTTACGTTACAGCTTTACGTTGGCTGTGACAGATGGACAGACAAACACATTATAATTACGGAATCTACTTGAGGCTCCTGCTAAATTTGCTAAGTTGTTTTACATAAGGACCATTTTAAACCTTAGGCGGTTAAATTATTGATCGAAATCCTTTATGTGAAAAGAAACAGCGAATTCGGCAGGCGCAGCAACGCATTCGTTATTTGGAAATCACGCGCTACGGTAAATAGACTGCTCGTTGAATTCAACGTCACGTATCGTTACCCTACACGGCTACACTTCGGCAATTTGGCGAAGGTTCGCGTCAGCCTCTTTTTCATTATCATAGAGAAAGTAAGAGAGACCAACACGAACATTCGCCCGAATCGCCATGTGGCCGAATCGGTCGTAGGGTAACAAAGCGTGACGAATAGATAACAAAAATGACGTCAGAATAACGAGTCGCGACTTGTCTGATGGAGTGACTCTGCAATATCGCAATTAGCGTCGTGACGTCAGCACAGTGGTAGCACGATAAAGGCAGTTGTGCCACGCGCGAGGCAATAAAACTTGTGCACAAGATGCGTTTAAAATAATTAGTCATATAGAAATATTTGTCAGGATTTCCGGACGCAAGTTGAAACCTGCTATGCCTACAGCAATCGGCCACGTCGTCGACCTACGCCCACGGACATGGAAAGCATTTAAAAATAGCTTTCTGTAGTTCTCTATAACAACATACAGGTTACTAAAATTACTGAGTGCGGCAGTAAATTAATTATCCCTACTAATATTATAAATGCAAAAGTAACTCTGTCAGTCTGTTACCTTTTCACGCTTAAACCGCTGAACAGATTTAGATGAAATTTGGTTTGGAGTTAGTTTGAGCCCCAGGGCATCCCTCAAGGGGGTGAAAAGGTGGGTGGAAGTTTGTATGGGGAATCAATAATTTCTTAAGTAAGGTATATACAATTTAGTATGAAGATAGTTTCGAGTCCTGGGGAAGGACATAGGATACTTTTAATTCCGGAAAATTGGAGTTCCCGAGGGAGCAGCGATAAACGACTTCTAAGCGGACGGAGTCGAGGGCAATAGCTAGTTTTTACATAAAACTTTTATTGGCATTTTTATGACATTTATTTTCTTCACTCGATTCTTTGTTCGGTCCATACAATATCGTAACGTAGTATTGCATACTTTAAACTGATTATAATTATTTTATCGTTTATAAAAGTACCTGCGTAATGTGTAAAAAGTTTATGAACACAAAACTTGTCTGTTTGAGTTCAAGCTTAATAATTTGTATGAGTTAATACAGCTGAATTCAAATTGTTTTGTAAAGAATCCAAACACTGGACACAAAAAGATTTGCATGGGCAGAAATAAGTGCAGCTCAGTTGGCAGTGTGTTTCAACAGTTTGACATAGATCATCAGCAAGTCTTTCATGGAATCTGTGTTTCATTCAGGGACCGGAGCCGCTAACCATTAAAGGGGTTTTCGATAGGGTACTTTATAGACTTGTTTTTACAAACCGCACCGCTAAGCCTAGATTATCGTCGACTTAGTCCAATGACAGGGCAACAAACGATACAGTTAATTCGACTAAGCGCTAACCCAATCCCAATACCCTATCATCTGTTACCCTTTTTAAACTGAATCGTACGGTTTTAATCTCTATGCGCAAGTGTTTCGACTTATTAGTGCACTACCTAACAATTGAATGGGTAGCGGGCGGCTAGACAGAGATCGCCCGAATGCGTAAAAAAGAGAGGCCATCATTAGGGTAATACCCAGCTAATGCTAAGTGGTTAATTAGTTCAAAGGGGTTCCCCTAACGTTAAATCATAGGGTAACCACATCGATTGGGTAACCAAATGATAGGTTACCCTATCGATAGGGTTAATCAAATGAAGGGGTTTTCCGGTCCCTGCTTTCATTGTACACAAGTACTGACCTTGTAGTATCTGAGCACAGCGAGCTTGACCTTCTTCTTCTTGTGTTTGATCTTCTTGGGCGTGGAGTAATTCTTCTTCTTGCGTTTCTTCGCCCCACCGCGCAGGCGGAGCACCAGGTGGAGTGTGGACTCCTTCTGGATGTTGTAGTCTGACAGCGTGCGGCCATCCTCCAGCTGCTTGCCGGCGAAGATTAGCCTGGGGAGAAGCATATTTAAAATAATACAAAGAGTTACATAGATCTTGAAGATGAAATACATAACTTTAAAATATTCAATAACAACGCCGATTTTAGTATGTAGACACATTCAGCTATGTAAAAGAAACTGTCTGTCTGTATGTTTGTTAAAGTTTCACGGCTAAACCGCTGAATGTCAATGAAAGTTGGTATGAAGACAGTTTGACCCCTGGAGCGGGAAAGGACATAGGATACTTTTTATTCCGAAAATTGGACAGTTCCCGAGGGAGCAGCGATAAACGACTTCTCGGGCATAAACCAGTTTGTAAAAAATAATTAAATGAAGATGCATGTTAAGACTTTCTTCCCTTATCGCTTAATTAAAAAATATTAAATGTGCAGGATTAGAGTAGGTATCAATTGCCTAGATATTTTGACGAGACCGCTAAAACCCTAAATACCTAATTAGCTTATGGTTAGTAAACATTTCATAGGCAACGCTCACCTCTGCTGATCGGGAGGGATTCCCTCTTTGTCCTGGATCTTGGCCTTGACATTCTCGATGGTATCCGAGGGCTCGACCTCAAGGGTGATGGTCTTGCCCGTGAGGGTCTTCACGAAGATCTGCATCTTGGTGTGCCTGACAAAAAAAAATATTTTTTAGAATATATGCATTATCTTACAATTTACTAATATTTATCCTGCATCTTAGGAGGATCCCTATCGCTCATCCCCCCATTTATACTAAATTTAGCAGCGAACTACCAAAGCAGCAGTAGCAGCAGCAGCAGAGAACTACCAAATTTGATAGGGTGAAACTTTACCAACCCAAAAGAGCTATTGCGCTGTAAATACTTTGAAAACTAAAAGAGGATGAATTGACCAATATGCTATTTGGTTTAAGTAAATTTGACTATAATTATATCAACCCCTGAAAAAAAATCCATAAACTTAAGGAGCGAGGGACTCAGTGTGCTAGAATACTTCCACAATGACATGTGGCTTTGGACTTTCCAATTAGATTTTCCCTATGAAGCAGAGGGTCGTGGGTTCGAACCTGGGCTCGCACCTCTTAAGTTTTTCGGAATTTATGTGCGAAATACAATTTGTAAATTTACCATGAGCTTTTCGGTGAAGGAAAACATCGTGAGGAAACCTGCACACACCTGCAAAACAATTTGACGGTGTGTGCGAAGTTCCCAATCCGCACTGGGCCCGCGTGGGAACTATAGCCCAAACCCTCTCATTGTGAGTGGAGGCCTGTGCCCAGCAGTGGGACGTATATAGGCTGGATTATTATTAATTTTTATTATGAATCATTATGTTAACATGATGAATATGATGCAATTGTATTAGCACATAAAAATAGGACTAATATAAACAAAGAACCGTGAATTTTATTTTTGATCCTGTAATAACAATCTATAAAAAAGATTTTACAGAGTTCAATTGGTTACAGAAACGTGACCTCTTTACAAACTTGACAGTGACAGGAGACAATTTGTTGTAGTCAACTACAAAGAGATGTATACACTATTCTACCTTATTACAATGCAATAAGGTGAAAGAGTGGATACATCTCTTTGTAGTTGACTGTACACGAGTTCCTAAATCAAAATAATATAGTTCTAGCATGGCACTGTCAGGTTCATGAAACAAGTGCCTTTCCAGGACTGATAGCAAGTTTACCGCGATTTGTTTGTCGGTAACCCCTCTCTATTTAGTCAGTAACGAAAGAGACGCACTGAGTGACAAGCGAGATTACAAGTGCTAGCCGCTCAGGCTTGTCATACTAACAAGCCTGAAAAGGCATAGGCATTTTGTGGCTAAGAAAAGGCAAAGAGCACAGGCTATCTGATGGTAAGTGGCATCAGAGACCCGTATTTGTAATCACAAAACTAGACACTGTATTCAGACTGAAATCCTGCTAATGTATTACCAACCCTGAGCGTTCAGATGGAATCCCAAGTAGCACAAAATCTGAATAAGGCTGCCTTTCCATAGAAGCGGAGACGAATGGTGTGGAGAGGAGCTGTGTAGGAATCGACTAATCACATTGGTTGTAATCCACATCTCATCTCCGCTTGACTGTTTCCATTGAAGCACAGCGGAGACGAGATGTGGATTACAACTAATGTGATTGGTCGATTCCTACACAGCTCCTCTCCGCACCACTCGTTTCCGCTTCTATGGAGAGGCAACCCAAGAGCTTATACAGCCATTATAACTCTAGTTTCAGCATTTTAAGGGCTGTACAAGCTTTTATATACAGCTTGTGTGCTACTTGGTCTAGGGTATAGAGCCTAGACCAGAACACAACAATGCAAATGCTGCTTAGCAGTGGGTTAATGGAAAAGACTGAGGTAGCAATGAAGGTGGGCACAAGAAACTACCACCAGTTTTTTACAGTATTGCACTCTCGCTGGATATAAAATTAGGAAGACTCAAAGGTCAACTAGTAGATAATGCCATTAGGCATTAAGTTCACCTTTTGTAGTCAAATTAGTATTTTTGTGCAATAAAGATTAAATAAATAAATAAGGTACCTATCTAGTTTTATATTTACTACTAAAATCTCCTGTAATATATCCTACACAAACATGAACTAACATGCCTTAAATTACTCACAAAATGATTCATTAATGACTGGACATTTCATAATGACATGTAAACAAACAGAACTTAACCTCTCCTAGCCAACAGACTGGACCAGTTACATCCAGTTTGCTGTGGAGTGCACAAGTGAAATATTATGGGTAAGTAAATAAAAATAATTCATAGCTTCCCAGTAGGTTTATTAAAAGACATGGACAAATTACAAATAATTAGACTAAGAGCACAGCATTTATGCAACCATCATTCTCTGGATTGTTGGTAACTTGCGCATATTTTCCCCAAACCACTTTACCCGCTTGCGTTACAAGTCCAAGCTCTGAAATGTTTACTTCTAGCACTGTACCCTTCGTGATAACACCGAGGCTAGTGTACATCTGTGAACTAGGGTTCTTCTTAACTCCTATGATTGGCAGGCAGAATGTCGCCTTAAGCTCGGGATGTGTGACATGTGCCTTCTTGAATCGTAATGCCATTGGTCGAATGAATCTCTCAAACTTGGGAGGCTTTCTCGTGAAGTTCTCACCCACAAATGTGACTTTAGTAACCATACGTTTCCAAGCTTTCCTCTTGGTTTTCCCAGACTTTAAGACTTTGAATACTTCAGCATCGGCCTGTGCTCGGACTTTGGGTATTGGCACATCCCATTTGCCAGCTTTCTCTTTGCGTTTCTGTTTGATCATGTTAGATAGCACTTTGGCCCGGGATTGCACATCTCTGTCAAGAAGATAGACAGGGAGCGCTCCTTCAGCAACCTTCTCAGTGTTTTGTTTGACATTTTTCTCTTCATGCGCTTTAATTTTCTTTTTCATTTGAATCTTTTCATTGCGGCGCTCCTTGTTGTAGATCTTAGCCTTGATGCCGCGCAGTTTACGCGCCTTTTCGGCCCGTTTGTGAGGTTCACGCGCCTCGCGCTTTCGTTTCCTTTCCTCATAGTCGAGCCGTCTACCGTAAAGCTTTTGATGGCGTTCAATGTATTCGTTCTGCGGCATTGTGGTTGCTTATTCGGCAACTACAACAAAATTAAGGTCTTATCAAGTTAGAATGAGTAAGCCAACAGTACCAACATAACCTCTTCAACGCAGTGTCACTCTTGAATTAGTGGCTAAATTATGTTCAGGAGTATTATACACTTAAATGTAATATCTCTCTTCCTTATTTGACCAGAATAAGACCAAATACTAACGCAAACAGCAGAATTTCTTGAATCCACGTGTCTACAGCACGAAACACATTTCCCGCGAAGTTTTTGTGAAAATCGTATTTTAACTACAACCGCGCCTACCCAAAACGTTAACGCGTTCGTTTTAAACACAAAATAACGGGTTTAAGAACAGTTAAATGCGATAAATTGCACAAAATTCACAAACTCACCTTAAGCCGACACCATGCCACAAAGAAAGAACTAATGGCAACCGGAAGCTGTCACTCAGTGTTGCTAGTTAATTATATAATCGATTCTGGCGTAATCGTGCCGGTTTACCGGTTTCCAAGCTAAATTATAATTATTCAAAAGGGTCTTCGGTCAAAAAAGAGAATTTAGTTTAAATTTTAAAGTAGTAACAAGTGGAACTACAATATTCTCAAAAGGCAACCACAATATTACGCAACAATTTTCATATAAAAACACATCACATATCATATTATTTTATTTACAACAATTTTAAATTATTTTATTTACCTATAACAGAGATAAATAACACTTGTAGATTTTTCAATTTAAATTAGCGGAAGTATACTGTACTCCAAAAAGGTAGTAAAATTAATAAAATAAAAACTTTGATTTATGACCTTTAAATTTGAATAGCCGGATTATATTCAAACTAAAATAAATATTTTTAAAGCACACAACTAAAACTAAGTTTCAAATTTAAAACTAAACTTACTTGAAATTACTAAAATCAAAGCCTGGCAAAAAAAGTCTAGACAAAAAATGAGACGCTGTTCGAAATAAAATTGGCAACATGATCCTAGGTTTACTTTAACCTGGTGCTGGTTGCCATTTGAAAATATTTCAGTCTCAGCTGGCAGCACGGTTTAGACTTTTTGGCGAGGCTATAAATCTGATTCTAAAAAGTTAATTCATGTTACATTCTTTAAAGTTAGGCCACTTTCTCACTATGTCGTAACGGTTAATTTATCGTTGGACGACTATCGTCTCTAGCTGTTCCCACTAGCCGCTTTTCTAGTTGTTGTTGTCGTCACAGTAAAAAAAAGTCGTGGACGACAATTAATCGTATCGTCCCATAAGTGAACACCTCCATTTAAATATACAAACCGCTATGCATGACTATCTGTTGTTACGACATAGCGGGAACGCGGCCCTATTAGAAAGGAAATGCTTGACCACAGAACTATAACTAAAGCATAGAAGGAGCCAAATAGATAACTGTCATCTTTACACTCCATTCCAATTTGTTTAAGCCCATATAATATCTAAATCGTATTTACTTGGTTTATGTTATAGTACACCTGAAATTAAAATTAAAATCGGCCAAAAAATACGGATAATATAAGCATTTAAAACCTACTAATTAGAGAGAGAGATCCGATATTAACTGTGACGTCAGCGTGCACTACATCCATGTTAAATTCTGTTTTTCTAGAAAGAGATAGAAACAAATCTTTAATGGCTTATATCTTGGTATTCGAAAAGTATTTTTTTCTACTGTTTTTCACATTATTGTCTATTATCAAAACGGCCATTTATCGATGTACCCATGAGAAGTTTATTACACAGGAAAAGACAATACACTGCAACTTAATTGCAACTTGATCTAATACGTCAAACATTTTAAATTAGTAGGGTTTTAGGGCCGAGCTGGCCCCTGTTTTGAACTCGATGTGACATACCGATTTCTGATTCTCTGTCCAATTATCAATCCAGTATAAAATGTATGCAACAGATATACTTTTCAAGTGTGCTATATGAATGAATATTCTACTTGTGTGCTTGACAATTTAATATTGAAACGTACAAAACCGTTAAAACTATGTAGGGCTCGTCACTAAACCATTCGAATTACTCCCGCCCCTCCCACAACCGTTGTTTCACTCACCCCCGCAGTCGCCATTGCTTACAGACGCATACGCGTTAGTTTGATAGTATAGTCAGTACTCTCGATTGAAAATGAATACGACTGCGTCGTATTCGTCAGGTACGTTATTTTCTTTATCAATCCTGTGTTTGTGCATTGTCGTTGAGAGTGATAAGATCCAATCAAGGACGCTATTTGTAGTATAAAGTGGAATACCTACTTGTTTTACTACCAATGCACAGTAGTCACTTAGCTGAAGGCCAAGCATTGGTAAAAAAAAAACGGGAAGCAAAAACCATCAGGCGCTTACATGACTAAAGTGTTTTATTTCAATTTTAATCGTTGAAATGGCTTGTATTCACTGGATAGGTAAGCTTTATCATAATTATTTTCGTTTATAAAATCTTAGTAAGTACCTATTTGTAATTGTGTGTGAAACTTGTTTTAATCTATCTAGTGAAACGTAAACAAAGTACTCTAGTATCTTTCATAACATATACATTACAGGGGCAATCAAATTGTATGTATTGTCAATATTGTAGGTTATGTTTATTGTTTGTGTTAAAAAATTCTTGGACAAGCCTACTTGATACTTGAACAAGCTCAAACTTGAAATAAAATTTAATTTAAGTGCTTATTACTCTGTACTAAATTTAGTCGTCCTAAATGGGGGAGGGGAGTTAAAGCGTCTCACTCCAACATATTGCTGCTTCCCTGTCATCAGTGACTGAATTCAGAATAGTGTAACCACATTAAAACTACTTTACAAATCTATTTTTAAAGAGGAATGTTCATTATTACTTAATTTCTTATTTAATTCTACTATTAACATGAGTTTAGTACTTTAATTTATTCTATTTTAGTTAGCTACATTAATAAAGGGCAAATTTGGTATAAAAGGGATCATTCATAAAGTTTATTCAGCCATTATTTTGAACATTCAAAATGCTTTATTTGTTATGAGATATATATGGAATCTCAATAAAATCATGTTTTATCATCAATATTATGTTTAAAGGAAAAATGTCTAGTTTACAATTTTGAATTAATTTGTGGTATTACAATAATTCTGATTACTTTTGGTGTTATGTAATTAAAAGTAATTTGAAATCAAGAATACTCCAATGCTTTAACTGTGTTTTTTTTTTAATTACCTACATCACGACAATGCAATGCATGTTCCCATAGTACTGTCACCAGCAATAATAAATTGCACTCAAAAATACCTGACTTTAATACCTCTAGTAACAGAGAAATGTCAGGTATTTTCGAGCCTAATGTTGGATAATAGGATATTATTGCTGGTGATTGTACAGCCGAGGACAGAATGATGTTTACACTTTTTCATCTTGTTCCATGGTAATAAGGTCCAAAAGTGTATACATATTTCTGTCCTCTACTGTACTTATCATACCAACAAAAACTAATGAATAATTTCATTTCTAAGGTTGTACTGAGTAATTATGAATATGTGTATTTTATCTGAGTAATAATGGAGTAATCATTTAAATTAGATATTATTCAGATTTTATATTAAACATTATATTGTAAGATCTGAATTCATCTTTTCATTAATTTTTAAAATATTGATACTAAAATAAATAATGTACTGTGTTGAGGTAAATTTAATTAAAATCAATTGAGATTCAATGAGCAAAACAGTAGGAAATTAATAAACAAATTATATTTTTTTTAATTTTTTTTATATTATTACAATAATTACAGTTATCTTTTAACAGCAGGCGAAAACTACACAAAGTTTATCTGCCGCCAATATCACTCAGTTATTTATACTATTATTGTACCTACTTAATACTACTTATGTATAACATTTTTACTACATTTTTACTAGAGCATTTAATGTGAAAAAAACACTTTCTAGTTTACAAATGTAAACTTATTCCTCCATACTGACATAAGACTGGTCTTTATATATATTTCCAGAAAATTCTTGGCTTAACACACCTGGACACAGTCGGCGTGGATCAATAGAGAGCGAGCTCAGCATCCAGGGCAAAGAGACAGGTATGTAACTATCATCACCACATTTTATACACAGATCCTAAAAAGTTGTCAGATAAGTTAAAAAGCTTTGCTGTAACTACGGCAACCAGTCGAGAAGTACATATGTGTCATATTTTGTAAATTAAATTGAATTTAATTTAATTATATTTGTGATAATATATCTCATGCTAAATTTCCCACTATATCCAACAGTACTTGGCATATGTTCGCACAGTTTGTCAAAATATAATTTGTGGTCATGATCCTCAGCAGTGCGGGACCGAGATAGATGATGATACCCAATGGTTGTATATATTGTTTACAGTAAACAAAAATGTTCTCATTTGTTCCCATTTGGAATTACTACAGATGTCTTTCCAAGATGTTCCCAATGGGAACAAAGGAAAAGTACCTCAGAAAATTTATTTGCATTAATTTAAAATGAAAAATGTAGCCAAAGTAAAAGCTTTTTGTCTTTTTTTTTGTTAAAACAGAATTCACAAAAAATATGAGACATTGAATGTCTAAAAAACTTATATTAAAACATGGCCAAGTGACTGATCCCCAGCACAATTCTGCCAATGTCAAGTTAATGTATATTTCTCTTACTAATAAATCAATTCATATCACAAAATATCAAAAATACTCAAAATGGAAAGTCGGTCATCTTTCGATTGGCCTCCAATAAACGCGTCCAGAAAGCAGTCCATCCATTATTATGTAATTTTATAACAACTATGTATAAAGAATTCTTAAGAACTATTAATCACTTCTTTGTTTATTTGCACCTTTTTTGTATGCATGCAATTTCCTAATTTTTAGCATGATTTTCTGTTCTGTTTATATGTTCTGTTGTTTTTTGTTTGGTCTATTGAGTTGACGTGGTGTTTGGTTTATGATTTTGTTGTTCTGACAAATGTTTAACATACCTAAGTATTAATTGCTTGTAGAAATTCAAATTATATTTTTACTTTTAACAGTTATTGTATTTTAAGTCTGTTTACATTATTTTATCAGTAGTTATCTAAGCCTATTAATGTCTTATTAATTCTATTTTAATTATTCACCGGGCGCCTACGTTTTTTTATTGATTACAATAATGTTTTTAATCACTATTTTTTTTTATTAAATTAAGATGTCTAATAATATAATACAATCTTATTAATATACTCTCCAATGTTTTATCATTGCATCTTAAACAATAATTGTCATTTGGATAATTAATTCATACCTACACCTAATTAATTAAAACATCAACTTTATAAAATTAATTTTCACTTTTAATTAGATTTTTACTATTTGCTGGGTATTATTACAAAGTCAGGGAGTTTAGTTTTATTAGTCTCATTTATAAGGAACTCACATTATTTTAAATTTTTTAGTATAATTTTATAATGTTTTGTTTCTGCAGTCTTGAGACAAAATGGATTGTCTGTTGGAATAACAACTGTGTAAACTGTAAACAGAAGTGCTTGCAGTTCACAGGTTTTTTGTTGGTAAACCGTTTAGCGTGTCGGCAATGACTCAGGCACTCCACGTCGCTAATGAAAGACCTGGACTTGTCCAGACTTGTCGACTAATGCAGAAAAGATACTGTCAGTTTGTAATGGCTTTATCAGCCTTTATAAAGAAACAATGACTTGCATTGTTCTTGTATTATCATATAATGAATTACTTTGTTTATTGTGGAATGTGCCTTAAGTACTACTTTTTTTTTCAATACCGAAATGTTTTAATTGCCATTATGAAACGTCGTCAAAGGACATTAATGAGCTTTGATTATCATAATCTCTTTGCTTTTGTACACTATTTCCATTATCTTTTGATTGAGTATTTATTTATGTAAAATATCAGGTTCTTCGCCACGTTTATACTTGCGTTGCGTCTGTTTATAATAATTTGTCCAGAAAGTACTTGGATCAAGTGTTTGAGTCCTGTCTGGTTCCAACTGTAAGTAAGGTTTAAAGGAACATATGTTATGAGTGTTATGACTCAAACCAAATATAGGTATTTATTTATGAATTTAACAAAATAACTGCTGTCTCCTCACATGTAATCGCTTTGTATTTATAATTACATTGAGTAATATCCCAAGTATATATTCCAATTGAAATATACCGAAAAAAGTATCTTATGGCCTTTCCCTGAGGAGAACGCCATCTCTAAACCAAATTTCATCAAAATCGGATCAGCGGTTTATCCGTAAAAGCGTAATAAAAACTTTCACGGCTCGCGTTATTAGTGATCCTTTTGTGTACAAGAAAATGGAATATGTGTTTGAAATCGATAGGTTGGTTAAACACGATAAGATAATATCAGCTTACTTCGATAAATTCGTTTATTATTCTGGGAAAAACTTCATGACATTCATTAAGGTCATATTATTATCTAACAATGACCTTCAGGGCATCTATTCTTAATTTCGCCAAATTCTTTCAGATTATATGCCCAGGACGGCTAGCACAAGCGATCCGCGACTTGCTTGTCGCTCGGATCTTCCTTTCTAACTTGCCTATAACGATAAAGACGCACTAAGTGACAAGCGAGAAAATACAAGATGTGCTAGCCGCTCATTTGGACATAACACTTAACTTTAAGAATGCCAGTATGAACACTAATCAGAATGGTAATATTGTCAGATCATGGCCGAGCCAGCGGTTACTATGGAAACCACCAGAAGACGGATCACAAATCCACATCAATTATTGAAATAAGCTGTCCATTGTCAAAGCTTGCTACTTGAACTTGAGAATGGACTCATTACTTTGGAATTCGGACTATGTTGTTATGATAGTATCCAGCTCCCTTATATGAGACAAGAGAGGGACGATAGTTTGGTAAAACACAATTAGATAATAATTTAAAAAATAATATCAGTAAAAAAAAAACAAGTAAAGAAAAAAAATGAAATGAAATTTAAAAAAAACTATCATTATTGCATAGTCTCTCCAAGAGTATATGTAGTTGGTAAACACCTGCCAACTTATCTGTAAAAGGAAAGGCGAATCCTATATAAATAATTGTAATAAAAATCAAAGGTTATTTTTTTTAACCTGCTGCAGTCATATTAACGTTGCGCACAAATTTAGTCTACTGTACAATACTGCCGTCGGTTGGTGTTTTCATTGTTGTTATTACAAATATGTTGATGGGTTTAAGCATAGCTAATATTTGCACTCTACAAAACAATGCTTCAGATTATTTTCATCTAACTCTAAGGTACATTTTGAGTGCATATAAACAAATCTAGTATTACCTAGTTAATCGGAAATGTTTTGTTATCACTTTTCCAATTAATTCCGCTACTTCAGCTAAATTAGTAGGGCTTATGGTGACTATTCCCATTTGACCCCATATTTATTAAGCCAAATAGAGAACTTTTCCATTTGTATCTTCTGTAACTGGCCTATATTATATCTATGGAATAATTTCAAAATTATTGATGGGCTTAAAATGAAAAAAGTCTTGTTTTTATCATTTGTACCGAAGGCAAAACTGAAGAAATTAAAATTACTGTGGTTTGACAGTCAACCTGCTTGTTCACGATTGAAGATGTTTTTATTATTTTTATGGAAATTGAGAGAAAATCTGTTCCATTAGTACAGATAAAAAGGTGGGATCATATGGGTATGACCCAAATTTATCAGGAAAAGGTTACTAGATTTGTTACTGATTCACAAATTATTATTGGAAACATTTTTCTGTTAACAACCTGTGAGTAGAAGACTTTGTATATATCAATGTTTTTCTTGTAAATTGTGTTTGTTTGTTATGTCACTGTAATAGGTAAGTGTTACAGTAGCAACTAATGCACTTGTGTGTTATTTAAGCATGTTAGATAAAATGTATGTATGTACAATTGAAAAAAAAGAACAAAATGAAATGAATGAAAAAAAAAACGACAGACAGAACACTGAACCTAAAAAAATATTAAAATGAAATGGTGGAAAAAAGTGAACGATTAAAAAAATATAATATAAAAGGCTAAAAATTAAAATATCGAAAAATGACTAAGTATAATATGCTTATGAAGTGAAAAAAAATACATTTGCAACAATAAACTATTATGCATGAATCATTTGTGGCCACAGGACAACTGAAATCAGCAACTAGGGCAGTTCTGGACTGATTATCATATTGGTGCGGGACTGAGGATCATCCGTGCAGCAGGACTGTATTCGCCTTTAGGTTACTTCAGTAGGGCGAAGGTTCTAGAACTGTGGTGTTGTAGGAGCATTGTCTGAAGTGTTGTGGTGTTGTAGATTATGTGCGCGACACGAGCGACACAGATTGCTCGAATGGCGAGAAGGTGGAGTACGAGCCGGTGACGGAGCCCGAGGACGACGGCCCGCTTGACTGGGACTCTTCTGGACAGAGCGATGTAAGACAGCTTACTGCGCTTTTGAGAAGGAAGCGGTTAACGCTAGCGTAAAACAAGAATCATGTGAAAACTCTGTTGAGCCAAGTCGCCTTATGAGAATTGGGGTTTCTGTGTGTTCAGTATTGAATACTTTATACAGGGTGTTTTTTATTCGTCTTAAACATTTTGGGGGTTAAATCAGTAAGTCATACTGATCAACTTTCACTATGGGACCAACCCCGAAATCGCGAAAAAAAATTTGACCATCCCATACATTTTGGCTAGTCAGCTGACGATGTTTTGTATGGGAGGGTCAAATTTTTTTTCGCGATTTCGGGGTTGGTCCCATAGTGAAAGTTGATCAGTATGACTTACTGATTTAACCCTCAAAATGTTTAAGACGAATAAAAAACACCCTGTATAATGTGACGTTACCGCTTCTCTCTTGATTTTTATTACGTACTTATTTCAAGTATAATATCTTTAACTTTTCAATTCAATCGGTATAAGCGTTTTGATTTCGATCGAAATAATTCATTTTACTTTAATTACGTCTAGATTTGATTATAGGATACAGTACACTATAGTACCTACTTCCCAAATGACTAATAAAATTCGCTAATAACGACGTCAATCGGTTCAAAAGTTTCCAAGTACATTTTCCGCTACACACCAATACCGAAAATACTAACTAGAATTTTCTGCAGCGCTTCTTCACAACAGTGATCTCTTATAAAGCCCTTGTTTACACGAAACATGTGAAACTACCTACTTACCTGTTGAATATAGGTTTTAGTTTCCATACTAAACTATCCTCCATCTCTTTATTCCAGAATGAAATAATTACAACGAAGGTGATAGAAGTGTGCGTCGGCGATGACGGTGACTTGGAGTTCGCGGATTCGGAACAGACGGAGTCGGAGGGCAGCGATAGCGAGATGGACCTGTACGACTACTGGGAGTGCGCGCAGTGCAAGGCCGAAAATAACAACCCGCTCTACCGGTACTGCGAGAAGTGCTTTAAGGTTTGTATTCATCTGTTTAGTATACATTGCAATTTCCAATTGGCTATGTCTACACCTGTGCGCTTTCATGTTCAACTTGCGCTTTGCTCTGACGCATGCCTCTGCAACCACAGCGCATGCAATAACGCATGCGCTCAAAGTGGTTTGATATCAGCGGATACCCGTAGCGCACCCTGATCCGTCACCGTTGGGTTGACGTGCAACATTTTGCAAATAAAATGGCGGAAGATAAAGTCAAAACATTGGATTTTATTGAAGATTCCGTGTCACCCTCGTATTGCATGCGCTTGACGCAAGACGAACTGAAAGTTGAAAGCGCTGGTTAAACATGAAAGCGCAAAGGTGTGGACATAGCTATTTTCTGTTAGTCTGGTCCGTAATAAAGGAGGTTATTTTCTAAAACCGCTTGAGTTAAAAAACTATATTCATAAACGCATTCGAAGCCTCTGCATTACATAACACGGTGACACATGTTTTCTAAAGCAAATATCCTTTATTAGCTTTGTAAAGACGTACTGTAATTTTTTTTTACAAAGTGTTATTCATGAATTAAAAGCAAAAATAAGTTTGCTAAAAACAGCGGAAATGCAAAACGTGAGCTAGTATTTTCAAACTGGATTGAAACCTTGATCTACATGTGCTCGTTAAACAGCAAACAATATTTGTAATGAGCAACAGTCTAATTTCTTATTTGTGGAAAAGCATAAAACACTTTAGCTATATTTTTCGACTAGCAGGTGCTTTAAATAAAGTATTGTAGCTTTTGGTCGTTTATGAATAATGTTTTTTGACATATTTTTATACTTAAACCCAAAGCCTTCAAGGTATAGTATAGTGACGCTGAATGCAATGAGTCTTTGGCACTTACCTAGCACCTAAAAAAGTTAACTTTTTGCTAGTTTTACTTTTAAAGTTTTGACATATATTAAATGGGGAGTTATGCAACTTCCGACTTGGTACATGTTTGAGGTGACGGTTAGCAAGCAAGCGTGCATGAAATGTAAACGAATGAAGGCATTACTTTCTACTGAATGATGTAAATATTTTTTTATAATTCCTTTTTTAATATTCATTTGGTGTGACTGATATTTTGTAAGCAGAATTATTGATTCATTTTAAATCAGACATTCGTCTGTCGCCTTTTATTAAATACTGGTTTGAAAGAAAGAAAAGTGATGAGATGAGCATTAGGCATCTGCAGAATATGCCCGATGTGGGAAATATTTAAATAGGAATGTTTCGTAAATTGGAAATATTTCATGTGACATGATGACCAGGGCCCTTAGCCAAGATGCCCATCGCTAAGTAGCGTTTCTATTCGTTTAGTTTTTAAACCAATCTCGCCATTGGTAGATCACGTGACACGAACAGTCACGTGATCTACCAGTGACGCGATTGGTTTAAAAACTAAACGAATAGAAACGCTAGTTAGCGTAATGCATCTTGGCTGGGCCCAGTTCTACGTTTTGTTAAGATTTTTGGAGGTGTGTGTCTGTGTTGTTTCAGCATAAATATTTTCAAAAAGTAGGTAAGTAAGTATTTCACCGCAAAACTACGAGAGCTGTCCAAAAGTGATATATTTATAAATTCTTTTAGAAAATGAAGAAAATCATCAGAAAGTCCTAAAAAAAACTCCAAATCTTGAAACATAATTCATACTTTTTAGTAATTAATGTTTTTTTACAAATTTACAATGGTAATGAATCTCCTTAAACAAAATTATAATCCAATTTTTCTTATCAATTATAAAACAAGACCCAATTCTACCCTAATTCTAAATGAAAGTATATAAAAAGAAATGTCTGTTATGATTAACATTAAATTCTCAAAGATGTATTCGTCTTAAAACTTTGTAATGTGTAGTTTTAACAAGGTTTTTTTTTCAAAAAATCCACCTAATGCATATGTATTAAATATTTTAATCCAATTTTAGGTACGTAAAAACTTCTTCCCGCCGAGACCGAAGCGAAAAAACAAGCGTAACCGGGTATCCAACGTTCCGCGCACTAGCTCGGTCGACTCTGGGGTCGAGTCTGCCTTTAACAGCCAGGAGTCCCAATCCCACAGCTCCCAGAGTCAGCTCTCTGTACTGAGTCAGCCTACTGACCTGAGCCAGCCGACTGAACTGAGCCAGCCAACTGACCTTAACCAGGTGACTGAGCTAAGCCAGTCCACTGACCCAAGTCAACAGGCGGAACTCATTCAGCGCACTGATCCAAACCAATCCCAGACCCAATCGCGTCCAGACGATAACGAAGGTTCATCCTCTACGCAACACGAAAATAATGTGATATTAGGTAGGCGGTTGAAGCGTCGCGCCGAGTCCGCCGATCGCAGCAGCAAGAGAATCAGGATCGACTACTCTGATAGTGATTCGGACTCGGAGCCGCGCCGTAGGAAAGCAAAAAGCGCCGATCCCGAGGTAGCTCCTTTGGTCAAAACTGTAAGCGATCCCGCGCTGACCATTGAGGACTCTGTTAAGCTAACCAAGAAGGCTATTATGAACTCCTTAAAGGAGAAGTTAGACAATGATAATGTGTGTATCATTTGTTATGCGGAGCCGAAGTCGGCGGTGTTCGTTCACGGCAGGATCGCCCACATCTGCTGCTGTTACGAATGCGCGAACAAGGTGTGGCGCAAAGCCAGGAGGTGTCCGCAGTGCAACTGCAAAGTCAGTAACGTCTTAAGGGTATTGTAGGTAAATTTTATTAACGACGACATTTCGAAATCTCGCTTGCTTTAAATGCGGAACTGAAAATATCCTGTCGTGATCAGGTGCTGTCTTTATCTCGAGGAAAGTGTAACATTTCCGTTGCACCGGATTCTGGTTGGGCATTTATTGATCTAGAATTAGCATTGGGTTACAAGATAAGTGGTGATTTTATGCACTAAGTTAAATAAGCATATTTCTTAGTGATTTACCGGATTTTTCAGTATTCTTAGAGTATAATTAAAAAGTAAGTGAATTCTATTCGAAATGTTGTACATATTAATTGCAATTCCAATACGATAGTGATTATTAAGTTTTGTTTGATTCGTTTTTTGTTTTTGTCCTGTGCAAGTTGTGCAGCTTCTTGATTCGCGCTTAGGGCTGTTTTCATTGTACCTTTATCCACATTGGGGACATCTGCAACCCTTCCCAATCGTACCAACTGACAACGAAAAAAATCCAGCAAGTAACCAACGGAGTACAAATGACAACTACAAACCCTATTTGTATTGAGATACATGGGAGCACCTTAAGCATAAGCAAGCAAGCATTTAACACGTATTTGGGTGAATCAACTTTTAAGGTACTTCTTTTCTTTTGCGGCACTAAAATTTTCCTGGTGACTTATGATTAATAATAATTTATGAATATTAAAATCAGACCATCTTTACAGATCCCACATGTTAGACACCTCAAATATTTCTTAATTTTCTAAAAACCCTGGTAACTCAGGGGAAGATGCAAATTTTTCAATCAAAACCTGGGGACAACATCATCCTTCGCGTTACCGATTATATTATTATTTAAAATTATATTATTATTATTTGTCTCATTTTATAAACGTGTAAGCAACGACGATAGCAAATAAATAGTGTTTCTAAAAAAATATAAATTGTGAAACATTTCGAAAAATGGGGAGTAACTTAAAAGTTGATTCACCCAGTTAAACTTTAATCAGGCTTTCTAAATTGTCAAATACAATTACGTGGGGTCAACGGCAAATTAATCGTCGTAAAGTTTATTAGTGATTAAACTAAGGCTGAGTTATAAAACAAGTCGATGTATTCAATAATTATTTTTGTCTTGCCTAAGACTATTATCTGAACGTGTTAAGAAGTGTATTCACGGTGAATTTGAATTAGTATACAGGTGTAATTTTTTTCTTAATACCTAGGCAAAATAAAAGTTAACTACGCTTGAAATTTTAATTCTAAATTAAAAAAAATACATACATTTCGTTTGTTTTATGTAACTCTAAAATTTAAATGTAATTGCCATCGATTAAGCCGCAAACGCACTGAGAGCGGACGCGGCGCGTTCCCATACTAAAAAGTGTGCCGCCAAAAAATTTCTCCTGTATACCAATTAGGTACAGTCACCGTGTATATTTTATATGCCCCCATAAGTAGGAGATTCGATCCGCCGTAGGTATATATTTGTGTGTATATGTTTATATTTGTAGTCGATTTTTTCAACCTTTTAAGAAATTAATTTGGGATAAAAAAATGTAAAAAAATAAGTATCTTAAAATGGTTGATTCATTTGACTATTTTACGGTTTAGTTAGGCTATCCCCATTTTAACCCACCTCTGTAGTGAAACAAAAAATAGTTCTACACTTAAGGGCCCCTTCCCACTTAGCGTCGTCGAGCGTCGGCGTCCCGCGACGCCTGCGGTGGCGGGTAGCGGGCCGCCCCGCTAAGTGGGAAGGGGCCCTAAGTAGGGTCAACGTCAACAGTAGATACTCACTTTTGTACTTTATCGCATTAACATACTTGACAATCTTGTTTGGCATTGTTAACGTGGCTGTATAGCGACAAGGTACAAAAGTGGACTACTTTTTGATGTTGACTTTAAGAGATAATATTTTGTAGTCTTACGACAATGTCTTACGACTACGAAATATCTTGACACTATTATTTCACAATTTTACCCATGTGACTTGGCTACTGAAGTGCTATAAACAGGGGAGGGTACGAATGGGAATAAAGAGTTATTCCCACATGTTAACACCACTTTGTTACTCCAGGTAATAACTGGGATTTTTTATTCCTAGTAGCTACCACCAATTGATTTTAATAGAAAGTCATCATAAACATCTGTTAAAAGTGGTAACTACTGGAAAAAAAAATTTAGTTTACCAGCGTTTACCACTAAAATAATTTTCAGTGGTAACAGGGTGGGAAAACCCAGTTGACACAGTGGTAACAAAGTAGTGGTCACAGGTGTGAATAGCCCGGAATAATGATGGTTTTAGTTTAACAGAGGTAACTCAAACAAGGGATGGTGCTTTTTAGCTTAGCTTAAAACGATGTAGTCAAATTGAGGCGTGAATTCGAATTAGCAGTTAAATAATATGTAAATAAAAGCCACCGAAAGAGTTAATATATTTTCTATATCGATAGGTTAGCGTTTAATTTAGAAGCTTACTAGCTTACAATGGTTGTATTTCATTTTAATGCCAAAATTGAGTTCGTTTTAGTTCAAACAACACGTCGACTTTTAGCTTGGAGCTAGGGGATGCGCAAACGGAGTTTAGATATTTACATTTTAATAATAGGTAAGGGGCGTAATGAAAATTCTTAGGGATGGCTCCAGTGTTAATGAATAACTACTTGTTTTCTTATGATTTTATGATCAACTTAAATACCGTAAAATCTGGCAACATTGCCGAAGGATGATAGCTTTGCCACCTGTAGTGTGCTATCACAAATATTTACCATAAAATTGGTAAGTTTTCAAGTTTGTACCCATACTGTACGGGTACACTGTTGTCATTCAAGATTATATTTCGTATAAATTTATTCTTGTTTGTACAGCTTTTGATGTAATTTATACACCGGCTAACCGATAAGTTTTTTTATGTATGATTCAAAACCTCGTTACAATAAATAGTTATAAAAGATTGGGTATACTTTTTAACGTGTAGAATAGCATTAGAGCCATTCATATGACTTTTCACCTACTGCGGTAACTTCTGATCTGGTGTTGTTTTTGTACAATTAATCTAAGCGCTTAAAATATTATTTTAACAGTTAATATCCTAAAGTGGTACAGTGCTTGGTCTAAATGTATTGCGGCGTTGCAAAAACATATTAATAATTTTGCAAGATTTCTACAATAGTGGTTTACTTACTGATACGCTTATTATTTTGAAAATAAAATGGTATCCACTGTTAACGCTCACTGGTTTAATGCACTAACTACATATCATGGGTAAATGATAAATATAAAGCGTTAGATATAATATGACGCTCTCGTGACTCCAATATTAATTATTTAAGAGCTTTATGTCCATGTAAAGTATTTTTTATAACGCTCGTCATTTATTATGCGAACTACAGTCACTAGCCGAGTGCATTGCTAGGAATATGTATGTATATAACGTTTTTGCTGCAAATTTGAATACTAGGTCAGAGTTACCGCTATTTTGTATATTAATTCGTCATATCATAAGTCTTAACTATCTCCATTTAGAGGTAAAAGTGTTTAACGGATATTTTGTTAAATAATTCAGATTATATTTTAGGTTAGAAAACTTTCACTTTTCCCACTATCCCACCATCTTTCCTACCGCATAGAGCGTTTATTTTTTCTTGTTAAATTGAGATTTCTGTTGCGAAAAATTTATTGAACTAGAGCTATTTAAAATGTAAAATTAGATCTCTAATTTTAAATGTATATAATATAATAGATTTAAAAAAATTGTGCCTAGGCTCGGTTAACCGAGTTTTTACGAAAAAAGAAAACAAAACAAAAAACGAGAATAAGTGAAAATTAATTAAAGTTTTTTTCAGGATATCGGTTTTTATTTACTTAACCCTTTCGCTTTATTTTTTACTTAGTAGGTAAGTAACAATTTGGGGTATCTAGAAGTGAAATTTTGATTCCTGTCTAAGGCTGTGTTCACATTAGGCGAACAGTGAGCGGCTGACTGTTTGCCTTCCTATGTTTTAAATGGTGTGCGCGTACTGTTGTGGTGCTTCGCTTCGCTTGCCGATTCATTCAGTGAGCAGCCGATTCGCAGCGAAATTACGCGCCCAATTTGCTTCCAGTCGGCGGCGAAGTACGCTCACTAGGCAACGTGCCTACGCACCTTCTTTGTCAAGAGTTCGCCAGCGTTCCGCGGCTAATTTGCTGCAGTTCGCCATTCACTCAATATCGAGTTTGCGACCGCGCGGACGTGACGGAGTGGCGCGTCAGTCAGCGAACAGTCAAGCTTTCGGCACACCAAACGCGTGTCAGGCGCGTCGCGTGGCGTGAGCGACGCAGCATCCGGCACACCGCAGACAGGCGGCAGCTTCAACGCGTTTCGAACGCGTGCCAGCGCTGCGCACGCCTCGCGGCTGCGTTTGGTGTGACTTGCTGCGCGGCGCGCGCGTACCCCCACCACGCGTTTGTAAAAAAATACAACGACTAGTACCCGCGCCGACGCCGCGCTGATGCGACGCGTGCCAGCGCGCGCGACGCGCCTGCTTCGCGCACGCCACGCGACGCGCTGCCAGAGTTGTCTGCGGCGCGTCGCGTGCGCGAAGCAGCTCGAACGCGTGCCCTGCGCAGGGACGCGTTACTTTTTAACCGACTTCAAAAAAAAAAGGAGGTTCTCAGTTTGACCTGTATGTTTGTATGTATGTTTGTCCACGATTATCTCGCGTTTGGCTGAACCGATTTAGATGCGGTTTTCAGCAAAGTATTTGTTACATTCTGGAGAAGGTTTTGGTATACAAGAATAATGGATACCACGTGACGTCATCCGCATGGATCCGTTATTAAGCGATATATTAGTTTAACTCGACCGATTTTATGTTGACGCGATTTTTTTAGTGATAGTTATACTCGTATCACTAAAAAGGCGAAAAAATTTTTTTAATAAAAAATAGAACCGTCTTCAAAAAAAACCCACTAAACAAGACTAAATAATGACCGGCTTCCTAGGAATTGCCTATTTGATGGGTGCCTAATAGGTACATGGAATATATCGAAGTCGGTGGCAAGAATCATGTGACATTGCTATTGTGTAAACCTACTTGACACCGACTTCGATCTATTCCATGTACCTATTAGGCACCCATCAAATAGGCAATTCCTAGGAAGCCGGTCATTATTTAGTCTTGTTTAGTGGGTTTTTTTTGAAGACGGTTCTATTTTTTATTAAAAAATTTTTTTTGGTGTGCTGGGTTCAATTTGATTTGTTGTTTTACAACATGCGCGGGCCCGCGTTCAAAGCGCGACGCGCCTGACACGCGTTTGGTGTGCCGAAAGCTTCAGTCGCTCACTGTTCGCCTAATGTGAACACATTGCGTAGGTTTACCAGCTTAATAGTATTTTGAATCCACGACGACACGCCCAGGCCACTCAAACTAGCGTTGCACGGTTGCGTCAATGTACATAACATCTAGTAGTGGGGCGTGCCAATGTGGATTGAAACCACTCTAACTGATATAAATACCGTACCTGGGGAATTAACAAAAAAATAGCATACGATTCACTTTTTCTTCAGATTTAGGAAAAAGATGTATGGAATTGTCCGTTTTGTTACCTAAATCCAACATCACATCAGTCATCAGTCATTTCTTGGTAACAAAACGGACAATTCCGTACATCTTTTTGGGGACATTATCAGGAATTGTATTTCTCTTGTTCAGAATGGTGGTCCCGACCAACGCGCAATTTTTTTCCCAAATCTGAAGAAAAAGCGAATCGTATATTAGATTGAAAGTACTATCATGTCCATTACTAGTATTACTACATTACATAAATTACATTAGGCCTGAAACTTGCGTGAATCGCATCTATCAGCGACGATTCGCATTTTTGTCTATAGCAAATGGCTGTTTTGTATGAAGATGCGTACGCATCAATCAGTAGGTAATGATGATGAATAATTATTTTTTCTTTTCGGTTAGGTAAATTATCAAAAAGTATTGGACTCGTATTTATTTATTTTTTCACATGATCAAAAAAAAATTACGGATATATTGAATTGAAATGTCGCATGACGTAACATCTCAATATAATTTTTACATAGAAGTGATGTCACGAGCCCCCACTCCCGAACTTATACGCGCTTTATTTTTGTAATTTTTTGTTTGATTGACAAAAGAAAAAATACGTGTCCAATATTTTTTGATAATCTAACTGACGGGCTAAGTAGAATTTTGTTTTCTTTGCCCAGTCATCATCCCTATTCTGCTTAAGCATGCACGCATCTCCATACAAAACAGCCATAGAAGCCATGACAAAATGCGAATCGGTGCTGATAGATATGAGTCGGAAGCTGCCAAAATATCGTAATTACCTGTAATTTTTAGGGTTCCATACCCTAAGGGTGCCTAACGGAACCCTATTACTAAGCCTACAACTGCGTGTGCTACACGGTTTTAAACCAAGTGACCTTGGTAGAAGCGAGCTGCTGCGCGGTTTCAGATAAGCCCCTTTATTTGACATCTGCCAAGGGCGTTTAAAGGTCATGCTAAATTTCTTTCGGCGCGCATGATGCACATGTGCTTCATGGGATTGCGGGTCCTTGAGCGCGCATGATGCACATGTGCTTCATCACAAATGTTCATGAAAATGTACTATTTTGCCCAAAAATTAAGTAGTTTTTCGTTGATTTAGATTAATAGGTAAGTTAATATTGTAATGTCATAAATATATTTTGTTTATTCCCGGGTATAAACAGAAAAATATTACTTTGAAATTTGACTATCATTATTTATCTGTATTTGGTTAAAAGTTGTCTTCTTTATTTGACAAACCGAAAGTGTAGGCCTCAAAGTTCTTTTTCATATAAATAAATAAACTTTATATTCATATTTTCATTTTAAAATGCCATGATAACCACGGTGCTTCATTGCGCCGAAGCGTACTGCATTTATTTTTAAAACAACTGGTTTAAAACCGTGTAGAACGCGCATACGCTGTCCGTCCGTCCGTCCTATAGTATAGAGGGTGCGGTTTTGGTGTACCTACCTATTAATTCAGACTAGCGTAAGTATGAGTACCCATGTGGACATGCAGACTACTGTACCCTAATATTAACTAGCATTCATATGCTTTTCAGTTGTATCTCATAGGTATAAGTAATGGCACCTAGGGTACTATGTAGGTACCTAATTAGGCCGTAACTCCTCGGGGCTCCGCACCCCAACTGTGCCAAATCCCTACTATTATAAATGCGAAAGTAGGTAACTCTTGTCTGTCTGTTACCTCTTCACGTTTAAACCGATTTAGATGGAATTTGGTATGGTGATAGTTTGAGTCCCGAGAAAGGATATAAAGGATAGTTTTCATCCCGGAAAATTTGAGACTTCTCATGGAATACACGATAAACCTGAGGACGGAGTCGCGGGCAAAAGCTAGTTATTAATAAAGTTTGGAAGTTGGACGCCAAATCCCAAAAATTTCCGGCGTTGCAACCAGGAAACGTTGTTAATATGCGGTTTATTTTGCCAAAACACATACAAACAACAGCCGCAACCGATTCCAGAACACAGCATAAATCAAACTAATTGGGAGTCGAGCGTCATCCTCTAAAATAGTCCCTTGAGAAGGAGACACATTGTTAGCCTTTTGAACGCCAAGCTGCGAAACAAAACGCTGCCTACCGGACGCCACAACAAAAACGTACAAGTCGATCTCGAAAAACGTAGTGATTCCAAAACGAAATATCGATACCATAATTGACTCTATGTAATGTATGTGTATTTGAGTATCGGAAAACTTTAACAAATATTTCACTATAATGTTATTACATTTTCATATATTATTAACATTATAAACCCACAATAAAGTATGAAAACACCAAAATGTTCGCACGACATGCACTTTAATTTAGTAACAGAGTCACAACACTACTTGCTTTTTTACGAGGTGATGATGTCACGTATTGACGGCTCTTTCCGACACGGGCGTCACAGGTAATGGAAATTGTAATAATACTAGAGTTGAGAAACTGTGTAAGGCATTAACTTTCATATCGATATCTTTGAGTAAGAATCTTAATAATATTAAAGTCCAAATAAAATTGCGTTTTTTAAGTGTAATGATTTATGATGAACGATGAGTTTTGCCACACATTTCCGTAAAAATGTTGCTCGTCTGAACGTCATAAGAATTGCCCGTATCAATAAACGGGAAAAACCGCGGGAGCAATAGCGGCAACAGTTAAAAGTACCCTGATTATGAGCTCAACTGTTAATAATTATTAGTTTAAACCGCGGTTTTACCTGACCGACCTTTGTTAGCGAATTTTGAGGCAGATTTTGTACAAAGAATAGTGTTATTATTAGTACTTAGTTATGCTGCTCCATAAGCCCCGTAAGTGTGAGCGAGAGATAAAGAAGTTTTATGGCCCTAGAAATTATTTCGTAAAGGTACTAGAATTATTAATAATATAGCATTTTGGTTGGCTGGTCCATTTTCGATTACCTATTGATTTTAAATAAAATGAATTTTCATATGCTTAGTTAATAATATTACATTATATATAATAATATATATATATATATTTAGTTAAAATTTAAAGACTTCCCTCGAAATAATCTATTTCCTTGTTCCGATACAAATTCTGGAATTTCATCGTCGGCGTTATCCACACCTAGTAAAATTCGCAGCAACTCCTTCGTACGATAAGACCCCTCTCACATTTCGTCGGCACTGTACAACACTATTCAAGATGATGTCGCGCCTCTGACGTCACAGATTAGCGTCCACAGCCGACGGGGGCGCATAGGACACTGATAAGCACTTGTTTACGTGAGGTGTGCAAAACCAGTTTGTCGATTGTTATTATTAACTAAATGGAGGACTGTTATTGTACCATTACTGCGTGCAGAGTAAATGGGATACCATTGTTATATAATATTTACGTAATTTATGATAAATTTGGATTATGTAGTTTAATAATTTATCATGGATAAATGACTCTGTAATAGTTATTCTTACACTTTTCCAAACATAAAACGCAGCGGGTGGTCACAACACTATGTGCCGGCTGGAGCCGTCGTTGGCGTAGTAAGCACTGACAATTACTGCATTAAATCAGTCTCACAGAAAGTGGATTTATTCATAATTCTGCTATTATAACCAATGTATTTTAGGTTTAGACTAATATAGACTTGCACAGCAATTATAAAACTCCATCAATTTTCTTGTAAAGTTTTTTATTAAACTTGATTTTGATGTTAAACCGTGTGTCGGCTGTGGCCGTCGTGGCGTCAGTGGCACGACTTTCCGTTGACGGCCAGAGCCGACTGGGGCGTTCAAAAGGTTAGGGGCATAGCTGCATCTCTTTTAGATACTTGGAATGTCAGCGAGGGAAATGGCGAGTCGCACTTGACCGAACGCTCCCCCGTTTTGATTGATTCGGTGATTCACTGCAGGGTTAATCTGACTTAAGTCAAAAGGGTGTATGTTTATTGTGATATACCTAAAGCAGTCTCGACTTACTTTCATCTAATATACGGTCGCAAATGCCTTAGGACGTCCGTAACAATTTCGCCATTCATTTGCAGTATGTTCTATGCTAGGGAGGACATTATTTACGTAGGTTTTAAGGATCTTTGTTATTTCAGATGCTTGTATATAGGTAAGTAATAAGTACTAATTAATAACGGCAAAACTAAGGCCGACTACCTTTTACAATAGGCGAGTTAATTAAGACGCTAATCTAGTCTAGATTTAGCGAGATATACTACTTTATGTGCAAAGGCAACCGCTGGAGCGAAGCCAGACGAGACAGACCTACCTATTCGGTAAATGCTAATACAGTGCAATTTGCGTGTATATACCTGCTTATCTCAGACAAAACTATCAAAGACAGCTTATAGCCTCTCTAGATTTGTAGGTATTTATATGTATTTGTGTGTCTCTACATAAGTAGGTATATTTATCGTTGTCTGCTACCCCGAGCTTAGCATTAGACTAGGTCATTTTGTGTGAGATTCTCCTCTGATGTTTATAGGTAGGTATTTATTTTTTTATACTTATAACAAGTGGCTATATTGATTGAGACCTTTGCCTGAGGAATGAACTTACATCACCCATTTACGCATACCAGTCATTTAAACAAACTTGAATGCTTAGGGCAAATGATTCATCCGTGGCATGAAAAAATAGTGAACATGTGTGTGTATTGTATACCGCTAGCCGCCACCCCCGCGCGGCCGCCTCGACACTTCGCGCGCCAGCACTCAGTACCGATTTGACGTCCGTGCAAGCAAGTGCTTCTTCCGATCACCTCAACCACTGTGAGTAATAATTTATAACAACATTTATTGTTTTTGTTTCATATTAAATATGATTACCTACTAAGTGGAGTTTAAAGGTTAAGTTTTATTTTTTTAGTCTGTGGTTGGAATGCGGTAATTCGTGGATTTTCGTTGTTTTGGGTTGTTAACGGCAGTTTGGCTGTTTATGAGCGCAGCACGAGTCTACCGATTGAGGTGTTTTTAAACATCTGCCAGCCCAGTACAGGGTGCATTGTCTTTGTATTGTCGAGTTGGTGCTTATCGTGTCGCAGACGTGCATTTCCGGCGACGTGACCAGTTTATTAAGATATCTATACGTTAAATGGATTGTGCCCGGTAGCACACCTCCGCCGCGAAACTGTAGTAGCGAAACTCTGGCAACGAAATAAAGTTCAATTTCGTATTAAATATCACGATTCCGCCACAGTTCCCGGTGTGATACCGGCATGTGTAATCTAAGTTTGATGAGGCGCTTCAGGAAAACAACGCCTTCCTCGATTTTCCCTATTCAATCGATATTTTTCCTGGAGCCACTAAAGTACCTACAGTATAAAATGTACATATAGGTATTTATTTACTTAATTAATAGTCTTCTTTATTTATCTTGTCGTTTGTTTTCTTCAAAAAATAATAAAGAGGGTAGTTTAAAAGCAGGAGAACGTCTGTCATAGAACTACGTAACTATCTCAAATACGCGCATAAAAGTTCCGCAAAGTATCATTACTTAAGAGATAAATTGTAACGGTACGATCGTAACTCAAATAGGAGGGTGCGTTGAATAAGGGGACCAGTGTAACATTCAATTGAAACATTAAAAAAGAAAGTCTGTAGTTATAATTCGTCACATTAATTTGTCAGAATGACAGACCTTTGTTGATTCATTGATCATCGTTTTTCACAGCGCGCTGTTAATTTCCAAAATAATGTAAATTAAAGCGGTAAATAACTGGTTTTTACCGTTTCGTTTCGGTTCGTTCGCGATGCGATGTATTTAATTATGTTAATAAAATGCAATTAAGCAGCTTCATCGCTGCTTCTAACCGGTGTCATTCAACTTTAAATTAAATCCATAGATAATAACTCAATTGGATTAAGTTTTTCGCCACTGTAGTCTTGTTATTTGAGCCATAAACAATGGTGTATTTAATAACTTTTATCGGCCATAATCTCGAGGGGTAATAAAAGGCCCTTGAAAAGGACAACTGTAGGTTTTGTCCTTGAAATGCGATGTTAATGAACCCAAGTTTCGTATCGGGTGGGTACTAAATATAGACACATGACTAACGCACAACACATGGACACGAGTAATAATCGACCGTTGATGTGGGGAATACAAACCTACAGATTTGTTTAAAAAGGTTTTGGTTGCATTCCGAAACGTTGGAGACGTTAGAAACGACCAGTTATGAGATAAAAATAACTTGTCACTTATGGGTGTTTGTGAGCTTTTTGTAAATATGATCGATTTTAACATATTGCGGTTTTTTCGCGTTTGGTTTAATAATTTACAACTACTATGAGACGGTTGGCACTCAAGTAAATTATTTAAAAGGTTCCCTAAAAAAACTATAGGTATCCTTTTTCGTTTATAAAATTAACTTAATCTTAGGGGCAATATTGTACTCTAAATTACATATATAAAACAAAGTCTGGATAATTACCTGGATAAACATAAAAAATTTTTTTTTTTTTATTCCGGAAAATTTAATAGCGATAAGATTGATAAGCGAAAAATGACTACCACGCGGACGGAGTCGCGGGGAAAAGTTATTAGGTATTGAGATAAATCTTGAAAATAGGAACGGTGTTTAGCAAGAGAAGGAATTACTGACTGCGACTCGTTACGGACGTTATCCATAACGAGATTAAATCTATACCCGACTACGGCGAATTTCCCTAAATCCTGAACTGCAATAAAATTAATTTGACTACTTAACTAGTCTTAAATATAATATATTAAATATATTAATAATATAATACACTAATATTATAAAGAGATTTTGTATGCTTGTAACGAATAAACTCAAAAACTACTGGACCGATTTAAAAAATTGTTTCACCAACATTTAGATTGAAGTTTCAGGGTGGACATAGGCTATATTTTTACTTACGAAAGTACTGACTCTCTGCAGGCGAAGTCGCGGGCGGAAAGCTAGTTTTGTAATATTTTGACAGCTTAACAAAAGATACAGTGCTGATTAAATACGAATCTTTTGTCTTGCGTAATGGTGTATCGTAAATCACGATTACAAAAGAGTTACTCGGCTAAACGGCCGGTTTGGATGACATGTCGACTTTCGCCGCTTTCTCGCTCCATCACAAAAAGTGCAATTAGTGGCTACGCGCTGATACCTCGTTACGTGCCACGGTGTTTATGGGTCTGTGGCATGAGTTGATACCACAGACTACATTTTTTTTTAATTTATAGAGTGGTGTAAATCTCGTTATAATATATTATTATACTCTTTGGTGTAAATTGTTTTTGGATATCATATCTGGGATGCAAGCTGCATGTTGTAATTTAACCTACTTACATGAAATTCTCAAAAATTGGCAATATTGACCTTAGTGGGCAAGTAGGCAAGTGTAGTGACAGCGCGAGTGACATGTTTACATTCTCGCACTGCCCACTTCCCTGCCAAAATGGACTGAGTGTACACAGGGTATAAGTCTGACACTACACTACCCGATCACAAATTGTAGTGATGTGCCGTTGTCAGTTTTCCAAATTCCCGGAATACAGCCACCGGCAATATTGCCGATAATATAGGGAATTTACCGGCAATATTGGCGAGGCCTATTTTTGCCGGCAATATTGAAAATTTTTGAGAATTTCATTTAAGTAGGTCACAGTCCTTAGAAAACTTCTACACCTGGACATCGAGTAGGTCTTATTGGCCACGCTTTACCACGTTTGGTGCCGACGACTCGCCTGACTTATTCAAATGGCATACAATCGCTGCTCGATGGCATTAAAAAAGCTTAAAACCACCTACATTAGTTACTAGTTTAGGCTATTTAAAAATAAAAGGTTAATTTGGTTTACCCGACACCGACACTCGTTTCATAGAAAGTTTTAGGTACTTCGCCGAATTTGCATTTTATCGACAGGCATTTCCACGTGCCGTGCAGGAGTTACCTATGTAACCCATGCTTAAATAACCAGAAAACAATAAGGTTTTAGCAGAAAAAAGCTTTCGATGATCATTTTTTTTTATCTTATCATAGATCATGGTCTGGTTAACTGGAAGAGATCCTTTAAAGGCATAAGTTCGCCATTGTACATGTTAATCCTAAGTTTATGTACGTACATATTTGCTAATTGTTTTGTGCAATAAAGTACATACATGAAATCCTGTGAAACGACACATTCGATGAAATGAGTGTCTGCAAAACAAGGGGATACAGGATAATTCTTAGGGTTCCGTACCCGTAACCCAAATTATTATTATTATTTTTGATGTATCGTAAAAATGGCAAAACATACAAGCGTCAAATTTAGTATGATTATAGAACAGCCCCTATAGAATAACAACAAATACTAAAAACCAGCCAAACGTGTACGGCACCCTCAGTGCGCGAGTCCGACTCGCACTTGCCCGGTTTTAATGACTACGTTGATTCTACGAACCTATTATTTTCCTGTTGACGCACCAGTTCCTCTTAATTTGTTTAAAGGAAGAATCACACTAAACGCTTTGTGAAGCCGCTGAACTAAATACCTTGTGTGATCTTTATAAATCTAGACTTCGAATCATGCGGGGGCGGCTAATGTATTCTACGCAGACAGGACGTTAGATGACGTGCGAGAACGAAACGCAAGATGTTCTGCGTGTGCAAGTAAGGGACAAACTTGCTTCCCGAATAACCGAATCGATTGCCTGAGGGCTGCGACTCGCCCCTAATTCCTAAATGCTAGGGTTGTCTCTTTCAGTTGTAGGATGATATAAAATTGAAATAAAAACGGTTATACGGGTTCGGGTTCCATTTTAGAAGTCTCGGAAAAAGGGAGTTTTCTCCAGATGCGGGATTCAGGTTATAAGACATGCTTTCTTGAATAACTGTAATTGAATAAGATAGTTAAACGATCATCACAGCTTAACGGTATCATAATTGCAGAACAAATGCATAATTTCAAATTTGTGAGTGAAAAATAAATTTAAGTAACATTTCTTAACTTTAAATTAAATATAAATAAATTGTAATTACGGCTCAAGCTGATTAAGAAAAAAGCATATTAAGCAATTGTCAATTAATTTTACACAATATTACTCGTTATGATATAAGTAATAAATTAATGAATCTCTTTAATATTAATAGTTTAATTAAAATTTAAATGAAAATTAAAAAGTTTGGTCAGTAAGTAGGCAACCATGTTGCTGATTCGATATACAAGACCTAGGTACTTAGGTACCCTACGCGTTGGTCTGCGAATCAATAAAGTGTACGCAGGGGAGCCGTGCCTCAGCTGCACCATTCCAATAAAAATAAAACTAGCCAGACGTTTATGGAAGAAAAGTTAACAAGATTAAATAAATAACCTAGATTTATTACAGTCAAACTTGAATCTAATGCTCATGAGAATTCATTACAGTCGTACATAATTAAAATTAAAACCATAAAAAATGTAGTTTTTAATTAGTCTAGTGCATACTGTGAGGAATAGACAAAAATGCGCGCAACGCAACTTTTTATAATTTCTTAATTGCAGATGTTCGCGACGCTCCATAAAATTTGACGTTAGTCTAGCGTGAGGTCGTTGACTTGCAGAGTGGTTCTGGTGCGTTACCGAAGTTCGCTATTGATTAGTCACTCGTTATTGCAACTAGAAGTTAAATATTTATCCGTCCTTATATCTAAGTCATAAAGTACTTATTTACCTACTTAGTTATAATGCTTAACATTTATTTATGTACAGTCACACCACGGGATTGTTGAGCCACCATAGAACCCTGTCATAATGACAACGTCAAGTCACTCAAAAGAAATTACGTCAAAATTTACCGTCGACTTTCTGTGAGAGGGTTCTATAGTGGCTCAACAATCCCGTGTTGTGACTGTACATTTGGGTACTTTTTTCATCATAAATTTAAAGCACATCTACACCCAAATTCGTGCATAGGTAGGTGTGCAAGGTTACCATGTTATCATTACCAAATTCCTTCGTATCTCTATTGGAAGTTTAGCCATAACCAAACTTATGTCACGATAACGTCAAATACCTGATATTTAATCTAAACTTTGTCAATAGTAATATTTATCCTAATATGAACCTACGTGCTTCAACGTTGTCACATGACCATGTTGTTTGCAACATTCTTGGAAAATAACATCTAATGTAGGATATAAAGGATCACGGTCATCTTTTATGGTGGTAACCACTAAATATAACCTAGTTCCAATTCCAAGTTCTAATTTTGAATCTCTGCTGTCATGTCATCTCATCAGTACTCTCACTGACACCTCGGCTCGGACACTTTTAGGGCCGTATTAATAAACTCATCTCAACTGTGATCTCCGTCTCAAGATATGTCAAATTAAACGTCAATCCATAGAAAACTGTCATTTTTGACGCATCTTGTGACGGGGATCAGAGTTGAGATGAGTTTATTAATACGGCCCTTAAAGAGGTTCTACCAAGAGTTTATGATTTTCATGTGATCTTGTAACTAATCAATTAACTTTAACGGTCTCTGATCTTGATTAAATTATAAAATCGGAAGTTATAATTTTATATGATTCCTATCTAAAAATTACTAAGAAAATATTTTAAATGGAAATTAACGAGCATTAGTTAATAAGGTAAACTAAGAGCTGTTCCTCGGGCATGATCATTCGTTTCTCGTCAAAAATCGCGGCTCATCAAATGTTTTAACGATTTCTCTGTTAACATAAACGTTGTCTTTGAAATAAAGGCGTTTACTCGTTGTACAAATTGTGACACAACATGAATTCTGCAGTACTCGGACTTAAATAGGTGCATCCAAAGAGAACATAACACTACGTTGGTGCATCAGTGCATCATGTTTTAAACATATCGTATTCATGTTCGGTATCGCAGATGGAGTCGCGGACAAGCCCAAGGCTGTCACCGTTGATTCGTTTACAAAGCCCGTTACGATACTATCGAGAACTAGTATTTGTTATGGCGAAAACAAAGTTAATCTGCGTTTAGTTTTGCGAACAACCAAATAAACTAGGTAATGAATACAATAACTTTTATATTAAGAGGATTCGGAAGCGACGCTGTAATCGTTCCATACAAATTTTGCTCCGGGCGATAACGTTCCTCACCCCCTAAATCAAGTTCGATTTCCACGATTTTTGAATATGTTGCAGTTATTATGAAAAACTAGGTTTGAAAGTTTTATTTTTCTTCCTTTGTTTTTTTTTTCAATAAATATTTTCTTGGAAAGAAAAACGTACAGTCTACATCAGTACTTCCAGTTTCTTGATTTTTGTTTATCTATTGCTATTTGTTTTTCTATTATCACACGAGTGACAAATATACTGTCAGCTGCGAGTGTAAGCGTGATAACGATAGCCACCCGAATGTTGTAAGTAGGTGGAAGTACTGTACAGACCTAGTTTTTCATAATATCTACAACATATTCAAAAATCGGATTAGGTTTAAGGGGAGAGAAACGTTTGTATGGCCATTTTCAGCATCACAATACTCATACCCCCTTACTAATAAACGTTGAGTAACGGCTGAGTAGTTATACAATGCTTTGTCCTTATCTGTCGAATTCAAATGTCAGAATGACAGATAAGGACAAAGCATTGTATAACTACTCAGCCGTTACTCAACGTTTATTAGTAAGGGGGTTATAATATAAGGGTTTATTAGACGATCACGTTGTTATACAGCTAGGCACACTCCCGGATCAATACAATACAAACCCATAGACGTCATCGCCATTTTTACCCAAATCCATTGTGACGTCTAGGCAAAGGCATTACTTTTTGCAGCCAAAGTCAAATGTAGATTGTGTCGTACAGACATAATTTGATTAATCACCCGGATTGAATTTTAATACTATCTTGACCGGTATAATTTCTTGAGTAATATTTTCTTTGTACAATGACGACGGCGTGCCTTATCTCATAGTTAGGGTTAGAATTTTATTTTAGTCACAGCGTAACGACATTTTTATCTCAGGTGGCCAGTTGGTATGCGTTGGACCACAGTTTAAAGTAGCATCGTTGCGTTTTTAATCGACTTCAAAAAAAGGAAGTTCTTTACTTGTTATATTAGTGGCACCATTGGCATAAACAGAAATTGTGTGCTAAAAAGATCCCATAGCATATTTACTGGCTTTTATGACGCACTTAAAATATCCGTCCCTTTCGCACTAGAGCTAGTTGAAAGAGCTTTTGAAGTTTTATGTAAGCGATTAAACTAAGTATTGTGCTAAGCCCTCAGACTATACATAAACGAAGAAATTTGCTATCTACTTACTTACTTATTTGTTCTGCAATGTTTGAACCTCGTATTGTTTTTTCAAAGAATAAAAATATTTCCGTTGCCATTGTTTTGTTTGTAAATAATATCAAAATAATATACAACTACAACACATATATAACACAGCTAAAAAGGGATTAATGTGATAAATAATATAGGAAACTCATTTGTTCTGTTGTTTGCAGCAACTTATCGGACGTTACCAATCTCTTAGTCATAGCTTGACAAATATAATTTCCTTTCCGATTGATTCCGATTGATAAGAAATTACTAGAATCAATGAGAAACGATAAGGCGGTCTTTCGTTTTATCTAAAGTCAACTGCAGTTTTTTGTAATGTGAAATGTGAACAACCTGTGGGGAATTTCCGACAGTGTTTTGCAAATATACACCACGTATTTTTAGTTTGCTATGTTTCCTACATGTTTCCGACTCGTTTCTATCTGTTTTACATGTTAAAACCCAGACACATAGGCGGGAATTAAATTTGGAGAGGATGACGTGTGCGGTACATTGGAAAAAAAGTAGATTTGAATGCTAAGAAATGTTAGCTGCGAGTCATATTATAAATGCGTAAACGCGTCAGTTGATTGATTCTTATTTAAGTTGAGAGTTATAGAATTAATGATGTGCCGTTGCCGGCAGTAATGCCCAGACTGAGAACATTGCCGTCAACGTTGCCGGTAATTGCCGGCATAAACAGCCTCAGCAATATTGCCGATAAATTGCCTATGTTACCGGCAATATTGCCGGTGGCTGTATTCCGGGAATTTGGGAAACTGGCAACGGCACATCACTATTAGGATACTTCTTTTTATTGAATACTAGATAGAACTGAAACAAATTCGCTGACAAAAACTAGTAAATAACCAATAAACAATCCACAACGTTTTTTAACTTCCGACATTATAAGTTTAGCTATTTTCTCTTTTGTTTCGGATCATATGCATGCATACCATAACGATTGGTCCTTCGAGCCGCATTTCAACCGAAACAGAAAATTAGGCAATCTCCACGGTGCAGGTTAAATTGAGTTCCTTATAAGGCTCAACCTACTTCGTTCGAGTGATTGCACACTCCTTGTTCGGAACTCGACGCGTGAAGGCGACCCGCTGTCCAGGGTTAGAACGCAGATGTCACGATCCTTGCAACAGGAATGCTAGATATAAATAGGGGCAAGGTCAGGGTCGACTTGCGGCTAGCGGTCGCGCGAATAGATTGTATGTATTTGATCCTTACAAGTATGTCTCATTTACATCAATGTAGGAACAATACGAGCCTTAAATAGGTATTGTTTACAATTTACATGCTAACCAGTCGAGTAAGTGTGTTTGAGGTTGCATTTTACATGATACTTAATGTTGGGTATATAAAACGAATGTTGTCGTGGATTGATAAATACAAATAATAATGTATAATTATAAATCAAGCAATGTTTTCCAATAAAATCATATGCAAGCTAATTTGTTACACGATTTAATACCCATTAATTGACGCTTCGTGGTTTGGCGTCAAGTAATGAACGTTGTAAATCAGCAAAAACGGTACACGAGGCCACCGATCTGCTTACGGTGAAATTTTAATAACTTTAAAACTTTCTACGGTGTCGGCCGCGGCATGACTCACCGGTTCACTGTCCCCGCTCGACGAGACTATATCGATCCCTGATTTTTTACCATTGTTATTTAATCACGAGAAGAGTACCTACGCAGTGAAAGTAAAAAATTGATCAAATAAATTCCTTGCTTTTGAAAATCGAATCTGGCTTTGTAGCGTTTATGGAGACAGTTACAAACATGGTCCGTGCTCTATGGCTTGGTATTTTTGGCGCCAAGCAGCAAATATGTATAAAATGACAACACGATATCATCTAAAAAATATCATTGTAGTCTGAAGCCGTGTGGGGTTGCGCGAGTGGTACAGTATCTCTGTGACTTAGTTTACTTATTCACGCACTGTTGAGCAGCCACGATGAAATGCAAGTCTTTCTAAGATGGTATCGCGGCCATTTTGTTTTATATGTCACCATATGGCGGCGTAGTCTGTAACCGTATTCTGGGGAGGTTTATATCACAAAACAGTTGCGTACTTGCCTTTTAAGGCATTGAGTGACATGACCGTTAAAGATGGAGTAATCTACAATGGTGCGTTGATTTGGGCGACAGATGGTCAGAATTTGTATGATGGAATGAAATTTGACCTGCCAAGCGAGCCACAAACTTCTAGATGTAACTGCTATAATGAAACTTCTGAAAGGTTAAGAAGATATTTTGGTATTTTGATTTTTAATGAGTCAGGCAGGTTGTAGTCCTTTTAAATTATGAAAGTGATTTGTATTCGGAGTATCGATGATTCAAAAAAATAATGACTCACCCATAACGTTTCTCAGTAACGGTTGAAATGTGTCACTTTTCATCCTTTGTCCGAATTAACCATGCATTGCATGCCACAACACAAAAACTCATTCGAAAACAAGAGTCGTAATGGTTGTCAGATGTTTAAAAATAGTAGTTCGCCCAGAACCCTTCCCCCTTTTTTATTATTTTTAAACGAATTTTAGCGGAAGTTATTTTTTTCGTTGGATTAGGCGAATGGCGTGATGATCCATACGTTTCCGATTGGCGTTTAAAAATTGGAAAGTGTTAATGCAAATGAATTTTTTGCACTATTACAGGCGATGCAACCAAAATTACACGCGTTAAATTAATGTTAATTTAATTATTTGAAGACACGCGACTGGCAGACATTACGTAGTTTACTCTTACGGTCAGCATCATAAAATTACTTTTGGGTATTTTGTCGGTTAAAACGACGGTCGTCTGTCGGCAGTTAACACGAGGCACTGTAGGTACTATAAATATTATAAGTAAGTAGTTTTTTAAATCCACTACGCCCCGCCCCACTACTTCATTTTTCATACATTGATGCAAACCGTACAACATCAATTTGACTGGCACGGCGTGCCGTCGTCAATTGAAAATACTTTAGCTATTAATGATGCCTGGCGATTTACATAAAGGAAAGGTTCTGAGGTTGTTTTTATTACCTACACATTATACGCTAACGATCTTAGATGCACTGTCATAAACAAAATCGTTAATCGATCAAATATTTGAATACTAGTCTTATTATACTTTCAATACTGGGCTCCTCAATTTTAATACGAAAAGAGCTCCAAATCGAGTTGGTGGCGGTGAACGTGTTTATTTGACGCTGCGCGTCGGGCGGTGCAGAGCGAGCCATGTGAGACGAGATACCGACCGAGAAGTAACTGTCTGCTGCAGGGTTGCCAGGGCCTACTTAACCTCATAATTTAAAAACCGTACCCGCTTTCGTTTTTTGAAATGAAAAGTACACGTGAAAATAGAGAGCTTGCTAGAGGACTAGAAAACTAGACGACTTTCAATGGAATGAGACAGAAAAAAAAGTATTCTTCTAAGTAAGGTTCATGGTGGCACTTGGTTTTATTCGTCTAATATTTCCGTTGCAACTCTTATTCATTTGGCATGTCTTTGGTACTGTGAAGGTTCGCTATGTGAAGCGTACTGGCTGCATCAAAAGTGGACGGTATTTGAAATTTTAATTAAAGTTTTATTAAGTTTAATGTCGATTCAGTTTGATAAAGTTAGTCAGTTATCGATCGGTTATGAATGTGTGGCCTCATAGAAAGTATTTGTGTTCATTGGAAATAAAAGTATAATAAACCCCGTACCTACCTGCGCTTATCTACGAGCTACGACAGTACTATGTACCTATATCCTAATTTTCATTGCACTAAACATCCCGGGTAGAGATGGGTGGCGCTGGTACCCATCTGCCCACAGAAGTTGATGGTATGTACCCGATCAAATACTACATTTTTGTGGTTATCTGGGTACACGCCCTTTATATAGCAACTTGGTTTACTCGGTAAAATTGGGTATTTACTCAGCTTCATACCTTCAACTCGATGGGTAGATTGGATAAAAACCTACCCGCCGCCTATCATTCCTGCGCAGAAAATGACAGCAACAATGATGTATTGATGTCGGCTGTACACACTCCTCGAGACACTGCTTTTGTCTCGTCTCGCTCTTTTTCGTCTCGTTTCGACGTGTCTCCGATCGCAGTCGGTCTTTTTCGGCGAGACTCGGCGAGAGGTTCTCCACGAGTGTGTACTGCCGACATGACAACTCAACGACCATAATAAAAATTTTAACAATCTTAGCAAGAACTTAGTGACAACCCTAGCCTACTTCTTATTGATCTGGGTTCTATTCCATTGTCTAGCCTACTTTTTTTGTTTATAATAAATTAGATTCCATTTTACCACTTTCTTTACTAGACTGTACAATCTACGAGCAACAAATTTTTGGTCATAATATCTTAATTGTTAAACATGACCCCTAATTCTTGAGCAGTCGGGTAAAAACAGGTGTAATTTATCGTAATCTAATCCTTACACACTTATATATAAATATGCAATGTCTCCTCGCGTTGTTTTTACGACATCATTAATAGATTATTCATTTCGAAAAACTCATTGAATTCATAACAAGAGGACAGCTGCGGTATCATAAGTAGGTTTTTTTTTATTGAATTGGTATTGATTTCTCACCGCAGTGTTTTTGTGCTGAGGTCGAGAATTCCAAAAGCAATACGCGATCAAAACAAGTTGGAATCAGATCATCGATGTTCAAATATTTGAAATAACTCGACCTGTTTTAGCGTCGCCTGCATAGATATGCCGTTTAGTCGCTGGATAGATAGCCTATTTCTTTTAAAAGTCGAATTAACTACCAGCCGGTATAGAAGAATACCTAATAAGATTTGCTTTTCACCAGATAGCGAGAACAAAACACCAATAGATAAAATAATTTTATTTTCCTAGCCTTACGCGTCCCCGCCAAAAGAAGTCAAACCAGAAAAATGTGTTTATTAACTACCTTGTACGTATCCCGCCCCGTCTCCATTACGATTCGAGAGTTCAGTTATCACACGTACGCGAGCAAAATACGGTCTTCATAGATCGTACGGGATTTTTCAATATAACTCCTTGTAGCGACGATATTAAGAAATAGTTATTGCCCTCACACAGGACGTCCAGTTTAGTCACACGCCTCCGGGTCGACAACAATGGTCGACAAATTTCGTATTCCACGCCCGATAGCCACATGATTTATTGGCGGGAGTGTCTATGGTTAAACTGAAAAGTATTTTTTTTCCTCAAGGCAACATAGGTACAGATTTTCAAGCTGGCAACGATTAGGATTTGTATAAGGGGCTGTGCAATGAAATTTTAATAAAAATTATACGTCTCGTAATTCTTGTGCATTATAGTAACAAGGTAGGGTATTATAGTATTTCTGTGCGTACCTAGTGTTTCTTCTAAATGTTGAAAATATGTCTTTTTTAAGATGCCTATACATATAGCCGCGCAGATTGCATGCAATAAATTGCTTTACTACGAGTATAAAGCTCACTTAAATAAATGTGATGAAAAACAAATGAATTAACTGACTTAATGACTTGTTGTTACGCCCAAAACGGTTTGATTTATTTTTTTATTAAGGAGGTTTGCTTAACATAAACCAGCAATTGTGTAAAATATGAACTTACTTTGTTCGGGTAGTTATTATATCTCGTGATATTGGGCGGAATACAAATGGGGATTAACAAATCTGTATACACAGTTATTTTAGTAATTAGATATGGTCTAAATAACGCCTAAAGCAACACATTAAAAGAACCTCTTGTATTTGGAGATGGCAGCAAGGTGTGTAAGAAAGTAAATTGTCTATGACTCTTCTTAATCGTACCTATCTTCATTGGTGAAAAGTTCTTAAATCAAAAAACTTGTTCTTAAATTGATTGTGTGGCTTTATGTCCAAACTGCCTCTATTTAGTCCTGTTTTGGCTTTTTTAAAGGGCGGTTGGGATACTGGGAGCTATGATGACGGGTATTTGAACATACTAGCGGGTAGGTGGCCGTGTGGGCTCCTTTGGCTTGATCTCTAGCATAGCTGGTCGCGTTTTCGGCGTGCAACGCGAACGTGACCAAAATAGCTAAGAACATCATTGACATTGTTTTTAAAACAGCAAGCAAAGCTTATAGTTCCGTGTCTCCTACGGAGTCCTATCCCTGACACTTTGGTATACGTCCGTCCGTCCGGCTGTCCGTTCGTGTCACGGATCTATCGGATATGACCATAGAGTATTTTTAACTTTGAGTAACTTCTCTAAGCACTGGAACGACAAACGAAATTGTAAGATAGATAGATGCGTTGTTTCTTCCCATATCTAATTTGCTTACAACGCTACTAAGAATACTAAACAAATAGGTAATAAGGCTTACGGTGTTACTAGGTAATAAAGCCAGTGTACAGTTAGACACGTTACACACGTTACATTTTAAAACAATGGTGTACTACCCTGACTATATGACCGATAACCAAGTCCTGAAACAATGGGACTGAGTCATTAGCGATAACAACGTTCATGCCCTTTACTAGACGGTAATTACCGTTCCTCTCGTTACCTGAATTCAGTGATAGACCCTTTTTATGTGGATTTATATAGTTAGGTAATCAAGCAAGATTCACGGATGATTGGTTCGCGCGTACGTTTGTAGATGACTCAGTTATTTCTTTGTGGGACGAGGAACAAAAGCCATTGATTTTGGTCATGACCATTTTAGGTCATTTTGTAAGACGTTGAAAAATTGTGCACGATGGGTTTATCACCAAGGCACGATTTATTAGAGATTTAAAATATTTATCGTGTCGTAAATTGGACCTGTACGAAGCACAGAATTCGAAACTTCGGATGCCACATTCCTTTCACCCCTCATTCTAGACTAAACTAGGAGAAAGTGACAGAGATAAAGTAACTTCGAACGTTGATTTTCAAAGTACTATTGTAAAGCTATACTTACTTGTTGATAAAAAGAGTAAGTTAATCGTAATAAAAAATAGACAACCACCATTTTTTCAAGCCTGTAAAAACCGTTTTGCATATTTTTTTTCTTACAACATACACACATACAACAAAAATAACGAATATTTAGCGATCACATTGTTCAGCTTTTGAGACAGAAAATTTCTCAACTCTGTTACTCTCTTTTTCTATATTTCGCTAGCTAAGTTATTAAAGGCAACATAAGCAAGTTTATCGTCTGTACGTACAGCCTGATCAGAAGAATAAAACCTGGGGGCCACTAATACTCTTTTAAACTGAAGATAGTTCATATTTATTCCGCAATATGGCAAGGGTTTTTTGCGATGGCAAGACAGAGTTGTTTGAATTTTCCACATTTTTGACAGTATTTTCTGTTCCAGAATACACAATGGCCTGCTCAGTCGACGCCCCCTCTCTGAAGGACCTGCCCAAGGTGGCCACCGACCTTAAAAGCCAGCTCGAAGGCTTCAACACCAGCTGCCTGAAGGATGTAGACACCAACGAGAAAATTGTGCTGCCATCTGCCGAAGGTACGGTGAAACATTAGTATATACCGTTTTTATTTTACTTGGCCATACTACAGTATGATATTGATAACCGTGATTACGGCCGCTGTGTCCTTCTACCATCTTATGTTTAATGAAACAGAGGAACTTCGATAATAGATAGAACTCCTATTTTCTTGAACAAAGATCAATCAAAAAAACTATGGGAAATTTAGTTATAATCCGTTACCCGTATTATAGTAGCCTTTATCGCGGTAGATAGTGTTAGTATAGATAAAGCATCCGTCACTCTCACTTATATACCTATATATCGTCAGAAAGTGACACGTTTTATCCACGATTATTCACGTGATAAACGCGACCACAACCACGTTCGACACCGTACCTATTTGTGCCTAATTTATTTTTGAATTGGGAACAGACATAGCACAAGAGAAGCAGCATTCAGCACTTCTTCAAGGTTTAGAACAATTCCAAGCAACTTCACTTAAGAAAACGGAAACCGTTGAAAAAGTAGTTCTTCCAAACGCATTAGGTATCCCAGAGTGACTGTCTGCGATAAACAAATAACATTCCAATAATTACATAGTGCAAAGGCGTGCGCTTTATTTATAACACTTTAACAATTACTTACTGATTCAATTATTTCATTATTTCTCATTTCCATTGAAAGAACTTGATTCTTTCATAATGAAGTATCACAATCAGAATCACTGATTACTTACTCATAATTTCATAAATTTTACCTCATTTCTGCGTTTAGTAAAAATAACACTATAACTGGCTGATTTGATTTTATACTTACACTACAGAATTTTTTAATAACTTTCTTGGTAGCTTTTTGAAAATAACTGAGAAGCCGCGTCCAGCCGCGTCAAGTTCAAATAACTCGATAAACTATAATATTATTGTCTATGTTTTGCAGATGTTGCCACAGAAAAAACTCAAAAGTCCTTGTTTGACGGCATTGAAAAGTTCGATGCGACCAGGCTGAAGCACACGGAAACACAAGAAAAGAACCCGCTTCCCGACAAAGATGGTATGTGATTTTATCATATTTTATGCACCTTTGCATGAGCGCTGAAGTAGCACTTTACTGTCATGCCGCAGTAGTCATGTATTAATTTTAAATTTTGTTTGACGTCAGTATTTTTATATTCTATAAATGCCTTTTTAATTTGACTAGGACTAATACTTAATCTTTTTTTATTGTAACATATTAAAAGTAATATACTTATTTGTTTTTATTTGTATGCATTTGCGCTTTAATTTTATTTTTGCATCGCACCGTTTGCTTAAATCAGTTGTAGCCGCGGAGAAGGCGCACCAGAATCTCCTGGAAGGCGTAGAACACTTCGACAAGGCTCAAATGAAGCACGCCACCACCGAAGAAAAGAACCCCTTACCGCCACAAGAAGGTTCCTGCTTTGTTTATAATTTCTGCTCTCCTGAGTTATTTTTTTCTTAATCAGTTTTTACTCTAGCTTAGATAAGCCACAAAATTGAAAGAATACATTTCAAACATTATTTTGCGCTTGAGTATAAAAAGTAAATAAATATATTTACTGCAACTTTCAAAATTGTGTCTTCAAAATTTCTTCTTATCATGGACAGGTACCTAATGTAACGTGTGATGAAAACGAAACGACTGTGCTGAACACCTGTGTCAATGTAAAACAAACTATAAATATGTGCCTGATATAGTCCAAAATAATCATAACTAACTTTAATAACTTTACAACCACTTTTTTATTAAAATAATAGATTTACAGATTAATAAGAAAAACCTACTTTTCTTGATCGTTGCTATCATGGTTATTATGTACTTGTAAAATACTATTGCTATAGACAGGAGCAAACGCTTCGTCAAACCCGGCTTGGCGCGGCGTGACAGTAGCGTGGCGCGGTCTTAGCGTGAAAATTAACAAAGAGTTGTATGCAGGCCGTCACACATAGTAACGCCCCACGGCGCAGCGTGATTATCACGTCGTATTTGTTTACAAATTTCCAGTGTATTTGTGACCATGGATGTAGAAAAATGTATAGATTGTTTTAGAGAACGTCCAGTTGTTTATGACTTGGGCCATAAAAGCTATAAAAATGTGTTAACTTGGATCGAGATTGCGAGAGAACACGTCGCACGCGACGCGACGTTTTTCTGCATTGTGACTGCCGCTCCGCGCTACTGTCGCGCCGCACCGCGCTGGCTGTTTGACGAAGCCGTTAGTTTGTGGGAATATTTACGCCATTCGTTATAAAATAAGTAATTTGTAATCGTAAAACCTAAAGCTAGTGCCGGTTTGGCCATCGTTCGCTCTTGATTTGGCACGACCAGTTATATAATAGTATCATTTCCTTTCACAGCGATCGAGGCGGAGAAAGAAAAGAACAAGTTCCTGAACGGGATCGAGAACTTCGACCCCACTAAGTTGAAGCACACGGAGACTTGTGAGAAGAACCCGCTGCCCACCAAGGACACGATCGAGCAGGAAAAGACGGCCTGAATGCCATCCACTAACCTCTCGCAACTATATCTCGCTAGTATCGCTCTATTTTAAACGTCGATGTAAGTTAAATAAGTAATAGGCCCGTTCACGCTGTTCTTTTCTAACAGTCTTCCCTTTATGCGTCATTTTTTGGTATTGTAGCCAACAGAGCAATATTTACGGACTTTTTTACGGACTATTGTGGACTGAAGAATGAACGTAAACTGGTCTTATCATTAGATTTTAAGAACCAAAATTTCTATGTCACTTCTTTACAGTATATTTATAAAATAATTGTATTTTATGAGCATTTTATTATTTAATTTATATGGAAGTGAATAATTAAGTATTAATATCAAGTACTGATTTTATTTAAGTCGAGAACGCCGGCGCATTGAGATTTAATTACAGTACCAGATTTGTTTTAAGTTTGCGCGTGTTCTCAGTTTAGTTAAAATATTATTATTTTAAGTACTAATGAAATCCGTGCATCATTATGTGTGTAAAGTGGCTCTGGTCAATAATTATTAGAATTGTAGTTGTCGCGATCGGTTCTAATTTTCAACTTATTTCCCGGTTGATATAATGTTTTAAATGTTTCATTAACTTGGAAATAAGTAAAATATTATTGAAAGTAATAATTGTATTTGCTCAACAGTGTGCGGAATAATATAAAAATATATTATTCCTATTTAAAAAGCAATTGTTTGTTTCAAGTGATACATTTTATAACCTATATACAAAACAATAAATTCATTTCGATTTTATAATATGCTATAACAATAAAACATTTTACCAAAATTTTGTATGTTTATACATACGGTGCTTTTTTAAAATACAAAATAAAACGTGAACTGTTTTTTATTTCACCTCAAAATCACTTCATGCTACTAAATAAAACGAAATTGTCTCGAGGAATTCTAATTTTGATATTGAACTAATAAATATTCGTTTCAACAAATCCTTAATTTCTAATAATATAAATGTAAGGGTGTTGAGATGTCTATATAATTGGATATTTCCTTTTAATCATGCATGAACGGCTGAACGGATTTAGATTAAATCCGGCATAAAGGCAGGTCTCGTTAACATCCTGAATATGCACATGCCGTCCATAAATAAATTACGTCACACGTTAAGGGGAGGGGGGTCAACTGAGTGTGACAGTGTAACAAGGGGTGGGAGGAATTATGAGCTTAGTGACGTCACATTTATTGTAAAAACCTAAAATTTAGGAACTGATGTATTAATTTAATCATTGCTAGATATAAAATTGCAAAATATATGACTTCACCCCAGATCTCACGAATCATGAAATTTGTGTGACGTTCAAAAAAAATTCAAATGACTTAGCGACCGTAAGTATCAGTAATGACTAGAAAATGTGAGAAAGGTGTTCTTGTCTGTTTTGTATTCCTAAAATAAAATTTCATTTGCCTGATCGATAAATACTTGACCGACGGGCGACGATCATCATAATTCAATATTCATAACATGAATAATATTCGAATTTCTCGCTCAGAACAACAGAACTTGTGGAATAATATCCTGATCTGTTTGGATAAAAGTTTTTGTAGCACAGATTTCCGGAATAAAATATTCCCTTTATTCTGGGTAAATTTCTGCTATCGTAACCGGAACCGCAGGAAGTGCAAAAAAAAGAATAGATAATAGATGCGTCAAACTGTCCCTGTCAAAATCGTGTTCGCGGGCCAAAGAGCATAATGCCGGTAGGACACCTCCGCCGCGAAACCGCGAAACTGTGGCAGAATCGTGATATTTAATACGAAATTGAACTTTATTTCGTTGCCAGAGTTTCGCTACTACAGTTCCGCGGCGGAGGTGTGTTACCGGCGTAAGTGCAAGAACAGTGCAATGATTAAGCGCGTTACACACGGAGCTTTAATATATATTTTGGTATATTAATATATATTATAGCAAGGCATATTACGATATATTTTCGTATAGTTTAGGTATATTTTTCATACTATTTGACAGACTCCACACACGCAGCTATAATTTATATTAATATATATTATAGCTGCGTGTGTGGAGTCTGTCAACTAGTGGGGAAAATATATCGTAATATACCGACCTATAATATATATTATAGCTCCGTGTGTGACGCGCCTTATATACACAAGGAGATGCCTTACGCGCAATTTCCTATCCACAAAAGTCTGTTGTTTTTTGGAGGAGACGAGGTAACACACGTATAAACCGCTAACACACAAATACAAAAATTGCTCTTATTCCTATGCACTTACACCACTAAAAACATAAACACTAACTTGAAATCACGCACACAAATTAACAAAATATGTAACCTACACGAAATACAATTACACATGCAAAAAATAGCAACCGAAGACATACATATGTTTGACCTTTTCTTATTCCTTTTCTTATTTATGGCTCTAATAATGAGTTAAAAAGAGAAGTGCATAAAAACTTTCTTTCCTTTTTTTGAAGGACTTCGTCGACAGATTTTTCGAATTTGTTGCGTTTTATAGCACAACAAGGTTTTTTCTCAGAGCTTACTCTCCGAAGACGATTTTGATAATGCGAAATAATCGACTAAATGGGTAGTTTTTATAAACGTGCATGATCATTTGATCTTATATCTCCGCAGAGGGGAAAGTCTGGGTAAGGCCCGTCCTGGTATAAATGGTCTAAGGCAAGTTGCGATATCGCATCGCCAACGCCTAGGACCTTAGAGAAGCTAGTGAATGGTTTAAGCCTAGGACCTTAGGGTGAATGCACGGGCGAAAAAAAATTACTTAACCATTGCCGATTGGTATATAAAAAACGAAAGGAAACGAAACGAAAGAAACGGAAGATAAAAGGGAACAGTGGGTTATTCCTGATTGATCAAAAATATAATATTTATGCGAGGTTTATTACCAAGTGTGAATTGTTTTGGCACTTTGGCAAGCATTGGTAGCGAGCCCACCTGCAAAATGGGTTGTGATTGGGCACTTTATACAAGTGGATCGATTGCCGTCTATGGTTAAATAAAAATGTCTTTTAGTATGGTAACATTATTGCAACAATGCTATTTTGATTTTGCTTCCCGCCGGCCTCTGACGGTTTGCTTTTGGCACGTGCAATTTTCATTCAGTTTTTCTAGAAAAACAAATCCATATTTAGAAATATAGCGTAATTACTGATGCTGACTGTTGGGATAAATCATTTCGGTAAGTGTTTTAAAAATTTCCTTACGTCGCGCGCTCGATTTGTAAATTTGCACGTGTTGTGTATCGTAGACTGCAAAACAACCATTTGCCATTTCCAGTCAATAGCTACGATATGGATTTGAGGAAACCGATTGCACTCTATAATATTTAAGTGCATTTCGAGGATTGCAGGCGTAATTTCTGTTCGAGATAGCGATGTTTGTGTTTTTATCGGTAGCGTCATTTGTTTTTGTTTACCTGCAGATCATTAGCCGTAGATAGAATGTCGCCTTCACCTATACGGTGCCGCGGGCCTTGGAAAATCCATAAGCGCTCGTCAGAGCCTGACCGTTGGTTGGACGAGATGGGGTTTTTCAGAAAGCATACGGCTCGGGATTCTAGTTGCCTGTTCAGGGCCGTCTCTGAAAACATCTTCAACACGCAGCGCTACTTCCATAAAGTGCGGCTTGATTGCGTGCAGTTCATGGCTTCTCAGAGGCATCTGTTTGAAGGGGTAGAATCTTTATTTTGTTTATCTATTTTAATGTTCGACTCTGATGCTTACCCTAATTTGAGTATTTTATGTTGTAGTCCTTAACTTGTCCTTTCGAAAACTATCTCAAAGAGATGTCCAACCCTTCAGAGTGGGGTGGGCTTATTGAAATATCTGCTATGAGCCATTTGTATAGGTAAGACCTGTTTATTTCTTTCGACTACCTTCAATTGATTTTTGTGTCTACCTACAGATTTAAAGCATTCTTGCCATGTTCATTCCAGACGCGATTTCGTAATTTTCGAAGCTAATAAAGGTCCACAAACAAAGATTTGCAATGGTTATGGAGACACCATTTTCTTGTTCTATTCACCTGACACCAAACACTTTGATGTGGTGTACACTAAAGAATTCATTAACACATCATCATTTTGCCAATGTAAGTTATTTCATTTTTGTTACTCCCTAAGATTTTTTATAAATTGTTACTTTGAATATTATTTGAATTTACATATGTTTTTATTATTTTTGTGTATTAATATTATTTTAAAACCTTAATGACCCCTCTTATAGCATTGGTCTATGAAATATTGTATGATGGAGTTTACCAACTGAAGGATCTGTCCTATGCGGTGGACAAGATGCTTCATGATAAGGTTCCCACCAACCACATTGAATACTTCATGTCTGAAAATGTGGAAAGACGCAAGAAGCAGAAAGAGCGAGCTAAAATATTTATAGAGGCGGCCAATGAAGATGACAAGGACAGGAACAACAATGCCGTTGCTCTAAAATGCAAGCATCACACTGATGACCTGGAACGGCCAAGCTTGTTAAAAGAATCCTTGAGCATTTTTGTGTTCAACAGAAGCCTAATACAACTTGAAAATGTCTGCATGAATTGTTTAAATGTGAACAGTGCTAAAGATTTACTTGATAATGGTATAACTCCGTTTCCATACAAGGTTGCCAAAGCTTTGGATCCAGACATATACAGAAACATTGAATTTGATGTTTGGAGTGAACTGAGAAGAGGTATTTGATGTTCCTGTGTGTATAAAGATCCTGTTGGCGTCATAAACATGTTGGTGTGATTTTGCAGAGTTGCGTTACGGGGCTAGATATTCTGACGGGACAACACTGCAAGTGGGAGTGAAATGCTTGTGCAGAATACAGCCTGATCAGCATGTGGCATACCACTGTCACATCCAGGAGATGCGCCCGGACGGTGGTCCGTGCCTGGTGTTCATTGAGGAGCTCGGAGAGAAGCGAGTGGTGAATTTTGAGCAGTTGGAGTCGCTTCCGCAGTCCGAAGCGCGCCCCTGGGCGCCGCCCTATCGTTACTCCCGCGCCAGCGCTCAATTGCCGACGTTAAGCCAAATGTTGCAACAGATAGGTCTCGTATTACTTTCTTATTTGGATCCTGGGGTGCAAAGTCCTTTGTCACCTTTTACACTTTTTTTGTAATATCTCAAAGTAATGTTTATTTAACATTGATTGATATGACTGACTGACTACAGCAATAGAAGTTATCATCTACTATTTTTTTTAATTATTATGTTGCCCCTATAAATGTTATGTTTACCATTCTCATTAATTCCACGACATCCAGGCAACATCACGCGTAAACAAGGTCTGAGCAAAGCTCGCAAGAAGGTGGAAGAGCCCAAGAGCCCTGAGAAGGCCCCCAAGCCTCAGGCCAAGCTTCAGTGGAAAGATGAGAAACCTCCAACCCCCGAAAAGGAGATCACACAATACCAGAACAATATTAACTTCGCCACATACCAACACTTGGATTTTGTAAACTTCGAACCACTACCCGTTAGTCTGAACCGAATTATAATGTAGTATTTTGCAGGTGTATCTATTTAATTTATAAGCATGTCACACCCATATTTTTTACTTCGCAAATGTTACTCTTACACTGATTAAAACTGTGCAATTGTCTGTATTTTTTATTTTTGTCCGAAACTTGGTTTAAACTTGGTTTTCTCGTTATGAGGGTGCAATTGTGTGGAACGTGAGGTGCTTATAAATTCGTTGAACCCGTATTACCATATCGTAGCTATTCTAGATTGAAGTAGTTTGTTTCAGGTGTTGTAGTTTTAGATGTTTTACTGGCAAAATGGTGTAATTAAAGTATGATTTTCATTTACGGAACTGATACTCTATCGAACTATCAATAACTTAACAAATTTCTTTTGAAATAGTATTATGTCTCTTCTCGAAGTGAAAAAATTCTACTTATTTCTGCCAGGATGTTTATGACTGGTTTGAATTCCTATGTCATCATAAATAAATGATAAGAAATTGCGTGCACTCAGATGTAAATCGTACTTAACAATAGCTTTGTTTATCTTTAACAACATTGTAGCTTTATATTTTATTTTAGTACTTAGTTTGATTTATTTTTTGTAGACGTTTGAAATTTAGGCTCTTGAAATAGGTACGAGTGCTTAAACTTTGTACAACTCAAGTGGGTAACTAAAATCACCGCTTTTGATTGGATATGATGAACATGTTTCATATTTCTGTAATTTGACGATTTACTTGTAGCTCAGTGCTCTCTAAAGCCGCAAACGCACAGAGTTTGCAGAATACCTAATTAGATTGGTTTACCCTTGAATCACCGACACTCATTTCATAGAATGTTTTACTTCGCCGAATTTTCATTTAATCGACAGGCATTTCCACGTGCAGGAGTTAAATTTTTTTGATGGTTACAGCTAACCAGCTACGTATGCTTAAGATAACCTGAAAACCAAGTTTCGGGAGACATTAGCTCTCGGTGACATGAAATTCGGTGAAACGACACATTAGATGAAATGAGTGTCTGCAAAATAAGGGGACACCAATTAGATTGCACGCGCGCGGAGCGGCGAAACGGCGCGAACACCATTTAAAGGCTACACATATTGCGTAGACACTCTTTCGGTGCTTGTGTACTTGTATCGAAGACTAAATTCTCTTGAAAACTAGTTATGTACGCACTGAACGACTAGCGGGTAATGTCAGAGGTGCTCACTTTTATCAGATCGGATGGATACTAAGAATTCTGTTGACATGATCGAAAATCATTTCGCAACCCAACATTTTGTTAACGATATAACAAAAATCAAAATTATTTATTTCGGACTATACAATCCATATTTTGTTAGTAACACTAAACTATGTTAGTAATACAAAGAAAAGCATTTCACCTTTCGATTATATAAGAAACAAGTAACCAAATCTGTGATTTGCCCTACGTGGTCCTTCCAATAACCACATCTACCCAGTATTTCGTGAGCGGGCAGTCGAGGCGCTCCGGTAACATCTTCAGCATGGCTGGGGCCGCGCACTCGTTCAGCACCGAGGCCATTCCCTCACGCCTGATGCAGAACAGCGGGCGCGGACAGCAGCCCTCGGCAGCCCCAGCAGCATTCTAAGGGTGTTATCGTACTGAACACGCGATGATATACCTTCTGCGACAAAGTCACCCAAAGGCTGGCCAGGCTGCACGTATAAAAACATCTGGCAGTATGCTTTAAAAAACGTCAACTTGACAACACTAATTGTTTAATACCGAAGTAATTTTCTAATGAAAAAAGCGCGGAAAATTTGGTGCTCTTTCGATTTATACAGCCTGGAATTTTTTTTACATGATCTATCAGTACTTGATGCGTAGTCACAATTTGTGAGAACATGAACACTATTCGAGAATGGATAATTTGAATAAATATGTATTTGTGTGGCAGAGTGAAGTCTCCGCGCTGCCCCTGATGGTGGACTGCCGGCCGGGCGCCGCCGCGCCGCACGACCTCGGCCACCCCGCCCACCCCGCCAACGGCGACAACCACAACCCGCAGGTATATTTATGTTTCATCAGCCGGCAAAGGGCTTGTGCTACAATCGAAAAATTTATCTGCCAGGTAAAGTAGCCCTCTCCTTGTCTATTTTCAAGTGTAAGAAAGGGAAAGGGTTACATTTATCTGATAGATATGTTTTACTTGACGATTGTGTAACAGGCGGTCGGTTAGGCTTCTATTTTCGTCGAATTCCAATGCTATGGACAAGGGATCATCATTGCTGTATAGCTCTACAAGCAACGAAGATGTTGTTCAAATTAATAAAAAATACTGAAAGAATAGCACCTACCTAATTAATTTATCTTCCTAGGGACTACAAAGTTAGAAACAAGGTATTACTCGCCAGAATCAGATAGTTTTATTTATTTTGGGGACTGGGGTCAAAATAAGGCTAGAAGTTATATTGACCCTAAAAACGGATCGCCGTAGATGTATTCAGCATGAAGGTGTTGTTCGCAGGGCGGGCCGGACATGGGCGCGCACGCGCTGGCGTCGCCGGCCGGCCGCGCCGCGCCGCCGCCCGCGCCGCTCGCCGCCTACCCGGGTACTCACTCGCTAGTCACTACACTCATTCTTTACCCACCTTACACCATTCAAGGTGCTCCCTCGTCGGGAATAGAGCTCACGTTTAACACATTCTTATTCGAGTATTACATCAAACTAGAACTCTACTTTGAAAAGAAAGAAAGTGAAAAACCTTTATTTGGGGAGTTTCAAAAAAATAGCACACCTTTCACTTTTTCTTTAGATTTGGGAAAAAAAATTGCACGTTGGTTGGGACCAATATTATTCTGAACAAAAAAATTGGAAATTCCTGAAATGTCCCCAAATAGATGTATGGAATTGTCCGTTTTGTTACCAAGAAATGTATTGAATTTAGGTAACAAAACGGACAATTCCATACAACTTTTTGGGGACATAAGGATTTCTATTTTTCTTGTTCAGAATGGTGGTCCCAACCAACGTGCTATTTTTTTCCCAAATCTGAAGAAAAAGTGAATGGTGTGCTATTTTTTTGAAACTCCCCATTTGTGACATATATGAAGACAATACAATAAATAAGACATTAAAACGAAATTGTTTCAGTTCAGCATAATGCTGGCATAGATGCCAGCGCTGGTCTTCCACTGGGACCATACTTGATGTAATAATAGAATCTTTGATTGTTACATTACAGACAAATGCTCCCAGTGAAGGAACGCCTATAGACTCACTATATGTCTTCCGAATGTCACACCCTCGACTCCACATTATTTTTTCGAATATCATCAAGCCGCGATTCTTGCAAGACCCTTACTAGTATTACGTCGACGATGTAGTGAGCCTAGTAGTGACTGCCTGCCCACGAAGCTATCATTACTTGGTAAAGACAAATATTTGTGTGATGAGGTCACTTATTTGTTTCGGAGTCTTGGCTCTCGTAAATAATTTTGCTCTCAAACTCTGTCTATAGTAAAGTTTCTATTTAGACGGTGTTTTTAAGGGATAAAAAGTATCTTATGTGTTAATTCATTGTATAATGATATCTCCATTCCAAATGTCATCCAAATCCGTCCAGCCGTTTCAGCGTAAAGGAGTAGCAAACATACGTTCGCATTTATATTGGCGTGATGAAGATCCGTTACCCTCGATGAACAGGCATGCCGGTGAACGTGAACGCGCCGTACGGGTACGGCGCGTGCGGCGTGAAGTCGCTGGTGTGGTGCGCGCCGCCGCCGCCGCCGCCGCCGCCGCCCGTCAACCCGCACGTCTGCCGCAGCATGCAGCCCAACGGCGCCGACCTGCCCATGAACGGTCGCTACCACCGCCCTACCGTCTAACTACCCAACTAACTAGGATCGTCATCATTTTTTTTAGTCACACACTCTGTCAGGCTGAAATCATCATCATAATCAGCCGCAAGACGTCCACTGCTGGACAAAGGCCGTCCCCAAGGTTTTCCACAACGACCGGTCCTTTGCTGTTGTCATCCAGCGGTTTCCCGCGACCTTTATCAGATCGTCGGTCCGCCTTGTGGAAGGCCTGCCGACACTTCGTCTCCCGGTTCGCGGTAGCCACTCTAGAACCTTTCCGCTCCAACGGCCATCGGTTCTACGAGCAATGTGCCCCGCCCTCTGCCACTGAAGGTTTGCTATTCGGTGAGCTATATCTGTTACTTTAGTTCTCCTGCGGATCTCCTCATTCCTGATTCGATCTCGCAAGGAGACACCCAGCATAGCTCTTTCCATTGCCCTTTGAGTGACTTTGAGCCTTCTTATGAGGCCCATTGTAAGCGACCATGTCTCAGATCCATATGTCACCACTGGCAACACACACTGATCAAAGACTTTTGTCTTGATTCATTCATATGGCCATACCATGACAATCTATTAAGTTCATTTTTCCCCAAGGATTGCCATATACAGGGTCTCCAGGGATAAAGTGCACAGACGAATAAGGGTGAAACTACACGAGATTTTATCACGAAAAAAATCCATTTTAATAATAAAGGCATTGGCGCCATAAAGTAATCTTAGTTATAGTTTTAATTTGATTATAATATTAATATCGACGCTTGAAAGGAGAAATGGGATAAGCGACATTTTTGGTGATATTGAGTTATATATATCGTTGGAATCGGCTGATTTTTCCGCATCGAATGAGCTAGGTCTCGTGTTCATCTGACGACTTTGTTGTCGCTTATCCCATCGGTGATTTTGAGAAACACGGACAAATTTTGTTACTAAACGACGTCATTTTTGACTCATTTTTAGATGATGGAGGTTAGATAAAATGTGTTTTGATTAAATTAAGCTAAGATTTTTTTACTCATTTGTCAGGACAAATAACACTACACTTGGATAGTTTTGCTTTGTCGCGTCTAACCAGTGACTTGTCGTTTGTCTTTTTTTACTTGACTGTATATTCGATTTTATTTTCCATTGTGACTTTTTACCTACTACCTTCAGAAAGATATAAATTAGCTTAGATCAAATAACCTGATCAACCTTATCTGTTGTATTGCCGCTTATATTTATTTACCTAATTGCAGTTTATAAACCTTTGTCGCTTATCCTTATTTACTTATTTGCAGTTTATAAAATCTTTGTCGCTTATCCTTTTTTACCTGCAATAAGTTTTGAATACTCATGTCGCTTATCCCTATCTAATTGAATTTATGAAGTCGGTTATTACCAACATCCAAAAAAAAAGTGTCGGTAACGCATTATTCTCGGACGCGACTAGACCGTGCAAACGCCATCTACCTAAATCGCTACGCTAGGAGACGTTGTCTAAGTCATACGCGGTCGTCGCATAGATAGAAAGTCCATCAATCAAGGGATTTAACTAGGGCTTCTAATGTCGCTTTTCCGAGATCTTCCATGATTTTCCAATCTCGCTTACTGCTGAATTAGAAATGCGAGATCCTTCAAGATGGAAAATTAAAATTAAAATCCTTATTTTGTAAGTAGGCCGGCCCTGTAGACACTTTTACATGTCTGAGCCTACCAACGCTCCCCAAGATGAGACCACTGTTGAGAAGAAGCGCCGCAAGAAACTCAACAGTTAGTCTTTTCTTTCAATTATCTCTTATTACTCGTATAAACTGGTAAATAAATAAATAAATAAATAATAGTATAAATTAAGCTAGCGTTATAGAAAACGATTTAATCAAATGACAATTAAAATAAGCAAGTTTGAAAATTATTAATATACGAAGTAGTGTACGACACGTTGAGAATATTGTGTTTTTTACTAAAATATATCATGAATCCAAAGTAGTTTTTGAAGCCTGAAAAAAAGGTTGTAATAAAAAAATTAAACATTACTTTTAACCTTTGTTACTAAACAAACAGCTCATCAACTAACCAACTTATGGAGTTACGTAGAAATATTAAATTAAGACAAGTGACAAACAATTTAACAGTAATTTCACTTATTGATGTAATTTAGGGCAATCTCTTATTTTATTAACCATTTTTCCCGAATGATTGTGATCTGAATACAACATATAATAATTTATACGAGAGATTCATCCATAATTAGATAGTTTGTAGAAAACAATATGTAAACATTATTAAATCATGGCTACGAAAGTTACAGTTAAAGTACTTGTAAGTTTATACAATCTAAACAGTTAAGCCTGTAGGCTGTACCTGTAGGTATGAATTTAGTTTTTTAGATTGTCGATTAGTTGGACTTTAGTGTCGAATTAACTTTGCAGTCAAAAAATTACCAGTTTTACAAAACAAAAAATCATAATTGTAAACTATTTAACTGTGGTTCGTTTTTTGATAGACTATGTACGAGGGCGAATTGAAAAGTTTTGAACCTGACCTTCAAAATAAAGACTTTAATTATTATAACACTTTTATTTTTCTGCATAGATTCCTAAACGACCTATACACTTTTGCCATCTCGCCTCTAACTTCAGAATTCCATGCAATAAAAAAGAATATCCAAGATGCATTTATAGCTTCTTGTACTTTAATATTTGTTGATTTTTTTTGTCTTCATAAGCCTTTTTTTAGGTTGGGGAAAAGGTGATAATCGGAAGGGGCCAAATCCGGCGAATAGGGTGGATGCGGCAACAATCCAAACCCACAATTAAGTATGTATTTGTGCGATTAATTTCGCTGCAGTGTGGACAGGAGCGTTGTCTTGTTGGAACAACACTTTCTTAGATAACATACCGGGCTTATTTATTTTTATTTCTTCATGCAGACGTTGTAAGAGGGTACAGTAATATTCAGCATTTATGATTTTACCCCTTTCAAGGTAATCGATCATTATGACCCCTCTGCAGTCCCAAAAAACTGAAGCCATCACCTTCTTGGCTGACAAAATGGCCTAAGCTCTTAGGAGATGGTGACCTTGACCTTTTCCTTTGCTCGGACTGTGATTTTGACTCAGATGTGCTGTGGTGGACCCGTCTCGTCCATGGTCGCGACTGAGAAAATCAAGATCAAGATTCAAGAATCAATCAATCAAGATTTAGAATCACATTGAAATATTATAAATTCAAACAATCCTGCGATACTGTATGGCGTGTGCGTTTGTTTTCGGCTGAAAGCGGTCTAGGCACCCATCTGGCAGACACCTTAGAAAATCCAAGATCGTTGGTGATGATGTTCTGTGCTCGTTCATAAAAGATGGCTATTGCTTCCGCTATCTCTACGATCTTCAACCGCCTATCATTCATAATCATGTCTAGTATTTTATTGGCATTTTCTTCTGTAGTAGCCGTCAATGGCCTACCACGTCTAGGTTCTACTTGAACTGCTTTGTCGCGTTTGAAATCCGCTACCCATCTTTATACAGTGGCATATGATGGGGCGGATTTCCCTAATGTCTGGCACATGTCTTCGAAAATATTCTTTTGTAAGTACTTGATTATTTACGGAACGTTGCTCAATTTTATCCATTATTATGGAAATCGCATACCTTGTTTAGTATTTCCGTCACAAATTTTACAATTGTTACAGGAGAAAAACAAAAGATAATGCATAATGATGAGAAAACATGTGAAGATTGACACAATTTATTGATTAAAGACTGGCGTGTGCCAGTGTTATTTTTTGTTTTTAATTTCGTTGTCAACCTTAGGCTCAAAACTTTTCAATTCACTTACGTATATTAATACAATTATATTCAAATTAGGCCTACAGTGTGGTGGCAATATAATTAGAAACGCTTGCGATCTCTACGTGCAACTGCCTAGAAATAACTATTGACTTATCGAATTTGACCAATAATAAAAAATACTAAGCTACTTATTCCACTATTAGTACTAAGTACTAATTATATTCCTAGTTATAATTTACTTTAAACTAAAAGCTAAGGTTTGAACTAATGTGCAATGAACAAAAATGTGCTGACGTGTTCATAAAAAATTTCATACGTTGTATGAAAGCAAATATTAATCCTTATTTAATGAAAACAACGTTTTCAACAGGGATTAACTGTACATAATTGGTCAAGAACTTTTTGATTAGTTGTCATATTTGTAGTCATAAGAAATATTGTATGGGAAAACGCAAGCATTTCTATTAGTGTGGCTTCCACTGTAGGTAGGTATTATTATAAATATAATTGTATTAATATACACAATCTAACAAAAAAAAACGAATCTTACAATGTCATAAAATAGTAGTTTTTTTTTTTTTAGTTTTTTAAATATATATTTCGTTACAAAAAATAATGAAGAATCCCAAAAAGTAAATTTTTTTCATATCAAATACTTTATAAAAAGGTATATTATTAAACGGGTCACTAATTTTTCCCAGAAGTGAATTAAGGTTTTATTTTCGCTTAAACCGCTTTTACGTTTTCAAGTTGCCCGTCTAAAAGCAGTCAGATAATTTATCCTGAATATATTTTTACACCTAGAATAAATATAGAGTTTTCTACCTCACCATCAAATTCGCATTATTTCTAGTTGGATAATTTTACTTGAATATGTTTTAGTATATTTTTTTGGTCAGACTCTTTTACCGAATTTATTTCTCGCTCAACATTTTGTTTAGACAATTTTACCTGAAACCATTTTAAAGACCAAATTGCGTAAGCGACACTAAATTCGAAACTAATGCATTTTTCGGCAAAATAATCAAAACATCATATAGAAAACAATAATATGTTCATTTATATAGGTTTCATTCAAAAATTGGTCTTGTAGAAAAATTTTGATGATTTTTTTTCGAAAATTTGCGCGGTTTTTTGGCTCTCCTGTAAAGTTTGCTCCGTGTCGCTTATCCCATTTCTCCTTTCAAGCGTCGATATGTATAATGATAATTTCGCTTTTATTTTATTTTAAATTTGATTTTGTTTTAATTTAATTCCAATTTTATTTTGATTAAGCTAGTTGATTTTATTGTGACATTTTATTTTATTTTATTTTTATTTAAATTTTAATAATAATTTGTATATAGTGTTAATAGTGTTAATATTTGTATGGAGCTTTGTACCGAAATAAATAATTTTATTATATTATTATTATTATGATTATTACTGTAAACCCTATGCATTTTTTTACGTCTTAATTTCACATGTAGTTTCACCCTTATTAGTTTGTGCACTTTATCCCTGGACATCCTGTATGTGACTAAATATAAGCTACATAGCACTAATATACCATATGTATATGCAGATATACCGACGCTGCGCTACTACTTCAACCTGGGCGTTGAATGCATGTGGGCGGCCTACGGCCCGCCGCGACACTACTCGCCGCGGGACCTCGCGCAGGTGGGCAGATCAACAGAAACACGTACCTTCAGACCTCAGCACGGATCATACAATACATATGGCTGAATTAAAAAAAAAGAGCCTTTAACTAGGTACATTTCTTTTGAAACTAAAAAAAAACTTTTATATAAAATAAAATAAAACCCGTCGAGTGCGACTGGGACTCGCACACCGAGGGTTCCGTATTGAAGTCCGGAATTCAAAAATATACCCTAGTAAAAGTTTTATTTACTACTTATTAAGGTCCATTTTAGGTTGCCTAAATTTTAAGTCATTTTTAAAGAGTTTTGGTAATATCTCAAAGAGCTGTTTATTTTCATGACTTCGTTTTATTTTTTCCTTTTAGGCCTCATTTCCAATTACTATACTTTTCATATGTTTTTATTTATAAATAGATGCGGGCACGCAACGCAAGTTATACAACTATGCCAAATTTCAATTTGATAGCTTCAGTAGTTGCTGAGAAAAACTGCTGTGACACACAGACGGGCAGACAGACACCGAAATCTCACCATAAGGGTTCCTTTTTTACCATTTTAGTACAGAACCCTAATAGTATAATGCTTTTGTCATACTTGTGGTGACGAACGCAATTGTTAAACTGTTTTCATTGCAACTAATCGCATGGCGACACTTTACTTACCCTTTACTTACAGAGATCGTTCACATATTTTTTGTATAATGTCGTTAATAGAATATAAATGTAATAACCTCCTCCTTCTTTTGAAGTCGGTTAATAAATAATAATTCACCGACAGCACACACCTTTAGTCACGACAACACCACGAATCTAGATCCGCAGGTGTAGCTAAAGCATTAGTAAGTAATCATTGGAATAGGCAGATCATTTGGCTAAACTTGCGTCAATAACTGTATTTAGGAATTCACATAGAAATACATTATTTTTGCTTGAATTTTAACCTAATCGCCATCCCTGTAATTTTTTCCTTAACCTAATTAGAGTATAGGTAAATTAGCTATGCTTATACCAGTAATTGGTGATGAGACCTATCAGGAAAGAACGATATAATAGTAGTTTACGTGACGGTTGCGTAATGCCAATTACGCATACAATATTTTATATATTTATTTATTTATTTATGTTATGGAGAACCAACAGCTTCATCGATGTAGAAACGAAAGTAACATCAGAAAGCCAATTACAGGTTCTCACCTATTGAAACAGAGTGTTAAATAAAGGAACGCACCGCGCAAAGTCGGCATATGCTGATGTGTATGAACTAAGACATTAACAAACTAACTAAGGTTAACTTAATTATCTTAAGATATAATTATGTTGTTGACATATCATATTGATCTCGAGTGACATGAGAATTGTCGCCGAATCATCCGAATAAATTCGAAATCCATTACAGTATCGGCAGCGAACATGTAATGTGAGCTTTATAGTACAACGACAGATAAGATTTTTATGACAACACTGACTGACGTAATGCTAGTTATAACCTACAGTTTCTGAACGCGTCATAAGCTATGTCCACACCAGTGCGCTTTCATGTTCATCTTGCGCTGTCAACTTTCATCAAGCGTCAAGCGCATGTGTCAAGCGCATGCAATATTGATTGCCTTAAGACGCATGCAGCTTATTGTCTACACCTGTGCGCTTGACGCATGCAGCAAACACGAGCCTTTATTAGCCGTCAAGATGGACGTGGTACAAGTAGCTATCAGTGCGGCATATTTAGCGTTAAGTGCAAGGAAAAAACTAAAAAAGGAGAATCTGGACCGTTTTTACAACATAATTATGTTTTTGGCTCAGAGAAATCAACGCGTCGTTTCGTTTTATTTTATTTGTGTAATCTTTGGGCTTGTGGTCCCGCAAAACTTGATATGTTCGATAATCTTCAACAAAATCCAAAGTTTTAACTTTATCTTCCGCCATTTTATTTGCTAAAAGGCACAAAATGTTGCACGTCAACCTAATGGTGACGGAAAAACGTGCGCTACGGGCATGCGCTGCTGTCAAACCAGTATGAGCGCATTCGTTATTGCATGCGCTATGTTTGTAGAGACATGCGTCAGAGGAAAACGCAAGATGAACGTGAAAGCGCATTGGTGTAGACATAGCTACAGAGGTTTTACGATATGGGTGTAGATGAAGATGTAAATGATATGAACAGCAACGTTGCCCCCAGGACATGCAGCAGATCTCCCTCCAGGAGCGCAACCCGCCGCACGAGCACGGCAAGCACAAGCAGCCCGACAAGCCGCCGCCGCCGCCCAACAAGGGCAACGGCCAGCGCCCCCTGCTGGGCCCAAGGTCAGTCTCACCTCACTCACTACGTAGGGGAAACTCCTATTGTTGGAACCTATTTTTTTATTGTTTGGAGAAGGGGAAAAATACCCGCTTAACCTTTTTAAACGCCATTGACGGATATATCCGCACCACTGGTTCAACGCCAACGACGGATATATCCGTCATTGTTAATAGACCTGAGCGTATATGAGTTAAGGTTGACATTAGCTCTAGTTTTTAGCTGTCATTGTCGTGTGAGTAACGTCTTTTGTTTTTGACATGGCGTTGATAATGTATTTGTGTAGATAATTATCAAAAGTAATCCTTACATAGTATAAAATAAAGTCGCTTTCCGCGTCTGTCTGTTTATCCGCTAACTCCTAAACTACGCAACGGATTTTGATGCGGTTTTCACCATCAGTTAGATAATTTTACACGAAGGTTTATATATATATATATAATAGTACCCGGAGCGAAGCGAGGGCGGATCCGCTAGTTATTTTGTATCTCTGTAATCGTTGACTTCTCAGTTTTTAACACATTAGCTTCACTTGTAACATTGTAACTATCAAACAAAACAACAATGTAGTCAAATTTTAGATATCGATTTTAACCTACTTCTAATTATCGGATTGGCTTGAAATTTTGCATGGTTATGTAATTCTGATGACAATAGAATAATATGTGCACCATCGAGCTGGTATGATGATGGAGACTGAAGATGGCCAGAGAAACTCCTCAATGGCTAATATCTACTATAGTAGATCCGTCGAGTTCGGACTGGTTGTACTTGACTTTATATAATCAGTTTATAATCAATGTTAGAAGTACAGTCGGCTATAAAAGTGTGTTAGGTTATTATATTCTAACATGTAGATAAAGCTAGTTAAGGTAAGGGTTATTTTTATAATAATCCTGAAAAATTAACGGTTTCATCAAACAAATACTTTATGAATTGCGATTCGATTTGCATTTCCAGGTTCAAGCGCGGCAACAATCAAGATGGCGGCCAGGGCAACCACCAGGGCAAGCCGCACAATAACAACAACAATATGCCTAACAAGGGCCCCAACAACCGGTATGGTTGCTTTTCATTTAATATTAATTTATTAGTTGCTGTAAAGAGAGAAAAGCCGTGGTAGCCTAATGGTTTGACCTGCCGACTCTTAAGCAGAGGGTCGTAGGTTCGAACCCGGGCTCGCACCTCTAAGTTTTTCGGAATTTATGTGCGAAATACAGTTTGTAAATTTACCATGAGCTTTTCGGTGAAGGAAAACATCGTGAGGAAACCTGCACACACCTGCAAAGCAATTTGACGGTGTGTGCGAAGTTCCCAATCCGCACTGGGCCCGCGTGGGAACTATAGCCGAAACCCTCTCATTGTGAGTGGAGGCCTGTGCCCAGCAGTGGGACGTATATTATTATTATATTATGTAATTAGAGTTTTCGATATTTGTTCTGACACCAGATGTCGCTACGTAGGCGTCTGGTGTAATTAACGGTGAAATAATATAGAACGATTGATATGGGCGGTTATTTATTTAGATCTGAATAGTGTTTAGTTAAGTTTGTTGCGGCGCTTCTTCTCCGCAATGTAGGTCTTGTCCGAAGCGCTGGTAGATTCACTCTATATTACCGACGTGTAAAAGAGCCCGTATGTGGCCAATTTACTGAATAAATATTTTGATTTTGACGTGTGTGTGTTGGGCAGGCGCGGGGGGCACGAGGCGCGCGCGGCGCCGGGCTACGAGGAGGCGCCGGAGCCGGCGCTGCTGCCGCTGCCCTACATGCCGTACCCGCCGCCGCTCTACCCGCTGCCCTACTACCCCGTCGAGGACCCCGGTCAGTGCACACACACACTCACACACACACTCACACGTCACACTTATACCATCTCGCTCTCGCAGGAGCAGGAGCATTTCTAGTTTTTAAATTTATTTTTCTTGCAACTGCGCAATCATTTCATCATAATTCCACTAAATACTGAGAATAAGTAAACTGAGAAAAAAATTAGGTAGATATGACTTTTTGACAAATTCGTTGACAAATTGTTTATTGGGATGTCTATTTGTAAAATGGGGATAATTCGAGGTTGCTTTTATTTACTAACCCCCTTACTAATAAACGTTGAGTAACGGCTGAGTAGTTATACAATGCTTTGTCCTTATCTGTCGAATTCAAATGTCACAATGACAGATAAGGACAAAGCATTGTATAACTACTCAGCCGTTACTCGACGTTTATTAGTAAGGGGGTAGGTAATTAAACGTAAAGCAGATTATGAATGTCGTAATAAGTAATAGGGATGATGACATTTTTTTTTGTCGATGAGGTATTATCAAAAAGTATTGGACTTTGATTATATTTTTCCTTTTTTCACATAATAAAAAAATTACAAAGATTTATTGAGTTGAAATGTCGCATGACGTCATGTCTTAGTACAATTTTTACACAGAAGTTACGTCACGAGCGATTTTTTGTTTGGTTGACAAAAGAAAATCGTGTCCAATATTTTTTGATAATTTGGACTAAATAGTTTCGTTTTCTTTACCCAGTCATCATTTCCATTTGTACTTGTGGTTATAGAGCGTTCGCTAGAGGTCAGGTTTCAAGTCAGCATTCGGTGCAATAACAACATTATTTTAGTGGAGTAACCTCTGAATTATTATTACCGCGGGCCGTACTGCGCGATCTCGCCAACTATTACATAAACCAACTGGGTTTTCAACAGTGGCTTAAAATTAACACTTATTTCACGTTTTTCTTTACAAGTTTGAAAAAAAAATCTTTCTGCTCGGTGCAATTATCTATTATCTTTTTGTATGGGGAGTAGGTCCTTACACACGTATCGCAACGTATATTAACGAAACATGTCGATTTGTTCCTCTTAACCTCTAGATTACAGTGGTTATATTAGGTTAACTGTCTAATCGGAATGCTGAAAAATACATTTGAAATATGAATCTGAATACAAATATGAATCAATAAACGTAACCGTTTCTAGCGGGTCCAACTTGTCTCCATTGCCACTCGATTTAACTTGATTCGGGCAGCTATTCCACTTGCGCTAAGGCCGCTAAGCGTGCAGCAGTCCATGTTGTTAAGGGTGTTGTGTTGGGGCAGGCATGCTGGGCATGGTGGGCGGCATGGGCTACGTGTACGAGGAGGGCGAGCCGGGCGCGCCCTACTACGCCGCCGCCTACGCGCCGCCGCACCCGCTGCACCTCGACCACAAGTAGCTGCGCGCGCGCACACCAAGCCAACACACCAACACACTCACTCACTTCTAACCTTTACATACTACTCTGATTTACCCTTGAACCACCGACTCTTATTTCATACAATGTTTTACTTCGCCGAATTTCCATTTCATCGACAGGCATTTCCACGTCCAGGTAATGTTTTGGTGGTCACAGATCTAGTCTAACCTAACCTACGTAACCCACGCTTAAGATAACCTGAAAACAATAAGGTTTCAGCAGAAATTAGCTTTCGATGAAATGATATTCGGTGAAACGACACATTCGATGAAATGAGTGTCTGCAAAACAAGGGGACACCTATTACTTTTAATAAAAAAACGAACTGCACAAATATGCGATTTGTTACCCCCCGGCTGCACGTTATTACAATCAGGAATTGTTAAAAACATTATAATGTACGACACGCGTCTCATTTATGTTATAACATAACACCCTTATCTATAAACAAGAAAAGTAATTACTTGAGACTTGAGTAACGATTTTTTATATTACTTTTGACATTACTATTACTCGAGTAATTACTTTTATTATCTATAAATACGGGCGTAAGAGCATGTCAGATTTTTAGAGCGCAATTCTGGATGATATATTGTTGGTGAACTCCACAAATAAGTTGTCTGCCGGTCTGCAATAAGATCCACAAATGCGTCTGTCAATTTGAAGTGTTGAATTTAACGAATATTTTATTTGATAAGATATTGTGTTAAAATCGTATCACTACAAAAGTATTGGTCGTATTTGCACTAGACCACGCGAACTCACATTTTTTTCCAAATCAAATTCCACCCTCGATTGTCTAATTTTGTCTTTAAGGCTGCCGGGGTAATTCTCGCCCTTTGAATGCTACATACATTAGATAGTAGTTTCATGGCGAGTTTCATAATAGCATGACACGAGTGTTGTAATGCCTGTCATTACGCAACCGTCACGTAACTACTATTAAATACGCCATAGCTTGTAATCTTGAGGAACATAAATATCTTCAAACAGGTATGACATATTTTAAAGTGCAGTGTCTGTAAATGGGTCATCAGATATTGTTCAATCGAAAACTGGTATGAATAAGGACTACTGAAAATCTCACAGCTTATTAAATACATTTGAATGTCTACGTAATAAACAGTTTGTCATAATGTTCCCACTAAGATTAAACTATGTGTCGTTAACTCTATAATGCTTCAGTTTTAATCATAGACATTAATATACTAGCGTAATATACACAGTGAGAGTGTGCAAGCGAGAACGTAATCTCTTACGGCACGAATACGAGCAAAACCGTTAGAACCAGTTTGAGAGCTCGGAGAGTCACATAGCTTCACACTGCGACCGCGTAATTCAGTGATTATGCAACTCCAGGATTCTCCTTTTAAAAGAGAGGAGGCCTTTGCCCAGCAGTGGGACACTATTAAAGGTTAAAAAAAATAATTACAGACAATACGACATTAAGACACGCGGGAAATGCAGTCTGTTCGTCTATTACGCTATTAAATTAATGTCTATGGTTTTTACTGTTACAAATAATTCCGTCTTTTTAGGCACTGTGAAATATAATTAAGCACAATAGTGGTAGTTTGGTAACATGTTTGTCTATGTATCTCTGTAAGACAGTAAGGGTCTCTATTGATTAAATAATACTGCAAATAAATTGACTAAATTAGAAAACCATGAGAGTATTAAAAATTATGATAGTTTCAACAAACTGTCAGTCAAAACTAATGTTCAATCGAGGCCCTTATCTCATGAAATGTATGTTTAATTCACCTATTCAACGCCATGTCAAAGACGTCACACACGACAGCTAAAAACTAGAACTAATGTCAACCTTAACTCATAGACACTCGGGTCTATTTGGCGCTGTCAACCATGACGGATATATCCGTCGTTGGCGTTGAACCGGTGGTGCGGATATATACGTCAAAAGTTTAAAACCAGTTTTCTTTTTAAACGACAGTGTATATGTTTATTGCTGGCAGCTGTGTAACGAGCAAACGAAGGCTCAAGCTTGACGACGAAATGCTTAACGAAACGGTTTATGATGTTTTAGTGGCCGACGCGGCGTCGTGTCGGTGTCGTGTCGGCGTCGTGGGCTTGCGAACCGCGGGTATACGAACAGTTATAACTTGTTATCTAGCTCTGAGACTTAACCTAGCATGACCCGGTGGTCTTAAGTAACGGATATTTTATATAACAAATCTAGCATGTAACGATACAATAAAATGGTTTACCTTAAGGGCCATAGATTTGTTGGATGCTTAAAATAAAACCCATGCCAAGTGTCTCCAATCCCAATAATATCATAGTTGCGATGTATTTGCGAGTTATTGTGACGGGAGAACTACCACGGTTTGACAAAGTTGCCACAGTTGACAGTATGGCTGGAGTTTAACACGTTCGGCGCCCGTGACACCTGGTGTGTCGAAATTACATACATTTGGAGGTTAGGCGGCGGCGAAGGTGTTACTATTAATGAAGGAAGCAACGTCTATCAAGGCTGAGTTTTACTGTACAATATAATGTCTATTACCATTGTAAAATTTCAAATTTTTTAATAACAGTAATAACAGGTCAGATATAACTTGGCATTCAAAATAATAAGTCAATACATGCGGTTCGCAAGCTTTTTTTTACCTATGCTGCGTTTTTCTCGCAACTCTAAACAGTCAATTATTAGAATACGAAAATGTAAAAACTGGAAAAGACGCCGCTTTCGCGCTTTGGTATTCGTAAGTTGCGAGCGACACGCAGCGTAGTCGTTATGTCCTGCGAAGTTCAGGTGACCGGACGGTGTGCTTAACACGCATGCGGCAGGTAGCAGAGTATTTCTCAAAATAAGTGTACATAAAGACTGCATTTAAGTGTCATTTAAATTGACGGTCACTAACTATTCTTTAACTAGACATTTATTTTGAGGAATACTCGTCAGCGTAGATGGACGCTCTAGACGATGTTTGATGAAATCGAATGTTTAACTGACGGTCGACGGTCCGACTGAAAGCGCCACGCGCCCCGATCGTCAAAATTCGTTTCGAATTTATTATGATTAAGTGTTCACTGGTGCTGCCTAAATTGTCAAGGTCAGGGAGGACAGGGTTTTTGAAATATTTTTGTATGGATCGGCATTTAACGGGACGCGTAGGTTAGCGCTGTACGTCATTCCTTAATGTAAGGTGAAGCTGTAAGGTTTAAGCCAATTTAATTATAGGTTGTATCGCAAATTTAAGTTTCTCTTTAGTGTAGGGTAGTTTTAAAATGCCACTGGCGACATCTAGCGGCGGGACTTTGTAATGGGAACGTATAACATTGCAGTAGAATTTCACTATAAACAAAATTTGAGTCGGTCTTTTTTAAATGAATATTCACTTTAATTGCAGTGAAATTCATTTCATATAAGTTTACTTGAGAAATTCAGGATAAATGTAAATTACATTGGCGTTTTTCTGGCGAAACGATAAAAAAATAATTATCTCTAGCAATGTTTCCTATACATATACAAACGTAATGTAAGAACTAAAATGTCTAAAACTTGAAAATAGGTTCCGTTGCATCCCTCGAGTCTTTCGTGTGGTGTCGCCTGCACTCCTGTACATTTGGTTGGCTTGTCGAGTTAGAAGTAAGTCGAGGCGTCAGTGTCAAACGAAATTACACAGTAGAATAGTCATTTACATTCACAAAGAATCTCCATGAAAGTATAATATTAGAAATTGTCCTATTTTTTGATCTCATGCTTCTGTTTTAGACCTCGGTGCTTGGGTAGTCGTGTATTTTGGGAGGTTTTCGAAAAAAGTGTACATAAGGACTAAATTTAAGAAAAGGTAACTTTAACTATACTGATATATGATAAATGGTGGTATCTCAGACATAAATCCTTTCGCAAGTGCAACCATAATTACTAATGGGTGAGGATTTAATTTGCTTCGGTTATTTAACAGTATACGTTTGACTAATATTCGTAACTCGATGCAAAATTCACCGTTACTTAATTTTAGTCCTTAACTAGGTAAACTTTATTGAAAACCGCCCTTTTGTAGAATTGTAAACATGTTCTTGGTGAATATTTCGCGGCTCGCGTCAAACGACCGCCACCGCCGCTGCACCATTCGTTTAAATTTAAAGTATTTTTGGAGCGTTTATAAGGTAAGGCTGTGATTGGGTGACGCCGGGATGTCCCTTTAGTGTGGGAATGCTGGTGACGCGCTAAGTGACTGGTCGGTGATTAGTATCCTGGCGAAGGTGCGGTGTACTCGGTATTGGGGATTCATTATATAAATTATTTAGGTGCTGCTAACCGGTGGTATAAAAGAAACTCTTTTTCACCTCACCAGCTCGGAAAGGCTTTTGTCGGTCAAAATCTGCGCGCAAAAGTCCATTTTATTCGCTAGCGTGGCAAAGTAATGTAGCTGTCGGCACACACGACAGCTTATGTAGCGCTCGTGGAATTATTTTTCTAACACCTAGTGTTTTCCTCGCTACGGTGAGGTGAAAAATTGTGTTTCGCACGGCAGCAAAGTTATTTGGGTCTCGAGACCTTGAATCCCTCGTTACACTCAGGACTCTATTTTTGAACCACTCGCTACGCTCGTGGTTCAATTTTAGACAGTATCCTTCGCTAGCTCGGGATTTAATACTGGCTCTCGCTCCAAATAACAGCTTTGTAGACTTGCATAACAAATGACTATTATTTAGTTATTGCGAGAGGGACGGAAGCGGCACCTCTCCTCTCGGTTGACTCTGTAACGATCCGCCCAAGATTTTTGATCCATATTTTAACTTCTCCTGATATTTACGTGTATGACTTTATTATATACCTGAATTATATACAGAGTGGAAAAAACGAACGCCCGCCGAAATATTGGAAATGGCAAATTCTACGCAAAGGAGACTCTCTTTTATTTTTGAAAACAATAAATACTACATTTATGGATTAAGCCTGGAACTGAACTGGTCGAATATGACAAAATCATAAAGTGTTTTATGGTACAGATCGAAAGGGTTATTGATAGTGGTCATTTATATCCACAACACATACACCTTACATATACAACTAAATAGAGACCGCGAAAACTATGAATTATTTGTATGGTACCATTGTCTTTTATTTAACCAAATTTAAATTTCCAATATTTAAGATAGTTGCCGTCCCGCGTTCGTTTTTTCCACCCTGTTGGTATATTAACATAACGAATACGTAACTAAATCTTAATTGTTTGTACAGAGCGTTGTTAAAAAAATAAAACGAAAAAAACAAGTGTAGGTCTTATATAAGTATATATAATAAGTATGTGTGATGTTCCATGTAACGTTTTGGTGTCTCAGTATTAGTTTTAAATCACTAGGAGTTAGAATTTATGTTAGTCGTTAATTAATGTTTACGTAATCATAGACTATATTTTATTTAAGAATAACCTCGGTTAATTACCAGAACTAGCGCAGAAGACGCCCTAATTTTTGTTTCCGCCATAGTTGTAATGTGCCAACGAATTTAATTAGTTTAAATTATCGGCAGAACAGACCAATGCTCAGTGTAGGCTGCCAAAGAACTAAATTGTTGGTGTCATATCAGTTTTACAATGATCTTACAATGATGTTGTCAATTGACTAGCTTTACATGTCGTGTCCGGGTACTAAGCTCAATGTTCGCGTCCGTTTTTGGGATGTTATTTGTATTTTTTTCAAAATTACATCATATTAAAGTCTACTGATTTGTATATTGTGTTTTTATTTCTAGATAGATTTCCTACCAGCGGGCTTAGCATGCATACACGAGATAAAAGTTGAGGTGCTGGGGATGAAATCTGTTCCATATTCTAACGTGAGACTTAACGCTTAAGGTTTAAAATAAAAGTGTCCCGTCTTGATAAAATTTCTATAAAAAAAGTGAAAATCACAATAGTCGCTTAGTAAAAAAAGGTATTAAAAGTCAGGACGGGACACTTATTTTATATAAGTCTCACGTTGGAATATGGAATAGATGTATTCGTCCATGCATGTTAAGCTCGAAGCGACCTATTACTAATCCAACGGCCAGACTTCGGTGATTCGGGTGAATTTCGTGTTGGTGGATCGTTCTTTATCTATGATAATGAAAGAGGCTAACGCGAACCTTCGCTGGTACGCTGAAGTGTAGCCGTAGGGTAAGAATTTGTTTTATATTGTTTTCAATAGGGAAAATGCATGATTTTTTTGCTTTAATAAAAAAAATATTCATGTAATAAACAGTAGAGATTTTTTTTCGAATAACTAAAAATAGCCAAGATATAATAAGTCATCAAAGATTTGTTTGTATCTCTTTCTAGCAAAACGAAATTTAACATGGAGGTATGGCCGTAGTGGACGCTGACGTCGCATTCCATGTCGGATCTCTCTGTCTAATTAGTAGTTTAAAATGCTTATAGCCTTTTATCATCCGTATTTTTCGGCCGATTTTAATTTTAATATCACTTTTTGGCCAAATTTATGCTTTAAGTCCCCCCACAAATCGCACAAATTGAAGCTGCGCACCGTCAACGTACGATAAATTGGGGCGGGAGTTCGTAGATTGAATTGAAATCAACATAATATAATTTATAATGGTATCCGTTCTTTCGACCAAAAGACGTTGGCAAACGATTTGAAAATTGGTATAATGATACGGTTTGCCAAATGATCTTTTGAACCCTAAAAATACAGAAAATGCGATTGCCAATTAAAAACTCGATGATAAACAGTCGTATGTTGGCTTACCGATAGTGGCACCATGCACTTTATTTCAAGTTAATAGAGGTGATAATTCTACAATCACTAGGAGCCAGTAACTGTTATTTTGGATGCCAATAATTAGGGGTTTTACCTTTTATAATTAATAAATCAATTACCGCCTGTCTCACAATAGTCAAGTAAAGTATATCTAAAGCATATCTGTCACATAAATCAAGACCTTTCCCTTTCGTAAACTTGAAAATAGACAAGAGGGCTAACTTTAAGTGGCAGATAAATTTACTTGCCGATTGTGAGACAGGCCCTTAGTATAATTGCAAGATAATTACATAAATATTTTCCAGTTGCAACAATTTCAACGTTTACGACTGAAAAATCGTGGTTGACAATGCAAAAATGACTTACTTAAGGATGGATTACTTGGGGTGAAATTAGCTCTGTACCTCTACCATGAGTTGCTATCGAAAACTCGTGTTACGTTCTACAGTCGATAGCGAGTAAACGTCCTTCGAATAGTTTTTGATTAAACTCGTACCATGAGTCACATAAACGTTTACTATTCTCGCTAACGTTAACTCGATAGTTCGTGTAGTTATCGTTACGTGTGCCTAATTTCACACCAAACGAAGTTGTCTCTTTCTAACTACAATAAAAAGACAGAGTAAGGATGATATTGGGCTAAAAGATAAGTATCCATGTCATCCATTTAAAAATATAGAAATAACCCTGCTAATTTAAAAAAGTGCCCTAGAGCAGTGTCACTATGTAAGTGTAAGTGATTCTTGAATTTGTTTTGATTTTTTTGTCAATGTGACAGTTCATTCATACGTCTGTGTATAGTCAAATTAGACAAAAACTTATTTATTTATGTGCCGAAAATTATAATATACTTACATATAAGTCATTAATTTCATATCTCATGGCATTCTTTTAAAATAATGCTTTACAGGAAGAAGTTACTGAAGTGGCACTAGAAACAAATGACAGCCTATCAATTTTCCTGCTAAATGAATAACTTGCTCAACAAACTTGTTCCAGTAAGTTTCCCTATCATTGTTACTATTGAAATAAAATAAACAATTTATTATATATATTTAAGATAAAAATTCATTTAATTCATGTCCTAGGAAAGATTATTTCAATGTGTTTTTTTTCACTGCAGGCGTTGGAGACTGGAATCTACTTGTACCACTTGTACCAGGGACATCAGCTCAGCCCTCCTTTTTTCCACCATTGCTTGTGGCTAACAGCACTTGCAGTGAACAAGACTTGGTGGACAGAGAGTATCCCGAAACAGTTAACAGCCCAGGTATAGTGACTGCAATGACAGTCAATTTCCATCAGCTCTTCAAGAAATAGGTTCCAATAAATTTTGCTGTTATTATCACATTTTAGAGTAAAATGTACCTACCTATCTAGTTTCATTAGTTAATTAAGAATTCAAAATAGTACTGTAAACGTTTTTTTATCCATTACAGCCCTGCCCGAGGTGGACGGGAGTGAGACCGGAGTAACGCACGGTGGTGAGCCTGCGGTCACAAGAACAGCATTAACAGCTGCTAATGCCAGGTGGCAGAGCCCCAAGCTCTTACAGCCCACACCGCGTCAGTGGCGAAGACGTCAGGTGCAAAACCACTAATCTCCTGTCTACAGAAGGACTCGCACCCAGACAGTCAGATTTGGCAAGGCAAGCCTTTGTCAGAGCTGACAGTGAATGGCGAGCTTTTAAACAGGAAGTGGAGCGGGAGAGGAATAGGTTAAGGGAATCAGAGTTTAGAATGCAAGAACGGTGGTTAGATTTATTTGGTAAATTTTTAGCATTAGGAAATATAATTGTAGATACTTTAGCAAATAAATAAAGATTTTGTGTAATAAATAAAGATTTTGTGTAATAAATAAAGATTTTGTGTAATAAATAAAGATTATGTGTGATGTATGAGTACTTTTTATTTTTATATTAAACAAAAAACAGAAAACATGGTACAAGTATTTGGAAATAATGCATTGATGCAAGTCTTCTAACTAATTGATCCCGCGGTGCTCTCTCCATTAATAAATCACTGGTGCCTTCATTTTCCAACACTAACTCCTGGCCCTCAAATAGTTCTGATAATAATAGGTACCTACAACAAACATAATAAAGATAAGGACATATTTAGTATTAAAGTTAATATATAATCATTATCTTTCACTATAAATACCTTGACTTTCTTCAGACATATCCTTGTCATCAGGATCGGGAACATTATATTTGTGAGTGGATTTCAAATCCGTGTAGTACGTTAACGAATCGCACAAATTCTCAAAAGCTTCCTTACTGAGCCTATATCCTTTAATAAAATTTATTCTCAGTTAAATTTTGAAGTGGATTTCTTAACGTAATATTTCTCATATCAGCTTGAAATCCTCCTTGTTTTCGTCGTTCGTCTTCATAAGCCTACATATTCCACGCTAAATAATGTCTTGCCGATATTATTTGGATAGATAAATAATTGGAGTCACGTACTAAACAATAATTCTAAGTTTTCACGCACCAATTTGCTAGTGAAATAGTTAACTACAGTCGATACGGTATTTTTCGATGACATCTGTCAAATTTACGACTCATGGTACCGATGTTCTACGGCAACGGTTACAAAACGTTAGTCGCTAACGAATAGATTTCGATAGGTTATTTACCGTTGTACTCATACTAGCGATCTTTAGTTCTTTAAGTGACCGCTAGAGGAGCTGTACAATTCTCCATACAAATCGTTTACGCCGTCGCTAGCGAGTGCGGTCACTGTAAACTCATGGTAATGGTACTGTATACATTTTGTTGGTGGCGCGCCCGTGGCGTCCCGGCGAGATAGGGCCCTAACTCATATACGCTCGTCTATTTTGCGCTGTCAACCGTGACGGATATATCCGTCAATGGCGTCGAAAAGGTTAATCCGTGCCGCTGGCATCATGAATAGATAGCACTTTAGTAAGTACTTTGTCGCTTTAAATTGTTTGAATTGCCACAATATTTTTTATGGACGGTAAAGTGAGAACGTAACAAAGCGTAGCGTAAGCTGACCGCGTGATTAGAGGTCAATTAGTCATACTCGCTTGACGGCTGCAGACGTCACGCCGGGACCCGGTACGACGTAGAGCTCGAATACTTCGCCACAGTGGTAAAGAATAACGTCTTGTTGATTATGTCTGTTGATACGCCACTTTAATTACAGTAATTCTCATGACAAGTGTTATTCACTCTGCGCGTCTCGACGAGGAAGGTTGGTTATTTAATTTATATAATTTTCCACTTAGTAAACATATTGTATTAGCCGAAAGACGTCCACTGAATTCTGCCTTCACTGATGATACATGTATGCAATTAAGGCACTTTGCACTTAAGGTTCGCAATTCGCTGGGCTATGTCGGTGATTTTGGTTCTCCTGCGGATTTCCTCATTCCTGATTCGATCTCGGAGGGATACGCCGAGCGTAGCCCTTCCCATTGCCCTTTGGGTGTCTTCTTATGAGGCCCATTGTAAAGGACCACGCCTCTGTTCCATAAGTCATCACTGGCAACACACACTGGTCAAAGACTTTTGACTTTAGACACTGCGGTAACTGGGAAGAGAATATGCTCCGTAGCTTACCGAACGCTGCCCAGCCGATTCAGTTGTCACTTGCAGGGAAAATATGTCTAATTCAGTTTAGTTGTTCCAGAACTGTCAAGGTAGGCTTAGTAATAGGGTCCAGCACCCGTCGGGTACGGAACCCTAAAAAAGAAGACTTAAAGCAAATAAAAATAGATTATGAAAACCCACGGATTTTTTTATTAACCCTAGTTAAATTCCAGATGCCAGTGCAAGTTGAACAGATTACCGAGCGATCGCTGGTGGTGGGGGAAGCCCCGCACTGGGACGAGAGGACCAACGCTTTATACTTCGTCGGCATCCCGGACAAATCGATCCACAAATACGATCCCGTCACTGGGGAGCACACGGAAACTAGCCTGGGTAAGAATTGGTGGTACCGTTAATTTGGCAATGTTCTACAGTGAACATACCATTGCAATCACTTTTTATATTTTTTTGTGAGTTTGTTAGGCTTTAAGTTTTGAAAAAACGAGGCTATTTTTCAGGGCATGTTTCCACGTCCATCTTTTTTTTTTGACACTATACAATTATAAAGAAAATAAAGAAAAGGAATGGTTTATTCGGAGCTAATAAAAATATACCTTATACATATTATAATTATATTATATTATTATACCTTATATTATACTTACCTATGAGCAATATATTTATTATGATAGACCTCAGAACAGGCCTGAATGATTTTGATGACAATCGCGAAATATCGGGTCAAAAAATCGATCAGTTCAGTCATCTTTGGGTAAATAAACTCATAACTTAAATTATCTAAGAACCTTTAAACAAACCACAGATCATAGAAAGAAGTATAGTATTTCCTTGGTCTGTGAAACAAACCAAGCACTCATAATAACTAATTGGTAAAATAATTAAAATTAATATTCGAGTGATGTAAATGACTTTAGGTACAATACACCACACGTAAGACATTTAATTACTAATTAAGAAAACCCTGACGTTGACGACGGTTTCCGAAGGTGACGTAATAGCGGTCAATACGTGTTGGTAAAATTAATGTTTAACAGTTTAGTGCCTTGTCTTAATAAATTACCAATAACTTAAAACAAAAAATGACAAGCAATAAAGGATAATCATCGACGTTTTAAATAAGGTTCCTGGTTTGCCTAATATTTTCATTGGCCGACTGTACTAATCACGACTACTACATATAATACGCTTTCAATCCACGAAGTCGCGTCCCACTTCTTTTTGTAATCTATTGTAATAACTGCATTATTACCTATAGGGCTAATTACTATTTTTTTTTATTTGTCGATCAGGTAGATTATCAAAAAGTATTGGACACGTATTTTTCTTTTTTCACATAATCAAAAAATTACGGAGATATATTGAATTGAAATGTCGCATAACGAAATTTTACATAGTTACCTACCTACGCAGCTACGTCACGAGCCCTCACTCGCGCTTTATCTTTGTAATTTTTGTTTGATTCACAAAAGAAAAATACGTGTCCAATATTTTTTGATAATCTAACTGACTGACTAAATAGAATTTCGTTTTCTTTACCCAGTCATCATCCCTATTAAAGTCCCCCAAGTTGTCCGGGCAAATCTCAGAGAGTACTACTGTACGGATTCTCATACGGTTTTCACCCACCAATAGAAAACCCACCAAGAGAAAACCCACCAATAGAAAACCCACCAATAGAAAACCCACCAATAGACAGAGGGAAGGAAGGTTAGGTTATAATTTTATGAACCCGTGCGACGAGCTCGGCGCTGGTCTATTGTAAACTGAAAATACGAGAACACTATAAGAGTTGGAACTTGCAGAAGCTTGTCCCGGCTTCATAGTCCCAGTGGAGGGCCACGCGGACCAGTTCGCGGTGGGCGCGGGGCGAGAGTTCGTCGTGGTGCAGTGGGACGGCGAGGCCGGCAGCGCCGCCCGGGTCGTGCGGCTGCTGGCAGAGGTGGACCACCACAAGCCGGGGAACCGGATCAATGATGGCAAGGCGGACCCATGGGGGAGGCTGTATGCAGGTCAGATAAGTTATTTTTCACCTGACCGGATCGTAAAGGTTTTCTTTGTCAAAATCTGCGCGCAAAGGTCCATTTTATTCGCTAGCTTGGCAAAGTAATGTTGTAGCTGTCGGCACACACGACAGCTGATGTGGTGCACGTGAATTGTTTTTCTAGAACCTAGTGTTTTCCTCGCTACGCGAAGTGAAAAGTTGTGTGTTTCGCACGGCAGCAAAGTTATTTTGGTCTCGAGGCTTGAATGCCTCCTTACGCTCAGGATCCATTTTTGGACCGTGAGCGTAGCGAGTATTTAAATTTTATAATCGCTAACTCGGGATATTGAATCCCGCGCTCTCTCTCTCGCAATCTCGGCCTAAATAACAACTTTGCAACCTTGCATAACCATTTCAGCCTGATGCATTTGTAAAGCTTGCTTGACCGAAGGGTGGCCTAGTGACGTTGCCAGCACAGAGTCTCGTAAGAATATCCACGGAACGGTGTTTGGTTGATTTACGATTGAATCGCATCGCACTGCTGCGTTTGATTTCGGCCCCTATATCATGGATATAGGGGCTAGTGAATACAGTGGATATCATATCCACTACTCCAGTCAAAGATTCTGTATAATATGATATCTTCAATACTTGGCCTTACCATTTGACGACGCGGTTAGCCTAGTTGGTAGTGACCCTGCCTATGAAGCTAGCGGTCCCGGGTTCGAATCCCGGTATGGGCAAATATTTGTGTGATGAGCGCGAGTATTTGTTCCTGACTCTTGGATGTTTTCTATATATTTAAGTATGTATATCGTTACCTGGTACCCAAGTACAAGCCTAGAGCTTAGTTTGGGACTAGGTAAATTTGTGTGAGATTGTACCTGATTTATTATTTATTATATTATTATTAATTTCAGGCACGATGGGGCCCGAGCACTCCCCAGGAGCCCCAGAACTGGAGCAGGGCTCCTTCTACCGCCTGGATGAGACCGGCATCACCACGCTGTGCGACAGGATATCTGTGTCCAACGGGCTCGCGTGGGACCTCGCCGCCAAGGCCATGTACTACATCGACTCCTGGGAGAGGAAGATAAGGAGATACGACTACGACATCGAAACGGGACGTATTTGTGAGTATTTTCCCCCTATTAAGGATTTACGGCCGCACTCAGAGACGTCATTAAGTTTTATGTTTCATTAAAGTAGCTGCTGTCACTTTCTTTGCTATAGCAATAGAATAAGACGCAGCAACTTTAATGACACTTAAAAAATAATTGACGTCTCTGAGTGCGGCAGTTAGAAACGTAACGTGCAGCATCAGTTATAAATAACTAAAGATACAGATTAAAGTTTGGTAATGAAGTAACGAAGACATTTCACCTGCCCAATTTCTCATTGTCTGGCTTGCTATTCAAAATTATAAACAATATATTTATTACGCGATTTTGCCTACTTCAGACTACGCCAAAAAGTCGACAGCTTTTACGCCAATACTTCTTTGATTTCACTCATTAACGTCCGTAGAATACGATATGTGACGTTCTCAATATAAAGGGACCTTATGGAGGAAGGCAGTAACGCTCTTCTTATTCTTGTAACTATACGAATACTATGTTAACAGTTCTAAAAAGGGCGTAACCGCCTGCCTCCATAAGGTCCCTTTATATTGAGAACGTCACATATCGTCTTTGATACTGCAATACCGTAACTAACAAATTTAATAGGTTGTAAAATACATCTTACTGACTTTCTTTGTAAGGTGCATTTTGCCTTTTCTTGAATTTGTTCATCAAGTATCAACGGCGGTCAGACATGACCCTAGTCATAGTATAATTTTCGCCTACCAATCTTTTATTCCAGCAAACCTTCATTACATCTTCGACTTCGAAACGAACAACCTCGATGGTATGCCAGATGGCACGACCATCGACACAGACGGGAACCTATGGGTGGCGGTATTCAGCGGCAGCTGCATCCTCCAGGTCTCTCCTCAAGGGAACCTGCTCAGGAAGATCCCGATGCCTGTTCCCCAGGTCACATCCTGTACCTTCGGAGGACCAGACCTTAACATCTTGTTTGTGACCACAGCCTGCGTGCCGTTGGAAGGAAAAACACCACCAAGTCCAAGTGGATGCACGTTTATGATCACTGGATTGGGAGTAAAAGGGCATCCGAACAATAGTTTTAAGCTAATTTAAGTAAAATCTGTCGTTTCACCAAGTTGTGGACAATTCATACATAACCTAATAATAAAATAATCCAGCCTACGTCCCACTGCTGGGCACAGGCCTCCACTCGCAATGAGAGGGTTTGGGCTATGGTTCCCACGCGGGCCCAGTGCGGATTAGGAACTTCGCACACACCGTCAAATTGCTTTGCAGGTGTGTGCAGGTTTCCTCACGATGTTTTCCTTCACCGAAAAGCTCATGGTAAATTTACAAATTATATTTCGTACATAAATTCCGCAAAACTTAGAGGTGCGAGCCCGGGTTCGAACCCACGACCCTCAAACCATTAGGCTACCACGGCTTTTACGGCATACATAACCTACTAGATTATTATAACTTGCCACGACAGACTCAACATGCATGAACGAGATAAAATTTGACAGGTGCCAGGGAAATGTTACTTACATCTATTCTATATTCTAACGTAAGACTGAACGCTTAAGGTTTAAAATAACAGTGTCCCGTCTTGATAAAATCGCTGTAAAAAGTGAACATCACTATAGTCGCTTAGTAATAAAAGGTGATAAAACCCAAGACGAGACACTTTTATTTTAAACCTTAAGCGTTAAGTCTTACGTTAGAATTTTATCTCGTGCTTGCATGTTGAGCCCGCAGGAAATGTAAAGTTAATTGAATGCAGACGTTACAAGCTCTATCGTATAATAATAAAAGAAGGTACAGTCGAGAACAGAAAGATGTATACACTTTTGGACCTTATTACAATGGAATAAGGTGAAAAAGTGTTACATCTTTCTGTCCTTGACTGTACAGGGTACAGGGGCCAGATTAGGTGATTTGATTTTTCCTTGTAATGAAAATAAACCGGTTTACCCTTGAATCACCGACACTCATTTCACAGAATGTTTTACTTCGCCGAATTTTCATTTCATCGACAGGCATTTCCACGTGCAGGAGTTATAGTTGTTTGGTGGTCACAGGTCTAACCTAACCTACATGAACAATGCCCTGAAAACAATAAAGTTGCAGAAATTAGCTTTGGATGAAAAGAAATTCGGTGCTAGGGGAATTAATCTATTCCATATTCTAATGTAAGACTAAACACTTATGGTTTGAAATAAAAGTGTCCTGTCTTGACTTGTATTACCTTTTATTACTAAACGATTTTATCCGGTAATAGAGTAATGAAGAAAATCGTTCAAATCTATTAAGAGCCTGTGCACACTAGCGGATTTCACCGGGGGTCTAGGGCCAAAAACGATAGTATGCACAGGCTCTAAGCTAAGCCTGATATTTAATTACTCTAGCAACTTTATATTCGCGCTGTCACTTTATTCTTGTGCATGCATGTTAGGCTCGCTACAAAACAAGGGGACAACAAATAAACCATATACTTAATTATTTTATTAATACATAATTGTATTTCTAATAAATATTACTATAAAAGAGAAGCGTACTTTTTCCATGCTGATCACTTGAAAGTAATTGCTACCATAGAGACATTTCCTTGGTCCGCAGTCCTAGTGAGTACCTATTTATTTACTTTATTTGCTCACCCCCAGACTCCTAGCATGCAAGCACGAGATAGAATTTGACAGGTGATAGAGAAATATCATCTACTCCATATTCTAACGTAAGACTTAACGCTAAATCTATCACTGCGCCCTCGGGAACTGTCAGGATAAAAAGTATCTCTCTCTCTCTCATAGTCTTGAGACGGGCAGCTCAACTAAGATATGTTTATTAATACGGCCCTTACTGCCGCACTCAGAGACGTCAATTAAGATTTAAGTTTAATTAAAGTAGCTGCTGTCACTTTCTTTGCTATAGCAATAGAATAAGACGCAGCAACTAATGAAACTTAAAACTTAATTGACGTCTCTGAGTGCGGCAGTTAGGGTCCGTTGACACAGACCGGCTCGGAGAGAAGAGCAGATTTTTAACACGTTGGAAAAAGACTTTTGATTCATTGTAATAAGGTTTATTTTTGCATGTGCACTTCTTTTGTCATTAAGAATGCTTGAACGCGCTTTGTGTGAAATAATAAGAGGAGCCGACCGGCTGCTTGACGTGCTCTTCCGCGCTCCGCTCCGGCCAGTTCCAAGCGTTACGAGCCGGTCTGTGAGAAAAAAAACCGGTCAAGTGCGAGTCGGACTCGCACACCGAGGGTTCCGCACAAACTTGTAAGCATGTAAATAGTTCGTAAATAACGGGAATACAATATAAACAAAGTCCAGTATAAACTGGCACGCAATAAGTATGCACTTTAGTTCTTAGTGAGTGTCAGTTTATACTGGACTTATTTTTTATGTGATGTAACCGGATTTCGGATTTTTACCCTATATATAGGTTTTGATTCCCTTGAGATTCCCTTCAATGTGCGGCATAAACAGCCGTATCTTTTGATTGCGTTGACTTAGATGTTTGATTTTTTCACTGATCCATGGGATTGAAGACCTAAGTATTTGATATTAATTTCAACTTGATACCTTCACGCGTTCCTGAGAAAAAGGGTCTTGACAGACACACAGACAGACAGACAGACGGACAACAAAGTGATCCTATAAGGGTTCCGTTTTTTTTTCATTTGAGGTAGGGAACCCTAAAAAAGAGCGCGGGCCGATGCTCTCCGAGCCGGTCTGTGTGAACGGACCCTTAGGATCGCGGTCTTGAGATTGCTTGAGATTAGGTATGGTCTCAAATCGTACTTACTATCAAGTGGGATGTGTTTATCTTGTCTATTAGCCATAAGAAATTATTGTAGCATACTAGGAGTACTTCAGAGTTAAGTAACTTACTGCCGCACTCAGAGCCGTCAATTAATTTTTAATTTTGATTAAAGTTGCTGCGTCTTATTCTATTGCTATAGCAACGAAAGTGACAGCAGCAACTTTAATCAAACTTAAAAGTTAATTGACGTATCTGAGTGCGGCCGTTAGTTGTCTCAGCTCGTCAACAACCACTTGAGCTTCCGGTATCTTATCGGAGAGATATGTTTCATAAGTGGTTATTGAACATATCGTGATGACATCGCGCTTCGATCATAGGTCAGTTCGCGGAGAAAGTCTCTTTCAACAAGTACATTCCAGAAGATAATGGGTAAGATAGCTACGTCAAGTATCATTAATATTATCGTAGTCATTAGAGTGCAACAATCTGTTACGCTGTTTCACCCAAGCCCAAGGCCGTCATAGACTAAGCCGCCGGCGCCACATAAGAATTTGGGGGCTCCGTTGGATAGTAAAAAACTGGACAAGAACATGTCGGACCATGCTCAGTGTAGGGTTCCGTCGCCATTCTTAAAACAAACAACGCCTAAATAATTATGTTTTTTCACATATTGTTAACTAATTTTCTATTTAAAGTTATCGTAGGTGATTTTCAGTAGGTATAAACATTTTAGTCGTCGTAACCCAAGAACCATTGATGTTAACTTGCGAAACTATAAGGGTTCCTGGTTTGAATACGGAACCCTAAAAAAGCGAATATAATCAGCCTGGCAGCCCCGGGTGCCCTTATGGCAATAGGGAAGTTTCAAAAAAATAGTACACCTTTCACCTTTTCTTCAGATTTTGGAAAAAAATAGCACGTTGGTTGGGACCACTATTCTGAACAAGAAAAATAGAATTCCTTATATGTCCCCAAAAAGATGTATGGAATTGTCGGTTTTGTTACCTAAATTCAATACATTTCTTGGTAACAAAACGGACAATTCCTTACATCTTTTTGGGGACATATCAGGAATTTCTATTTTTCTTGTTCAGAATAGTGGTCCCAACCAACGTGCTATTTTTTTCCCAAATCTGAAGAAAAAGTGAAAGGTGTGTTATTTTTTGAAACTTCCCAAAAACGGCATTGGTTATACCAGACCAGCTCTATCCCACAAAACATTGCAAAGTGTACTATTTGGGTGAATCAACTTTTAAGGTAGTCCCCATTTTTCGAAATATTGCCCACGACTAGTTTGTCGCTCGGTAATACCTCTCTACCTAGTCTGTAACGAAAGAGACACACTGAGCTACAAGCGAGAAAATACAACTTGGCTGCCCGTGCTGATGGCCCGCAGCGAGTCTAATTTGAACCGGACTCAGTATATAGATAACATCCGTTATACGAAGTTATCGGATACACTAGTTTGTTCGTCTGGTCGCCACACTAAAGCGTGTACTACACGGATTTAAACCAAGGTGACCTTGGTAGAAGCGAGCTGCTGCACGGTTTTTTGCCAAAGGCGTTTAAAGGTCATACGAAATTTGGTTTAAAACCACTGTCTACACGATTTTAAACCGCGCGGACAGGTGCTACGGAAATGAATACATCTATTCCATATTCTAACGTAAGACTTAACGCTTAAGGTTTAAAATAAAGTGTCTCGTCCTGACTCTTGTTACTAAGCGACTATTGCGATTTTCACATTTATATAGCGATTTTATCAAGACGGGACACTTTTATTTTAAACCCTAGTCTTACGTTAGAATATGGGATAGATGTATTCATTTCCCTAGCACCTGTCAAATTTTATCTCGTGCTTGCATGCTAGGGGGCCTGTTTTAAACTGTGGTTTAAAACGCCGATAAAAATCAACGTCAATCGCCTTATACTGCTACACATAAGGACTATCGTCGTGATAATTAACGGCGTTTCCCCGTTAGTGTGGCCCCAGGGTTAGCACAAGTCTTACTTGTTGACGTTCCGCTCAGTTCGCGATCGTCGCGCCGTCCGAGAGGTGAGGTTATCAGCAGCATAAAAAGATTATATTTTCTACTTTACCTTATCAATAACGATAATAACTAATATCAGAGAAGGCTATTCAAAATATAATGGTTTTCGTTGAAGTTTGTTGTTAAGTGAGTTGATTTTACTAGATATTTAAAGCATTTTTAAGTATTCGCCCACAATACTTTGCTTCAATACTCGCATGCAATGCGAGAACTGAATGAATTAACTTTACTAATGTTGATTTTTAGTTAATATCCTACTTGACTTTATTTCCTTGGTTTCGTATTCGTGTTTATTTAGGTACTTTTTTATTGTGCCTGTAATACATTTAATGTGGCTATTTAAGATAAAGTATTATGTATCACAATCGTAAATCATCGTAAAGATCTTTAGAGTTAGGTAAGTAAATTAACTAATGGGGTGCGTTTTTGTGGATTAAAATACTGTAGTTGTAGTAGGAATTATTTAAAATGTCAGAATCCACTTGAAAGCTCATCTTTCAAACATAGTATTGTTTGTATTGTAACCTCCAACCGCAAAATGAAACGAAATAAGTAATAAACTAATTCTTTTGAATAGCGATTTTTGCGCCTTAGCTAGAAGGTACAAATTGTAATGACAGCACATTCGCTACAATACTTTTTGAAATTGAGACCGGTACCCAGGTAGTCTGTTGGTGTCAGCTACAGGTGATACAGTATATAGTTTCTTGTGCTGTCATAACAATTTGTACCTTCTAGCTTAGGCGGCGAAGTCGCTATTCAAATGAATTCCTTTGTTATTTATGTCGTTTAATTTTGCACTGATTATTTGCGGTTTAAGGTAACAATAGAAGAATACCATTGTTTGAAAGTTGAATGAATTTTTAAATTTTTATTCCGACATTTTAAAAATGGTAAACTCATCTAATTCGTGTCTCGCTCAATTCCGTGGTAGCAGTTCTAAAATCCGCCATAGAACCCTGCTAATAGAATTTAGGAACTGTCATACCTACGTCGTTAAACTTTTAAATAGGCTAAGGCAAATAAATAAAGGGTGTATTTTAGGTTAGATTCGACCTGCGAGAAATATTATAGCCAGTGCTGTCCGACAGTGCCTAGAGGTAGTAACACACACGTGTGCAAGTTTTTTGTAAGTTAGTATTGTCGGGAAACCCTGTCGAGACATTTCTCGCAGCAATTTCTTGCAGGTGGAAACGCGGCCTCAGGCTTTCGTCTGAGACGCGACCAGCGGAGCGGAGAGGATACGTGGAGGAATCAACCAGCATTGGTTGAAATCCAGATCTCGTCTCCGCTCCGCTTTAATGGAAACTAGTGTCATAAATAATAACCGCGATAGTTTAAAAGTGCCACCATCGTGTTCTGCAGATGTCTGTGGAGGTGAAGAAGGTCATCAGCCCGGTGGTGCTGGGCGAGGGCCCGCACTGGGACGAGCGGGACCAGGCGCTGTACCTCGTCAGCATTCGGGAGAAAACCATCCACAAGTATGTGCCGGCCACCGGAGTACATACCAAGACGCAACTGGGTAAGACGGTGGATTGTGATTAAGTATCATTAGTTATTTATAGTATGGCATCATCATCTCAGCCGAAAGACGTCCACTGCTGGACATAGGCCTCCCCCAAGGTTTGCCACAAGGACCGGTCCTGCGCCACTTGCATCCATCGGTTTCCCGCAATCTTAACCACGTCGTCGGTCCACCTTGATGGAGGTCTGCCCACGCTGCGCCTTCCAGTACGCGGACGCCATTCGAGAACTCTTCGGCCCCAGCGGCCATCTGTTCTGCGTATGGCATACGAGTATGTTAAGTAGGTACATACATCGGAGCAGACAACTTTTTTGTATTTGGCGCCGTTTCTCCAATCCCCAGGTACACGAGATAAAATTTGACAGGTGCTAGGGAAATGAATACATCTATTCCATATTCTAACGTAAGACTTAACACTAAGGTTTAAAATAAAAGTGTCCCGTCTTGATAAAATCGTGATAAAAATGTGAAAATCGCAATAGTCGCGTAGTGTTAAAAGGTAATAAAAGTCAGGACGAGACACTTTTATTTTAAACCTTAAACGTTAAGTCTTACGTTAGAATATGGAATAGATGTATTCATTTCTCTAGTACCTGTCAAATTTTATCTCGTACATGCATGTTAAGCCCGCAAAATTAACAGTAAAATTGTTTCATCGTATAATTTTGCGAGTCTTCCAATTCGACAACATTTTATGTCCTATGGTGCTGTGAAGCCTGTGAAAGACCGTCATCATCATCTATCAGTAGAAAAACTCGCCTAACTTGTAAACCTACCTACTTTGAACTTGTCTTCTTCCACATTTCAGAAGGCCGACCAGGCTTCATAGTACCCGTGGAAGGTGCTTCTAACCAGTTCCTGGTGGGTATGGAGAGGCAGTTCCAGGTGATCCAGTGGGACGGAGTGGAGGGCAGCGTGGTGAAGGTCGTCAGGACCCTGGGAGAGGTGGATCAGCAGGCGCCGAAGAACAGGATCAATGATGGGAAGGCGGATCCTAGGGGCAGGGTATTTGCGGGTAAGTTTGACTGGTTAAAGTAACTAAAATTAATAACTATATTTTTTCATCTATTTTTCTCTAATGACGTGCCGTTGCTCGTACTTCGCCTTTATATGGCGTCACGTTGATATAAATCTATCACTATGTGAATATTACCTGCATTATCCAAAATTAAAGTTTGCCATCAAATATAGGTTTAAATTTACAAGCCAGACTTATGACAGTTTTCGGGCTTCTTCCTTCTTCTTCCTCGGCGCATCTGCGCCCACCGTTGGGCATACGCCTCTCCAATTTTCCTCCATTGGGCCCGATTTGCAGTGGATCTACCCCAAACTGGACCAGCGGTTGAGCTGATGTCACCCGGCCATCTTGCCGGAGGCCGGCCGACTCCTCTCTTTGAGCGAGGTCGCCACTCCAAGATGCGCTTGCTCCATCTCCCATCATTTCGGCGACACATATGTCCTGCCCAGGCCCATTTTAATTTGGCAACGCGCTGGCCAATCACTCTGGTGCGTTGGAGCTTTTCGGGCTATAACTACAATAAAAGCAAGTCTCCTAGCAGGCACGATGGGCTACGAGAAGACACCTGGAGATTTCGAGCAGGAAAAAGGCTCGCTGTTCCGCCTGGACGGGGAGGGCATCACGCCGGTCTGCGGCCAGATCGGCATCTCCAACGGGCTGGCCTGGGACCTGCAGGCCAAGGCCATGTACTACACTGACTCCCTGGAGCGGAAGATCAGGAGATACGACTACGATGTTGAAACTGGGGAAGTTTGTACGTAAAACAATCTTAGCTAGAATTATTTTTGGATACGTCACTTTGTGTACGGATGATGGTAAAACTACGCGAGCCGTCTGAATCACTACCACATATCTATGGTCAAATTGCTAAATGCAAAGTGTTCACACTGTTGTGTTCCAGTGCGGAGGGTAAGACAGCTGGAAAAAGAATAAAAAGACATTCAATCTCAGCCCTGGGTTGTACACAATTGCATTTTTTTTGGATGATGGGTTTGTTCTTGACTAACTCTTGCCCTTGGAGGACGAAGATTTAGTCGACGATGACACGAGCTCACCCAGAAGCCTATTCACCCTAGCTTCAAATCTTAAGCATCAAAGCCCGTTTATCGCCTGGTGGCCAATGTTCCGTGCCTTCTTCTTCATTTATCATCAAATAGTAAGAGATATTTCCACGAACCGACCTAAGTAAGTCCTTGCTAAATAAAGCTCCCACAATGAAAATCCCGGTTGTGGCTCATGTGTGTTCTCCCACTGCTACTGACAAGTGGTAGTAACCTTCAGAATCCACAACTTACCTTCAGGAGGGGTAACCTTGTGCTCATTTGCCATTTCCATTCCATACCATAACAATGTCACCATATCCGGGTTTCAGGATTGTTGGTACTCATTTTGTGGAGGCTTATATCTAGTCAATGGCGATTAGCTGTAAAATCAAACAAAAAACCTATATATTCCAGCGAACATGCAGCACTTCTTCGACCTGGTAAAGAACGGCGTGGACGGCTTCCCGGACGGCAGCACCATAGACACGGAGGGCAACCTGTGGGTGGCCGTGTTCGGCGGGGGCTGCGTGCTGCACGTGTCTCCTCAGGGGACACTCCTGCGCCGCGTGCCCATCCCTGCCGCTCAGGTGAACAATTAACACGAGGATAAGGAATTGAGACTCCTTTGTTCGGGTCCAAAACTTCTATATAACCACCTCCTGTTGCCGCCAGGGCTATTAGTTATAGTGCACCAGTCGGGAGTGTTGCCCATTACATTTTTAATTCATTTAAACAACCTTTAACATCTGCATCCCTTTTGATAATAGATTGACACTGAGAGAATGATAATAATATAATAATAATCCAGCCTATATACGTCCCACTGCTGGGCACAGGCCTCCACTCACAATGAGATTGTTTGGGCTATAGTTCCCACGCGGGCCCAATGCGGATTGGGAACTTCGCACACACCGTCAAATTGCTTTGCAGGTGTGTGCAGGTTTCCTCACGATGTTTTCCTTCACCGAAAAGCTCATGGTAAATTTACAAATTATATTTCGCACATAAATTCCGAAAAACTTAGAGGTGCGAGCCCGGCGAGAGAATGAACCTGTGTCTTAATATTGTTGGGCCTGCTGCGATAGACTAAAACTGACCTAGGCAAGTTCTTTCAAGACTGCTGTCTGACTTATACATAATCAGTGGCTGGCTTATGCGAAAATACACCTTTTATAAGTCGTGTTAAGATCTCATTCAGAGTTGACGTCCAAGGCCTATGTCAAGGGTGAAATAAAACTGACTTAAGTAGGTAGTCCGACCTATCCCCGTATCCCGTCCTTGTGACGCTGTCAGGGTCTACCGTGAGATGTCCGATCAGGGTCTGAGATTTAACAAACTTTAACTAAAATTTGATTAACATCCGCAGGTCACCTCCTGTACTTTCGGCGGCCCAAATTACGACGTGCTGTTCGTGACCACCGCGTCCTACATGAACAAGGAGGGGGGCGGGAGTCCAGACGATGGGTGTACCTTCATGGTCACGGGACTTGGGGTCAAGGGACACCCAAATGTCAACTTTAAGTTCTAATGTTTTGCTTGCCGTACGTGATTGTGACTTTAAATGGGTACTAAATCAATATTGTTCATTGTTTTCTTGTGTATCACAAATCTGCACTTCTACTTAAGTGTTTGTATTTTTATTGATATATCTACTTATATGAGAATGGGACACAGTGGATCAGTGGGGGAACAATAGATCGTTGCCTGTTTCTATGAGAAAAAGGAGTTTTAAATGTCTGTCTCGCTCGTCCTCTGATAACATATTTGGCATGCCTGCGACTGATCTAGGTGCCAAAGATATAAGTTTATTATTTCCCTAAAATATAGGCAGTAAACCACTGTCTCCCACCGATCCACTGTGCCCCTCCCTCCCCTATTTTATATGGGTATGTTTGTAAAGTGAATAAATGTTTATTTTTGCTTTTAGTTTTTTTATTTAATAAGGCGGTGTAATGTTTTCGTTCGACGAAGGCACGCCTTGTCACTCAAACTGAGGTTGTTGAAACGTTGAAACGTTAATGTAGGTATACCTACGTAAAAGGAGCAATTTCTTTATGTATGGGGAATACACAAGTATTGCAAAGTATGTTAATGAACCATTATATGTCAATTTGTTCCTCTTCTCTTTGTAGCTTTTATAGCCGGCAACGGACCGACAACTCTTCTTGAGTTGCCGGTGTTCATAGGCGGAGGTGATTACTTTCCATCAGGTAACCCACTCGTTTGCCTCCCTTTCTTATAAAAAAAAATCATAAAGAACTGGACGTTCTCTAACACAATCTATAAATGTTTGTACATCCATGGTCACATTTATACACTGTTTTGTAAACAAATACAACGTGAAAAACACGCCGCGCCGCGCACCCGGCTTGGCGGACAGACAGACTGACAGATAACGAAGTCTCACCATAAGGGTTCCTTTTTTACCATTTTGGTACGGAACCCTAAAAAGAAAGTGATCAAAAATGGCGGCATGATTAAGTCAGCTGTGCGAGGGTAGATAAGTTAAATCCAGAAATGTTTTATACAGAGTAGCAAAAAGATATCAGTAAATTGTATGAGGAATCCCATAAAATTACATAATCGATTCAGCCTCTTTAACCCTTAATACTGATAAATAACATCTGTTATGTTGTAATGCAGAGTTTACATGGGCTTGGTTTTATACTATTTATTAGTATACATATTCGTACTAACATAACACGACGATACACATCGACAGATACACGTGCTAAGTAGTATAAATACAGGTGGCCGTCAAATCCTTACATACGCAGACAGGCAGACGCGGAAAACGACTTTAATTTATATAAAATATAACTCCTCCTAAACCATGCAACAGATTTTGATGCGGTCTTCACCATTAGTAAGATAATTTTTCACGGAAGGTTTATGTATGAAATAGTAAGCGTAGTGCGCAACGTGATCGCTATCTATTTAGTTCTAGAGATCGCGGCGAACACGTCGCGCGCTCGCGGCAAAACCGTTGCGCGCTCGCCTCGCTTTCAGCTCGCCAGCAAATCGCCAGTGTGATGAGGCTCTTAATGATGAGGTTATCGGACTTATCTCCGACCCGACCGTCCATTACCGGCTCAATTGCTACTCGGTTCGTTTGTTTGGCTCATTCCGCGATCGCCGCGCCGCCTGAAAGGTAGAGTATCAATTATCTGTGGTATTATCAACATTATTCAACTACAATATTTTTAGTCGCATATTTCTCTTAATTCGCCAGTGAGTTGTCAGAAAATCTGTCCGCGTTAATCGTTTATCAATATTCCCTCGGAAATTGTTCAATTTTACAGTATGAAAAGTTCCCTATATTCGTCTCTGGGTTATAAAATATCTGGACCAAATTCGACGTCGATTGGTTAGAGTTATGAACCGTGAAAGGAAACGAACAAAAAATACATTTTCGCATTTATCATATTAGTAAGGATAAGTGGCCCTTTGTCGTGTCCCCTTGTTCTGCAGACACTCATTTCATCGAAAGCTAGTTTCTTCTGAAACCTTATTGTTTTCAGGTTATCTTAATCATGGGTTACGTAGGTTAGGTTAGACCTGTGACCACCAAAAAATTATAACTCCTGCACGTGGAGATGCCTGTCGATGAAATGAAAATTCGGCGAAATAAAACATTATATGAAGAGTGTCGGTGATTCAAGGGTAAACCTGTACTTTTGTCTTTAACCATATCGTTGTCATATCGCTACGTTGTGGTTAGCTCTTATTTACCAGAAAAGGTGACCGTTATATTGAAAACCCAATATGGTTTCGAAAGCAATTTAAGATGGCTTGAAACAAAGTGGTTATTGTGGTTATAGTGGCGAATTCACGGGCAAGTTATTAATAAGTAATTATAAAATGCATTTTCATGAGTGGCTCACCTTGGTCGCACTTCGATGTAGCTCAACCTTATTCAGAGGACGTTTCTCGCACGCTCGAGTGATTTTTCGTTTGTTGTTTTTTTAATATCTATTACTACTAAGTAGTTACACTGACTTTTACTAAGGTTAAGTAATTAAGGTAAATAATTACTCCTCTGTTAATTGCTTTTAAGTAATATCTTCACAAAAACTAACCCCATTCAAGATCACGTGTAGTTTTAGGACTATGTTTTAAAGTTGGTAAGTACAATGAATAATTATTATTTGGATAAACACGCTCAGAGTGGATTATTTTGATATAAGAAAATTATTGAGTAATTTAGTTACTTTTTGACTTTCCTGCTGTGTAAAAAAATTACACGTGATGTCTCTCGGAACCATCGTGATCATTTGTGATATTTTCTGACCCCCCCTTGTGATTTTCTGGCCCTTAGATAGATAGATAAACATCTTTATTCTTCACAAACATACATGACCTTTAAGGCCAACACGATTTACAAAAGAATATGAACAGGTTCATGCAATTTAAACAGTATAACTAACTATATGAGAACTTAAAACTAGAGATAAATTAAAATTTGAAAATATGTACAGTCGAGTACAAATATATCTATACATGTATATACACTTTTGATCCTTATTGCAATGGGATAAGATGCAAAAGAATGCAAAAGTGTGTACAGTCAACGTTATATATAAATACGTTCAGAGTGCCAAAAATATGTAACCACGACCTTATTACGGCGACATACTTAAGATCGTGGTTACATATTTTTGAGGCTTTGGACGTGTCTATGTTTATAACTTTGACTGTCTTGTTTGACTTTGTTAGTTCTCGAGGGAAATACGACAAACAAGTTAAACGAAGTTGAACTCCGCGACTAGTATGTTATAATTTACAAACAATTGAAATGTTATCGAGTGAGGCTTAACTACAATGTTCAATTCAACGATAAACGGTAGGTATTAATGGAGAGATAAGAGAGGTGTTTACTGTTATGATGTAACGCTCGATCGGATCTCGATGGCACCCGTGTTATATCCTCTACCCGTACATAATTACGCAACCATATATAGGTACGCCCTAAGACATTGGTCTTCCAAAATTTTTAAGCTCGTTTCAACATGTTGCAAGAGTGGTACAGTTACGACCACATCGCGCGACATGCGATTGTCGCCTCGTATACTCCAGTCATTTTACGGACGCTATTATGGTGAAATGGAAATAATTTATAATAGCTGATTTTTCATGTGTATCGGATATATCATTAGAAACATAATCCAACTAAATGTGTGTCAATAAAAATTAAAAAAAAAATTGTTAAAAATAATTATATTTTTTTTTTCGTTTAATATATTTTTATGTGACCTATTTTAACTGGCTAGCTATATAAGTCCCGTGACTTTGTTTACATTAGTTAATTACCTACTTGGACATACCTAACCAAACAGAATCCCTCAAGTGTACATACTAGGTATACCCTCAGATGTCCGTGGTCCTGAAGAAGATTACCGGCCCCCTGGCGCTGGGCGAGGGTCCGCACTGGGACGAGCCCACGCAGGCTTTGTTCCTCGTCAGCATTGTCGAGAAGACCATCCATAAATACGTGCCGGCTACGGGGAAGCTAACTACAACTAAACTGGGTAAGATAAGTTATTATGTGGCACTTTGGAGGCAAATAAGCACATGCTAAGTGGGCTGTGAGGGCACACTGTATTCATATAGCTAAAGCAGTAAAGAAACTACGAAAAAAAGTTCGAAACCGCCCTCACACAGACGCACGTCTCAACGAGACCACTAAGCGGACATGGCAGTGCTGTCAGTGGCAGGTGTCGCGTGAGTGTGACGTTTCGAACGTTTGTTAGTAGTTTCTTTACTGCTTTAGCTATATTTATACTTTGGCACCGTGTAGAACGTTGTGGCTATGACAGACTTATCACTAATGCGTGGACTACACGTTTTCAAACAATGATTTAAAACAGGTGGTTTGAAACCGTGTAGACAGTGATATTAAACCAAATTTCGCATGACCTTAAACGCCCTTGGCAGATGTCAAACAATGGGCTTGTTTGAAACCGTGTAGCCGCTCGCTTCTACCAAGGTCACTTGGTTTAAAACTGTGGTTTGAAACCGTGTAGCACGCGCATAAGGCCGCAATTTCGGAACGGCGGAGCGTGGTGCAGGGCGTTGTTGTTTTGCGTCTGGCCGCTGACTATGAAAGATTTATATACTTACAGTAGGTCAGCGACCAGTGTGCGCGCAAAACAACAATGCTCCGCTACACGTCAAAATTCGCGACGCGGGTCCCACAGTGATCTTGCAAACTCATATTTTCCGTTGCCTTTTAGCTATAAATCCACTTTTTCACTTTCTCACTCCAGAGGGTCGGCCAGGCTTCATAGTTCCCGTGGAAGGCAAACCTGGCCAGTTCCTGGTGGGAGTGGAGAAGCAGTTCCAGGTGATCCAGTGGGACGGAGCCGAGGGCAGCGCGGTGAAAGTTGTCAGGGTTGTCGGAGAGGTGGACCAGGAGGCGCCGAACAACAGGATCAATGATGGAAAGGCTGATCCTAGGGGGAGGGTGTATGCGGGTGAGTAAGGCTTTGACTAAACAGGCTGAAATATGAGCAGTTATATGTAACTGCCGAAGTATGAAGGTCGAATATTGGGACAAGCTTGGACGAGGCATCAGTGGGGGAGGGCTTCGTGGCTGCAAGATCAGAAACATATCTTCATTCACCCAATTTAGCTACTGTTGTTTTAAAGATGAATTAAGTACATGGCCTTATTTTTGCATAGATGGCAGTACTTAGTAACAACACCCACCAAAGTACGTACATACAACTCCGAACCAACTAAGTACTCCATAAATACATGCAGCCGAACAGCCAACAACTTGGTATAATTTTAGAGCCACTATTAGAGCTCTGACGCAGAAATCCAATAATTAATTTCGACGTTATTTCTCTTGACTTAACGCGGTCATTCTTCTATGGTGTCTGAACAAATATTAAAGTTGCCATATATCATCATGTACCTACGTCTCCTCTCTAATTCAAGGTCTTCGATTTCTTTCTTTTTCCACTGACTCTCCATCTTTCAGGATCAATGGGTTACGAGAAGGCCCCTGGAGATATCGAGCGGGAGAAAGGCACTCTGTTCCGAGTGGACGGGCAGGTCACCGCCATCGCTGGCAAGATTGGCGTCTCCAATGGGTTGGCCTGGGACGTGGCTGCCAAGGCCATGTACTACATCGACTCCCACGAGGGCAAGATCAGAAGATACGACTACAATGTTGAGACTGGAGATGTTTGTAAGCACTTAAACCAAGTATACCTGTTCAATATAAACAATGTTTCGGATACACTGTTTCACCACCAGCGAGTCTAACATGCATGCACAATAATAAAGTGACAGTACGAATAAAAAGTTGCTAGAGTAATTAAATAGCATGTTTAGTTTAGAACCTGTGCCAACTAGCGTTTTTAGCCCTTAGACCCCCGGTCAAAAACGCTGCATTGTAAACCGACCTTAGTTCATCAGTTACCACAGTGTTTTCGTTTTACTGTGCAAACCAATCGAGTGTGACCTCGTTATATTAATCTGGATGAGTGAATGACTTAGCTAAAAATACTTAGGTACATTTCTTTTTCTTTATTCATATCAACATTTCGCATCTTTGTGGCAACTCAAATGGCAATTGGTCACCTACGATACAGGCTGTGCCTAGTGTAAGATCCACTGTATCTTGGTCTGTGTATAAAATCTCTTTCAGCTAGTGTAAACATATTTTGTATGTTATTAGTAAAATAAATAAATTGAAATTTCAAGTTTTTCTTATCTTATTCTAGCAAACATGCAATACTTCTTCGATCTGAAGAAGAACGGCGTTGAAGGCGCTCCCGACGGGTGCACCATCGACACGGAGGGCAACCTGTGGGTGGCCGTGTTCGGCGGCGGCTGCGTGCTGCACGTGTCTCCTCAGGGGGCACTCCTGCGCCGCGTGCCCATCCCCGCCGCTCAGGTGAGGTCTTTGAGGGTGTAGGGAAGTGGAGCCAGGCCCGGCTTACTTCGCAAGCTAAAGTTATATCGGCTTCCATCCCTGGGTGTGACTTAGTAACCCATCATTTTATCGAATTTCTTTATCAAATATACCTATTATTTCATCGAATTTCACTTCATCGAATGCTATTTTCTGCTGAAACCATGTTGTTTTCACCTAAACTATGTACCTAATTCATGTTTAAGATAACCTTATCTTAAACATTACCTAAGTACACGCTAGGTTACACTTGTGACCAAAAGACATCCTACTACTCATGCAGCCGAAAATGCCTTTCGAAGAAATGAAAATTCTGTGAAATGATAGGTGGTAGTACGTGCGATGAAAGTTATTTCGATAAAATAATAGGTACCCGTTTAGTTTAATTTAGATTCGAAATACATCAGTGAGTGAGGAGAACCGAGCATTACATTCATTAAAGCCAGGGAGGCAGTATTCTAACGTAATGCTCAAAATCGAACCTTGGATTGTTACGTCAATAAAAGCGGTGCTTTTGGTACCCTTTTTTCTTGTTTAGTCTCATTTAGAAACTGTCCTTAGGTCACCTCGTGCACGTTCGGGGGGCCAAACTACGACATCCTGTTTGTCACCACCGCGAACCTCCCGATGAAGCCGGGGGACAGCAAACCTGACGATGGCTGCACCTACATGGTCACTGGACTCGGCGCCCGGGGGCACCCTAATGCCAACTTTAAGTTTTAATCTCTCTGCAACAGTTATTGTGATGCCAAAATAATGATAGCCTGGCAAAAAGAGCATGATGACGTGGTGATGGCAACCATCGCATTAAGCAGATGTTTTTGTACCAAATGTTTTATCATGTTGCCATTTTACTCCAATTAGTCGCCTCATCTTTTCCTAACTTTTTATTTATAAATACTATAGGGCTATTTGGAGTGAATTGGCAACATAAGCAATTGGCAATTTAAGTGTTTTCAACCCATGAAGCCACTCTCCGCCGCTTAATTTGACTATGCTATATATAATGTACATACGTAAAATTTTATAGCGGGATGCGTTATCGTGGATTGAAAAAGTAGTATACTTCGATACCGATAATGTGATAACATATTTTTTTTTGATAATCGGTAAATTGTGCGTTTGTATGATTTTATATCGTTCTGTGTTTCATCTAAATTATAAAAAAAATTGAGAAAAAAGTTTTTTAATTTTTTTCCCCTTGAGACGTTAGAAAACGTTTGACTTCCTTACTTTTTAACGGTGATTAAATTATCAAAGAAATATTGATGTTGGCTGCAGGGTCATATTTCCCAATTTGCTTGCCTTGGCCAAAGGGCAAGACATTGCTCGTAGAATGGAAGGCCGGCGGGGCCAAAAAGTTGGACCACCAACTGGTGCAGGTTGCGGGAATCCAACTCCGCGTTTAATTTCCAGATACGAATGTTGAACGAAACTTTACCGCGTGATCTTTTAGAAATGCCTATGTCCAGCAGTAGACTTTCTGGTAATACTTATTTAATGATGAGGAAGTATGCCTTCTCTCTTCTTATTCCACTTTGTTGACTTTATTCTTAAATAAAACTGCCATATAAATAAATAACTATATTTACAAACGAATTATTGCAACTTCACATTGATATTAGGCAGTCCCTGGACTCCCAGCCCGCACAGCCGGAAGGTAGACCCGCAGGGGGGCTTCTGTTCCTCCCCCCTGTTCATACTCGCGGAGGTCACGTAGAGCTGGTCGAACGCTGGTCCTCCGAAGGTGGCTGACGTCACCTGGAGCGCTGGGATGCGGATTTTCTGGAGGAGCTTGCCTTGACGGGGGTCTACTTTGATAACCTGGAAAGTTAAGGTTAAGTTTGTCAAAGTTACACAAACAAAGATGCAAAGATTGAAAAAGTATGTGAATTGTCGGCACATGCTCATCACATTAACTGCATCAAGTAACAATTGCCTAGTTTTATCCCTCTTTACGAAATGCTTAAGTAAATTGTCAGAACTTTAAACGCCGAGGAGTTCTCGGCACTTTATCATCATCTCACGAATTTTGATGACAATCGCCAAAGAAATCTAATAGCCTCCTGTCAATCATCAGTTTTGAGAAACGCTCAAATTCCTGGCAAGCCCGTTACCCTTTATGGTGGCATCCCACTTGGCTGTAACAAAATTTCGTTTAAAAAAGTGAAGAAATATAGTGAAGTTTAAAAAAGCCGTGGTTTGACCAGCCGACTCTTAAGCAGAGGGTCGTGGGTTCGAACCCGGGCTCGCACCTCTAAGTTTTTCGGAATTTATGTGCAAAATATAATTTATAAATTTACCATGAGCTTTTCGGTGAAGGAAAACATCGAGAGGAAACCTGCACACCTGCAAAGCAATTTGACGGTGTGTGCGAAGTTCCCAATCCGCACTAGGCCCGCGTGGGAACTATAGCCCAAACCCTCTCATTGTGAGTGGAGGCCTGTGCCCAACAGTGGGACATATATAGGCCGGATTATTATTATAGTGAAGTGCCACCATTACGCGCGCATATGGTTTCTGTCGATCATGATGGTTTCTGTCGAGCCCGACTCGCTCCGAGTGTTTCACAATTGACGGGGGCCTCACCTGGTGGCCGTCGAAGTTGGCGATCCACAGGTTGCCGTCGGTGTCGACGGTCATGCCGTCCACGATGCCTTCCAGTCCGTGCTTCTTGTAGCTGAACACCAGACGCGGGTTCGCTGGAAAACAAACAAATGTGGTGTGTTTTTACAAATACGGCCAAAAAGCAACTAGGAAGTCATTCCCGACGAGGAAATACTATAGCGTCCCCACTGAGAGCATTCGCGTGTATATAATGAGCATTCGGCGTCAAATATTCGAGTGGTGTGGACGTTGAGCCGAGCGTACAAAGCTTACAAATTATTGAAATTATTGCTCGTTTTCAAATGCCCGAGAATGCTTAGTGAGGACGCTCCTTATAACTAACATTAGGGATGTTGAATAACTTGTATGGAGAATTGTATAAAATAACAAATGCTGACGTCACAATACAATATAAGCAGTCAATTATTTTTTTTCTATTCTATTCTATTCTAATTAGCACACTATAGTTTTCGGTTAAAATCATAGCGAACATTAATGAATAATTGAGTTAGTATTGATATTTTTGTGAATTTGGCAGACCGACTCCAGAAGTTGGAAAATTGGTTAGCCGATGTTTTAACGTCAAATACAATTGAAATAATTGTATTCAGTAAATTGGCTCATCAGGGTCAGGTTTGAACTGCCGTGCCCCATAAAATGATAAAGGAGTTAATGCGACAAGCGCAAGGTACATCAGTCAACCAAATGGATTTCTATGCCTCTATGGAACGTTTCAATGTAATATGATAATATCCCTTAGCATATGACATGTATCCTGAAGAAAATATAATCTATAACATGATGGAACTTTTCATGGTACTCACAGATGTTCCCGGTCTCGACGTCATAGTCGTAACGCCGCACGTCGTACTCGAAGGAGTCTGCGAAGTAGAACGCCTTCTCCTTCAGGTCCCAGCACAGCCCGTTGGAGATGTCGACTCCAGTCACCACCTTGTGGACCTGACCGTCAGGATCTAGGCGGTACAAGCTGCCCTTCTTCAGGTGAAACTTGCCAGGCTCGTATTCATGACCCATGGTGCCTGGAAGCCATATTATTTTCTGTTTTATGCGAAATGGTGTTTTTTTTTGTATAGTACATATTTAAATAATAACGCGTGTGAGCTTAATTGTCTCTGAATAAAAGTAATCGGCTGGTCATAGAAAATTGGAGCTCTCTCCAGGGGGTAGCTATCACTTTATCGAAACTCCTTTCATCGAACGAATCATTTCATCGAATTTCATTTCATCGCAAGCTAATTTCCACGTGCAGGAGTTATAATTTTTTGGTGGTGTCAGGTCTAACCTAACCTAACCTACGTAACCCATGCTTAAGATAACCTGAAAACAATAAGGTTTCAGCAGAAATTAGCTTTCGATGAAATGAAATTCGATGAAATTATACGTTCGATGAAAGGAGTTTCGATAAAGTGATGAAATACCCTCTCCAGGGTTTACAAAATAACCTCACCAGCGAACAGCCGCCCCCTCGGGTCCGCCTTGGCGTCATTGAACCGGTTGCCCGGGTTGTCCTGGTCCACCTCGGCTACGGTGCGCAGCTCCGTCGCCGAGCCTTCCGTCCCGTCCCACTCCACCTCCACGATCTGCCTCTTCAGACCCACCACGAACCGGTTCGGCTTGCCCTCGACCGGGATCACGAAGCCGGGCATGTCACCTAGACAAGACAATGTGGTATGTATACAAAGATAGAGGCCGTAGTGTGAACTGTTATTATCGTCAAGTTCCAGTCAGCGGAAGGGAAAGATTTAGGTATAAGAGTCATACAATATTCGTGACTTGCATTGCCAGAAAGTTAACGCAGTAACAACTAACGGTGGGCGACTGCATAGGCGTATATAAGGGGGGGGAGTGCCCTCCCCAGCGTGATCTGGTGCCCACCCCAGGATGTTGGGTTACTGTACATTGGGCGTCGACTCGGCTTCATCGGTCATCGCATTTCATGGGGGCATAGCCCTGCAGGGCTAAGGGAAAATAGCCCTAGATACTACGCCAATGGGTGACTGGCTTATCGAAGTAGATCCCATGTTTAGTCTCATTAGGACCAAATGTCAGAGACGTGTCGTGTTAGACGTTTTTCTGAACACAGAGACCGCGTATACATATTTATAGTAGCGTCATCTGCGGATGGACGTGCACTGAAAAAAATACCTCGTACTAGGAACCAGATTCTGGTTATCAGTACAGTATTGTCTTGCTGTATATGTGACGACAAAACTCTTTTTATACATAACCAGACTGTTCTAGTTATAATACACGATAAAACATAATACCCATAATAATAGTGCATAATAGTGGCGTTTACAAACAACACAATACACGATACAACATTTTCGTTGAACGCTACCAGATTTTTGATGAACGCTACCAGATTTTAGTTGAGATAACTACATATTTCACAACTACACGTTCTTGTAGTATAATATTTTTTTCGGTGTGTGCTTACGAACTAAAGCGTCTCGAGATGGTTACTCTAAAGCACTCAATTTGAAAATTCGGATGTCCTGTTCACTCGTCTTTCGAGATTCATCGGAAGAAAAAAACGGTGATAGCGTAACTTAGAACTTCAGAACTGCAGCAGAGTCATGTTAGACCTGTGTATTATATATGTGACGTTCTCAATATAAAGGGACCTAATGGAGGCAGGCGGTTACGACGTTTTTAGAACGGTCACCATAGTATTCGTATAGTTACAAGAATAAGAAGAGCATAACTGCCTTCCTCCATAAGGTCCCTTTATATTGAGAACGTGACATATTACTTACTGAGCACAGAGCGCGTATGTTTCCCAGTACTAGCGTCGTATCTGTGGATGGACTTGTCGAAGATGCTGACGAAGTAGAGCGCCTGCTCGCGCGCGTCCCAGTGCGGGCCTTCGCCCAGCCAGACTGGCTCCGTCACTACCTCCAAGGTCACTGACATCTGGGGATATCATTCACATTTCAAATATTAATATAATAATAATCCAGCCTATATACGTCCTACTGCTGGGCACAGGCCTCCACTCACAATGAGAGGGTTTGGGCTATTGTAGTTCCCACGCGGGCCCAGTGCGGATTGGGAGCTTCGCACACACCGTCAAATTGCTTTGCAGGTGTGTGCAGGTTTCCTCACGATGTTTTCCTTCACCGAAAAGCTCATGGTAATAATATTACGCACATAAATTCCGAAAAACTTAGAGGTGCGAGCCCGGGTTCGAACCCAAGAACCTCACTCGTATTTTCTGCTTCTGTCCCAAAGTCCCAACGACAGACCACATATGGATTCACTCAATTCGAAACTTCGGGCTCCCCATCCCTTTTATTCGTCGTTTGAGATTAAATCGAGAGAAAGGGATGAATCTAATGTACAGTCACCCAATAAAAATGTTGAGCATACTTAGAACCTTGTCACTGTGACTGTCATTATCATTCGTGTCCCCTTGTTTTTCAGACATTGATTTCATCGAATGTGTCGTTTCATCGAAAGCTAATTCCTGCTGAAACTTTATTTTTTTCAGGTTATCTTAAGCATGGGTTACGTAGGTTCTTTAGGTTAGATTAGACCTGTGACCACCAAAAAATCGTAACTCCCGCACGTGGAAAATACCTGTCGATTATATGAAAATTCGGCGAAGTAAAACATTCTATGAAATGAGTGTCGGCGATTCAAGGGTAAACCCATTGTCATTATCATGCTTTGTCGTTTCATTCTCGGTTTGACGTTCATTATGGCAAGGCACGTTGCCCAACATTTTCGTTGGCTTACTGTAATCGACCTTCGATTTTCAAAGTAGGGCACCTATTGTTGTTAAGGTTGGAGTGTGTTTTTGGCGAATAAGGTCGTAAGTTAAATCCTGAAAGAACGTTACGAAGGAGCATGAACACATGCTGTTGACATATGAACAATATGAACTCATAAACAGTTGAAGTCAGACAAACAGCGTCTTGTCATTGGATTTTGAAATTTGTGTTTATTTTCGTACCGCTTTTTTATTTTTATTTCTTTTCGTTTTTCGCTGTTCGCATTGTTAAATTACCAGTTGTTTAGATTCAATAAGGTAATTAAGAAATATTGTACTAGTTTTGGAAGAGCGAGACCTCCTGACAAGGTATATTACATACCTACTAGGGGCCTCAACCACTAAGTACGAGTATCTTGTATGTAAAAAAACCTTTGTTGAATTTTGATTTTGAATTTGAATTGTCTTCTGTTCTATATTATTTTCGTACGGAGTACTTTTCTATTATATGTAACCAATAGGGGTGTAGACTTTTTTTTTTTTTTTTATTTATTTTATGTTCTTGGCAAATGTCAAAATGTTGTTTGTTTAGAGGACCGTGACGTCACGCGCTGTTTGCGGTCACGTGATAACGAGGATGAAATATTTATTTTTGTATAATTAATTTAAAAGATATTATAAATATAATAATCATGAAAGTTTGATTTTCGGTAATTGTATATTAGGGTCATACACACATTTAGGTTCAACATTGTCCCTTCTGTTCCTAAAAGTTAACGACGTGGGAGTTTTTAACTCATATAATTTCGATATAGACCAAAACTACACCGGGCTCCCATTACGCCGATATACCTATCCTAACCCGAAAAATTTGGTTTCAAAGTCCTTAACTTTCTGGAACAGGTGAGACAACTTTTGTTTCTGTGACTTTGTATGACCCATTAGACACTACCGGAAAAAATATAATATGTATTTATTTTCGTTTAGTGTCTACACCCCTATTGTGTTTTGCCATCAGTAATCTAATCTATGTAGCTGTGTATGTATTCATTCGCCTCAAATCTGGGTCCGATAACTATCAACCCAAAAGAGCTCAATAAAATTCAAATATGTATATCTAATTTAATCATATCTAAATTTAAAATATAATCATATATAGGTACTCATACTTATGAGCGAACTAGATAAATAATAATAATAATAATAAATATCAGGGACAATCTCACACAAATTAACCTAGCCCCAAACTAAGCTCTAGGCTTGTACTATGGGTACTAGGCAACGACATACATACTTAAATATATAGAAAACATCCATGACTCGGGAACATATACTCGCGCTCATCACACAAATATTTGCCCATACCGGGATTCGAACCTGGGACCGCTAGCTTCGTAGGCAGGGTCACTACTAACTAGGCTAACCGCGTCGTCAAATAAAACACTAAATAATCCGAAGCAAGAATCTAACGACAAAAAATGTTTTTAACACTGTAGGTAGTTGTCCAAAATATCAAGTTTAAATTAGCCTAGCAACAAAAACAAAACTTATACGATTTCACAAATCGTTCACGAATTGGCTTCATAGTACCTACTTCACACAGAATTTGTAAGGCGTTAAAATATACCCACTTCATTAGGAAAAGGTTTCTCCTTAGTAAACGCATAGGTATAGGTATTATTTGGCTGTATGTACCCTAGCTCTATCTAAGTATAGTTAACATCATGTAGTTAATAAGTGGTTTACTAAGAATGGGCGAAAAATGTTTCCCAAACTTATTCATTTCCCAAACGTATCATTTGGCCGACCGCTTTTCTTTCTGATACTGTAAATATTTCAGGTTTTTATAAAACTAACCTAACCATAACCTATGTTCTACACCATGGTCCTGAAATATTTACAGTTTGTCCCCCAAATGAAAGGATTTAATAAGTATGTATATCGCTTTTGCTCGTTAAATAATTTCATACACCAGTTAAAAGTAACAAAGAACTAAATAGAACACTGTTTATCATGTAATTAATTTATTGTTAAGCCATTATAAAACCTTGTCGCAGAAAGACAAAGACAAAATATGTTGATATATTTTTTTCAATTTCTTAACAACTAGAATCCGTATCATTGGACCTTTATTAAAATTGAATAATACCATAGATTAACGTACTTACCTTATTAAAATTAAAAAGTCACGCACTGGCCTCTTCACTCGAAACAACAGCACTGCCGCAGAATGTGTACAACAATTATATAAGTTTGTTGGAGATCCGCCGGGTGTACCAACGCACAAGAATGTTTGTATTTCCTATTGTTGAATCACTACTTATTTAGCACGTAGCCTCCGGTCATTTCTAAGAGTTTTAATTACTGGTAAATGACGTAAGAGGTCCAATTTAAATGAAAAAAATTAAGGCTTCTTACGCGTTCAATCGAGATGGTTCATAGTGAGATACAAATACTGTTGTTCTTGTGTAACACAACCTCGACCTACACGAAACCGAAGGCCGAATAAGGTGGGGGAGTCATTATATGCTGCAACATAAAGCATGCAAGCCGCGTGTTTAACTAGCCATTAGAGAACATATCTTATGGTTTTGAATTAAAATCTACATTTGAAAGATACGCTGGCTCGCGTAAGGGAAGACCCCCACGGCGAAGTCAACAGCAGGCTTCGCTCATCCGCGTGCTTTACACGCATGCACGAGATAAAATTTGACAGGTGCTAGGGAAATTAATACATCTATTCCATTTTCTAACGTGAGACTTAACACTAAACGGTGTTATTACTCGTACAAAAACTTTAACAACCGTTGAACACTTGTTTAGTAAACGTCCATCCATAGAAAACTGTCATTTTAGACTTGTCTAAGGCGTGTTTGTTTTTTGTAATAACACCGTAACGTAAAGGTTTAAAATAAAAGTGTCTCGTCCTGACTTTTACTGCCTTTTATTACTATGCGACTTTAACTATTTTCACATTTTTATAGCGATTTTATCAAGACGGGACACTTTTATTTTAAATTTTAAGCGTTAAGTCTTACGTTACAATATGGAATAGACGTATTCATTTCCCTAGCACCTGTCTTATCTCGTCCATGCATGTCAAGCCCGCAGGAATGGTTCTAATTATAAGCAGAAATAAACAAAAATGACACCTTAGGGCCTGCGAAAACCGGCGGAGCGCAGCGCAGATCACTTTAAATTTATCAATGTATATTCTTCCCTATTTTAATTACAATAAGGTATAAATTTGAATCCTGTGAGACCGACCTCGGAGCATCACGGGGGATTTCTACTCTGCGGCTGCGGCTCTAAATTTATACCTTATTGTAATTAAAATAGGGAAGAATATACATTGATAAATTTAAAGTGATCTGCGCTGCGCTCCGCCGGTTTGCGCAGGCCCTTAAAATTAATTAAAATAGAACCCTTTAAACTTTTAAACAAATTTACGCTCGCGTTATCGACAACAATCTAATCTTAACAACTGCACGACGAGGGATTTCTGCCTCTCGAGATAGCAATGAACTTGCGTAATGAATGATCGCTATACGCTTTGCGTTTTAACGGACGCCGTGGGTTCGATTCTCTCCAGAGTCGGCCATGTTATTCTGTTAACGCATCGTACTTCACATCGACTGAGACGAAGTAAACCGGCGAATTTACGTCGTCCGTCGAGGTGTGTAAATGACATTTGGCTGCCTGCACTTTCATTTAGTCGCCGGTTTCAAACGACAAATGAAAATGCAGGCTTCGTATCTTGTTTGTATGTAAGGGGTAATCTCCGGAACTACACAACCGATTACAAACATTTTTTCACTAACATTTAGAATGGGCTTTCAGTGGGCTTAACATTCATGCACGAGATAAAATTTGACACGTGAGACTTAGCGCTTAAGGTTTAAAATAAGTGTCTCGTCCTGACTTTTATTACCTTTTATTACTAAGCGACTATTGCGATTTTCACATTTTTATAGAGATTTTATCAAAACGGGGACATTTATTTTAAACCTTAAGCGTTAAGACTATATTATATACTAACCAATGCGAAGCGAGGGCGGGTCGCTATAAAAAATAAGATTTTTTTAGTTACGTCACGGATTGGTGCGCAAGTCAGACTCGCACTTAGGTGATTTTTTTAATTTAGAATATTTCCTATCGCTATTTTAATCACTACCTAATAATAATCTCTTGACAGGCGGTACGCGTACCAGACTATCAAGATTCAAGATGCAGATTGTACCCAATTAGATATACCAATTCTAATAACGTCACTTATTCATTTATAATCGCCGGCAAACAAGTAAAACGAACATGGCCGCTCGCGAACTAATCAGCCGATTTTTTTTCTCGGTGTCAACGGACCTGTGTGGGGGTGTGCGCAGGTTTTGCTTTCGTGCCGGGGACTATTTATAATGTCTCTCGTAATAATTCCGACATGTTTTCCTGTAGAACTACGCAGATATTTTATATAATTTTTACAGTTTTATACAATGCTAGAATAAGTAGTATCATTGTCATAAGTTATATTTAAAAATGAGCAAGAGCACGCCGGACCACGCTCAGTGCAGGGTTCCGTCGCGATTACTACAAATACAAAAAACAATCAGCAAGCACCATAAATATTAGCAATTTTTTTATTCAATGTTATCTAAGCTGATTTTGGGTAGGTATAAACATTTTAGTCGTCTGTAACTCAAGAACCAATGAAGTCTCTCTCTCGTGATAGTTTTTCTTACTTGGCATTTAAATGGTAAAAGGCTTGGCATTTAAATGATAAAAACAAATGGTAGTTTTGATACGTTTATTGTCAACTTGGTTTCTGTAGCTCGACGACTTCCATCCCTTTACCGTAGACGCACACAGTGATACTTTTGCTGGAAAACAAACAAATACATTTTTAAAGTGAGTAAATTAAAATAATTCTTCGAGCGTTTCAACCGCCGTCATTCCCGTGGCCGCATTAACGTCGAAATTCCTGTAGCTTTGTATGTTATTTTCGGTTATCTTGTAGAGCCCTGACTTCTACTAAATTTAACTGAAAATGCTTCGAATGCTACAAGAATTTCGACATCAAGGCGGTCACGGGAATGACGGCGGTTGAAACGCTCGAAGAATTGACCAAATACTCTTATCTACGAGATATGAAAAACGCAACAAATTTATGGCTTTTGGTCCACACCGATCGATTCATCCATCGGCTGTCGATCATCGGTTGATTGATCGGCCAAAACAGATTAGATTGGTCGACTTCGATCGAGGATTGATTAAATAACGTTGATCAATTGCATATAGATGCAATTGATCAACAATCACGCTCATTCTTGATATACTTAACAGATTTTTAAGATACCTAACAGATATTTAATACATACATATAAAGTGAAAATTTGAGACGGGTCCTTAAGGGCAGCTACTGGAGCTCTTGCCTCCATTCGAAAATGAACTTAGGAGATCATCTCTAATTTTTTCAGTTGAAATTGACAATTACAGATTTTTGAACAATTGTACATCAGTCTGCGATAAATACGTCAGTTTTCTAGGTAAACCGCTCTGGGCCCTTAGCCAAGATGCATTACGCTAACTAGCGTTTTTATTCGTTTCGTTTTTAAACCAATCGCGTCACTGGTAGATCACGTGATACGAAGAGTCACGTGATCTACCAGTGACGCGATTGGTTTAAAAACTAAACGAATAGAAACGATAGTTAGAGTAGTGCATCTTGGCTAAGGGCTCTAGTCCATCGTCTCAGTAGCTACGAGTGTGTAAGGTTGTACCTACCGGCCCCCTAACATGCTGCACTAGATAAAATTTGACAGGTGCTAGGGAAATGAATACATATATTCCATATTCTAACGTAAGACTTAACGCTTAAGGTTTAAAATAAAAGTGTCCCGTCTTGATCAAATTGCTATAAAATGTGAAAAACGCAATAGTCGCTTAGTAATAAAAGGTAACAAAAGTCAGGACGAGACACTTTTATTTTAAACCTTAAGCGTTTAGTCTTACGTTAGAATATGGAATAGATGTATTCATTTCCCTAGCACCTGTCAAATTTTATCTCGTGCATGCATGCTAAGCCCGGATAGACGTTTTAACGAGACTGACGATCGCAAGCAGGTTACATCCACCAGATTTAGCAATAGTGAAAGAGAATATAATGAATAGAAGAGAATAGAGTTGTTCCATAGGGCCTTAATCAATTTCCTGGATAAAAATAAGGCCACTTTCTAACATGCGCTTATCTCAGTACAAAAAGGACATGTAAAATTGGACAGACAAATACAAGTTAGTATTTCGTATCGTGATAGTATTTAAACTATTTAAAATATAATAGGGAATGTGCATGAAACTTTTTATCGCATTTCTTAATAAAATATGAAAATACCGTAAAATAGATGGCAAACAGTGAAATTAAAATTATAATCGGCCAACAAATACGGATAATAGAAGCATATAAAAACCACTAATTAGACAGAGAGATCCGACATGAACTGTGACGTCAGCCATATAAACTCCATGTTTAATTCTGTTTTGCTAAAAAGAGATAGAAACAAATATTTAATGGCTCATAGCTTGGTTATTTTTATAGTTATTCGAAATATAATTTTTCTCTACTGTTTGTTACATGAATTAATTTTTATTAAAGCGAAAAAAAATGCATATTCTTTCATTCATATCATTCGATAAACAACAACATTTAAATAAGTTTTCAAAGAACTCGCACCAAAGGGGTAAATAAAAATGTCATCCTCACCTAGAACTATCCACCAACTCCATGCCTTGGACATCCGATATATCGCAAAATGTCTGCGACACAAACACGCAGGAGACCTCGCCCCCGCCGACCGACCAGCTCAGCAGAGTGACGCGCTGGTCAATCGACGTGGACACCAGGAACTCTTCACAGAAACACACACCAGTAACTTGAGAACAGTGCAAATTGTCTATATGCAAATGCGATGTTAATTTCGCAGCGGACAAGTCACTTGGTATGTTCAGCAACATCAAATTTATTGAGTTATCATCTCTCCCGGTTGCTACCAAGACATTTTCTTCAGAAATAACTTTGGAGTCTACGCTGTTTATGCCGAACTTGTTACATTTGGTATTGAGGAAAAGTTTTAGAGTTTCACCATCACCGACATAGTTTAGATTCCAAAATGATGCTTCGCCTCTTGTTGTGCAAGCCACTAAAATGTGCCTGTTTCGTAATCGGATGCATTGCGTTTTCAATATACATGTGTTGTGGTATTTCAATTCATTCAGAACCTCTAGTTGAGTTACATGGTCATGCTTGAGTTTGTATATCCTGATATATGCGTCAGAACATCCGGTTATAATTATAAATTCGTTATCATTAATTTGAACGATTTCTACGTCCATTATTCTAGTTTCCGGATCGATATCTATCAAACTGTTCAACTTACTCTGATTACCTTTTACTTTATCCGTTCCTTTTATCTGATGATCCAAAACCTCCTCCATGGTAACTTTAGTTACGCCTTTAGTGAAATCAAAATTAAGAATGTTAAAGCATATCTGTGCTCGACCGCCGGCTGACACTAGAAGCAGTTCCCGATCCGTCACACGATGCAATTTCAGTGTTCTAATGTTTGACAAATGTCTGATTAAGACCTTGTCTGTAAAATGCATATCAACGTCAAGAGTTGATAGTCGTAAAGTAGTGTCTTCTCCACCAGAAATGTAATAAGTTTTTGATGCATCTGCTGCATGCCTACAACATTTCAGGCAATTGATTTCTTTAGCGTGAGACGCGCTGACAATGTTCCTCGACACCATTTTACTTAACTGAAAAGAAGCTAATTTTACATCAGCACCCTTGATGTACAACAGGTATATACATTCTTCATATTTATCATTAATTTTACCTATCTCTCGATAAACATCCCAGGACCGATGGCCGCCACCGCACGGCTCCTCTAATATCTTGCGATTGTTTCTAACATCATAAATAACGAACACTCTCTCTTGAAAACCACAAACTATATTTCCGTCTCTATCTAAAAACTTTTCTACCCACGGAAACCCCAAACTTTTGCTACTCATGTATTTAACTTCCATATTTTTAACAGAAAAGTATCTGATTGTGCCATCTCTACCCGTAGTTATCACTTCATTGTCTTTTTTTGTTATTGACGTGGGTCCATATCTGCCGTGGACTTTTTTAAATGATTTGATCGGGTTCTGTTCTCCTTTCACATAGAAATGTATATTACCACATCTGTCTCCTAAAACGACCATATTGTTGTTTAAGTCTAGAGCTGCTGTCAGCCATCTTTCCTTACAAGCTGGTAACTTGAAATACCACACGGTTTCTATATCATCCCCTTTAGATATCACAGTCACTTCTCCATTTTGTGAACATAATATCAAATGTCTGTTATCACCCCAGTGCATAGATAGAAGTGTCCCCAGCTCTAATTTAAATGTTATAAGGCTACTTAAAAAATCCGTTTTACAATGTTCCATAAACACGGCAAGATTTCCATCAATATCAGTGATCGCAACGAACTGTTTGCATGGAGACAAACTAAGCAATATCTGTTTTGCTGTATGCTTCAAAGGGTATTGAATTGTTTCTTTACTCTTTATAATATAGTAAATCAAATGTTCTTCTGTCATTATTACTATATTTTTTCTTGCTGTATAAGCCACCTTTTTAGCTCCAGTGATATCTAATATCTCAATTTGCTTATACTCCGAGGCTGCTGCCAATGGATGCAGCATGACTCCGCAATCTCCACCACCAGTGACTACTGTATCTTCATCTGCGTCTACGGCCCAAATGCAGCTGTTTTGATGTGCTGTGCCCTTTTTCATCAGCTTCCCTTGGTGATCCCAGAAGCATATGGCTGCGTCTTCACCGACCGAGATCACAAAATCGTCGGTAATACAATTCCTCATAACCCTAGCATTGTGTCCGTATAACACATGCTTGCATATCATCTTGCTACATTTCCAGAATTCTTTCGAATGTGGTGTGTTATGGCCTCTGAAGTAGGGAGCCCAGATTCGCATAGACCTGTCGTCTGACGTCGTCACTATGAACCCTTTGTTTAGGTCACAAGATATCGAGAATATTACGCCCTGGAAAAATTAAAAATATGTGATTGGTTAATTGTGCCATTATGTTCTAAATTTAATCAATTTAATAGAAAACAACCGGTAGGTAAAATGTAAACGTAGTTTGTGAATCAATAAACAATTTCTTAGTAAAATCATAAAAAAAATCCCATATAATAATTTTGCTGATACTCCAAAAATATTTTTTAAAGTAACATTTTGCTCTCCTATACCATTCTTAATTAATATAAGATATTTACAAGTTGCTACTTGCAACTGCTGCCTAGTATAGGTATGACTATGCAAGGAAGGTACTCTAAAATAACATTTCATTTAATTCTGAATTCCAAAATAAAAACTGCATAATCATATACCCCAAAATTCAATTTTACAGAGCAACATAATTACATTAATTTGTTTCCGATTTATTTCATTTCCAACCTATAAAACCTCAAAGATATTATTATAGTACCTTTATTCAAAATTCTTAAAATTATTTAAGATTGTAGTGCAGCACCAATATTAAGTTTTAGTACCTTGTGGCCTCTCAAGCGCTGCAGAGTCTTTCCTTGCTTACAGAAGTGTACGATGATCTCCGAGAACACGGTACCAGCCAGCACCAGCATGTCATCTTGTATTGGCAAAAGCAGGCCGCTGTACAGTATAGAGTTGTTACTGCTGTTATATTTCGACCGCAACCTCTGTGAGGTTACATGCCAATACTGGAAAGTTATAGAGAAATGGGTGTTATGTTTTAAACATTTAATTTTCTATGAAAAAGTAATGTTGGAATTCATATTAAAAAAAACATACTATCCTCGCCTCATGTCATGAAAGAATTGCAAATAAGAATAAGAATAAACTTTATTAACCTTTTACCCGCCTTTATCTAAAATACAAGACATTAAATATATCCACACTAAAGTTATATTTTGTTATATAACATTTTGTAACATGATAGTAATAAAAAAAAAAAAAAAACAAAAGGTCCCCTAAGAACTTACTTTACTCAGCAATTATAAGGCCGACCATAATTAATAAATCTCACACTGAATAACACCTAAAACAGTATTATACCTGAACAGAATTATGTGCTGTTAATAATGCCACCAAGTCCTCCTGGACCCACACGGCCGAGAGCAGCCAATCGCAGCACTGTACCGGCTCGGCCAAGCGGACCCATTCGCCATCCTCATCATCATCATCGTCGCTGAAATCCTTACAGCTCAGGACAGCAAACTGTTTACCACCAAAACATAGTATTTTCCTTTCACATTTTGATGTCACAAAACCATATATTTTCTGCCCTTTAAGTGTATATATCCGACCAAGTAACTTTGAGGTGCTCTTTCTGAATATGTTGGTGTAACTTCCGATGCCTAAAAAGTACAATCGATGTAATTAAAACGCATAAAATAGCGAATATAAACAAAACATAACCACAATAATTACCTGCGAATATTAAGTCACCGTGTAATTTAACAGCAGTTACGTCTGCACGCACGAAAGACAAGTTATCAGGGTACATAATAAATTATATATATATTTTTTGTAATGGAATTTAACCCCTAAAATGCATGTTGTTTTTTATATTTTCGACCGCCAAATAACGTCATTCCCAAGGTACACACAATATATACCTCTTGTTATTTTTTTACAGGTAGTAGAAAGATTTAGTACATTGTGCATTTAAGGATTAAACAAATTAACCATTGTTATCAACCTTTTTCACAGGTTTCAACCAAAATGTGTAACTAGTATCAATCCATCCATCCATCCATGATCCATCCCCTAAACGAATCTATCTGTCACGTTGACACTTGACGTTGACGGTGTCAGCTGCTAACATGACAGTTACACTTGCGTTCCGATCCAACAATCCAACAAAAGCGTGATGTCTTTTTCGCTTTAGTGCGAAGTGCTATTTGTTATTTTTAAGCGCACTTGATTTATTTTCATCTTATCCCAAGTTCACATCCAGATCTCAGAACAGTACTCCATTTGGAACATTTGTAACTTTTTACTCGCTAGTCTGATGAAAATATTATTTTGTAATAGTCTTATAAATGTTGCGTACAGACTGTGTCAAGGAACCCAAACCAACGACAATAGCTATGTTTACACCAGTGCGATTTCACTTTCATCTTGCGTTTTCCTCTGACGCTTGTCTCTGCAACCACAGCGCATGTAATAACGCATGCGCTCAAACTGGTTTGACAGCAGCGCATGCCCGTAGCGCAAGCTGATCCGTCACCGTTGGGTTGACGTGCAGCATTTTTCAAATAAAATGGCGAAAGATAAAGTCAAAACATTGGATTTTATTGAAGATTCAGTATCACCCTCGTATTGCACGCGCTTGACGCCAGACGAATTGAAAGATGTAAGCGCTAGATGAACTTGAATGCGCACTGGTGTGGACATAGCTATAGAGAATGTGCCTGGCATAAAAGTCGAGCGTGTGGTGTCAACTGGAACAACAATATATTTCAATGGCAACCAGCGCAGGTTAGAATAAACCTTGGATCATGTTACCAATTTAATTCCGAACAGCGCCCTCATTTTTTGCTCGACTTTTTTGTCAATATTATCACGATATCCAGACCACCCCGACTATAATATGAATTGACCAGTCCGACACTGATTCGTTGAGCCTGTACGCAAATTTACTCAAAGGGTTGAATATGAAAAATATGTAGTTTTCTATCAGGTTACGCGGACCAAAGGCATGGTACCTATTGCACCTATGCTAGGGTACCATGAATAGTGATGTTCTTAATCGACATTTGTTATGATAAAAAAAAGCAAATCAAAACCAACAAAAACTTTATTTATAATTTATTTATATTGCAAATAAATTGAACCTATTCGCTTTGATATTGATTTAGAGGGTAGTGTTCTCCGTATTTCTTCAGGTGATTTTCCATTTCCCTCATTTGTTGTCTGGAAAAAAACAATCATTTTATTCTTCTTGTAAGTATGATAAGTTCTGATGAGGTGAGTTACTCACCTCATCAGAACAGATCTACCTCACCAGATATCTACTGTAGATATAATTAGGAGTATTTATTAATGTGTCATTTAAATATAGCTAAACTAACTGTAGGTTAAGTGGCATGTCGTAGTAGACGTCTTCGAGCATTTCTTTCCAGTGAGGCTTTTTCTTTTTCTCAGCCTCCTGCATGGTTTTTAGGACCGTGTTCCGCGCTTCTTTCTGCCAGGCCTCGTCAGCTCCATCGTCCCACAAACCTTCAATTTTAAGAAACTTAATTAGTAGTGAATAATTATTTATATTTTATATTTATATTTTAAATAATAATGAAGATGTCATAAGTGACAGTTTTTAGGAACTTAACAAAAAAACTTAAAAAGAACGTGTTAAAATTTAGGCAAGATTTGCCTTATTTTATTGCATAGGTACGAAATAAAGTTTATAAATACTAAGTACTTGCTCGAACTTGATTTTAGTTTTCGATCTTAGAACGGAAGCCTAGGCGCGCGAGTCCGACAGTTAAACCCCGACTCGCACTAGACTTAGACTGGGTTTTACATGTCGTAGGTTTCCGAGCTCTTAAAATATAGCAAGTATAAGCACTAAAATAACAAAAATGTTTTTTAATATATTATTACTACCAAAAGTATTAAAATTCTTCGATCTTTCTTACTATGCATTATGCACATGACATTTGCCTTTCCTTGTAGTCTGTAAGTCGGGTTACTCATTTTATAAATACTCTACAGGGTGTCTTTATAAAGTGCACATATTTAAAATGAGGGATATTAAATTAAATTTTATCGACGAAAATAAATACAAAAAAAATCATTTTTTTCGCCGATAAAATTTAATTTAATGTCCCTCATTTTAATATGTGCACTTTATAAAGACTCACTGTATATAAATTACGTTACCTTTACGTTCTATGTAACATTTGAACTTGCTGATGGGACTTTCTTCTTTATTCCACTTGTCTATTTCTTCCAGAGGACGGTACGCGCTGCTGTCGTCGGATGTGGAATGATGACCAACTCTGAAATCGATTTAAAAATATGTTTTAAAAATACGAGGTCCTGCTAGCGAGTTATGTTTTCTAGTTTATCAGCGCTTACTCATTAGTCATGTCATGTTATGTCATGGTATTTAAGTAGCAGGTGAAGTACATATGCCCACCTGTAGCACATGGCCTCGATGAGCACGGGCTTGTTCTGCACGGCCAGGCTGCGCGCGCGCGCCACCGCGTTGTAGACGGCGAGCGTGTCTGTGCCGTCCACGCGCAGCGTGTGCAGCCCGAGCGCCGGGCCGCGCGCGCCCACGCCGTCGCCGCGGTACTGCTCGCTGCTCGGGGTCGAGATTGCGTAGCCGTTGTTTCTGCTGTGGAGATTACAAACGTTAGCATGTCAGTGGTGGTAGGACCATATGCAAACTCCTGTGGCGGACTATAACTAGCAACACCACTCTCACCGAATTTCCTACTTCCGGGCTTTAGCTCGGAAGAAAAAGCTTAGCCACTTCCGTTTCGGCAGCTCGGGGAGATCGGACGCTAGAGAGATAAATACCTATATACAGGGTGTTAGGTAATGAGTGGATAAACCGTGATCTGCTGATAGGGGGCACTTAGGTCGTTCTAATAATGATAAATGAGGTTTAGTAAAAGTGCCACGGTTTTCGAGATATTTGGACTTTTTTAATTTTTTAGGAAATTGACACCCTTACTCGATTTTTTGGTCGTGGTTAGTGTACTAAGATGTTTTTTTTTATTTTCTTTTTAGCTTATTATTGTTTAATAGTTGTGTTATCCGATAAACATTACCATTTTGGCGTAACTACCGTGGTTTAATTAAAAAAAAATCGCAAACTTGAATTTTGCATCTTCGATCGAACATTTACCAAATTTTGAGCTCTTGCGGTGAAAAAAAATATTACTATCACATGGTAGCCAATGAGCTAAAAAACATGCCCATTTAATAGAGATTTTAAAACAGTAAACATCTTTTTATTTCAATATTAGAATAAAAAACAACATCAGTTTTCCGCAATCGATTCGATTATTTCCTGTGATTATTTCATATTAAATTTGTGCTCCACAATTCCAAAGCTTACCTAATTATGATAAACTTTTCCTTGCGAAATTAAAAATACTGGCCACTAATTTTGTGAAACCTTTTATTGAAAAAAAGTAACGATTTGTGATCCGAGCGAAGCATTACAACCCTTTTGTTGCAATAATAACAATACTGGGCAGTACTTTTTTTAATGCCATTTATTCGAAATTTAGCCATCCAGACTACCGGATTTTTAATCGAGTACATAATGCGTTCACTGAAGGCAGAATTCTTGGTCAGGGTGTGGGTGGAACAAGTGGAGGAAGACCCACCCGAGGAGATGACGAGAATGTTTTGGACCTAGTTGAAGCAGATGCTTCTCTATCCATGCGTGATATGGCAAATTACCTGGGTTTATCTGTATGAAAAGTGCATACTACATTAAAAGTACACCAATTACACCCATTTCACGTCCAACGTGTGCAAGCTTTATTGCCTAGAGATTATCCCTTAAGAGTAACTTTTTGTCGAGTGATGCTGCGTCGGATGCGTGAAGACCCAGACTTTTTTAACAAGATACTGTAGTCGGACGAATCATCTTGCCGTCAAGATGGCTACATGAATCTACACAATCTGCACAGTTGGCAGTTAGATAATCCTCACTTAATGAGATAGGATAGATCTCAGTACCAATTTAAGGTAAGTCTTCTCATGATCACGGTATTCACGGTTGTTGTAATACGATAAAAACGTCAAGGTTTAATTAATTATGCTTTTTACCGCGATGAATCCCCTATCTATTACAAATATTAATTTTAGGTAAATTTGTGGACCGGTATCTTGAATGGCGAAGTGATCGGCCCCTTCGAGCTGCCATCTACTCTAAATGGAGATAATTACTTGGAGTTTCTTCAAAATAATCTGCCTATCCTTCTGGAAGATGTGCCGCTTGCACTAAGGCAAGTAATGTGGTTACAACAAGACGGTTGTCCCGCACATTACGCAGCACGAGTGCGACAGTACTTAACTGCCGCATTCCCAGAACGATGGATTGGCCGGTTAGGCCCAATACTATGGCCTCCGCGTTCACCGGATTTGAACCCCTTAGATTTTTTTTATTGGGGTTGTCTCAAAGAGAAAGTGTACAGCCGTCCAATTACGAGTCTTTCTGGGTTACGAGAGCGAATAAGAATTGCTGCTCAAGAAATAGGGAACTCTGGATACACCAGATTCGTCAGGCGTTCTTATCCGACGGTGTAGAGCTTGCATTAGGGCTGGTGGACGTCAATTTGAGCACATTATTTAACTTAACTTTATTAAAACATTTCCTTTTTATGTTTTTTTTATTTCACAGATAGCATTAGTTAAATCATTCATTAGAAAAACCGGCTTCCTTGCTACTCCAATACCTACTTTTTTAAGTTTTATTTATCAAAACCAATAAATGTTTACTGTTATAAAATCTCTATTAAATAGGCGTGTTATTAAGCTTATTAAAAGAATAAAAAGCTGTCGAGATATTTTTTAAATTTCGAATAAATGGCATTAAACAAGTAGTTAGTGCCCGGTATTGTTATTATTACAACAAAAAGGTTGTAAAGCTTCGCTCGGATCACTAATCTTTACTTTTTTCAATAAAAAGTTTCACAAAATTAGTGGCCAGTATTTTTATTTTCGCAAGGAAAAGTTTGTCATAATTAGGTACGCTTTGGAATTGTGGAGCACAAATTTAATATGAAATAATCACAGGAAATAATCGAATCGATTGCGGAAAACTGATGTTGTTTTTTATTCTAATATTGAAATAAAAAGATGTTTACTGTTTTAAAATCTCTATTAAATGGGCATGTTTTTTAGCTCATTGGCTACCATGTGATAGTAATATTTTTTTTCACCGCAAGAGCTCAAAATTTGGTAAATGTTCGATCGAAGATGCAAAATTCAAGTTTGCGATTTTTTTTAAATTAAACCACGGTAGTTACGCCAAAATGGTAATGTTTATCGGATAACACAACTATTAAACAATAATAAGCTAAAAAGAAAATAAAAAAAAACATCTTAGTACACTAACCACGACCAAAAAATCGAGTAAGGGTGTCAATTTCCTAAAAAATTAAAAAAGTCCAAATATCTCGAAAACCGTGGCACTTTTACTAAACCTCATTTATCATTATTAGAACGACCTAAGTGCCCCCTATCAGCAGATCACGGTTTATCCACTCATTACCTAACACCCTGTATAAATTCGCTTTGACACGCCTTACAAATATAGTTAACGGACCGGTTGTTGAACAGTATTCGTAATAATATATTTAACTACTCGAAGACGTATTTTACTGAAGGCACCCGTTCCCAAACTCCTATACTTAATGTCTATTGCCCGTGACTTCGTAGTAGGAATTAGGACAAGTAGAATTTGATGGAATTGGCAGTAGGCCAAGTAAAACGAGCTGGATAGGATTAGGAATTTAGCACTATTGTGACTAGCAGGACTAATAAGTAGTACCTACAAGTAGAATAAGTAGGGTATAGGATAGTAGATAACGTTAGACGCACCACAGCAGTATGACGGGGCAGTCGAGCGTGGTGGCTCTACGAAGTAGCAGATTTACCATTTTATAGGGTAACGAGTAGTACTAGTAGGAATTAAGACTAGTAGAATTCGACTAGTAGGCCTAGTAAAACGAGTTGGATAAGACTAGAGGGAATGACTAGTGTGACTAGTAGGACTAGCAGTACTAGTAGAACAAGTATGGAGTATATGACAGTAGATAATGTTAGACGCACCACAGCAGTATGACGGGGCAGTCGAGCGTGGCGGCGAAGTTGAACGCCGCGTGTGCGTCGCCCTCGGACGCGGCGCCCTCGCCGAAGTAGCACACGACGCAGCGGTCGTTGTCGGGCGTCCGCTTGAAGGCGTACGCCGCGCCCACGGCTTGCGGCAACTGAGTAGCTGGGGCACACGTGTAACAAGCGTTACCAGGTGTTAGTAAAAGCATGAATAATATATATATTTCTATGTCTAGAAATTTGCTGGATTAAGTGAACGCGACTTAAAGCGAACGCGACTTACGCGACAGTATTACAGGTGTTGAAAATGGAACACCTGACTTTTGGGGTAATTTCAAATAATAAATTCTTCAATATTGCGTTCACCTTTGACAATTTATGTGAGGTTGTCCCCGATATTCTCTATTCTCTCAATTCTTTTTTTCCTTTAATTTGATTAAACGAAGGGCGTTATTATATAAATTATGTATTCAATTGTACAACAAAATTAAACATTTTGCGTTAGATTTACAGAAAATACTTTGGTTAATTAAGGAATACAATAATGTGTAGTAATATGCGCCATCGTTTGCTCAATACTTATAAACTACCCACATAATAACATCACCTTACCCAGAGGACTAGAGATGGTCACAATGTTCCTCTGCCTGCTCCCGTAGTGCACAGGCATCTGCCTCCCCTTGCCCGGGTCCTCGCAGTTCCCGTAGCACTGGTTGACCAGCTCGGTGACGGTCATGCCGCGGTACAGCAGCACCCCTAGCTCCCGGTACTGGAGGAAGCACAGGTCCTGAGGAGTGAGGGCTGCGGCGCTGCCGAGGTGGATGCCCTCTTCACCGTAGTTGGTCATGTAGAAGGATATGCGGCCTTGTCTGGAAGAGGTGACGTTTGGATCAGGGTCTGTCGTTTTATTTTTTAATTCAATGACAGACGAACGGTATTAGCAAGTATTAGCATCAGAAGCGCTACTCAATTCTCGTATAGTAGGAAATTAGTCAATAAGGTTATTAGTTTTTCATTTCTGTAATCAAATATTTAATCTTCGAATATTTAATCGGCGAAAGCGCCATCTACCTTCAATACTTAGGAACTGTTAACATAAGTAATTTACGCTTACGAATAAATAAACGGGTTAACCGTAGAATTCTGTGTTAATTTCAATAACGAGCCAAAATTAAAGCATAGCATTGTACATTTTATACAGGAATAAAGTCAGTATTTTACACATACATATGCACATTTTTTTATTATTAGGTGATGAATTATTTCTATACCTTTGGGACTCGTATAAAATCTTATCCATCTGGCTAAGCTGCACCATTGTCTTGTACATCGTAACTAGCGTCTCGTTATCGATACTAGGCTCCTCGCTCTTATCGATAATGTCTCCATTACTGTCCATCACTCGGTAGATAGGGATGGGGTCGTAGCTGTTTTCGTTCAGAAACTTCATCTGCGTCACGAAGGGAGCCTTCGCTCCCGGAAATTCCCCAATTTTCCCGCCATTTTGTATTTCCGGTCTTGTATTTGTTGACAGCAACTGCAATACTTTCTTAATTAGAAGTTAATAAATTCTAAAATGTTAAAGTAGTCATGGGACTGAATTTCATACCTTGATAGGATGTTATAATAAAGAAAATAATTTATTGTCTACTTAGCGTGGTTGTAACTTAAATGATAGACTTTGGAGTGACAAGGTTCTACATGAGTGAAATTCCTTAGCCATACTCTTCGACTAGCAGAAAAAAAAAAGGTGTAACAAGAGTAAGAAAAACTTAAAATAGAATATAATTAACAGAAATATTACACTTTTAGTTGTATGTGATCGTACTTTTAAAATAGACTCATTCGTAATTCATTAAACAAGTAGATGGCATTCTTTGAGTGATAATGTTGATTACCATCTCATTTACTAATCTGTTTTTTGTTTACATTCTAATAAATAAATATAAGTAGGTAACTATAGCGATTAAATCAAAGGTACCTTCGTTCAAATTTCATACGTAGACGAAATCCCGCGAATGTTGTCTATAACACAACACGTGAGTGAAATAGACAAAAACAGTTTTAAAGAACTTGTGGTTTATTTACTTTTCTTTTGATAAGGACCAATTTATTTTTTATTCTGTGCTTGTGTTGTGATCGTGACAAAATAATAAAAACCACTCAAGAAGTTCAACTAAATAAACAAAACAATTCCACGGAATCAGTGCCTCACTATCTGCCAATGTAACATTACAAATCATAATCATTACTAATCAACTAAACTCTAAACAAATAATGATTTCGAAATACGCCTCATTATTGTAAAAGACACACGCAAGAACCTACAATAAAAACGAATACAAGAACACGCATACATAATTAAGTACTTTGTTGACATAGTGACTTGACATATGACCTTACATAACGACAAAAAAAATACTAAAGCAATAAGTTAACTATAAAGAAAGTTAAAAATATTAGTTTTTTTTAAACTCACTCTGACGGCTTGCCGCAGCGCGTTGAGCCTCACGAAACTAGCACCGGTTTTGAGCGCCATATTGCCACTGACGTACCCGATTACTTGCCACTGATAAGGCCTTCGTGTCGTGCGGGGATATTAATTGTCGATTCTTTATTCAACAGTTGAATAAATAGAGCGAGCGCGTTTTGGTTTTTTTAAACCCATTAGTTGACAGGTTTCAGCTTTTTAAAACCCCGTGTCCCTTGTTTTCTCATTTCATCGAATGTGTCGTTTCACCGAATTTCATTTCATCGAAAGCTAATTTCTGCTGAAATCTTATTTTCGGTTCGGTATCATTTCAAGCAAGCCCCAATTACCACCCGCTATCCGGTTGCCTCTCCGGTGAAATTTGAAGTGCCATTGCTTTGAATAAAATTAATAGAACGAATCTCGACAAGAGTCGATTAGTCGATATAGAAAACAGCACCATATTGGTATTTAATTGGCCGGTCGAGATTTGTTGATGTCGTGAAATCTTCAAAACAACAATTAGGCGATAAGATAATAGTTGCTGATTGTGTCTTATTTAAACATATTTTCCTTTTTCTCTAGTTTGCAAATAAATTACGCAATAACTGCGTTTTTAATATAATAAGTCGAAACGTGGATCCGGTGGTCATGACCTCCTTAAGTCTTGCTTTAAAATGAATAAAACTTATTCCCATCTCGACGAGTACGAGACAAGATGTTAGTGGCCTCAGATTATAAGGGTATGTCTTTAGTGGCTTTCGATAGTCCTTAGTTCCTTATTCTACTCATGGACCTAAAAGAAAGACGGACGTAATCTCGTCCAGGGAGGTTCATTTAAAATGGTTCCCATTTTCATTGACGACAGCGACCTCTGAAATTTTGGTTGAAAATACAAAACGTCAACTGTCAAACATGTGTCAGCCCAATGTCAGTCCGTCAAGCGTCGTCTTTGCGGAAATGCGTTTCTCTGAGTTATCTCATTATTAAATGTATGCGTCATAACATAACATAACAAAGTGACATACTTTGTTATGTTATGACGGGAGGCACAAAATGGATGTTATTTTATTATAAGTAGGGTATAACAAAGTATTCAGCAATACATTTAATAAGGGCCTGCGCAAACCGGCGGAGCGCAGCGCAGATCACTTTAAATTTATCAATGTATATTCTTTTCTATTTTAATTACAATAAAGTATAAATTTAGAGCCGCAGCCGCAGAGTGAAAATCCCCCGTGATGCTCCGAGGTCGGTCTCAGAGCATTCAAATTTATACCTTATTGTAATTAAAATAGGGAAGAATATACATTGATAAATTTAAAGTGATCTGCGCTGCGCTCCGCCGGTTTGCGCAGGCCCTAATGAGATAACTCAGAGAAACGCATTTTCGCAAAGACGACGCTTATTGTGAAACGGTTATATGCCCTATGGAGAGTCGCAATACGGGACTCTTCCCACTTAGCGTCGTTCGAGCGTCGGCGCCCCGCGACGCCTGCGGTGGCGGGTAGCGGGGCGCCCCGCTACCCCCAACACCACCGCCACCGCAGGCGTCGCGGAGCGCCGACGCTCGAACGACGCTAAGTGGGAAGGGGTCCTAAATGTTTCGGTGGTAAACTATACGACACACGCCTAGGTACCTACGTAGTCACGAACGTTAAATTTGGAACCCATTTCAAAAAAATATTTCTTGAAGTTGTCAATGTCATTAGAGATGCCAAGTCATAAACTCCACCTTATTGCTGTAGAATTTCCGATTGACTTTGGACCTAAAGTGGGTCCCAAATTAACGTTCGTGACTGTATATATGGTATAGCTTTAGTTCAACGACGACTCTCTAGCTAGATACCTAGTGTAGCACTTTTCATACATACAAAGTTTGACCATAGAGTTGCCACTATTTTGCTCTATATAGTTAGTTACTACTCTTTGACCTCGGCTAATCCTGCAGGAGTGTAACATGCATGGCCTTATACATTGGGGTACATTACACTATCATTATTATCACGCGATACTCGAGTATCACGATAATACTGATGAAATATTGATTTGTATTCCAGTATCGTAATATTATCGCAGATTAATCCAGATGTGTTTGCGATCCGGGTTACTAAGGGGGCGTGGCATCAATACAAACGTCATGTGAAGTGGTAATATTGATGATATTACTGACAGTGTAAGGCCGGCCTTACACAGTCTGAATTAATAATTTGAACTCATATTATTAATTCAGAAAGCACGGAATTGCATACAATTTAACTATCATCCACACACAATCTGATTTTTTCAGATTATGAATTTCTCAGATTGATCTGACAGAACGCACCTCTTTCCATACATTATCTATGGACGAGCACACACACTCTGGTTTCAGATTATGAATTCAGATTCTTAAAATTCATAGGTACTGTGTAAGGCCGGCCTAATAGCCTATTTCAATACTTGCTATATGTGACAACATTGCGATACTAGTGTGGGGCTGCTGCTAGGTGTAGGTATCAACTTATGATATGAATAAAACAGCACGGTCCACATAAAGTTATTGTATTCCCGAGGTCAGCCGGACTGGCTCGACAGCGGTCATTGGCTCGCGCGCGCGTAATTTGAATTTGACAAAAATAGGTAAATAATATACTAAGGCGCACTACGCTATAATATAACAATTTAATTAGTTTACTTACAACTTTAATATAATATTTAGTGTAGTCGCCACACTAGGATCACGATATTACTACATATTATGTATTTTAGTCAGTAAGGTATTTATCTTTGGGCCTAATAGCCCGAAAATAAATTAATTTTAATTGGAATTACATACTGCTATTACTTATTCTATGTTACTAATAAGATAATGTAACATACCCTAAAGCGCGTCACGCACGGAGCTATAATAATTTTAAGGTCGGTATATTACGATATATTTTCCGTACTAGTTGACAGACTCGACTAGTACGAAAAATATACCTAAAATAAACGAAAATATATCAAAAGATGCTTTGTTACAATGTATATTAATATACCAAAATATATATTATAGCTGGCAAAAAATTCGAGCGTGGCAACAGCTGGAACTACAATATTTTCAAATGGCAACAAGCACAGAGTAAATATTGGATGTTTCCGATGCTTCATTTTTTGCCAGGCTATATGTGTGTGCGTGCTTTGAGGGTTGCCATATAAATAATCAATTTGTCCACTTTTTATCCGAATTTTTAATCTCACGGAAAAAATGTAAACAAAGGTGTTGCCGTTAACGAAAAAAATTTGAAACATTCAGGATATTTATACTTAACACATTTTTAAGAAATCAACTTTGTATAAATAAAATGTATATTATAATCAAGATAAAATAATTTAATTTATTGATGCCAAACTTTAATTTGACATAAACTCTTTGTTATATTAATTTAAAGAGAGAATACTGTTTTCGTATGCATAATCTATTTATTGCACTGGTATCACTGTCTCGATACACCCGGTTCATGAAGTTGCGGGCCGCTTAACGTGAGACGTCACTTGCTTCACTGAACATTCTAGATTGAATGCTCCTGGGATCCCGTAATCGCTTTCTAGTGACTGTTCTGTTAAATTTTTATTGTTGTTACGTTTTCCGTTGTTTTCCGTTCACTGTTGTGTGGAAGGATGAACCCTGGTCCGAGTACTTCTCGGTCAAAGTAAGATCATATGTTGTCTCCTGTGAAGAAACGACCACATCTTTGCTCTTTATCGGAGATGGAGAAAAACATGTTGTTAAACACATTTAAGCACGTTTATAATAATTTGCCAACTTCATCAGAAGTTGGCAAATTATTATAAACGTGGATGTAGTTGTGGATGTAGAACTACATCCACGGTTCTACAACTGTTTACATCATAAATTGCTAGTAGGTGTCATTGATTTCGTAAATATATTAAAAAACACTAATGACGGCGGTTGAAACGCCCGGAAATTGACCCGCCGATACTTAGAGATCCCCTGAAATGTCACTTTGACAGTGACGTATCTTTGTTTAAATTTTTTCCGTGAGATTAAAAATCCGGATATAGTACGATCCAGCACTATAAGGGCTATCGCATATCACTTTTTTCACTAGATGGACGCGGTCTTTTTGACAGTTGGCAAATATTTCTAAGTACTTAAGTGTAATTTTAATTAAATAATAGATCTGTGCTAATTACAATTTCTTTTCTTAAGGTTTTTTATAATATTCTTATGTGATTCATATCGGTTTTGGAGTCGTCTAACTTTTTGGTTCAATCGTTTTATATTCTTTTTTTGGAGATCAATAATCCGTATTTGTTTATTGAGATTGTCCTTCAATTTATGTTTTCTGGGTGTATCAAGCAAAAAAGGAATTGTCGAGCCTATTTCAAGTAATGGTGGCTGCTCAAAATTACTCGTTGCTGCTCCTGTGTTTGGTGATATCTAAAAGACAAATAATAATGTCAAAATGTTATGTTCAATTTAAAAAGTAAAGCATTATCTAAAAAGTAAACATACGTGTTGTAAAGGAGTATTTGTGCTTGATACATGTAACCGTGACTGATTAAAATAACTTGCTGCTACTTCAATATTTGATGATACCTGTGAAAAATAATCAAATGAAATGAATTCCCATTAATTAATTACTAAGGTAAAGTATTCAATTGAAAAGTACACATACCGGTGGAACAGGAGTGTTCATATTTGATATGAATGGCAATGACTGTTCAAAATTACTTTCTGCTGCTCCAATATTTGGTGATACCTTAATCAGAAAGATGATAATAAAATGACTGCATTTATAATATACCTTTAAAGGCAGTGGTGTTCGGCGCATGTAACGTCGGCTGTGCAAAATTATACGCCTCTGATCTGTTGTTTGTCTTTAAAAAATATTATTATTATGATTTATTCAATAATGATAGTAAAGATTAGACTTTTCAGTGTCCGTTCACATACCTGCCGTAAAGATGTACTCGATAAATCCATGTTGTTGCAGAGTTTCAAATTATCTGGCATCTGATATTTGTATTTCTGCATCGATATTTTATTTAGAGTCACCTGTGCCAGGTCTATACCAACAACGAAATCATAAGCTGTATATAATGACTTGACACACACAGAGCAAATGGTAGTTGGAAGATGTTCTTGACTGAAGTCAATATTGATATTCAGCCTATTTGACATATTCACTACTAATTTTCTCAAAACATCGTCACTCTGAATGTTAAGTAACCTGCCATCGCAGTTTGAAGCAGCACATAATCGGCAATATCCAGTTAATGCAAATTCATCTGTGAGTACAGGTACCTAAAAATAATTTAAAATAAATTTGTAAGACGCATCTGTTCCACACCCTTTTTACACATAAAATTTTTAAACCACTTGTTCTTTTTTACTTAGGTTTTAATATAGCGCCTAATATTTCAACATTCATACCTGCAACAGAGACGATATTGTGCTTGGAGATGACGGCGGCTGTTGGTCATTTGGTTCCTCTTTAATATCTGGTGACTTCTTAAAAAGCGTTAAACAAATTGCATAGTGAGCATGAAAAATTTGTATTGATAGATAGTTAAAAAAATACTGGTCAATATATTTATTTCGTCTATTTGACATATTCACTACTGATTTTCTCAAAACATTGTCACTCTGAATTGTTAAGTAACTTGCCATCGCAGTTTGAACTTCAAACTGCGATGGCAAGTTACTTAACAATTGAAGCGGCACATAATCGGCAATATCCAGTTAATGCAAATTCATCTGTGAGTACAGGTACTTAAAAAAATAAAATAAATTTGTAAGACGCATCTGTTCCACACCATTTTTACATATACATTTTTTAAACCACTTGATTATTAGATTACCACTTTTTTACTTAGGTTTTAATATAGCGCCTAATATTTCAACATTCATACCTGCAACAGAGACGATATTGTGCTTGGAGATGACGGCGGCTGTTGGTCATTTGGTTCCTCTTTAATATCTGGTGACTTCTTAAAAAGCGTTAAACACATTACATAGTTAGCATGAAAAAATTGTATTGATAGATAGATAAAAAATACTGGTCAATATTGATATTTAGTCTATTTGACATATTCACTACTTATTTTCTCAAAACATCGTCACTCAGAATGTTAAGTAACTTGCCATCGCAGTTTGAAGCGGCACATAATCGGCAATATCCAGTTAACGCAAATTAATCTGTGGGTACAGGTAAGTAAAAAAAAAAATTAAAATAAATTTGTAAGACGCATCTGTTCCACACCCTTTTTTACATACATTATATTTTTTTAACCACTTAATTGTTTATAATTACCACTTTTTTACTTAGGTTTTAATATAGCGCCTAATATTTCAACATTCATACCTGCAACAGAGACGATATCGCGCTTGGAGATGACGGCGGCTGTTGGTCGTTTGGTTCCTCTTTAATATCTGGTGACTTCTTAAAAAGCGTTAAACAAATTGCATAGTTAGCATGAAAAATTTGTATTGATAGATAGTTAAAAAAATACTGGTCAATATTGTTATTTAATACATATAAAAAATAAATATATTTTATCTTTTTATCTTTATATTCATTCACTACTGATTTTCTCAAAACATTGTCACTCTGAATTGTTAAGTAACTTGCCATCGCAGTTTGAAATTCAAACGGCGATGGCAAGTTACTTAACAATTGAAGCGGCACATAACCGGCAATATCCAGTTAATGAAAATTCATCCGTGAGTACAGGTACTTAAAAAAATCATTTAAAATCAATTTGTAAGACGCGTCTGTTCCACACCATTTTTACACATACAATTTAAACCACTTGTTTATAGTTACCACTTTTTTACTTAGGTTTTAATATAGCGCCTAATATTTCAACATTCATACCTGCAACAGAGACAATATCGTGCTTGGAGATGACGGCGGCTGTTCGTCGTTTGGTTCCTCTTTAATATCTGGTGACTTCTTAAAAAGCGTTAAACAATAAATAAGATAGTTGCATAGTTAGCATAAAAAAATGTATTGATAGGTAGTTCAAAAAATACTGGTCAATATTAATATTTAGTCTATTTGACATATTCACTACTTATTTTCTCAAAACATCGTCACTGAGAATGTTGAGTAACTTGCCATCGCAGTTTGAAGCGGCACATAATCAGTAATATCCAGTTAACGCAAATTAATCTGTGGGTACAGGTACTTAAAAAATCATTTAAAATAAATTTGTAAGACACCTCTGTTCCACGCCCTTTTTTACATACATTATATTTTTTTAACCACTTAATTGTTTATAATTACCACTTTTTTACTTAGGTTTTAATATAGCGCCTAATATTTCAACATTCATACCTGCAACAGAGATGATATCGTGCTTGGTGATGACGGCGGCTGTTCGTCGTTTGTTTCCTCTTTAATATCTGGTGACTTCTTAAAAAGCGTTAAACAAATTGCATAGTTTAGCATAAAAAAAATGTATTGATAGGTAGTTCAAAAAATACTCAATACCTGTAGTATTGGCGAAGAAGTGCTTTGAGTTTTTATTTCTGGAAGGTTTGATAGTAACTGCAAGTAATAAAATATATGTATAAGACTAGAACAATCCCGCCAACAAGAAAGAAATAAAAACAAATGCTTACTCTTTTTGGAATGGCATACGGAACTAAGCAACGAAACCCCTTAGCTGTTGTTTTCAAATCGACGTCATCAAAATGTGCACTGCACACGGTACTGGCAGGTGACGGGTCCCAATTGTTTTCTCCTCTACACTTTCGTATAATTAACACCCAATCATCTTTACGTTTTTTATTTCTAGGAAACCTATTAAAATTGAAAAAAAAACGGTCAAAATCAAGGCTTTGAGTCGGATCTATATCGGGTGGCATAATCATTGTTTGACCTAATGTATCGGTGATCGAAAATAATTTGATCGAAAACGTTTTTTTCAATCGAAGTTGTTTTTTTTTTCTTCAGAATTATTATAAAACTAACCTAACCTTACCTAATTAATCTACACATTATTAAATCCTGACATTTCAGCCCAAGGCAAAAGATTTTCGACCAAACAATACATTAGGTCAAACAATTTTATGCGGGTCAACAGGCTCCCGTCTGACCCGCATAAGGAGGTTTCCATACTATAACTAGTAGACTTTTAATACAGATTTCCGCATTTTTGGGGAAATTTTTCCGTTAAAAACTGACAACACTTGTAATTTTTATCAAAGTGAATTAAACAAAAATTATCACGAAACATCATAACTTACTTGTGGTAGGTGATTCCTTTTGACTTTTTAAATTTACGCAAGTAGTTTTTACACGATTTCACCACACAAGACGGCATTTTTTGAGTTTTGTTATCTACGCAAAATATATCAGTCACCGGCGTTGCGCTGTGGCGCGGTGCGTAATGGCGGTGTTGTCGGATCTCGTGTATAGGTGTGTGTGTGTGAGTGAGTGTAGATACACAGAATAAGTAACAGCATAGAAACCGCACTATAAGATGAATTTTGCACCAGCTATCTTTCTCTACTTTTTAGATTACGATTTACGTATTTCATAAGAGGAAATGAAACAAAAAGTAGGCTGTTTTTTCTTCTTTAACTGCCATTATCAAAACGTTTTGAGACATGAAATTTGAATGGACCTCTAAATCCCCGCGAAGGGACCTCGACGAACCTCAAAAAGTACTTACAGTGTCAGGGTGACTTTATCATTTAGTGTGTATGTAGCTTTATTAGTTTGACAGTGAACGATGTGAAAATACATCGATATTTTCAGGTTTCCAAAAGATGAAAACTTGACAGCAGAATGAATTCGGCGGGTTGGCAGGGAAAATTGGATTATAAGAAACTATGGCAAAGGAACAGACAGTCACAGTAAATTATTTTTACACCACTACTAAAGTAACACGGAAAAACGTAGCTATCGCTTATTTTTGGAATTTGTTGATTTGTAGGAAAACACCTAACGTAAATTTAAGATAAGGCTGTATTTCCAAATTTCTTCTGTTACAAAATGTGTGTTTTTATGATGGCGGTTAACATACAACTAACTCCATACATTCAAAGTTTACCCACATTGTTTATATGAAATTATAACATGTGTGTACGGTATTGTACAGAATTTAAACGATTTTTAATTCAACTAAAACTTTATAAAGGAACTCTGGAAATTATGACGTCACCGGTTCCTATTTTGAAACTAACTTCATACCACAGGTTGTCACAATGTAATTTTATAATGACATGATTAATAAAAAAAAAATACAGTCAAATTGAGCATCTCCTCCTTTTTTGAAGTCGGTTAAAAAAACAATTCTGAACGCATCCGACCTCATGTGCTTGTTGCATATGTTTCCCTTATTCTGTGACGTTTCCTTAATCCTTATCTGTTCGCTACCAAATGTCAGTGGAAATTGAGTGAAGGGATGGTATTATCTTGTTATTTTCATAGAAATAAATTATAAAATGCCTTATTGGTACTACGATAAAAAGGATCTCGTTAGCACGCCGTCCTTTCGCGATGGGATCGCCACGGACACGGAAAACCGGTATCGGAAGGAGGGCGCCAGGTTTATCATCGATACTGGTTCAAAAATGGACTTAGGTTATAACACAGTTGCGACGGGGGTTGTTTATTTCCACCGGTTTTACATGTTTCACTCGTTCAGGACGTTCCCGCGGTATATAACAGCGTGCTGCTGTTTGTTCCTCGCGGGTAAAGTGGAGGAGACGCCAAAGAAGTGTAAGGATATTATAAAAGTGGCAAAGTCGTTGCTTACGGAGCTGAAGTTTGCCTCGTTCGGGGAAGACCCGAAGGAGGAGGTGATGACGCTGGAGCGGATCCTGCTGCAGACGATCAAGTTCGATCTGCAGGTGGAGCACCCCTATGGGTATCTGCTGAAGTACGCCAAGTGCCTGAAGGGAGACAAAGCTAAGCTACAGAAGATGGTTCAAATGGCCTGGACCTTTGTTAATGATAGGTAAGTCAATTTTACCTGACAGGCTTTTACCACTATAATTTGTCTACCACTTTTCTTGGAACAATTTTTTAGTAACAACAGTTATGTTAGTGATTGTGTATATTCTCAATTTTTCAAGTCTCTAAATGCTTCTTTAACAGTATCCAAATTTGAAATATTGCTCTATGAATCCTATCTTAGCTAATATTATAAAGAGAGTGCATATTTTGTGAGTTTGTATTTGGAGGATATCTCCAGAACTACTGTACCTTTTTGAAAAACACTTTCAACATTTGAAAGGTGCATTGTTCCAGATGCTATATTTTGCCTTATATTTACTGAAGTGAAGCGATGACAGGTGCTATATATAATGGAAATAACCTTTATTAGTTTACAATATCCTCATTCATCATCTATACTAATCTATACTGACATTATAAAGAGGTAAAGTTTATAAATTTGTTTTTTGTTGGTATGTAAGGGGAAATCTCCAAAACCACATCCGATTTCAAAATATTTCACCAACATATAGAATTAACTTTCGACTGGACACTAACTACTTTAACTTAAAAAAGTACTGACAAAGTCCACAGACAAAGTTGCAGGCGGAAAGCTGGTCATCAATAAATTCACTCTGATGACATTCTCTATTTTATTTAATGTACCAAATGTATCTCTTATCCCTTCTAAATAAAATGATTTGCTTATAGCATGTTAAAGTGAAGTATACAACTACTAAAAAGCAAACCCTTGACGACGCGGTGAGCCTAGTTGGTAGTGACCCTGCCTACGAAGCTAGCGGTCCCAGGTGGACTCCCGGGTCGAATACCGGTATGGACAAATATTTGTGTGATGAGAGCGAGTATTTGTTCCTGAGGCATGGATGTTTTCTATGTATTTAAGTATGTATTTCTCTATATAAGTATGTTTATCGTTGTCTAGTACCCATAGTACAAGCCTAGAGCTTAGTTTGGGACTAGGTCAATTTGTGTGAGATTGTCCCCTGATATTTATTTATTTATTTATTTAAATAATTTGGAATCTCATTTTGGAATTTCAGTTATGTAAGTTCATTTTATTTGATTTAATATTTATTATGATAATATATCTGTTACATAACTATGTTAAAAATGTAATAAGTACTAGCCCTCAACTCATTAGTTAATAGATTCTGTTCAGAGGGTTGCACACTCCCAAAATACAGTCCGAAACACATGAATTTTTAACATACACATTATAAAGTGTTAACAAGGCTCAGGGGTGGGTCATGAGCCTCATGACCTTCACCCTGGATCTGGTCTTGTCTGAAGCACTAGTAGGTTGGTTGTATTAATAGGTAGGTTGGTTGATGGCCAATTTACTGAATATGAAATGTTATTAGCAGTGGTCGGAATAGGTAGAGCTAATTTACCTAAACTTGACGCATGTTCATTCATGCGTGAGTGAGATGGGAACACATTATTGAATGAACATGCATAAAGTTTAGATAAATTAGCTCTATCTATTCCGACCATTATTAGTTATAAGTGGAAACTGTTTGGGCTTATTAATTGTCTAAATTACTTATCTATATGTACTGATTGTGCATGTTCGTTTCCTGTAGTAAATAAATAAATATATTATTAGAGATTGAATTTGAAAATTTTCATTAAAGACTTATAACGTGGATGCCTCAATATGTTGGAATGAAATGGAGATACCTCCATATGTATCTAACATTTGCGTCATCTCTCTCGGTAGTGACTAATTTAGGAAGGTGTAATAAGCCTTTTATGTTTACTACGCCACATTCTCATCAGTGTTTTTTTAATATTGATTTTGGAAAAAGGTAGAAGACAAAGGCTAAGATAGCCTTTGTCTACAACGCGACGTGGCGAGTGTGCGTTATTTAATAGTTATTCATACAATTTCTCTTTGCATGTGTCAATACAAATATGGCCATGGTTTGATTTACGTGCATGGCCTTAAGCCTTTATTCTGAAGAAATCACTGTTCCTGTGGGTTGCTTAATGTGGATAGTCACTGTTAAAAGCTATATAAAAGTTATAATAAAAGTGAAGCGAAGTTTTTTTCTGGGATAAAAAGTATTAAGGATGTCTACGGGTAGTTAACCTTTTCAACGCCATTGACGGATATATCCGCACCACTGGTTCAACGCCAACGACGGATATATCCGTCACGGTTGACAGCGAAAAATAGACCCGAGTGTCTATGACGTAAGGTTGAAATGAGCTCTGGTTTTCAGCTGTCATTGGCGTGTGAGTGACGACTTTTGTATTTGACATGGCGTTGAAAAGGTTAAACAGGGGATACTTTTTATCCCAGAAAATTTGATTGTATCCCAGAAAAAAGAATTAATTAAATAAAAGTGTTCTCAGCAGACGGAGTCGCAGTGTCTGAAGTGGGTTTGTAATAATATTGAACGGGTTCCAGTTTGTGTACAACGTTGTGTCTGCAATGGGAGCCGGAGGTGATCGCAGTGGCGCTGATGTTCCTCGCGGGGAAGCTTAGCAAGTTCGAGGTGGTGGACTGGAACGGCCGGTTGCCCAAGCACACGGCGTGGTGGGACATGTTCGTTGAGGACGTTACGATGGAGTTGCTGGAGGATATCTGCCATCAGGTACATTGGTTATATGACTTAGGTAAATACATTTCTTTTTTTAGTAATTGCAGTATGTGGTACCTACTTACTGTCAGCAGCGATTGTTGGTAGTCCCAAGTTCTAGTATGAATGTTTGGATGACCTTTTCTCCTGACAGTCACCTTCTCCCGGGAGGCGCTGGTAGTGTCACACATGTTACTAAATGCAAAATACAAATAGTTTATTTCCAAAAGTAAAAACTAACAAATCACAATTTAACCTGACCTACTTTTAAGTATTGTTGAAACTAACTTACTTTTAAGTATTGTTGTATTTTATGATTGAAAAAATGACCTTCTGCTGTAGTTTCTTGCGGCGCTTCTTCTCCGCAATGATGGTCTTGTCCGAAGCGCTGGTAGATTCACTATATTACCGACGTGTAAAAGAGCCCGTCTGTGGCCAATTTACTGAATAAATATTTTGATTTTGATTTTTGATTTTGACCCCCACATTTGCTATTTTTAAGCTAGATATTAATATTACTTCAAATGCTACTCACATTTATGACCCTACTCTTCCAGGTGCTAGACCTGTACTCGCCGCAGACGCAGCCGTCGGGCGCGGACTCGCCCCCCGGCCCCCGCGCGCCGCCAAAAAACGAGAAGAAACCCTCCGTTACACCGCCAGCTTCCGTCTCGCCTGTCGCCGCGCCCCCTAAGCCCCCCCCTACGCCCGTCAAGAACGGCGCGGACGTGAAACCGGAGCCGCCAAAGATGGACCCCATGAGATTCCCGTACCCCGCGTACCCGATGCCGGCGTACCCGCCGGTGTACTCGGCGCCGCCGCCGCCGCTGTACGCGGAGCCGCCGCCGCCGCGCCTGCCGCCCGTGCACGTGCCGCCGCCCAACTACTTCCCCCCGCCCCCCGGGCCCCCGCCGCGCCCCTACTACCCCCCTCCATAGTTTAAGTAAATATAATTTTTTACCGAAATATAATTGATAGACTGCTACGTTGGTTTTTTATTTTAGGTATTTTAGGGTTCCGTAGCCGTAATGGCAAAAACGGAACCATTATAGTTTCATCATGTCCGTCCGTCCGTGTGTCACAGGTATTTTACTCGAAAACTACAAGATGTATATTGATGACTGTAATTTAACGAGTTCTTGAAGCCAGCACCCTATACCACATTTACTAGTGGACAATTTATCAAAATCGTCCTATTTCCATAACAAATTAGTGGAAGTTCTATAGACGCTTTGTGAGATAGGGGGCAGGTGCAAGCAAATCAACCAACTCTGACAGTTAAGCGTCTGCGGCGGTAAAAAAAATCATTTTTGGGACAAGCTTTTGTTGCCGACTGTACTTTTTCTGCCCAATCATCATCTGCTTATCAAGACAATTCCTACGAGCCCAAACACGACGGGTTTATCATGTGTAGTTTAGGAGTTCCTATGGCCACCTTCCATCCCCATCAGCCCAGCTCCATGGTACCATTGCATTGTCACCGAAATTACGTAGGTATACCAAATTTTAGCTTAATCGGTCAACGGGATTGAGGTAAAATTTCAGTTACTAGATTTGACCCACACAAGACACCTTCAAGACAAACACGGTAAGCTAAATAAAAGCTCAAGCTAGTTGTGGGACAGTGGGGCACAGTGGATCGGTGGAAAACAGTGAATTACTGCCTATATTTTAGGGAAACCTGGATCAGTTGTAGGCATGCCTAATATGTTATCACAGGGCACCCGAGACAGACATTTAAAACTCCTTTTTCTCGTAGAAAAAGGCAATGATCTACTGTTTCCCACCGATCCACTGTGCCCCACTCTCCCATACACAATGGATATACAAAATCAGTTTCATGTAAAACTTTATTGTCAGTAAATAACATCACAAGATTCAAAAAATTCTGCGGCATCGTACATTACTTGAAACATGAGCGTCTTAGTTGATTTTAGTTTTATTAGCAATAATCTAACAAACAAAATACTATGACGAGATATCCACAACAAGACAGTTGTAACTAGATTGATAATTATATTTTTACATAATTTCCAACTATTATAAAATCAATAAACATTCGTTTATTTAAGATGAATAGAATACAACCTTAATAATCGGCAGTACACATTTTATTATAACTATTATAAGGAAGGAAAATATTGACTTATTTAATTTAAAGTCAGTCAGTCAGTCAGGAGATGAAATGAACGATCTGTAGATTAATTTACTATAGAGGCATTGACTAATCAGTTCAACCGAGACGCGACGCGACGAATTCTTTCAATGAAATGTGTACCTTTTTGTGTTGTAAATAAAGTTATACAATATTGTAAAGCTATCTTAAAAACTGTGCGCCTCGTCGTGAACTGACCCTAAAACTACAATACTATACAATATTCTGCCATTGTTGATTTATTGCATCAGTAAATAAATTACAATTGGGAAATATATAATTAAATTAAAAGGGATGGCATTATCGCTCCACAAGAAGCCTTGCACTGGATCGATTGTGCATAAAGTCTACGCTAAAGATTAAAATAACTTAAAATACGGAGTTGCCGGCCGACTAGATACAATTACATTCAATGAACACAAGAGACATTATGATAAATTTTATTTAGGCCAGGAGATGATCTTCTAAATCTACGACTTACAAGTACCTAGTCTCCAGCCGCGCCCCTCTACTTAATTTGACTTCATCGTCGACTAAGGGCCTGCGCAAACCGGCGGAGCGCAGCGCAGATCACTTTAAATTTATCAATGTATATTCTTTTCTATTTTAATTACAATAAGGTATAAATTTAGAGCCGCAGCCGCAGAGTAGAAATCCCCCGTGATGCTCCGAGGTCGGTCTCAGGGCATTCAAATTTATACCTTATTATAATTAAAATAGGGAAGAATATACATTGATAAATTTAAAGTGATCTGCGCTGCGCTCCGCCGGTTTGCGCAGGCCCTTAATCTTCGTCCTCCAAGGGCAAGAGTTAGTCAAGAGCAAACCCGACCCTAAATGGACGTAGCTTAGGGAAAAGGATCCAATTCAACTATTTCACACTTGTAGAATTTGACATAATATTGACAGCAATAAAGTTCAAATTTAAATACATTTTGCTTTGGGGGTTGGACCCTTTTTCCTAAGCTACGTCCAAATTCCCTTGAGATTCCCATGAATATGTGGCATAAACGGCAGTACCTTATGATTGCATTGACTTAGAAGTCTGATTTTGTTACAGCGCTAAGGAATTGCAGATCTGAGTATGTCATATGAATTTCAACTTGATACTTCTACGCGTTCCTGAGAAAAAGGGTCTGAACAGACACAGACAGACGGACAACAAAGTGATCATTTAAGGATTCATTTTTATGGAACTCTAAAATACCCGTTCAAACAAAAAACTATTTTCAAAATAGGTCCACAATTGACGGAGAAGATGATACATAAAAAAAAATTGATACAGCCGAACATAGAATTCTCCTTTTTTTGAAGTCGATTAAAAAAACTATTGACGCAACCGTACAACGTATATATGAGTGATGGGGCGCGCCTTCGTGGGATTAAAACGCTACGGCCCGGTTTTATAAAGGCCCGTTAGTAACCAGAAAAATTTAAAAAAATAAATCAGCAAAATTTTAGTAAGTTCATAAAATGTTTGACATTCTTGATCGAAATAAGATCTAACGGATCTTTATAAAACCCATTGTGCGTCTCCACCACCAAATCAATTTGCAAGCAAGATGGCGTCTCGCATCCATAGGTAGCTTCAGTGAAAATATGTGAACAGGATTTATTAACCTTTTCAACGCAATTGACGGATATATCCGCACTACTGGTTCAACGCCAACGACGGAAATATCCGTCACGGTTGACAGCGAAAAATAGACCTAAGTGTCGTTGAGGAAGGTTGACATTAGCTTTGGTTTATAACTGCCATTGTGTGACATTTGTATTTGACATGGCGTTAAAAGGTTAATACTCGTATTACTTACTGGCCAAGTGAAAATTTGTCATAATGTCGTAAGAAAAAGAAACTTTACTTGCAACGATATCAGAAACAAATAAAAAAATAATACAAATCAATTCAAACATTTCATTAATAGCAGGCAATTGAATTAGTAAACAGAAAAATAATTGAATCTTATAAATGAGTACGTATATGTAATAGATGAATGGGTCATACGCAGATTCAGGTACAACATTGTCCCTTCTGTTCCTAAAAGTTAACGACGTGGGTTAACTCATATAATTTCGATACAGGCCAAAACTACACCAGACTCCCATTACGCGGATATATCCTAACCCGAAAGTAAGTCCTTCTGGAACAGGAGAGACCACTTTTGTTTCTGTGACTGTGTATGACCCGAATAACAAAATAAGTGGATAAATAAAACGTCTTAGGCCTCACAACATAAGCCTATTTCGCTTATAAGCCTACGTAACAGAGCTAAGAATATTTGGCAGTGATTTGTAATAACAATGAACGTAATTTATAAAATAAATGTTTAATTATACTCCATTTGATTAGGTACTCAACTAAACGTAAACAAACCAAACGTGGCTCGGTTGAGCAGCCAGTCAAAACTGTTTCATCGAGCTTTGACGTATCATTCCTCTGCTTCTATTGGCTGACGAAATATGTCACGTGGTCTTGTTTGTTTATATTTAGTTAAGTACTTATAGTAGTGTATAGTGTATGTAATAAATATTTTAACAAGCAACTCTCCGTTAAAAACAGACCGCTATTACGTTTTGACATGATAGAAGGACAAACAAACGCATTAATAACATATAATTGTGACATTTATACAACAGTATATTTAAATACCTATCTAATTGTAGCCAAAACTTCATAATGTTAATTGATAAGTTGATAAAATATATAAATCTACAAACTAGGAAGGCACGCGAGAAATACCATCAGATCCTATAATAATCTCCGATTTAAGGCACACGATTTCTTAATAATATACCTTATGTTTAAGACGTTAGAGCTTATACTTCAGTTTGACCGATCAAGCACCGACGACTATACGTATCCATTTATTTATTTGATATTTTTTTGACTAGGGACAGTTGATAAAAAATATTTTTCGTAGTACTTATGATTAAGTTGTAGCGACTAGCGACATCTAGCTACAACAAGTAGCAAGAAGAAGACAACCATCTACGGGCAGCGCCACCAGCGACAAACAGCGTAACTAATGTTAACTTATAACAACTTTCAACTTCATCCAAAAGGAATTCAAAAGAAAGATGAAAGATGTCAGTTCATACATTATCGTCATAAAACGGTTACTCGTGAAGTTTCATGGCTTCTTGATCTTGAACAATTTTGCATGGTACATACAAATATATAATTGGTCTGATATATGCAAACTGCTGGAGGAAATACCAAGGTCTTATTCCACATTTACAAATAGTACAATTTGACAAAATTAAGTCTCCGAGGAATTTCATGAGTCGCTGTCACTTAACCGCAAGACGTCATTATCATCGCCATAAAAATCACTAAACCAGTATTAAGTAGAGAACATGTCCACGTATACGTATAATCGTCGGCACAGACAGACGTAAAGGCACAATAAAACCCTGCTTACAACTAGTGATAATACTTCAAAACTCCAAAACAAATTCATACAATACCTCAATACAAAACACTATCAACATGCACAACAACTCATTTAGATTTCATTTAGAATATAAAAATTAGAAAATAAATATAATGTACAATACGCTTCATAAATATTAAAGTGAGAATCAATTTTATCAATGATTTTCGAATTATCATGTTTTGTTTATGACTGATATTATCGTGACGTATCGTTTAACCGAATTACACTTTAACTTTTTCAACGTCATTGACGTATATATCCGCACCATCTGGTTCAATAACAACGACGGATATATCCGTCATGGTTGACAGCGCAAAATAGACCAGCGTGTCTATGAGTTAAGGTTGAAATTAGCTCTAGTTTTTAGCTGTCATTGGCGTGTAAGTGACGTCTTTTGTATTTGATAGCGTTGAAAAAGTTAATGCAACTAAATAGGGCGACTGTACATACAAATTAAAGGTAATATGTATATCAGTTTAACTGCTCTCGAGTGTACTTGACACCAAAGATCGCACTAAGCGAGACACACACTAGACTTTACGATCCCGCTTTAATTCAGCCTTGTATATCCCTTATGTGACGTTCAAATACGTTAGTGTGGTCAAACCACATAAGTAAAAAAAAATACAAAATTTAACTAACCAATATCATACTTTTTTAGTAGCTTGAAATTAAATTTATCAATTCCAGTTTTCTAAAGGACGCTTTTCAATTCACGACGGACCACCTGACAAGCGGTCACAGTCGCCCACTGACGTTAATAATGCCAGGGGCACAGCCAAGTCTAGTACAATTAGCTAGCGACTTGTTTGTCTCTCGATCCCTTTCTAACTAGCCTGTTAGGTTAGAGACGCACTGAATGAACGTGACAGCGTGCATAGTGTAGTCTAAATGAGCCGCGACTGCTTGAGGTAGTGCAAGAGCAGTTGGTGCAGGAACTTGTACTGCTGCACGTTCTGGATGAGGTTGGCGCGCTGCTGATGCAGCAGCCCCACGGTGCGCGCGACGTCCAGCTCCTGGACCAACAACCACCGTCACGGCGCGGAACGTTCCGTTTGCAAACGTCCCATTCACAAAACTACGCAAATGCGAAACGTCACTTCTGCAAAATATTCCATTCGAAAAACGTCCCTTTTTTAAAATGTGTCGTCTGTGAAACCAGCGATTAAATGAATGTGCAGGCAGTTGAATGTCATTTAACCACCTTGACGGACGACGTAAATTTGCCGGCTATTCATCGACTGAGTAGAACTGAGCGACGATGTGTCAACAGAATAACATAGCTGCATGGATATATATGGTTAATATCGGTCCCATCCCTTTCGGAATTTCTCTAAATATAAAATTAGATTGAACGTTCACACAGCCGTGTACCCCGCTCACCTGGTTGGTGTCCACATAGTGCAGCAGCAGCGCGGCGGCGAGCGCGGTGCCGGCGCAGGCGGCGCGCGCGCAGCTCACCACGAGCGGCGCGTTGTGCGCGCCCAGCACGCCCGCGCCCTCCGCTTCGCACGCCAGCCGGAGACCGTTCAGTTCTGCTAGGAAATCTGTAACATACCGCGGTCTCTTGTTCAAATGGATGGATGAGTAATGAATAGTGGGTGAAGTGGGTAATAGTTCCTGGTGTTCCATAAATCAATAATTAAACGTAAAGTTATAGAAGTGTCATTTCTGACGCGTCTCGAGATACAAAGTGAGTTTATTAGCGCGGCCCTGAGTGCGAAGTACCGAGGAAGTGCGCGACGTGGTCGGGCGCGGGCTGCGTGTCGCGCCACAGGCGGTAGTGCACGTGCCACACGGTGCGCGTGCGCGCGCCGCAGCGCACGCGCAGCTGCACCGAGCCGCCCCACGCCGCGCGGCTCTCGCGCATCGCTGTCACTTGGAACTGAAACAAATAAAACTTGTTACAAAACATCCTACCGACTGCGCCAAGTATCACGGACAAAGGTTTGCAAGCATTTGTGTCTCATATTCGACGCATTCGCATTGGGTGTGTTTAGAAATGCCTCGTATAAGGAAGCAGGCATAGTGAACGAGCTGACATAGCACACTTTGGAACTGGGGAACGGTACGTGAGATGCTATACAACCGTAAAAGTGTTCAAGGAAATGGCGATCAGCGAAATAGCAAAAAAAGGTTTTTTTGTGGTTTTTATTAGAAATGGGTTTGGTTCTGCAAGTTCTGCTAAGAAAATGTATAAAACTACACAGAAATACAAAGTGACGTAAAATGGAATAATAAAATACGAGTTGATAAATAAACGTTAGTAGGCATTAACGTTTTTCATTGTTCCTTTAACTACTATCAAAATTGTAGTCTACAGTCGATCGCTGTATACTGGGTGTTTTTTTATTCGTCTTAAACATTTTGGGGGTTAAATCAGTAAGTCATACTGACCAACTTTCACTATGGGACCAACCGCGAAATCGCGAAAAAAAAATTTACCCTCCCATACAAAACATCGTCAGCTGACTAGCCAAAATGTATGGGATGGTCAATTTTTTTTTTCGCGAATTCGGGGTTGGTCCCATAGTGAAAGTTGATCATGACTTACTGATTTAACCCCCAAAATGTTCAAGACGAATTAAAAAACACCCAGTATACACGGAAGATATTTGAGAAAATCTATTAGAGGTTTATTAACGTAATAAAACCCAAAACAATGATTTTTAAAAATTTTGTCTGTTCGTTTGTGCCTTTGTGCGCGCTAATCTCAGAAACGGCTTAACCGATTTGGATGCAATTTGACACACAGATAATTTATTACCTGAATTCATTTTTTTTTTTTTTAATAGCCTGTTTGAGTGTCCCACTGCTGGGCAAAGGCCTCTCCTCTTGATCTCCATGACTCCCTATTCGGTGCTTCTTCCGGCCAGTTCCCAAGAAATGCGTCCAAGTCGTCCCGCCATCTCCGTTTAGGCCTGCCCCGTCTGCGTCGCCTATTTTGCGGCACCCACTTGGTAGCTACACTAGCCCACCGGTCTGGGTGCATGCGGCAGACATGACCGGCCCAATCCCATTTCAGCCTGGCGGTTTTTTCGCCAACATCGGCTATGCGTGTTTTGGAGCGCAGTGTGGTGTTCCGGATACGGTCTGTCCTTTTAACACCTAAAATGCTGCGCTCCATGGCTCGCTGGCAAACCTTCAGTTTGGACTTCTGACCCTCAGTGAGTGACCATGTTTGGGCACCGTAGGTTAGGACAGGCAGAATACACATGTCGACGAGTTTCTTTTTAAGACATAATGGAAGGTTCCCCTTCATAAGTTCCTTCATGGACCAGTAGCAATTCATACATATGATAATTTTTATCCTGGAAAAATTGATAGTTCCCGAGGGATACACGATATACTACTCCTACGCGGACGGAGTCGTGGGCAATAGCTAGTTTTTAAATATTAAATAATTGAAATAAGGGCATGTTTTAGAAGTAGCACGGCCGTCCAGATTACATGTTGTTACAAAAAATTACAAAATGTTCTCTTCCCCATGAGTAACAGGCTGAATCAACTTTTTCTTGTTGTTATTCTGCCCCGTGTTGTCTCCTGGACAAAAGTGATAGAGTTTCTTAGAAAAATGGTTTTAATATGTGTATATGGATTCTAAAATGTTTAGAGGGTTCGTAATGACTACAAAAAATTATGTTTGGTGGATTTATATACTTTAAAATCATAGGTTTAAACAGTCGTCCAAAAGACGTCCAAAAATAGTTGAGTGAGTCAACCCGTCACCTTGCCCATGTCGGCGCTGGTGTCGTCGGGCGGCAGGTAGTGCGGCCGCGCCGCGCCCACGCGCGCCATCAGCCGCGCGCCCACCTGCCACGCGCACTCCCAGACCAGCGCGCTCGGCACGCCCGCGTCCACCTTGCCCACCACGTAGAACCGCTGGCTGTTGCCTACCGTCATCTACCAAAACAAAGCGTTGAAGCGTTCTACAAACTGCGTACGTTCATATACTCATTGTAACAGTAACATTGACTATGTTCAGACGCATGTGGTGTAGGTTGCGGAGCTGTTCTCGTTCAAAATTAATTCCTCCTCCTAGTCTCTTATTAAGGCCCGATAAATACCATATAAAAGTATCTGCCAGATAAATTTTAGCTCAGTTCTTTTCTATCTTATGAGTATGACAAAGAAGATCAAATCAAAATCAATATTTATCAAATCATAATCAGTAAATTGGCCACATATGGGCTCTTTTACACGTCGGTAATATAGAGTGAATCTACCAGCGCTTCGGAAAAAAGTGATTACTTTAACCGTCAGATAATTTTGTTTGGGGATTGGAATAATCGGTTCTTAATTCAACTTCAACTGATGGCAGAATTAAATACTCAGAAAGAGGTTTGAAAGATACGGCACATGATAGGTTACGGAAACGGTTTTCTGGCCAGTCATACAGTAGAAATATTTTATTGTCGGCCGCTCTGTACGTTTTCACATGTTTATCTATGACACCCAACAACAATCATCCTACTAATATCATTAACACGTTTGTAGGAATGGTTGGTTGAAACGGCTAAAGAAATTTGGATAAAATTCACCTGCTACCTCAAGTAATTAATTCAAAGATTATTAATTATTATTAATCCGGAAAATGTTATAGTAACCGAGTGACAATGGTACAATGGTACAATGGACGGAGACCAATTCTAATTCTAGTTTACACTAAATAATCAAAAAGTAATTAGTGCCTAAAGCTAATACTTACAGTGATATGCGAAGCGTTCATGTACCCGTGCGGGTTGGCCGGCGTAGGGTGCAGCTTGACCCGGTTGTCCTCGTACGGCAGGTTGTCCGCGCTGTTGCCGTTCAGCGCAGCATGTTGCGGCAACAGCGCTGTGCGGACGGAGCCACCCGTGGCGCGGCCCTTCGGGATCTGCTCGAAGGCGAACGCGAGCTGGTCGTCGGACATGTTGCGTTCTAGCAGTTGGCACTGAGGGGATTGAATGAACGATTCAAGATATCGGGAGCATCTGGACTCTTTTACAGGAGTACGTCGATAGGAACATGACAGTGCTCATGGTTGACAAACCCTGCGAGGCGTTTTGGCACCTTTCGAAACATTTCAAGAAACTTAAGCGTGTGCTACACGGTTTTAAACGACGGAATTATATCAAATTATGTACGACCTTTAAACGCCTTTGGTGGACAGGCGTGCGCTTCAAACAAACTGAAGTTTGGGGTTTGTTTGAAACCGTGTAGCCAGCTCGCTTCTACCAAGGTCATCTTGGTACAAACTGGTTTTATTCCGTCTAGCACAGCCTTTAGGATTGCCAAACTGATCTCTAGTAAGATTCCCGTTACAATAAGCGTTAGAAATGATAGTTTTCTATCATACTGGAATACATTTTAAACGGGACTATCGCGTGTACGCTTTATACTTACTTCGACGTTTCGACCGTGTTAAAACTAAATAAATAAATATCAAGGACAATCTCACACAAATTGACCTAGTCCCAAACTAAGCTCTAGGCTTGTGCTATGGGTACTAGGCAATGATAAACAAACATACTTAAATACTTACCATAGTTTCTTTGGTAATACTAGGCGGTAGAGGTTGGAACTTCGGCAAGCCGGTGGACCAGCGGTGCTTGTTCGCGGGCTGCGCGGGCGGCTTGCCCTTGTCCCGCCCCAGCGTCGCACTCTTCACCTCCTTCCCCCTCCCCATAAACACCCCCCACCGCCGCCGCTTCTTCTCCTTAGAACTAATAACACTGTTCACACTGTTAACACTGCTCTTAGTCGCGTCCAGTTCAACACTAGTGCTATAACTCGAGTTCACAACAGCCATGTCATTGACTCTTATATCCGGCACACTTATAGAAGTAACGTTATCATTCGTTTTCGATATCGTATTATTATTCGACACCCGATGCGTCGACAGACTCTGGTACGGCGTCTCGTCGTAGTTATTATCGTCTTTAATCGATATTTTGTCGATTGTTAGGGCTATATTTTCAAACTCCTCCTTGTTTATGGACCTATTCGATGTGTTTAGGTCTTTCGGTACGCTAGATTCGCGGACGCTGTTTATTATTTGAGCGTTGACGTAGTGGCTGTCCGGTTCCACTTTCACTTGGTGATACGGTATATTCAGGCTTGGTTTCGAATGATTTCCGTATTTGTTTATAGTGGGATGGCTGCCGTTTCTTTCATTTAATCTATTCATTTCATCTGTGGTGGTCAGACTTTGTGCTCGATCTCTCATAGTGACCTTGTCGCTCTGCCAAGGAAGAGGTACGTTTTCATATATAGGCTCCTGCGTATCGCTCAACTTGGCCGAAGCCACCTGCTGCTGCGGCAATACTAGATGCCTCTGATAATTCAACCTATGCATCGGCATAGAGTACATAATATTCCCTCTCTCATCGTAAACCTTCTGTATGTTATCAGAGATATGATGCGGATCGATTATATGGTGCGGATTGTGATTTAAAACAGAGTTTAAATTGTTGTACGTTCCGTGAGCGCCGGGAACCACGTTCGGTCTGTAATTGACCATGTTATGGTTACCATTCAAATATCCCAAATGTCGGTTCAAAGCGGTTCTATTCGACACCAAATCTGGACTAGAACCTGACACGTGCGCGTTGATATATCCTCTGTGGTAGTTCAGCGCTTGACTGGCGACTGCTAGGTCCGGGGTTGAATTTGATGCTAGCCCTGAAGGATAAGGCGGCGGAGGTTTATAAACATTCACGTAGTGCATCTGATTGACGTCTGCGTGTATATTAGGGTTTACTGCGAAGGGGTAATTAGAGGCCATGTATTTGAGGCCGTACAGGTAGTCGTCCGTAGCGGCTGGTTGGTTGAGAGTGTGCCGCGTGACGTCAGGGTAGGGGATTCGGTGTATGTCGGGGTGCGAGCCGTAGCCCCGCGCCTGGGTCTGCGCGTGCGAGTGGTTCTGGTAGCGGAGCTGAGCCTCCGCACGTTGTTGTTGGTATTTCTGCTGCACCGCCGTCTCGTAGTCGGGCGCCGGCCGGTACTGCGGGACCTGGGCCCTGGAAGATAGATCATTAACCATGTTTTTAAGTTAAGAAAGGTCGCTGAATAAAATTGAAATTTTGGACAGTGAGAAGTTGCATCTTCGTTGTCTATGAACCTCAGGACCACCATCAGGAGGCCTGAGAATGTGATAAATGAGTCTATATTGCAAATTCTAATTGTAATTTGTCCTAATACATCGTTAATCCAAATTATCGTTTATCCTATCACCATTTTCACCTGATTTATAAAAAAGTTTAGTGTTGTTATAATACAACCAAAACCTAACCTGGTATTTATGGAAAACTTAAAAAAAGTGGTCTGACTCAGCTGAAAACCAGTTTAAAACAAATGATAATTCGGACTCGCGATGCTTTAGGAGAAATAAAGTTAGGACGAACGATGGTCTCATGTGATAAATATTTAAGATAAAGCAGGATAGGGCGCTGAGCTGTTCAGTTCCTGGAGAGAACAAAGGAAGAGCTACTGGCTGCAAGATGCAAGCTGGGACCTGGCTCCTGCTGGTTACTAGAAGTAAGTAGGACCTGGGTCTGGGCGGCAGCGGTTCCCGCAGCTCGAGGCAGGAGGTGGAGTGCGCGCGGTGCGCCGCGCTCAGCGGCTCGAGGCGGGAGCCGCTGGCTTCGCGGGAGTCCAGCTCCTCGCGGCTGTCTGACAGACCTATTTCCTGCTGAAGAAGGACAATGGCGATATTATATCTTATACTCATGAAACTAGGTCTGGAAGTAACAGTACAACTCTTAGATGAGACTGTTTTACTACGAGAAGCTATTACCTACGCTAAATTCCTGCAACGTCTGGGATTCCAGACCATCGCAGAAATTAATTTGAAAGTAGATATACTGATTCCTGTATACTTATACAAATTCACCCATAGGAAGCCATCACCGGGCTTCAAAATATCTGACATGCTCTCACGTCTTTAACAGAGACATAACCATACATTCTGAGCCCAGATAGATCAACAATTAATGTAAGGGATAAGTTCGCTTTTACACGAAATTTTATCTCAAGCAATTAATTTTGGAAGCAGTTCAATTCAAACGTTACATCGTGTCCTCCAGTCCACGTTTGCGCCACAACTTTCAAGCTATAAACGACACCTGTAAAAACTAGTTCCTCCACACAACACATGACGATTTCACCAAACATTAAGCATAAAAACCGATTAAATCGATAATTTAATCGAATACGACGGAAGTGCTCCGATCTAACTGTTACTTCCTATATATGGATATATAGTAGGGCTATCAATATTGTTATAATTAAATGTTATATACCTTGAAAAATTATACATTTTCAGAACAGATGCATCCTACCTATCGAAATACAAAGTTTACGTGTAAATCAGCGACAAACAAACATTCTCACAGACGTATAAATGTATGTTTTATAATGTACAATAACATTGACACAGGAAACAATGAGAGCGTGTTGTAATAATAATAATTTATACAATAACGACGTATAGTTAAAAATGAAATCAAAACACGAGAACCCGGACCTACCATACCTTTATTGAGTAACTATAACACGTTAACTACAGTTAGTGTAACACGTTCCATTTGTTGCTCGTTCTAGAAAGAAAGATAGAAAAGTGGAAGTTTTTACGGAAACTGCAGTATTGTTCTTCACCAAAACTACACCTTTTTTTATTAATTCACGAAAATATACGGCTGTCATGTACAGTCATGGTCAAAAATATGTGTACACATTTAGTACCTTGTCACTTTAATCGCTGTGACATTCACATATAGCAGTTTAAACGTGACATTAAATAGACAAGATAATATAATGTACCACACTTATCCACCGCGACGAAGATGACCATAATACGGGTGGCAACCCTACCGTGCGCATGCGCAGTGACGGTACGTGCGCGCGCGCCGAACGTGATCGTATCTCTAAGGCCCGCTGACCACTAATCGATTCATTTCTAATTGGACATCAATAATTCAACGACTCGATTATTATGACGATGCGACTGACACAAATAGATTAAAAGTAATAATTGTGTCAATGAATCGATTTGTCCCTTACTAATTCACTTTAAAACTCATAACAAACACATAGTGACCCGGGTTAGATTGCCGGTATGGTCAAATATGTGTGATTAGAGCGAGTATTTCTTTCTGACACTTGGATATGTATGTTCTACATATGTACATTATTTAAGTATATATCTCTTTATAAGTATGTTTATCGTTGCCAAGTACCCATAGTACAGTCAGCGTCAAATACATAGGAGCATCGAAAGTGGTCAAATATATCGCAACACATCTTTATTACTATAGGAATAAGGATGTGTTGCGATATATTTGGCAATTTTTGCTGCTCCTATCTATTTGATGCTGACTGTGCAAGCCTAGAAGCTTAGTTTGGAACTAGGATTAAAAAAAAAAACAAAATGTTGGATTTAAAACGGTATGTGATTTTAACATATTACGTAGACGATTTCAAAATATATCGGGTATTTAAAGTTTGCTATGAACAATAACCGCGATAGTTTAAAGAAACTCGCCCACTTTCTTCCCCACATAGCGCGGTAATTGTCCTGCGCCGGCGGCGCGATCAAGCGTCCAGCGCGTAACCAGCGCCATAACAGCTTCGCGCACGCATGCTAAACAGCCCATGGCACTGCGCGAGGAATTTGAACGAAAAGGAAGTTGTCAAAAGTTCAGATCCAGAGGGCGCCACCGGTAATACTATCTGATCGATTATCAGAACAGTAAATTCGCGCATAAACAGCTATTTGTTATGCAATGCTGCAAAGTTGTTATTTGGCGCGAGAGCCAGTATTGAATCCCTAGTCAGCGAAGGATTCTAAAATTAAATAATAGAATCCTGAGCGTAGCGGATTCAAGGCCTCGAGAAAAAATTCACTATTTTTGGATTTATTTTTAATTTAATTTAATTTTTATTATTTGTTAACCCCCGACGCAAAAAGAGAGGGGTGTTATAAGTTTAACGTGTCTGTCTGTGTATCTGTATGTGGTATCGTAGCTCCCAAACGGATGGACCGATTTTCGTTTAGTTTTTTTTGTCATTGATAATTTTATCCCGAGTGTCTTCGCCATGTTTCATGAAAATCCGTTCAGCCGTTTGAAGATCATCCATCAGCTCTTTTCTAGTTGATGAGGGGATATGATTTTTTAATTCTTGAAATCTTCTAGTGACGAAGTCCCTCCAGTGAAAATGTACGTGCTTGGAGCCCGTTAAAGGTTTTGCTCATTGCTCAGAAGGTTTTTAGGCGCTGATATCGGGGGTTTTTATTGTTATAGCGGTAAAGGAAATACACATTTTGTGAAAATTTCAACTGTCTACCTACCTATTACCGTTCATGAGATACAGCTCACTGACAGACAGACGGACGGACGGACAGCGGAGGTATAGTAATAGGGTTCCGCTGGCACTTTTTGGGTACGGAAACCTAAAAACCGCGTCCGAATCGGTCCACCCGTTTACTAGGTACCTATTTGTAGTAATGGCGACTGAGCTCTGCCTAAGCATGGCCCGACATGCTAGGAAAATTTGATGATTTCAAAGGGAAAGCGATCATCATCATTATTGCGTATGGCAATCATCCTGCATGGACCAAACGTCAATGTCCAGGTGTTTCAGCTTGTTTACTGCGGCGGGCGTTAATTTATGCAGCTCCTCCATGCCTCCAGGAAAACAACGAAGTGGGCAATCATTTACCACGTGGGAGAGGGTCTGATCAGGTGCTCCGCAGTCGCATTGTGGTGACTCAATCCCCACTTGTGCAGGTGGTGATTTGTCTTCCCGTAAAGGGAAAGCGATAAAATACTTTTTTTTAATAATAAGTCCCCACTCACCTGGAAGTTAGTATGCTCGACGGGCGCGTTCAGCGCCTGCTGGTGGCGCATGTGGAAGGTGTGCTGCAGCACGCAGCTGCGCCACACGTACTTGCCCGCCTCGGGGCTGGGCAGCAGGAACGAGGCCGACTCGCTGGCCGTCTGGCACTCGATGCTGAACGTCCGCTTCCGGTTAATCACTATTGTGATGTCCATCCACCTGACGAGAGGATGGAACGGCATCTCATTACTTACCCTATTGTTCGACGTAATGTATCGGCGGGTCTTCATTTTTTTTATTTATTTATTTAGAAACAAACAGTCTCGTATAGTTGTATATAGCCCAAACAAAATTATGTATAAACAGTAGACTTACAGTCTCCTTAATGAAAATTATAGCCAAACCTTACTTAATAATGAAACTACAGAGTTAACTATATAAAGTAAATGCGTAAATAAGTTAAATAAAAACATAACAGCTTAGTGCCATTAAAATTTTACCCAACATTTTTTCCTTTTATCAAGAAATATAAAATAATAAATTTTATATATTTATATAATAAAATAAAACAAACAAAAACAAAAACAGCCTACTCCAATTCTGCAATACACTTTAAAGACAGTATTTTGAAACTATTGAGCTTTACTCTAAAAATATCCAAATTAAAAAATTTATCATTATACAATCTGCATGCCCTTCTAATGAAACTATTACCTGCATATGCTGTACGACTGCGGGGTATATGAAAAAGAAGTTTTTTTCTACATGATCTACATTATCTTTTGACCTGAAAGGTTTACAGCCAAATCAGACAACTGTAACCTTTTGACCGCCGTAGTCTGATATATAAGACACCACACCGTAGCTAATGTCAACCTTCCTCAAATACACTTAGGTCTATTTTACGCTGTCAACCATGACGGCTACAGCCTTCAATGACGTTAAAAAGGTTCACGTTACACCGGGCCGTAGCGGAGCCGGGCCCCGGTCGGAGCAGGGCCGGGACACGGTCAAATAATCTAAGTATACTTTTGTATGAAGTAATTGATGCTTGACTGTGCTGCCGGGGTACCACGAATTACTTCATACAAAATTATAGGTACTGTAACGAGGTATACGTATGTATTACACCTCGTTGAATAAAATCATTCTGGCCTTTTATTTTGTTACTATTATCCTAAATTCTAAATTTAAGCTCATTCAAAATTTTACGATCGGCTGCGCACGACAGGGCCAGTTGATGTCCAGCTTTAAATTTGTTCGTGACTATGTCTGTGAAACCTAAAGTCTCGTTAAATGTATAAAAGTGTTACAGTTTGGAGTTCATTAACAAATAATTCATTATTCTTACCGTTTAAGGCACTAATTGTAAGTTTTCAATATTTCATCTTAGATCTTTTTACTCCATTCAAATTCATCATCCAAATTAGATATTTTTTATATTTTTTTATCTGCATTGTTCGCAGGTGCCTTATTTTATACTATTCGATTTATGAAGAAATCTTAATAAACATTCCTGCCCTGGAGTCTCCCCTTTCTCTTACCGTTCCCGCTGTCCCTAACGCGATAGTACTTAGATTATTTCCGGCTAGTTACTACGCTAACCGCGTCGTCAAACGATTTGTCAAATTATTTGAAGTACAGTCACCACGCGGGATTGTTGAGCATCTATAGAACCCTCTCGCAGAAAGTCGACGGAAAATTTTGACGTAATTTCTTTTGTGTGTGTGTGTGTGGTCATCTGCCAGCAAGAGTAACATTCTTTGCATACAACGAGCTCAAAATAACATATTGAGAGTCATATCCGGTGCGCCCTGGTACGCTCGCAACTCAGAAATACATGAGTACCTAGAAATTCTAACAGTGGACGAAGAAGCAAAACGCTACTCAACAAGCTACAAAGTCCGACTGACCACTCATCCTAACCCTCTATCCCACACGCTTCTTGAGCCAAAATCCGGTTAAGAGACTTAAGAGAGCAAATGTGCTGCCTGACTGAGGGGAGCTAGGCCAATGGCCCTGGACTCACCAAACCCCCATGAACTACAACTCACCTGATCATAGTCTATGAGACTTATAGCAGGTTGAATAAAGAAGAAAAAAAATAATCTTTTGAGTGACTTGACGTTGTCATTATGACAGGGTTCTATGGTGGCTCAACAATCCCGTGTGGTGACTGTACCTGTAAAAGTGTGGCGTGTCGCTATGTTCGCTCAGCACCCTGATGCCGGTCAGCGAGACAGCGATGGTGACCTCGCCGTTGGTGCTCGCGTCGCGCGCCGAGAACAGCTCCTGGCCGTAGCCCCGCAGCTGCTGGCAGGTCGTGATGAAGCCTTCTTCCGCGTGAGCCTGGGCGAAGGTGGGGGCAGGTTGATATAACATGAGAGTTGAGAAGTTGACGGGCATACAGGCCACCTGTCCTCTATCTGACAATGACAAGTGTCCAGTTTTAGACAAGTTACATTCGTAGATAATAACTTACTAATGTTGTTTGATTTAATTAAGGTGGAGGTGGCTCTTTTGATTGCAATATAAAATATGTATATGTGACGTTCTCAATATAAAGGGACCTTATGGAGGCAGGCGGTTACGCCGTTTTTAGAACTGTTATCATAGTATTCGTATAGTTACAAGAATAAAAAGAGCGTAACTGCCTTCCTCCATAAGGTCCCTTTATATTGAGAACGTCACATATATTTTCTATCTTTCTAATGACTGTTAAACAGTCTATACTTTAACGGCTCCATTTTTAGGGTTCCGTACCAAAATGGTAAAAAAGGAAACCTTATGGTGAGACTTAGTTGTCTATCTGTATGTCACAGCAGTTTTTCTCAGCAACTACACAAGCTATCAACTTGAAATTTGTCATAGTTGTATAACTTGCTTGCCCACATCTGTTTTTAGTAAAAAAAATATGAAATTAATTTTATAAATAATTGAAAAGGGGTCTAAAATGGGGGGTTGAAAAATGAAAATGATTTGGATATAGCAAGTGGGGTGTCGTATGAAAGGGCTCAATCTGCACAATTCAAAACTATTTTTTTTATAATTTTCCGTGTCGGACTTTTTGATCTATAACCAAAAATGTTCAAAAAATTACCATTATATTTTACAGGAAAAATATAACGAAGTGTTCAAAATTTATAATTTTCAAGAAATTTACAAAAAACTTTAAAGATTTACTTTATTGCATACGAATTAAAGTACATAAAAAGGTATATTTTTGAAGTACAGACTTAAATACGGAAGCCTCGGTGCGCGAGTCCAACTCGCACTTGACCGTTTTTTTTTTACTTACGATGGACTTGATAATGATAACTGCATAGACCAACACACCCCATATTATTTATTATTGCAAGTAAACTGGGTTTTTAATGGTTTTATATGTTTTATCATTCCTAACTTATGCTTATGCTATGCTATAACTTATTATTTCAAGGAAAATGAAAGGTATCACTTGAAAGTAGTGTATAATGGCCAATCCCAAATAGATTACACTCACTATGGAAAACTTATCAAGCTTATCATGATTTTACATAGAAATGAGTCAACAGTAGCTATCTGAGTAGGTAAATAAAGTCTAGACCAAACAGCGCCTGAGTTGTAAAAAAATATGTTTAGCTGGGTTTTCAGTAGCATTTTATACATATTTTTTAATGTTTTTATACCAATAACCAAAGTGGACTTATGGGTGTAAACTGGATAGCTACCAAAAACTGATAATGTAGCTTTAGATTTTACATAGACGAGTATAATGGAAATAAAGCCTCACTCGTGTCAAGCCAGCATTAAACCCCTGATGTACTTTAGAAAGCTTTGAATAATTTTCACATCACACTTTACAAAGCGTCACTATTCAAGATGTGCAGCAAAGATAAAAAAAAAAAAAAAAAAACATGCAACAGTATTGAGAATTTCATTTTTGTAAATCAGTTAAAAAGGGTTTCACACACCCAAGTTTAAGTGTTTTAATTAAGCAAATATTTATACCTCGAGACAATAACTGTTTCATGTTATGTGTGAAGACAACACAAACAGTCACATAATTGTATTTGGTCAATATTTGGCAACAGGGAGTATTCCCATGAAATCTATGGCAATTGTATATTATGTTGTATATGGGATAATTACTAAATGTATATGAATAATTAGTGTTATATAGAAGGAATGAAATACTCAAGATAAAAATATTATCTTAACTGACTATTGGACAATAAAATGATTATAAGTGAACTGTATGAAGTCAAGTATTAATTAAATGGTGGAAAAGTATCTTTTTATGTGAACATTAATAATTGAGTTTCATGACTGTGTTGCGACCAATGCCAATCAAACCAGCATCAATTCAGAGCACCACTGCAGTATGTGTGAATTACTTTTATAATTAAAAGCCATTTAAGGACATGAATACAACGGTATTAGAAATGGACTGTTGAGTAAATTAGTATTAGATTTCCAGTTGAATTAATTTATTAATAATTTTGGTTATCTGAAGCCTCATTCAATTAAATTGGGATAAGAATTTAATTAAAAGGCCAAATTGTAAAGACTAATTTTCGATTTAACTTTATTTCTGACACGTAGCATGGTGGTTAAATAGTTTGACTTAGAAGCAAAGGGTCACAGATTTGATTCCCATCAGTTATTATTTGCTTCTCAGTTATATCAAAGTGTTTTCAAGCCTAAGGCAAGATATAAGACATGATATAATATTTTACCTGAGACATGTTATGCAGTGCCACATGATGTTGTATTACCGCTGCCGTCAACCACTCCAGCTTCCCTGTTTCCGCTAACGTACTAGCATCAATAAGCTGCCCATTATCCAGCATCTGCTTCGGGAACGTCAGCAGATTCTTTAAATATTCCACCGTGTGCCTCTCCCGATCATGGTTCCCATACTCTGCTTGCCGGCTGTATGATGCTAAGACAACAGCCTGCTGGCAATCACAGATAATCCGGCCCTCGACTAGATCATTCTTTAGTTGTAAAAAATAGTGGTAACGGGTCACTTCGTCCGTAATTAAGCTAGTCCCTGATATGATGTAGTACATGACTCGGAGATACAATTGGTGGGAAGACGCGTATTTGTCCAGTTGGCGTTTCAATGGACGTTCTAGCTGGACCCATCGCAGTTGCTGCTGCCTGTTCACGTAACGCAGCCCGAAAAACTCCGGCTGGTTGATCGCTTGCCGCTGGCACACGTTGTCCAGACATTCCTGCCCGGTACTGTCGATAGACAGCGTACAATCCGCTACACCACCATCTAACAACTCCACACTAATCACGAACAAACTCTTCGACGCTACGTTGTACTGCCGCGTCTTCTTCAACAGTTTGAAAGGCATCCTTACCCGCCCCCAATTAGCAATAACATCACATAGAAAACAAACGTTACGTTACGTTTATGGCATAAGGATGTATGATCCTATGCGTCCGTTACGAACGGCACATATACATCGCATTTCTAATAAGAACAACGTATTATGTATAGTCTGGACGGTTCGATGCGCGTAAAGATTCGGTGACGTGTTATATTAGCGTAAAGCAATGAAATTTGCCAAGTAAACACAACACATGCACCACACGAAATATAAAATTCACAACATTGCGGCCATCGTATTCTGACAAATGACAGCTACGGTAGGTATGCCCGTTGTGCAAATGTCAATCATCGATATAATCGATTAGCTAAACAAAATCGATTCATTTTAACGTTGATACAATATTAAATTGTTATACTTAGCGGTAATCACAATTAAAACTGTCAAAAAAGCGTTAATAATTCACACTACAGTGTAAATAAAATGACTGCGGCAGTATCCTTGTTTTAAAAAAATATAAATTAATCATTATAGTTCTACCGAAATCTCATGACAAAGAAGGGAAATTAACATTTTGAGCTAAATAATTCGGGGTAATAGGATTTAAAGGTGCTAACGTAAGTAGGTAAAGGTTTGATACTTAATTTTTCACTATATTTACGGCGTAAAGGCTTTTTTTTTGTAAAACAATACGAGTACCTACAGCAAAAACACCTTCCGTACTTATGAAAAATTACCTTGCACTGATATTTTCACTATTTCTGACTGTTGTGACTTTGTTATTAATTTACTACAATATGAGTTTTCTTACTCAGATTGTTCATGCTCAACGTACAGTTTGCCAAAAAGAGTTTGACGACGTGATTAAATTTGAAGTAGTTTTATTTAAAAAAAAAGTGTCATTAATTTATTCCAAACTCTTTTTTGCAACGCTATAGTTGACTATTCAGATGTGAATTGTGGATTGATTTTGACTCGATTAAACCAATGTTCTTAACGAGGATTAAACTAGCAAATTGCAGAAGTTGATTGCTGTCTTATTTTAAAGAGATACAGAAAGTTGAGGCTTCTCATTCTTGCACAGAAGTTAGAGTAAGACAGCAATCAAATTTATGCAATCATTGCTAGTGTAATCCTCGCTTTTCGATCACATAACTAATCGAATCGTAGCTTACTCAGTTCAGATACATCACTACTTGCAGTATTGCCAACGAAAGGCAAAAAATCTTTTTGTATTAGCAACATTCCATCCAACTGGGAAACAAAAGCAGGAAACAGGAAAAAACAACGGTGCGCTTCCGTTCGCATTGTGAAAGAACACATCGTATATAAAATGAAAATAGTAAAAACCTTGCTAGATAAAATATAATTTATTACATCAAAAAAGGTATATCGCTTAAAAATTACCCAATATAAAAAAGTTACAAATTTTACGCGGCTGCACGTTTGCTGGCTTGAGCATTGGTGCTGACATTAGGGTAGATCCAGTCCCTGGGTTCCTTCAGGACCTGCATAAGCTTCGCTTCAGGAGAGTTCACTTTCGGTTCATGCATGTATTCCCATTTCTGAAAAGAAATAACGTTTATAAGATTAATGTACAGCGAAAGATGATAAAAGATGGTTGAACCTTTTAATTTAGCCACCGTTGTCAGTGTATTATTACACACCAAATATCTAGCTCATGTTGTCTTTTTTTGATTTTTCTTTGTGACGTCTTGAAACTTTTTAAAGACTCAAGGAGCTCATATCGCGATATATATTCGATTGGAAAATAATCGTTTGTTAATAACCCGAGCTTGGTGCCGCGGTCGCAGATGAGGATGACCTCAGTTTGTACTCACGGCATTGAGCGGCAGCGACATGAGTATGGACTCGTAGCGCGCGCCGGGCGTGTAGAGCCCGAACTTGGTGCCGCGGTCGTAGATGAGGTTGAACTCTACGTAGCGCCCGCGGCGTAGCAGCTGCCATTGCCGCTCGTAGTAGCCGTACGCTGCGTCCTTGTGTTTTTGAACTGTAGATAGAAATATGCAGTCAGAATATTGGAATCACGGACAAGTGACATTCCGAACGAACCGACGGTGTTGGTTGAGTTACCTAGAGGCAAGTAGCTGGGCACAACGGCCTCAGCGCAGGAGGTGACGAAGGCGAACGCCTCCTGCTGGTCGGGCGAGTCCAGGTCGTCGAAGAAGATGCCGCCCACGCCGCGCCGCTCGCCGCGGTGCGGGATCGAGAAGTATTCGTCGCACCACTTCTTGAATCTGTAAGGTAAGAAAATATTTGAAAAACAATAGTGCTATAGCCAGGGCTTCAAACACCGGTATTTTCAGGAACCGGTATCGTGACCTTGAACCGGAACCGGTACTAAACGCGCTACCGATACCTTAATACGGTAGAGCGGCCGCTCTAAGCGCCAAAACGCTTACGAAAAAAATTCTAGCGAAAAATACAATCTGGATATTTTGGCCATTTGGGTAAAAAGCTTCAATCAAAGGGCGCCGAAAGACAATCTCGCTCTACCCCGATCAAGGGCTAGGGCCGGCGCTGTCGGTACCGCCAATAGTATCTGTACCGTAATTACCGGTTCTAATTAGGGTATAATACCGGGGACTGTAATACCGGTATAATTTGGATATCGATATCGGATATCGATATAAATACCGATAATTAGGTATCTTTTTATCGATATAGGTATCGATAAATAATTTTCGGTACATTAATATCGATATTTTGACAGAACCCGATTTAATTTTTTTTTATTCAGTCAGGTAACATAGGTACCTGCTTACATACCCGAATGAAACATACCAGGTTCAGATTGGTCTCATTTCTATAAGAATGACAAACTGACGATGAAATCCATGAGGAATCGACGGAACTCTTCAAAAATCATAGGTACAGTCAAAGGCACTAATCCCCATCGCGTTATAAGTGGCAATATTTGGGCAGGTGATTATGTATCTGATTACCTACTAACACAATTAGCTAAAAAATATGTACCTACCCATAAGTATCGGTACCAAGTATTGATAAAAGTATCGATATCTATTTAACGATATTTAAATTTACCGATACAATTATCGATATATTCGGGAAGTATCGAAATTGTTATCGATAATTTCTTAAAATACCGATATATCTCGGTTATCGATATACAGTCCCTGTATAATACCGGTAAAAATACCGGTACTACAGTAATATTTACGTGTGTGAGAGAGTGTGCAGAAGATAACATCACACACGCGTGCGTGAACCTTTATTAGGAAGTGGTACGATTTCGGTGCTATTACCGGTATTTTTTTGTTAACCGGTACTCTGGATCAGAAATGAAATAATCCAGCTAAATACCGGTATTAGCCGGTATTTTTGTACCAGTTTCATCCCAGTGCCATAGCTCTTAAACCAACCTTCGGATTTGTACTCATTCACTCGCTCTCATACGTTCTCATGCTAGTCTAACATACTTTAATTGAACCCGAAATACCTCAGTTAAGTTTATATATCTACATTGTAAACCAGCTTTAAGGTGGACATTCACGGTCAGTTAAACTGATCAGTTAACTGACGTAGATCTAGAAGCTGACCTTGACTTCGTATAATTTCAACTTAAGATTTCACATTCACGTTCAGTTTTTGGATGTACGTCAGTTCAACTGACCGTGAGTAGCCGTAGTCGTCCTAGTGGCAACGTTGCCGGACTTTGCTCGACATGTCTGCCAACATCGTCTTCACTGCCGACACGTGTCGCGCGATATGTCAAGCGAATTCGCTCGACATGTGTCCCCTAGCCAATTCCTGGCTTTATTTAACAAAAAAAAGAAAATAAAGTAAAATCTGACTTAGGATAATAGGAGCGGTCGTGCTTGTCGCAGGCATCCTTGAGCGTCTGGTGGAAGTGGGTCGCGTCCGCCTCGTGCAGGTAGTACGGCGTCAGGTCCGTGCCGCCGCCGAACCACCACTGCACTCCTGCGCAGCGCAAGGACCAAATAAAAAAAAACAGCTGTGCCATACATACAGATGACGAACTCTCACAATAAGGGTACCCTTTTACCATATTAGTACAGAGCCCCAATAAAAGATTCAAAATTTGAAAAGCTGGTAAATATCAAGTTCAAATTTCAAGGTCATCAAAATTCAAGGTTAAATATTAGGTTTAACCTTTGACCTAAAAATTTGAAGGTCAAGGTTATTTGCCTTGAAATTGAATTGGAAATGCGCCAGTAGTGGTACATACAGGGTTCAGTCCAGCGCAAGACATTTTTTTTGGTACTATGTACATATACATGAGCAAAAGCAATGCTGAAGCGCTTTACGTTTTAGCGCACTAACACTCAAACTGACGTTGTCAACGTATTATTGAGTAAAGGCACGACCTCGTGAATTATTTGTTCCTGATTCGTTATCTTCCTAATTGGTCATATTCCAAAGTCGTCATCATCCTTATACCGGATGACGAATTTGGAAAATGACCAATTAGGAATATGACGAGTCTCATTGAGTTGAAACCACTATATCTTCAGTACACCTATGTTCCAAAACTTACCATTTTTGTCCTCGACCTCAAAGTAGCGGTAGTTAAAGTGGATGGTCGGCACCATCGGGTTCCTCGGGTGGATGACGGCGCTGACCCCTGCAGCGAAGAACGGCAGCTCAGAGTTCTCCAGCGTCTTGCCTCTGGAGACAACAGTCACCATTAACGCTAGTTAGCTGGAAGAAATCCCCTTGTGGGGGTTAAGTTTGCCTTTAAATTTGTCTGTTTTTATGAATGTCTACAATAAAGAATATAGGGAGGTGGATACGGGAGAAATGTCGCTGATTAAAAAGCCACTCAATTTTGAATTGAGGACTTCTAATTGCTATAGGATTATTTTAACTGCGCGAAGAATTTTCATATCTACGAGTACCTATGAAGGAGTTAACATAACTGGGCTGGACATGTCTGCCGCATGCACGATGGGAGATGGGCCTGAAATACCACCGATTGGCTTCCACGCGATGGAAATCGTAGCGGAGATAGGCTAGGAGTTCAGAACCTGCAAGGGTTTGCTCCTCATGGCCGAATTGAGAATTTTGTAATATGAGATACAATAAATACTGTGATCCATCAATATGATACAAACTGATGGATTACTTTCTATTCACGCAATACCTAGGCAAGGCTACACGTTCAATATTTATCACGTCAGTACTGTAACGTGTTTCGTAGAGTTTTTACAGGTCCATTCACAAGAGCTAACACGAATGTGTTGAACGAAACTAACGTCAGTTAATTGTGTGAGTGCCGTCCCTTTGGCCGCCCGCACATTGGGCCACTAGTGGCCGCCACTAAACGCGACCACTAGTGGCTCGGCTAAGCCACTAGACGCAGCCACCAATCGTGGCCACCGGTGGCTGAGTGGCGGCCACCGGTGGCCGAGTGGCGGCCACTAGTGGCTGCCACTATTGGCTATTGTTTATCTGAGAAGCCGGCGACTGTGGCCGAGTGTGCGCGCGAGGCGAGCCACTAAACGCGGCCGCTAGTAGCGAGCGCGGGCGACTACCGCAGCTTGTGCTCAGACGCGGCCACTCGAACGCCCGGTGTGCGCCGATGCTATACAAAATGTATGAAAAAACTCGTCCGCAGCTTGTGGCGGCCACTAGTGGCTACACTTGTTCGATCCATTCGTACTTCATACACTTGTTCGATCCATTCGTGCCAGCTCTTGTGAATCGACCTGTACTGATAGTGCAGTCTAGTGTATTAACGGATGTCAATATTTATCACAAACTGCTATTACGGAATACAGGAATCTAGATCTCTGTGATAAATATTGACATCCGTCAATACGCTAGATTACACGATCGGTAAATATCACGATATTTGATAATGATCAGTAGATCACAGTATTTATTGTACGTCTAGCCTTCGCCATAGACCCAAAAGGAGATGGCGGGGTGACCTGCGTTTGCGAGGGATTGGCAGGAGCGCGCTCTGGACAGGCCTGAGTGGTGAAAAAGAGGGGACGCTCTTCCCGGCAGTGGAACACAAAAACAGACTATAAAAACCGGACAAGTGCGAGTTAAAACTCGCGTGGAGAGGGTTCCGTACATGATTATCTAAGTTCAGTCGAGGACAGAAAGATATATACACTTTTTCACCTTGTTCCATTGTAATAAGGTCCAAAAGTGTATACATATTTTTGTCCTCGACTGTTCCATTGGTTTTTTTTTTAATCTGACCCAAATTTGTTTGTGGTAACTAAATACCAAAGACTTCTTATAGGTTTTCCTGTAATCGGGAATGGTTAATTTTCGCCTATTTTCTTAAATAACTTCAAAACTATTCATTTTAAAATTATAAAAAGTATATATTTGAGATTCTCACAACTCGCCCTTTCATTTGATATGTCACACGACATAGTTAGCAAAACTTTTTTTTTGATATTCTAATGTAAATGTAGCCCCCATGATTAAAATTAATTTATTTACGTTACACGACAATGTTCGGGTCATCAACTTACATATGTGTACCAAATTTCAACTCAATCGGTCCAATAGTTAAGGAGCAAATTGGCAGTGACAGATGGACAGACAGACACGAGTGATCCTATAAGGGTTCCGTTTTTGAGGTACGGAACCCTAAAAATTAAAGTGTTAAGTCACAATTTACCATGCAACGTCTTCATTATCCATCATCCACTAACGTCTTCAACTAAGTCGAAACTAGCTAATTAAACCATTCCACCGGTTGTCTTGTCCACTGGAACAGGTCCATACCTGCTCCTCATCTGCTGCACAGCGGCCATGGGCAGCGTCCCCGACACCACGGAGATGTTGACGCCGGCCTTCTCGAACACCCTCCCGTCCTGTAGCACGCACGTGATCCCGCCGCCGCCTTCCGGGCGCATCCAGCGGTCCACTTTGAATTTAGCTTCCTGGCAACATTGGAAGTATGACGATAGATGTTATGGACAAAACTAAACTATAGCCCTGGGTGAATCAACTTTTAAGGTACTCCTTTTCTTTTGCGCCACTAAAACTTTCCTGGTGACTTATGATTAATAATAATTTACGAATATTAAAATCAGACCATCTTTACAGATCCCCCATGTTAGACACTTCAAATATTTCTTAATTTTCGGAAAACCCTGGTAACTCAGGAGAAAATGCACATTTTTCATACAAAACCTGGGGACAACATCGTCCCCTGCGTTACCAACTATATTATTATTTAAAATTGTACCATTTTAGAACAACATTTTTTAAATGTTAGCCTATATGTCTGATTTTATAAATGTGTAAGCCACGACGTTAGCAAATAAATAGTTTTTCTAAAAAAATAAAAATTGTGAAACATCTCGAAAAATGGGTAGTACCTTAAAAGTTGATCCACCCCCCTACAAGTTCGTGCGTGGGGTTGGACAGTTGGAGCTAGGACGAGTAAGGTCTCGTTCGCAAAACATCCCTTTACATAAATGACGTCCTATTCGCAAAACGTCTTTTCCGCCAAATGTTCCTTTCGCTAAACGTCTCGTCTGCCAAATGTTCCCGAATATTCTGGGACCTTATGCGTCCTAACCGTTAGCGGGGGGTATGCGATATAGGGGGGAAGGGGAATTGCGTACTAGCAGCCGCTTAGCCTCTCCTCCCCTCCCCCCAATGTCTATCTCCCCGCAGGACAATTTTTTTTTTAAAATTTATATTCAAAATACGACGACGACGGACGATCACGTACGACTTTGTCGGCCTAAATTTTAGCGTAAACTGGAAGAAGCTTACAGAAGCGCTTTTGGGTAATGCTGATGAACATAATAAATATAACTAAAGCAGAAATTATACCAATTTTGTAATGTGAGGAAACACTGTTTTTTTTTTCTGAATAAAAAAAAATTCGAGTAATTTAAACGATTTAATTCCAACTTCGACCTACTAGATGGCGTTATGATGAAAGTCATACAAGTTGGGTATCGTATTAAAATTGCGATTGCTATCGACCTACTTAGCACTTAGAAAAAGTATGTCGAGTACATTTTACTAGGTACCTACTAGTAGTATAGCTGTCCAGGACCTGCGTTTAATTCCTACACCAGCCCACCCTGGACAAGATGGCGACCGTGACAGCCCGGTCTGCAAGCAACGGCCGGCGAATCCAAGTTGTCCAGGGTGCGCTGGTGCAGGAATTAAACGCAGGTCCTGGACATAAACAATAGCTGTTTTATTCAAATTTATACCTATTAATCTGTGAGTCAACGTCAAATATTACTAGGTGTGAATGATGATTTTCTACGTGTTGTTTTGATTTTAATATTTTAATATTAATAGTTTGCTTATTTAAAGTGTAGGTACTGTAATAAAATAAACATATAAAATTCATACCGGGGCCATAATATATATATCGTTGTCAAAATCATACTCGTCGGCCGATTTCTCGTCGTCCCACGCCTACGGATACAAACAATTTCTTTTTATTATCACAAAAAACAGTCGAGAAATACGGAAATAATAGTTACAACTCGTAGTATCCAACTGTATTATTTACTAGCTTTGTCATCTTTATGCGTGATTAAGACAAACGAGCAAACATCCTACCAAACTCTTACATATACATAAATATAATATTTGCAGGAAAGTGAGAATTCGTAGAAAAGCAATACAACACATAATTTATCTTGATAGTCAACTACCCTATACGGATTTCCATAAAACCAAGCTAAGAACACTGTCGATTAAGTCAGTTTTCTAACAAAAAAAACTAAATCAAAATCAGTCCATCCGTTTAGGAGCTACGATGCCACATACTGATACAAAAGATACACAAACAATAATAAACAGATACACGCGTTAAACATATAAATCACCTCTTTTAGCGTAGAGCTTAAAAAAACGCCCTCACGTTTGAGTTCGTGTGTGTAAGCCTGTACAAATCGCGGGATACAATACCGCGGTAACAAGTTCAATAAGGTGCAAAATGCACCTTACCAATTAAGTCAGCATGGTGTATTTTTCACCTTATTGAATTTGTTACTTACGCGGTATTGCACTATTCTCGACGTATTTGTTTATCCTTGTCTAGTTAGTAGTAAGGCGTCCATTACACGATAGGTTTTGCGTCAGTCCATTCAATCAGTCATGACTGATGGGGCATGACGCAAAAATCAAAATATCTGGATAATGATCATGCAAACATCAGTCATCGCATTAGGCGGTAAGTTATCCGTCAGTCACAGGTGTGACTGTGGCAAAACTGACAGCAAAACCTACCGTCTAATGGATACCAAGCCTGGATCTTATCTTGGGATTGTATGTGAGATTGTCTCCTTTTTTATATGTATAACTATACTGGCGAGAAAAAATAACGGATCACCTTATAAAGAATATCAGGAGGTACCTACAACGCAGTTATTTATTCTCGGAAGTGTTACATAATATTTTCCTCTCTGCAAGGTTATTGAGAGGAAAATATTGCATAATATATACTATTTTAGCAAATGTTAAAGTACGCGCAAGCATTTAATATTGCAATATTATTATCCAGGCCGTTGCCCAGCCGTGGGACACTGTCAAAGGCTAAAAAAATATCTTGTAAAAACTTTCATGATTATTTTATTTTCTTTAACTTAAGTTAACCTACTTAAGGACCGTATCAATAAACGGATCTTGGCTGAGACGCCCAAGACGTTTGACGTTTACTTTGACGTATCTTGAGACGGGGATCACAGTCGAGATGAGTTCATTAATACGGCCCTAACTTAGGTGAGATCACGGAGGTATGTAGGGTAACTTCTCAGTAATATTACAAATGCGAACTTGTGACATATGTGCGATAATTGAAGGTAGGTATATATGCTATCTCCATTCTAAATTTTATCCGACCCTAAACGCGTTTTGGCGTGAAGAAGCATCAAACATACCAACGCACACACTCACAAACTTTCGCATTTATAATATTACTGTGAAGTGTGATTAAATATCATCGGTGCTACTGCAATTACGCGTAACTAACAAATTCAGTAAGTTGCAAAATGCACCTTACTGACTTATTCACTAAGGTGTATTTTGCACCTTAATGAATTTGTTACTTATGCGGTATTGCACTATCACCGAGCTTTCCGTTAAACACATGAACCGATTTGTTTTGGATAATTAAATAAGCAACAAGCGAGGATATTTCATGTTTAGTCGATTTTTATCTAATTTATTTTTAGTTAATTAGTATCTTGTTACAAATTGTCTTTTACATGACTTGATAATTTTAAAAGCATTTTATTTTATATATCAGGTAGGTACCTGGGCGGATTTCATAATGATTGTTGCAGTTAAGAACCTAATCAAAAAACGCTAACTTCTTCCATTACGTAACGTAATTTAGTCATACACTTATATGGTTAACTAGCATTTGCCTGCGACTCCGTCCGCCTAGAAGTCGTTTATCGCTGCTCCCTCGGGAACTGTCCATTTTTCGGGATAAAAAGTAGCCTATGTGCTATTCCAGACTATAATCTATCTCTGTGCCAAATTTTATCCAGATCCGTTCAGCGGTTCTGGCGTGATTGAGTAACAAATATCCATCAAAACTTTCGCATTTATAATATTTATGTATAAGTATGTATATTATAATTGCTGAAAATCTTATTTATTTATTTTATTATAGATTACCAACAGAGAATACAATGGTTTGTGCTGATATAATGGATAGATAGATACATGACGACGCGCGACGCGGTTAGCCTAGTTGGTAGTGACCCTGCCTACGAAGCTAGCGGTCCCGGGTTCGAATCCAGGTATGGGCAAATATTCCTGAGTCATGGATGTTTTCTATATATTTAAGTATGTATTTCTCTATATAAGTATGTATATCGTTGCCTAGTATCCCATAGTACAAGCCTAGAACTTAGTTTGGGACTAGGTCAATTTGTGTGAGATTGTCTCTGATATTTATTTATATTTTATTTATGTTATATTTTTAGAGCTAATTGTTTCCCTAACTATAGGTAACCGCAGCATGCGTAGTGTCTGACCGTGCCTTAATTATTTAGTTAGTTAGTTTTTAGTATTGTATAGCTTCGATATCCAGCAAAATATATTGTACAAAATTTCTTTTATATGTTAGTACTACAAATGTATTGTAATCACAACGCTAATAGATGGTGTTAGTTGGTCATTCTGCTTCAGTAAAATCTGTAAACAAATGTCACTACAGATGTCGCTGTCACCATAAGCCCGATTCCTACATCGCGCAGGCGAGATTTTCCCACATATGTACACAGGGCTCGGCAACTTTATCAATGTAACCTTTTTATCTAGCTCTTCGTAGTGTTTATACAATATACATATAAAATGCAAATGTGTGTGATTTTTGGGACCCCTTTCTTCACGTAGCGTGCATCAACTTAAGCAGCGATCACAATCAATCAATCAATTGGAATGAGATGGAGATATTTATCTATACGTATCTAACGTATTGCGGCGTCCCTCTCGTTAGGGTTAGGGACAGGGTGGTGCATTAGGGCTATTAGCTATATAGGTTATATATATATATAATTATGTTATTATTCTAAAAATAAACATAGTGGGTACATTTACTGTGTCACTATGTCATACACTATAGTGTCATGTCACAATTGTTAATTCTTATAATAACATACCACTAAAATAGTCTGTTTACAGTTTACTTAATTTTTTTCCTGTTATAAAGTTATTAATTTTACATTAATGTTAATAATACGCTATATCACTGACCTTATCCTCCTCCTGCTCCAAAGCTTGACAGAACTCTGCTTGTATCCTCATGATGAGCATTTCCATTTGTGCTTTCATGGTGTTTGAGTCCCTCTCCAAGTCCGCAGTGGGAGTAATGGGTTCGGCCATGTATTTGCCATGCTTGAGGATCTCGGTAGCAGAGGCCTGGTTGTTTTTTAGCTGGGTGTAGGCAACATAGCCAACACCGACGGCTGCTGCGCAGTATGTCCTGACAAAATACTTTTTGTAGAAGGAAAAAATCCAGTAACTTAAACTATGTTAATTCCTTGCCTACGTAGCTGAATTATGGTTAGCGATAATTTTCAATTTGAATTTCCTTGTCGGAGGTGGCTGAGAAATTACAGAATTACAACATTCTATCAATCTAAATGGGTGATTCCAACGAGCGTTCCAACTGCCCTCAGTTGCTTGATCGCATTAAAGTCGAAATTTCAGTAGCTTTGGATGCCATTTTCGGTTATTTTATAGAGTGCCCTGACTTCTACAGCGACCAAGCGACTGATAGCGGTTGAAACACTTGTGGAATCACCCAAATAGACTATTTTGTGTCCTACTGCTGAGGCCTCCCCTCGTGTCCCCAGTTACCTTTATTTGCCAATTCTTGCCAGCTTGTTTTAAAGCATCATAAAAAAATCGATTTACAAAGTGGTAATCCTGGACCCTGATTTGCAATCATTCAGCTAAATAAATTAAATTTTTGTTTCTTATTGGGCAGAATCTAGGTGTATTAATCTAATAAGACAGATATAATGGACTTTATAAAACTATAAACATTCATTATTGAAGTAAATAATGCCAAGTTTCAGGTGCAAACTGTACTATAAAATTTTAAATTAATACCAGGAAATGGAATGCCAAGTTAGTCGGTTGAAGTGAGGCTCACTAGTTTATCTGAAGTAAATATCTGATTACAGTGACACATTTCAAAGACGCCATGATGAATTGACAAATAGACATCATCATTGTAAAGAGAAGAATGTAAAACATTCAGAATGAAGCAAATATACAACTAAACATGTATCAGGAAACAAAAATCATAACAACTTATTTGAAGAAAAGCAGGTATCTTATTAAGTTTTTTATAGATAGTCATGTTTACAAAACAAAATAAGAATACTATCTGAAGATGAAAACGACTCACTTCAACGGCCGATCACGTATTTTTTTGTAACTTCCAACATAACTGAGCGTTTGAAAACTTCTAACAACTATTTTAAAAGTCATTTTGCTGAAATTTTGAATTAGTCAGCGGCGATGCCGGCGATATCGTTTGCTGTGACGTGACGGTATGGACTCCATTATCCATTATCACCCGGTTGACAGCGGGGTGACGTTGACATGTGTCAGAGTTGTTTGCGTCGCGCGCGCCGCGCGGCGGCCGCTGCCGGAACTAGTTATCAGTATCAGCTGTTAGCCCGCCTCCGCAGCGCGGCCTCTATGCGCAATATGCGCTTATCTCTTTCCCACGTGCGGCAGAGGCATCGACCGGTCGCGCGCGCTCTCTCCGGCCGGTGCGAGCGGCGCGGCAGCGGCAGTGACAGGACAGCGCGTCAGGCAGTGCGCCTGTGCTAGTTGCCATCGATCGCAGCCGGCGCCGCATTGCCGTACATTCCGGAGGCGGTGCCTCGCCTAGTTTTCGTCGATCGTCACGGTCTTTGACGTGGCGGGCGCGTGTCGGTGTCGTCGGCGGCGGCCCGGGCGGCCCTGCGCAGTAGCGAGTGAGGAGCGCGGGAGCGACCGACCTTCCGCCAAAACCGGCTCGCGGTCCGCGGCGGAGGCACGGCTGTGATGTAGCCGCGGCCTGCGCGCGCGGCCTTCGGACAAAGGATCGCCAGTCGAGGCACCATTCGCGATGAAGAAGTTCACATTCAAGGGCGTGTTGGACGGGTTCCGCAGCAGCGTGCAGGCGGCGCCGCGCGGCACCGAGCAGGAGATCCAGGAGACCCTGCGCCCGGACCACTTCCAGATCAAAAAGGTATGTGCGCGCGGGCCGAGCCCCTCCACGCTCGAGCGGGGCCGTATTTATAAAACCGGCCGCGGCGATCGCGTGGCGAGCGCTCTGTTGTGTCAACGTCGAACGTTGACACACGGCGGCACCAAAACAAAGCCGGCGATCGACTAAACAGACGTTATTTCAGTCGAAATCAAGCGAAACGACCGTTCAGTGAATCTAAATCAGTCCTTGAACGTCACAACTAGTTTGATATACACAATTACTGTTTAATAAGCGCGCGGTTACCGTTATTTGATTACGATGCGTAGCGCTAACCTTGAGCATCTCGTGGACGCAATATAAACAAGCAGTTTAGTGTGGAGGTGTTTTTGCCTTGCGGTATCAAATAGTCGAGTAAGTACTAGTAGGGCGGTCGTTTGTTATCTAGTTCGCGTTACTGGCGGTAGAATAACGATCATATTGAACTGATAACTGATTAGATAGACGCTGCATTCAATAATATTGCTATAGAAAAGCCAAACTGTTTTACCACCAGGAAACAAACACGTGTTTATTGATGCAGACCTATTATGAACAAAATCACATTAACTGTAATGAAAATGATGTTTGGTTCAGCAAATCATTATGTTACCTATTTACTTACTTATTTTACATTTACATTATCTCGAGGTTCTGGGAGTTGATGGACGACCGCGAGTAGGTACTTTCATGACCAATTTTCTCGAACTTTCCTTATTATAGGAAACAGTTGAAGTTTTTCCCGTGTCACGAAAGCATTAGAACTAAGTTCGTGTAATGAAAAGAAGGATAGAAAGCGTGTTTTTCGTAATTACACTGCAAGATCGTTTTCGTTTTGTTCTAATAAAAAGAACAATCTTAGCTGAATTGACCTAGGCCCTAATTGTGCTCTAGGTTTGTACTATGGTACTAGGCAACAAAGATAGGTATTTATATTATTAAAATATGTAAATAGGTATCTATTCAAAATAAAAAATAAGTACTCACTTCGTACGACCAACCTCGTCCTTTTGTTGTGTTTTGAGAAGGAATGAACCTTTTATAAATGAAACTTCTTTAGAAATTAGATGGGATGAGAGTAAAAGGAATTCACCTGAACTGATCCCTGCATTAAAACAACCTAACCTAAAAATGTCATTTTTGGGACACGCTTTTGTTGCCGACTATACTTTTTTGCACAGTCATCTTCTGCTGATCAAGACGAATCCAACGTGCCCAAACACAACGGGTTTATCATGTATTGTTTAGAAGCTCCTTCCATCTCAATCATCAGACCAGCTCAATGACACCATAATATTGCAGTTTACGTACGTATTCCAAATTTCGCCCCATTACATTAACGGGAACTGGTTCAAAATTGATTTGTAAGATTTGACCTAAACAACACACGCACACACATACACATATGCATATGCAAGTTAAAGAAAAGCTTGTAAAAATACACAACAACTAAAGAAATTCTAAATAACAAGAGTTTTCCTTGGTAAAACGGGAGCGTACTTTTTCAAACCTAGTTACCTACAGCTATTTCTATTTGGGCTTTCCACAGAAGCATTTCTAAGTACATACCTAGTATTTTTTATAGACGTGAAATACCTACCTAAAATTTCCTACGTTATAGATATTCTAGATTATGTAGAGGCTGTAAACGTACATATTCCGCAACCTTGTCAATGGCAGCGCGACTTAGTGTTGAGATTGTAGTCCTGAGATTGTAAATATTTATAGGCTTCAGAGACCACTTAAGGGGCTACCTGGCCAAAACGGACATTTTTGATGAATTTTAGATTCTGTAAACTCAGTCTGAATGTAAATTTATGAAAAGTTCTATAACAAATAGGTATCCAAACATTTATATTTGTTTCTGTTTAGAACCTCAAAATAGACTATGGTTATTTTTTTATCAATTTTAAAGACATGCATAAAAACACAAATTTGTTTCTACTTTTTCAAACAACTTGTTAGTTTCATCTGGAATTATATGTGAAGATAACAACGATGGCGGTTGAAACGCCGTAAAATCGTCCACCTATCGAAGTTCACAAGTCGCTCGCAACTCGCAATTAGCTTTAAGTGTGAATCACGACGAATTACAGTTCGTCAAGATCAATTAAAACGAACAGTGCGTTCGTTACACTCTTGAACGGATAATAATAGCCTTTAATCATTCACAGTTGCAAACTCTAACCTGATTGGCGACTGCGAGTAGTAAAACCCTTACAATTTTTATATAGCCTATGATCGCACGTTTTTGATGAATCCTATGACACCCCATTCATTAAAATCGGACCAGTAGTTCAGGAGTTAGAGGTCATTCGATTTTGGTCACGTACATTAGACACATAAATACATAGACTTTTAAAATCATCCTATCTTCTGGCTTCGTTCATTCGGGTAAAAAGAGGAATACCTATTCGCATTTTGTGAAAGTTAACGGCTCCCAAATCAAAGAAAATATATAGAAAGAATAGAATGAAAAAAAAAGAAAAGAAAGAATACTTAGAAAATTTAGAAAAGAAAGAAAAACGTGACAAATATCAACAAAGGACAGAGAAATACACACAGAAAGAATGTAGTCACGAAATGGTCCCAACTCAGCGTAATGCCGGCGTTAAAGTCGGCGCTAGTCTTCCGTTGGAACCATCAGGTGAAACCACGGAAAGTTACACACATAATTTTGAAAAGTAGGTACGCTCGGAGTCGTGGATTCAGTCAGATTTAAGAATGTATTTAAGTATGTCCGCTACTGGGATTTTTACTAACCTCTCATTCTCTTTAGCATGTGAAAGTTTGGATTGATGGATGGATGGATGTTTGTTACTCAATCACACCAGAACGGTTGAACGGATCTGCACAGAAATAGATTGTAGTCTGGAATAGCACATAGGCTACTTTTTATCCCGAAAAAATGGACAGTTCCCGAGGGAGCAGCGATAAACAACTTCTACGCGGACGGAGTCGCGGGCTAAATTATTTATCTTTAAATTAAAAGCAAGTGAGGTTAAGTTGCTGCGTGAGAAAGGTAGGTATATGTATAATGTCGAAATAATTTTATTGCAGGTGTCTTCTACGATTGCGTCTATTGAATGCTTTCGGTGTATCAATTGTGACCTTATGGAAGAAGGCAGTTACGCTCTTCGTATTCTTGTAACTATACGAATACTATTGTAACAGTTCTAAAACCGGCGTAACCGCCTGCCTCCATAAGGTCCCTTTATATTGAGACCGTCACATATAAGTTTGTCATGTGCGTTATAGCGTTATCAACAGTCGGTTTTCCACATACGCAAACGATCATTTTAATTCCGTAATGATAGACGTCCGCGTAGACGTCGTTTATCACTATCTCCTCAAGAACTGTTCTATTTTTTGTACTAAGGACTACGCTTTGTCCTTTTCTAGGATGCAATCTATCTCCTTGCCAAATTTCATTAAGATCTAGTCAGCCGTTTTGCCTTAAAATGTAATTAAAGAAACAGATTCGTATATTTTTGCCATTACCGCAGTAAAATACTTAAGATTAGCATACCGTCCTCGACGTCTGGCACTACACCAAACTATTAAGTAATTGCATACATTTGACCGCCTCTTACGTAAATTGCTTAGATATTTTCTAACATATCCTATTTAGTTTCATTAGGGTTTTAGTCTTTAAATCATGATAATTTGTGGCCCATGACTATGAAAACTTACACACAGAATTAAAATTCCCCTGTGGATATACTAGCGACCACCCTCGCTTCGCACCGGGTATAATTATATGCATATACCTTCCGTGAAAAATTATCTAATTGATGGTGAAAACTGCATCAAAATCCGTAGCGTGGTTTAGGAGGAGTTAGCGGATAAACAGACAGACAGACGCGGAAAGCGACTTTATTATATACTACGTACCATGTACGTACCTAAGGATAAGGATTGCATGAACCATAGCAGCGTGAATTTCAACTGACCACATATTATTCTTTCCTGTGTCCTGTATAATTCACAATCCACAATAACAGACATTTTTTCGATATTTCGTCCAAAAGCCCAATGGCTGCATAATCGATGGCAGACCTCTTATCTCCATTATTATGTTCCACAAAAGACCCATTTACATTTTTACGATCATTGATTTTGGCAAAGCAATCTTCGGCTACATTCATTTCTTGTCTTGTCTCTGGTTTATCTCTAATTTGATAAAGGTTTCGATTGAAGAGAGGCTAATCTAGCCTTTGATTGATGAGGTTACAACGGGAACCGTCGTCCTAACGCATCGCGAGTTCGAGTTATCATTTTGTCCTGAACTGGTTTTCAGCTGAGTCAGATAACATTCGAAAATTTCCTATGTGAAAATGAAATTGAAAAGTTTTTATATTCAGGCGGAAATGGCTTTAGGATAAACGATAATTCGGACTAAAGATGCGTACAACAGTTGGTCAAAAAAATTATGAATCCCAAAAGGCACACTAAAGTTAAGAAAAAAGCATAGGGCCACTTGCATGAAAATCTTAAATACATTTAAGTTTTCAGAATGTATGGATCGTCAGTCTTAAATCAAGATTTAAGACTTAAACATATTTAACGCAGATGGTGCAAGCATCGTCTCTGATATTTATTTACTATTTATTTATTTATTCTGGATATGATTCGACATTTAAATACATGGCGACTAAGAATTATGAATAGAATAGACAGAAACTAGGTCAACACGAAGGATCCATTAGTTACTAGATCTGAACAAAACTGACATGGTCCTAATACGAGTAGGCAATAGAATCGACATTGTGTCTATTACTATCGCAAATACGTTAAAAAGAATAAAGTGAAAACAACAATGGTGGAGTACTAAATATTGGTTCACGATGTTTACCCGTCATCGGTAGGAAGAATAAAATTTGCGCACGCGTTGATTTGATAAGAACTGTATATTTAATAAAACAGTTCATATCGAGATACATTTGTGTCTATATGGGTATAAACAATTGTAACCATCATATCATTATTATCATATATAATATTTTTTTTGTGAAGGGACCTACGTAGTTAGCCTCTGACGGCTTTGACTACTTCACCAGAGGAAAATATGTAATCATTGAGTTAAAAGTTACTTGTTGTTGGGATGCCTCCCAATTCATGTTAACAATACGGTATATAAAACGCAAAATATTAGCAAAATACCAGACCAATGAGTGGCAATATCTCATGTTACAGCAGTTAAAGTCATTGCTGTCTTGATTAAAAGTGGCTATAACTAAAAATATTAGTGAAAGGTTGCCTCCAAAAAATTGCCAAAGGTTTTTTATGGTTATATGCTTGTTCTTGTCTCAGTTTCACCGCATTTGTTAACAAAATATGAAAATACCGTAAATAGATGGCAAATAGTGAAATTAAAATTAAAATCGCCCAAAAATACGGATAATATAAGCTTTTAAAAACTACTAATTAGAGAGATCCGACATGAACTGTGACGTCAGCGTGCACTCTCATATTTATAAACTCCATGTTAAATTCTATTTGCTAGAAAGAGATACAAACAAATCTTTAATGGTTTATATTTTGGTTATTTTTATAGTTATTCGAAAAATTTTTTTTTTCTACTGATTGTTATTTATGACTTTTTATTAAAGCAAAAAGAAACCATGTATATTCCTTACTGGATGGAAAAGATTTTAAATGTCAAAATAGTACCACACGGACTGATTCAGTAATAGTGGGGTATTATTGTGTAGAGGTGAACAACGTTAGTGGACAATTGTATTGAAATCGTTTTTGTTTAGTTCATGGTTGATTTTAAAGGAATGATGTATTTTCAAATAACATTATAACCTTTTGGTATTGAATGCCATTTCAAAGCAGGTTTATGCGCCATAACCAAACGTTGACAACGTTCAAAACAACAACATTGGAAATCACGTATCTGAAAATCGAAACAGTTGTTCATTAAGCCTTCGAGGCGAGGTCAAACGGCGAACGTTAAAATACGTCGTCGCATGTCTGTCCGATTGATCGCCTCAAATTACATCACCAATTACACGTCGCGCTCTTTGCCACGTGTTTATTACAATCATCGTATCGCGTTTAATATACTTCATTAACACTGTGAATGTTTCAGGATAACCCAAGCAGCACACAAGCTGTATAAGAGCTTATACAGCCCTTAAAATGATGAAACTAGAGTTATAATGGCTGTACAATCTCTTATACAGCTTTTGTGCTACTTGCGAAATATTGGGTTAACAAAAAGGAAATCGATTCTAAGTTCAAGACATTTTTAGATTATAAATGCAAGAACTCTTACAACTGTTTTATTTTCCCTGATTTGAAAAATCAATCACCCGCTGGAAATTATAGATACGGGTTTTTTTAAAGAACGTCTCAAATTTAATCGAGACTGGTAACATACAAGTAGCGCCCCCTGGTGTTGCTAATGTCTATAAGCGGCTGCATAACCACTTTCTATCAGGTAGACCGTCTGCCTCTTTGCCTATCACTAGCAATAAAAAAGTAAATATGAATTGACAAAGATCCGAATATTCGAAAGGCTCTAGAAACTTAGTAGTAGGATATATTACGCCAACATTATACTGGTATATGAGAATATTACCATAATACTTACCAGACTAGGAACATGGCGCTCGTCGTCAGTTTAACATTTTATTGTTAAAAACGAAAACATAGTTATAAAATTGCAATTCCTCGAAATTCAAGCCTTTGTTCCAGTAATTATACACTATGTGGGTTGATAAGGGGTGCCCAGAAATCGTCGGTTATTCCGAGTGATTCTTCGGCTGTTCGCTACATGTTTAACGAAACGAGTCACGGAACCTGAACAAGGTCAGAGTTGAGTTCAGGCAATAGAGCAATCGCGGCGTCCATCATGTTGGACAGGCTTCAGCGTTTCGCCTTTTTAACCCCCGACGAAATAAGAGGGGTGTTATAAGCTTAATCTGTCTGTATGTTTGTGTATCTGTCTGTGGAATCGTAACTCCTAAACGAATGAACCGATTTTGATTTAGTTTGTTTTGTTATAAAGGTAATTTAATCGAGAGTGCTCTTAGCTTGGTTTTATCAAAATCCGTTAATCCATTCAAGAGTTATGAGCTTTGGAAGTCGAGGTCCCGATTTTGTCGAGGTTTTTTTAACTCTGTTAGGTCAAGAGAAAACCTAAATAATATATAAATAAACCGTACGACAATGATAAAACCATGCATTGTGTATATGAAAGTCGATTTCTTATATACTCGTATTACTGTATTTAGCTGCGGCGATTTCAGTTTCGTTTTTAATTCTTAATAAAATAATAACGTATAATTTTCTTCCTTGAGGAGCGAAGAAATTACTGGGAAGTCTGACTTCTACTTCGTAATTACTTTAATAAGTTTTTTGTGAGAAAACCTTTCCTTTTGAATTACTTAAAAGTTAGCTTTAGTTAAACCTAATTTTTACTTCGTTTTGATAAAAAATTTGTAAAAAAGAACTGTATTTCCTAATTTGAAATGTTTGTCTAGATTAATAACGGTTAACCTGAGAGAAACGAAAATTGAATGGCTTTTGTAAGCCAGTTATTTTAACTCTGTTCACTCTATCAAAAAATACACACATATATATAATGATCTGAATATAAACGGACATAATGAATTTTATCTCGCTTGCCATTCGCCATTGCCATGGACAGCATCATAAATATATCTCTAATTAATGCGTGCAAAAAACAGGGGTGAATATTGAATAATGAATAATTAAGTGGTTCTGTAAGTACATTCACTGCATCTTTTACACGTATAGATCTAATAGATTTTCATAAGACCAATGTTTAGAAGCGTCGCAGAAAATTGAACAGTCACTCAGTTTGAACAAACGGAATTCCTCTACTTTATACCGTCGTTAAACTATATATGTATTTCAAATATACGTACCTACCTATGTGTTGTACCAAACCAATCAGCAGAAAACGTTTTCCGGGCGTTTTCTCGTCAATCACGTAATGAAAAGACTTTTACTCCTCCCATTTTAATCCAAGATTCTCATCGGAACAACCATGTAGCTTCTAATGCTGTCGTTCTTTTTCAAAATAAGATTGCCCCTGAGATTTATCGTTTATTTATATCTCAGTTGTGGTTTGAGAAAACAGGGTATATAATCGACGTTTGTGTAAGTAATGAAAGTCTCAAGAACGCAAGAGATTTTTTTTTTGGAATGGTGAAAGTGAAGCGAGCTCACAGTACACCCGAAAGGGCGGAGGACATTTCCAATCTTAATCAAAACTTGTAGGTGCATCACTAACTCTGAAACTCTGAAATATAACTCATAATTCATAATTATTTATTTATCTCTTTACAAGTATTGTACAGAAGATGATGATGCTTATACATATTAAAGAGATTTTACGCTTACCCAATCCAAGATACAGTGGTTCCTACACTAGGCACAGCCTGTATCGTAGGTAACCATTTTGCCGTTTGAGTTGCCAAAATGATGCGAAATGAAGACATAGATAAGGAGAAAGAAACAAGTTTGAGAATGACTAAGTATATAATACCTTTGTCTATTGAGTTACAAAACGCCAGTAATAGAATCACGATCATAGTATAATACTATATCGATTTGTAAATATGTATACCTGGGTGTGTGTGTGTGTGTGTATGAGTGTGTGTGTGAGTGTGTGCGTACTCATGTCCATCTAGACCATCCCTTTCAAAACCTTTTCAGTTTCCTCATATGTGAGAGTGCTTAACCATGATAGAAGTTTGCATTTGAGCTCTCTATAAGTGTAATTCTTGCAAGGGAACGTGGAGTTTACTTTATTATAAATCAGCAAGTGAAGGTAACTACCAAACCTCTTGGCAAATGCCGTCCTATCTTGAGGGAGAGGGACTCTGATATGTATCTGAACATGTCACGTCCAATTGTTAAAATTTAATTCTATCAACCTTTTTCCAGTGGCTGCGTTTCTCCAGTGCATATTATTTGCCTGGAATAGAAACTACAAGTCTCCGTGACAGAGACGAGCATGCAATTTCACGGGGATCGGTCGGGCAGTCCAGCCGTGAAGGTGGACAGACTACCCGTTCGTTCAACTGTAGTTTTGTAAAATGGAATAGTAAGAAATTAGGAATGTTTGTTATGAAGATAGTTTCCAATTTCTGAAGGTGTTTTGTTAAATAATAGTATCGAAATTTCCAATTTTATTAACTTCATATGGTACGGCATGGCATTCTTCTCTCGATTACTCTTTGTAGCATCGTAAATTTTTATGCCCAAGAGTACTGAGTTGTGCTAATGAAGATGCTTTTCCTCTTTTTAATTATTTTAGTGGGATTGAATCGAATTATATGATAAACCACGCTATTATTCAGAGTTATATTTGTTCCACTACTTACTGGACCTCTCACTTTCTCCAGGTATCCCGTCCTCTGCCTAGTTATTTAAAAATTCCTCATCCCTCCATCAAGGAAACGTTTAGAAGTTATGTTCTTTTCCGTGGTACTTCTTTTGCATTTCTATCATAGATTATATCAAAAGGTTAATGCATCCCTTCATACACATAATCAACAGAGCAATATCTCTTAATCTGCTTTGTTATCTCATACCGGTTTTCTTCTATTATAAGTAAAATGTTCTCTATCGGAAAGTTATGAATGTAGTGAGCTTGTGTTTGAGTTTGTCCAGAGAACTGAATGTAGAACAACCCACGGCCTTCAGGATCTAATCAACGCGTCCTTAAGACGTCCGGTCACCTCGAACGTCTAGGACTTGAGCTTTAGGACGACTAATTCTTAGTAAGGACCGTGTGTCGCGTTACGACGTGTTAGCTCAAGGGCTTTTCTTGTGATCTTTAATAGATGAGATGAGATAGTCTCCAGCGTTTTGCCTCTTATTTTTTATTGCGAACTGTTCTCTTTCATCTGTATTTCGAGAGAGATGTAAGTTAGGTGTCAATAGGCAACAGTAACAGGCTCACGTTCCTTAAGATGATGATGAAGGGCAATCAGCAGAACCTTTTTGAGCCAAAAACACTTTTGAGCGTTGGTTCTCGTATCTCAAGCGTTAGAAAAATCTTGTCATAAGTTTGACTTTGAGATATAGTTGAGACTAGACTTTTTTTTTCATTTTTTTTTTTCATTTATTTAAGGTTTACCAACGAATGTTTACACCAATACTTAGAAAAAGATTCTTACAACACAAAGTAAACCTAGTGTAACACTCACTTAAAGGTAAACACCGCGTGCAATTATAAATAGAGAAACAATAAATTATATAATTAATCAAAGTGTGCCAATTTTCATGGCTATATACAGCGGAACTTGTATTACCTGCTCGCTAAGTGAAATTAATAATTATAAGAGCTTTCAATCCAATCCCTAACTGTTAACGAACTCCCGGATTTACGACTTTGGGTTTGAGAGGCGCTGTTTCGGACAGGTCATCATGTGAGCATGAGGGACGCAGATATACGTTAGAGAGAGAGAAAGAGAAAGAGATCTGCTATAACACAACACAGCCTTGTAGCTGTGTTGCATTTGATGGTTGATTGATTCACAAGAATCTTCTAAATGATCCCCTGATAAGATTGGACGTCCGTCTAATTAATCTATGGGGTTATAGAGTAGGTAATCGTTTCAATTTCGGTCCATCGGTGTCAATAGTTTGAATACGAATGGCTTTACAGAAGATACGGTAGTTTCGATTGAATTTGAACCAGTAGCTTGTGTTTCTTCACCTGTTAGTATGTGTGCGGGGGTCAGAATTTGTAAGACAATTTTGAACCAGTTTTTATTGTCGGAATGGACTGAATTCTAAACAGAAGTAAATGGCTGTACAAAGAAAAGGGCTGATGAGTCAAAAATTTATTACACAAAAATAAATTTTGTTGTCAGCATCCGAAGTCCTAACCTAAAGGGTAACTTCACATTCTCGTAAAAGTAAGAACACGTCACTGTCGTTTCTTGTTATTACTTCTTTTAGTGTCCACAAAAGATAAGAGCTCTGAATGAGCACCGCTAATACCCTCCAACGACCTCTGTTAATAGAATCTTCGATAAACCAACACTTAACGCTTTGGTCCAATAGCGAGTACTTGGATGATTAGGTACAATAAAAATCAATGGCGTGGAAAATTACGAACCTAATTTCCTCCCGAAATACACTTCAAGTTAATGGCTAAGTCTCCTGAGCTTATTTTGTAGAAAATATAACGACACATACTTTGGTTATACGGCGAATAAACTTTACATATTGAAGCAAGAATAAATAAAAAGTTTGCTTACTCGTTGAGCGGTGATTTTTTCTTGCCAAAATTTTAGCGTCTCCTACATAATTAAAGGACATGCAATTAATGTATACAGGTGAGTCTATAAAGTGCACATATTTAAATGAAGAACATTAAATTAAATTTTATCGACGAATTTTTGTGTTAACATGTGGAACACAGTTGCGAATTTATTTTTTCAAGTCATAAATAAAGAAGTTTTTTTCTTCGATATTTAATGACACATGATTTTTATTCGCATTATTGTTAAGTTTTCAGTGTCCAAGTTTATTAATATAATTATTTTGTACTAGCGACCCGCCATTCCCCCCCCCCCCCCCCCCCCCCCCCCCCCCTTTAAAGTTGAAACATCCAATTTTTCTCTCCATAAGAACCTTCTCCTGACAATAACAAACACAATAAAAAAATAATTATAGAAATCAGTCCAGCCGTTCACGCGTGATGCCGTGACCAAGGGACATAGGGATTCATTTTTATAATATAGATAGATTATTCTCCTAGTGACATACTGAAGGGTTTGTAACTGCCGCCATAACACCTGTCAAAACTACCCTCAGCTTATGACAGGCGGAAATCGGCCGCGGGCCAAAACAAAGATGGCGCCCAACTAGGTCAGTTACACGCTGAATTAATCTCACCTAGGTATGCCAAGCCGGTGTTTAGTGGTGTTCCAGTTTTCCTGTTTGAGTTTAGGGTTATTTAGGAGGTTTTTAGGTTAACTTTTTATGTAACAGGCTTATTTATAGGTATTGAAAATATTAACGTAGATTTTGAGTGCTCTTCAAAATCTTATAATTAGTTCATAATTGAATACACCAAAGGTTTGATTTGTTCGTTTATTAGGATTTGTAATAATCTAATTTATTTTCCTGCATCCTGTAGTGAGTAGTCTAGGTAAATAATGTTTTCAAATAACATGCTCTTCGTTAGTTTACATCTAACTTTACAAAACGTAGGTATTATTCTGTATAATCCCTAAATCTGAAGTCCCTTGCAAATCGCAACCCTACCCTTGGTCCCTCCGCGTCTGTACTTAAGACCATAGTGAAATAGAATTACGCTTGTCACAACGTAGCTGGCAGGTTGTAAATTGGGTTTATAGGTGGCCAGTGTCGGGGGATCTTGGCAAAGGCTGGGTAATTTGTAAAAGGAGGTTGTTCAGCAAAAAGACCTGCACCAAATAGTATTTCAGGTTTCCAGAAATAGAAATGGTTATGTATACATAACAACGTTGCGACGAGTTTGGCAATGAGCGAATAGCAATAGCAGCAATTTCTTTGTTTTTTAACATCGAGGCATTCCGTGAGTCTATAAGAATAATAATAATAAATAATAAATGAAATTTTTATTTACCAACACAAAACATTAGGTACTTGCATTAGGTAATTATCAAAGTTTAGCATTTAATTTTACCTCCTCGTGGCTTGTGTGCCTTATCCACGTCCTTAAAAGTATAACGCAAAAGGCGTTCCCCAGAAAATTGAGAAAATAATAAATATGTCACTAGTTGGAATGTTACGGAAAGTTCTCCAGTTGTCTAATATTAAATGACGTTTGCCAATCAGGGATTACATTATTATATAAAGATATGAATAAAACGCGACGTAACGTATTATCTTTGGCAGTTATCTCTACAAGAATATTAAAAGGAAACGAAGAACGTTACTGTTATCATTTCATTTATTTATTTATATCAAGTAACAAGACTCATAATTAAAACCACATATAAACAGAAAACAGCAATGATAATACAAAATTAAAATTAAAAATTATTAAATATAATGTCGCAATAGAAACTAAATTAAACAATAATAAATAAAACCAATATTCATTCACAATGTTATCGCCAGTGATGTATCACGCTCGAGGGTTTAGTCATAGTCACACGTAGACTTAACACTAAACAGGTCTAAAACGTGCCGTTCGGCGTGTGAAGTGTTAAAGTTAGGCTAAGAGCTAACGACGGCTAGCACAAGTTGCCCGCGACTTGCTTGTCGCTCGAATCTCACTTTCTAACTAGTCTCGATAGAGCTGCGACAAGCGAGAAAACGCAAGATGTGCTAGCCGCTCCGTTGTCAGTAGGTGGAATAGGTAGAGCTAATTTGCGTAAACTTGACGCGTGATTCAAACAACAGCCACGGCGACGGTTTGCCGTATGCATTGCTATCTCACTCATAATACGTGATACGTAGAGTGGTGGCTGGTTGTAGTTTTTGACGTAAGACCTTAGTCCTTTTGTATCAAAATTTGCGGGGACCAACTTCGAAGTAAATTTTAATGTGTAAGATGACAAATACATTAACTTATGAGGAATTTGAGCACTAATGCAATTTGTCATCATGTACATGATGCTTACACATGATTACACATCAAAATGTTGGTAACATAGAAGATGAATCCCTCAAACGCTCCGCACAGCCTTACCAAACTATGTGGGGTAATGATATACCACCCTGTTCTCGGGTGAGTGAGATGGGGGTACATTATATTTGCTCTAAATACTTTTCCCTCATTAACTCCTTTAAGACTGGGTACGGAAATAAGCTAGACTAGACTAGACTAGGCAGTTCGCCGTATCGTTCTAAATTGAGGTCAATGTGGGGTGAGACTGGAATTTGAAGATTTGCTCGAGTCATACTCATATAATGTAATCTGAATAGAAAAACCTAAATGATAGAGCGAGCGGTATTGTTGGTCATTTGAATTATTTTTTTAAAAATTTCATGTTATATTAATCGTAAATCGTAGCTACCCGGTAATTCGATTAAACATTTAACTTCTTACGATTTATCGTATCGTGTGTATTTATACAATGCTATAAAACAAATTATCTACTCAGGACGTCCTCTCTTAGCCTATGAATATCTAACTTAGTTAATTTGTTGCCTAGCTCAACCCGCAGCATTATTACGGGACTATGACCGATTCTACTATCTACAATACCGGCAATATGAGAAATCAATCGTGACAGCTGCCGTTTCAGTACAAATTATAACCTCAAACACAAGAAAAGGTTATAATTTGTACTGGGATGACAGCCGTTAGGATAACTAACTTCTTATCTTCTTATAAAATTATCCTAGGAATAATAATAGATAAACAAATTACCATTATCCAATATCCAATTAAAATATGGCATCATCTAGTCTATGGGATAACGCGGAGTTCATAACAAACAAACGCGCGCATGCCAAGCATATTTTCATATCGTTTCCCAGACGTCTCATTGTCTATGATATCAGCGGCACCATAGACAATGCCGATACGACCTCCGCTGCACGTGACTCCACTCCAAACGTCCGTCGCCTTTATTTCCGTTTTCCATTCCGTTATTCGTTTGTGTGTACAACGATAAAACACTTCCACAAAAACTGCTTCCATCGTCTATTTAGTGACATACTGCTGCAGGGCAAAGGCCTCTAATTTATCTCTCAACTATATTAAGGGTAAATTTTCGCCAGCCTAAATTGAAAATTAAAATTACAAAGAACTTATTCATCAGAACTTATTAATCAGTACAGTACAACGCGTAACATTCGAGGCAATAAATTAAATTTTTCCAAATCCTCCCGCCATTATCTTTCTATACTTCCATTACGAGTACCTACATCCATGGTCGTAAAAAAACACTCTGGATGCGTTCCATTTTTACTAAAATTACCTTATTGCTATTCAGAACTCGTGCCACAGATTATATGTATTACGGCTGCAAATGGAACGTGGCCCGAGAATGCGTAATGGCGGCTGTCAAATGAGTCATTAATTTCGTAGTCTGTGACGTCATCGGCTGGATTCCTAACGAGTACGAATCAATTGCGGCCTACGGAATCACGGTATTTGGTTGTTAAAATGACGTTAAATTCGTATACACAAACGAGTGTTTATTATTAAGGAACAGGGAAAATTGCCAACATTTAATTGCCATTCTTCATTAGTAACGCTGTTTGGTTAAATTAATAGCTTTGAAAGAGTTACGACGTGATGAAAGGTGCAACTACAATGTTCTATAGTGGCAATAAGCAGCAGTTTTTGAGTGAAAATAAGATCATGTTGCCAATTTCACTCTGAAAAGCGCCCCCATATTTTTTCCAAAGTAATTCTCGCCAAGCTACGTGTAGGTCTGCTCCGCGTTGGTCTAGGTGAGGTAAACGACCTAGACTTTGGCGCGTAGTTATCAAAGGTAATTAAATGTTGTGATCATACATCGATGATTCACTTTTTTAATGAACGGGTTGAATGAACCGTTTTGTTGATAACGTCCAAGAAGCCCGTTGACCCAATCTACGGGTTATCTTAACTTTGTTCTTTATTTCCTGTCCTCCAAATAGCCTCCAAATAGTGGACAGATGGTCTGGCGGCGTAGAAAGAACGTTGCTAACGGACAAAATGTATGTACCTGGGTCATACACAACCGTAGAAACAAAAGTTGTCTCTCCTGTTCGAGAAAGTTAAGGACTTTGAAAACAATTTTTTTGGTTTAAGATATATCCGCGTAATGGGAGTCCGGTGTAGTTTTGGCCTGTGATTAATTGTGTCGAGTTAAAAACTCCCAAGTCATTAACTATTAGGAACGGTTTACCCTTGAATCACCGACACTCACTTCATAGAATGTTTTACTTCGCCGAATTTTCATTTCATCGACAGGTATTTCCACGTGTAGGAGTTACAACTTTTTCGTGGTCACAGTTCTAACCTAACCTAACTTACGTCACCCATGCCTAAGATAACCTGAAAACAATAAGGTTTCAGCAGAAATTAGCCTTCGATTAAATGAAATTCGATGAAACGACACATTCGAGTGTTTGCTAAACAAGATTCAGATTCAGATTCATTGTATAACCCACCTATGAGGCCCAAGCGTTAGATCATCAGCTTAAGTCAATAATATTTAGTCAGTTTTAGAAAATTGCTAACTTTATCGTTATGCTCTAGTAGGCTGCCTGTTCTGGATGCGAGAAGCACAGGGCCGATCGTGGCGGAGATCTATGGGGAAGGCATAATGTCCAGCAATACAAGTCTGTACCAATCAACTTGTCTTATTTGGTAAACAACTTTCAAAATGCAACTTTTTTGACTGTTATAGTTATTTTAAACAAAATAAAGCAATCCCAGACGATATACAGGGTGTTTTTTACCCGTCTTATACATTCGTCATACTGATCAACTTTCACTATGGGACCAACCCCGAAATCGCGAAAAAAAAATTGACCATCCCATACATTTTGGCTAGTCAGCTGACGATGTTTTCTATGGGAGGGTCAAATTTTTTTTCGCGATTTCGGGGTTGGTCCCATAGTGACCACCACAAAAAACACCCAGTATTGGTCAAGTGGTCCCCAAAATGTTTTACGATAAAAGAGCTGTTTCGGCCAAAAAAGTTGCATTTTGAGGTTAGAAAGTGGTTTACCAAATAAGACAAGTTGATTGGTACAGACTTTAGACGTGTTTGCACCGTCATGATGATAATAGTTAACCAATGACGAAGAAAGAGGCGGTCTCCACAGTGTGTATAATTTAATCACCGCTGGCTTTACCATACGCGGCGTTCTAAATTTCATGTCGATTTGATAGTACGAAAACTGAATATCAATGTGCAAGTGTTGTGCCGAAAATATCAGTTTAATAAAAGCTTATAGAAGAGGCGTTTGGTATTGGCAGCGTGAATATAGACGTAAACTAGATGTTACATCACCCAAATCCACGCACTAGCATACAAATATTCTACACGAGATTCTTTCGCAATCTCCCTTATTGAAGCCTTCCACATTCCTTTCAATATGACCTTTAGGCATCGCTCTTATTCAGACAAGCACAAGACTCATATTTATAACAATGTAAAGATTGTTTGAACACTTCTGTAGCTACATGTGTTTATGTGTATAAAGTTGAATACGTACGCACGTATTATTACGTAATATGACTATATGAGATATCATTAATTGTAAGAGATTCTCTTGGAAAAAAGTAATCACCATTATCCTTGAAATAGTTTTAGCCGGATAGCGCAGAACCAGTGCGTTGATTAAAAAAACTAAAGTTGTTTCAGTGCCGATTAATTATTGTACTTATAGGATTCAGGCTTGACGTAAAGGTGCTACCTCACCGGGAGCATTCGCAAATGACAGTTTTCCATGACTTGACATGTACTTTGATTTCGCTTCTTGAAACGAGCATCTTCTTTCTAGCCTTGATCATGGCGCATGTTGCGTTGAAATATCGAGAGCTCAACATTACATTAAATCAAACCGTAATCGCAGTCAACATCCCGTTGACATTACGTCGAATGTTATCAGTTTAATATTTACGCAATTGATTTTAACTTAAATACGCGTATTAATAGTTGAATTATAACTTCTATTAGGCGTGTTGGTGAACCTGACCTCAGCCTCATATTTCTTATTTCGGACACGTTCGCCTTTTTGCAGTTACTGCGGAAATTGTGCCAAGTTGCGCCGCGGCCTATTAACGACTTTTGAAAACTACTTTGAGGTCAGCTTACCCTAACTTGGCACTGCTATAGTTATGTAGATGTGTTAGGTAGGACGTGGTGAGATTCGGAGCTCAGATAATACGATTTTAAAACGGCGATGACGACGGATCAAGCTTTCGCCTCATAAGTCATACATAACCTCTTTTCTTGGAAGCTTGGAAACGCCCTAACAGTAGATTACCGTATTACGAGTAGTATGGTCATCCGGGACAAAAGCATCTATGGGGTAAATGCGACTTTCAAAGATTTTAAAGAAATACCAATGTTATATACTCTTGCCACCTTTTAGGGACTTAAACTACTATGAAAGAGGGGGAAGGGGAGGAACATATTCCTTTTAAAGATCTCTGTCCACTACACCGTGTCATACCATGACCGTACTATTAACGTATCAGGCGCGAACGCTCACTGCTACTGCTATAGAAAGTGACGGTCGGTGACGAACCGGTCTAGTGGGCATAGTCTCAAACTCTTCAATACAAATGAACGTTGGTATTTCCTTAAAATCTTCTAAAGTCGCATTTACCCCATAGACGCATTTGGCCCAGTTGACTTTCGCTTGTAGGCGTGTAGCAATGACATAAAACTTATTCACATTTACTCATGTAACTGTCAAATCGTCTACACAGCACACATGCACAATTGACACATGAATCAAGCCGCGTGGAAGCGAATACGGCTCGGGTGGTAGTAGCGAACCACGTCACCCCACCCTTGGGGAGGGGGGCAGAGCTTAGCAGGCTTGTTGAGATTCGCACAGGATTCAGGATTTGGACGTGTTGATTTGTTTAACTGTGAATAGTGAAAAGACCTACTTGGCCAGCTGAGAATGTGTGGTGCGGTACGTTAGACAGTCTTGTATTCGAAAATGCAGTTTTAATTCTAATGTTGGGCGTATAATTTATGCAAATGAGTTTTTCTAAATACCGCAGCACTTATTAAGTTTTCATAATTGGTTAAGTTTAGGATAATATAATGATATTCTTATTCGTTTACGTTTCCTTGTAATTTGTTGTTTATTTCTTTTTATCATGCTGGTCTTCTATGTTTCAATATTCTTTAAAACTAATATTCTCAAACGAAGTTTATTTAGGATCAAGTTTTGTATGAAATTGAGTGCGAAATAGCGTTAGTGCTTATTTTTAAAGAAACAATGCTCGTAGCACTGTAATATTATTTTTGTACTACTTACGTAGGTAGTATTCGTGAAGATTATACTGAAGTGTAGGGTGCTGCGGTGTTAATGACAACTCAAGAGTCGAGAGTAAACTGTTTTATTTATTAGAAAAGGTTCTGCTTATATACTAGAGTTTTGATCCATTTAAGGAAGTCGTAACATGAATCATAAGTAATAAATCTTAATAGGTATTAATGTCAAGGCATATAACATTATTCAACATATGTTTCATAAGTATCAGCTGTTACAATGGTACCTCACTACAGCTTTCCTCTTTTTTTTTGAGACAAAAATTGTAACAAAAACTATTTTTGGCTTATACTTAATTACTTATGGCTATGGTTTACATATGTTCTTAAACTATCTTAATACATTCTTAAGCTATGTTATTACTCATATTCCTTATATAGCTATGAAGTGCATTGTTGCATTTTGCACTGGTTTTGCTGTTTATATGTTTTGTGTTATTGATTTCTCTTTTATTTATGGAGATAGCGGTTCCTTATTTGGATGGCGGTATTTGATCATCTGTAACGTCTTTGTTATGATTTTATTATTTATCAATCTTACTAGCTTCAATATAGGTAAATATAATAACTGAAGTGTGCAGCAATGGCATCACTTTGACAAGGTACATATCACACACACTTCACATTTTTATATGTGGTGGTGGTTTTATACGTGGTCCGTCGACCTTACTTTATAGTTCAGGATACAAGGATATTTGTTTTGAGTGCTTGCTCAATACACATAATACCATTTATTATGTAATACATTCAGGCAGTTCTTTTAACACATCCTTACTTTAATAAACATTCCTTGTGTCCATGTCTCCTTACAATTGGTAACTCGACCAAATCATAATATGATGACAAGGATTCCGTGCCTGCCTTGTATCCGTGTACCTTGCTAATACCTATTCATGTCAATTTGCTCAACAGCGCATCTCGTGCAACTGTTGATAACAATTAGTATCATTAATAAATAATTATTTTTTTCTTCTTGCCATCTCTTAAAACACATTCCCAATCGCTATCAATTACTCATACTCAATGAAAACTTTAGCTCATAAAAATTTCAATAGCTCTTAGGTGACCAGTCTAATTGCTTGTTGAAATACTTATTCAAATTACATATATTGTATGAAGTGGTATGACGTAATCTCTCCTCCTATCCCATTAATGTGAGTCGCCTTGGATGTCATATGACCACTGGCTGTTTTTGCCGCGTCATATGTTATCGCGCTTAGGCTTGCGCCCGTATCAATAAACCATATGTGCATTGCGCCGTTTATTGAAAACTGAACTGAATTCATATGGCAATACATTAGAAAGTCGCTGTTAGGGGCAATTTAGTCTTAACTTCCTAATATCCTACTACAGTTATTTTAATTGTTTATATAACTTTTGAATGGAAGTTATTTATAACTTTTTTGTTACATTTACTTAGTACAAATTATTTAGGAGAAACGAACAACAGTAGGGGTAACCTAGTTGTCTTGAATTGGTACCTCCATTCATGTTGTGGTGGTGTGGTGCTGTTGGTGCTGCTGCTGGCGTCGCTAGATGCTGCTCCGGCTGGTTCCGCATCGTTGCTGCTACTGCTTGCTGTGAGATTTTCTTACTGAGGCTGCGGTGGATCGGATTTCAGCTGGTTATTTACAGCTGACTGGCTGGACTTGGCTGGCGGGCCGCCTTGCTGGCTCAGCTGACTGGGCTGGCTTGCTGGCTTGGCTGACTTGCTGGCTTGGCTGGCTTGCTGGCTTGGCTGTCTTGCTGGCTTGCTGGCTTGGCTGGCTTGCTTGCTTGCTGGCTTGGCTGGCTTGCTGGCTTGCTGGCTTGCTGGCTCGGCTGGCTTGCTGGCTCGGCTGGCTTGCTGGCTTGGCTAGTTGGTTCTTCCAAGCGGCGTCCAAGTTGAAGCTTGGGCTGCCTTGAGCAGCCCGACTGGCAGGGTCGCCATGAAGTGTAGGGTGCTGCGGTGTTAATGACAACTCAAGAGTCGAGAGTAAACTTTTTTATTTATTAGAAAAGGTTCTGCTTATATACTAGAGTTTTGATCCATTTAAGGAAGTCGTAACATGAATCATAAGTAATAAATCTTAATAGGTATTAATGTCAAGGCATATAACATTATTCAACATATGTTTCATAAGTATCAGCTGTATAACTATCAGCTGTTACAATGGTACCTCACTACAATACATAACTTGTTTCAATATACAATTATCCTTCTTTCTACTTAACGTTTTCGACGTGTCACGTCACTGGTAACTATCGCAATGTCGTCTACAAGTCGTACGGAGCTTCCAATTGTCGCCTGTCGCGAATTTATCACCGTACTGACAGCTTGCTTGACAATGGTTATGTAAATGTCGGGGCTTCTTGGAAACTGTTTAGATTCAAGGTCAGATTTTACGTGAATATTGATACAAATTCCAAATGAAGCATTGTTAAAGATGTCAAAGTATTAATAATATAAAGATGGTTCGCAAGATAGCGCTGTTACGTCCGGGTGGAATCCTAGATCGCGCCAACAGAATGTTCCCCCAGAATGTATAAGACCGGCTAGTTATTTTGTTGTCTTTGTCTTTCTTTTAAATAAAGTATTGTGAGTGTGGAGAAGAACAAATTTTTATTTCGATGACCCAAGATATCAATCTTGTTCAAGCATATTTTTTATTTAGAATTCTCGAAAGAGTGGCATCGAGCTGCAAAGATGCTTTGCATGGAACTCTGCAAACTATCTTTGACATCAATGCCTTTTGAAATGAAGCCAAATCAAATCCTTTTGAGGGTTTTAACATTTCAGACTCATCGGGGACATGGTTAATGAAAGGTTGACCTTTTAGAATTTAATTAACAAAAGGCTTCAAAGTTGCCCGGGGGCGGCTGAGGACCCATGTAATTGTAGAGTTAGTGTACCTACAGCTCGTTATGCATTCCCTTTACGCATTCCTTGGGATATGTGTGGAGTAAGGCAAAGGTGGTATTTAGCAGCTAGGCATTAACTGGTTCGGCGCCGGAGGCACACCTGCGAGCTTAAAATGCAAGAGAAAAAATTTGACAGGTGCTAGGGAAATGAATACGTCTATTCCTTATTCTAACGTAAGACTTAACGCTTAAGGTTTAAAATAAAAGTGTATCGTCCAGACTTTTATTACGTTTTATTATTAAGCGACTATTGCGATTTTCACATTTTTATAGCGATTTTATCAAGACGGAACACTTTTAGGTTTAAATTTAGGTGAAATAGGTGAAATAGAAATTGTAAAGTAGGTAGAAGCAATAAAAGACATTCATTCCCCTTAACTAAAAATATAAATCTGAAAAATAAACACTTGTGACAGTTATGACACGGTGACTACGACTCTCGGATTTTTGAGAATCGACCTCTTGAAAGTTCAATTCGAAAACGAAACGGTTTAAATCGTTATTTTCGAATTAGGAGTTGGTTGCAGGTTGTGATTTGTGTCGTAGTTTCGCATACGATTTATTTTCTGCGGTTGGTTGTCGTTTCGAGCACTGGATTCTCAAAAATCGACTCGCTGGGCTTCTATTACCGATTAATAAACACAGTCAATAGGATATTTTGAATCGCAATCGATTAAACAGATTAAGGGCCGCTTGCGCCATCTGCGTTAAATATGTTTAAGTCTTACATATTCATGACATTTCCATACATTTTGACACAACTAAAACTGATTTATTTAACATATTTAACGCAGATGGTGCAAGTTGCGGTCAGTGTTTATTTTCGTTAAAAAAAGTACGGATAAATTTTCATTTAGTGTCATGTAAATGGACTTGATTAATTTCTTCTTCCACTGGAATCTTGGTAAGTAGGAATCCGTCTAATTTACCTGAAGCTTGAGCCGAACTAATTCCAAGTCGGGTTAATTTACTTCTCCGAATTAATTCCGCCCTATATTAGAGAAAGAGAAAAATTAAAATGGCCGCTTTCAAGTTAGGCTTTTACGCGAACCCTGGTGGTAACAACAAAATTAGGAGGGTTATTTTTTTAGCCTAATTAATAAGTATGTTTCTCATTTATTTTTGTTTATGATGTGATGTTGAAAGCATTGACGTACCAACTAATACAAAATACAAAATAGCCGGGTTCAATACAAAATAGGGCAACCTATTAGATGGTATCCAATAATTTGCTAACCAACATTTCACAAACTGATTCATTAATAATAATTTGGCAAACCGCTTTTTTTCCGAAGCTGTAAATGTTTCAGGATTTATTTCAAGACCATCGTGTAGAACGCTATAGGTTAGGTTAGGTTGTAATAATAAAAATCCAGCCTATTATATACGTCCCACTGCTGGGCACAGGCCTCCACTCACAATGAGAGGGTTTGGGCTATAGTTCCCACGCGGGCCCAGTGCTGATTGGGAACTTCGTACACACCGTCAAATTGCTTTGCAAGTGTGTGCAGGTTTCCTCACGATGTTTTCCTTCACTGAAAAGCTCATGGTTTTACAAATTATATTTCGCACATATATTCCGAAAAACTTAGAGGTGCGAGCCCGGGTTCGAACCCACGACCCTCTGCTTAAGAGTTGGCAGGTCAAACCATTAGACTGTGACATTCATATATGGCAGTTTAAACATGTCATTAAATAGACAAGGTAGGTACTTAAATGTACACATATTTATGACCTTGACTGTACCTACGTAGAATTAAATATAAGGTTACGGATCCACCAGAGCTGTGCTAGGCAGCTACACATACACACACACAGTGTGAGAGGAAATTCCACCAATAAGATTAATTTACACCTTACTCGGCGGAGCTATCCTATTTATGGATTTTTTGTAATATGGTCGATAAGGTTGTAAGTTCTCCATATTCTTGGATTTGGTTCATAAGCTTGCTACACCCCATTAAAACTCTTTACCCGCCATAATCATATAACCGAAGTGCCTACTAGCAATATAATTATTAAATAGGTTACTGCTAGTTCAATGGAGCTTTGCGAAATATTTACTGCACATTCAAGGCCCAATAATCGCTTATTGTATGGATTTTCTATAAGCAGCGTGTGCGATAGTCCATTAATTATCTCGCACCCTGATGTGCCTACATTTTATATGTACGTAGGTAAACGCAAAGCGTGAACGATTTGTCTATAAGTAGCTACCTACTAGCAATAAGGTTGAAGCTCGCGTGTACGGAACACATTGGCCTAGTTCCCAACTTTATGTTAATTTGCAGATAGCTTCACATGCGGACGGAATGCTCTATCTATGGGACTATGCACTTAAAGCTTTTAAACACTTTCTTTACGTGCTGTTTTATTCTTTCGTTTTTTTTAAATTTAGTGACATGTTTACGTGAAGAGCGCTTAAATTGTCTTGAATCATGATTTCAGGTCATGGACGTAATTTTCCGCAAAATTTAATTTGAAGTAAAGTCAATTATGTATAAAATGTAATGTTTTTTGTCGTTTAAGTAAGAACAGGTTTGGATGGTGTACTTTCATTGTTTTTTTTTTTAAATTTTAATTGTTGATTTAATTGACTTTCTTTATAGAAATCGTTTAGAAACTCTTTGGCTGATTTCCACTTAACCTTTTTTGGTTGCCCATGTACCTATTGACCTTTCGATGGAAAAGTTCGACTCCAATTAGAATGAATCCATTATTACTCGTATGTTGAACTCTTAACACTCTTTTTTTTTGTTACGTTAACTTTATCTTTATTTCGTTCAAGTGCCCCACCTGTTTCATATAACTATTGTGTTGGTATCTCTTAGATCTCAAAGGCCGTTCACTCAAGTGTTTTCCTTCATCTCAAGAGCTGTCTTAAGCACTCGTTTCTCGAAAGTCTATACGAAAACCTCTAAAAAGGTAGCCGTGGTCGAAAGTACGGCTATTTTAGTAATTTCCTTACCTGCACACATTCAGAGTATATTTTCCGGGGGATTAGATCAAAGGCTATAGATTGGTTTAGGTTGTTGGAGTTGATCCTACTGTAGGATCAAGGATATTACATGTAGGATTCCTACATGTAATATCAGATTACGGGTTGATATTATTATAAATTGGGTTAATTTACTAGGACCCTGAGTGGTAGTGAGCATCATGAAGTATCAGAAACTGGGGGTTTAATAGACAGAATTCGATAGGATGAGGAATTTGGGAAAATCAACCGTTCAAGTCGGACGTTTGAAATATTACTTTGTTATTTCATTATTTCTTTCCAAGATGAAACGGTGGAGTTAGTGTTACAGGATCCAAAAATAAAATAAAAAATTGCATCTTTAGACATCTAGAGAGAAAAAAATGAGCCATTGTTGGTAGGAAATAAAGAACGACCAGATTACAATTTTTTGTGTAGCCTTATGCCTTTCTGCATCTTAAAAATATAATTTTGCATATAAATAGGTTTTTAAAGGGTCAACACGCATGTGATACTCCAGGTGCTGCAGGCGTCCATAGGCTACGGTACCGCTCTCCATCAGGCGGGCCGGTATAAAAAAAACACGAGAACAATGCAGGTCCCGCAAGGCGGTAACATAGATTTCAATGAAAAATTAGCTATTAAATCAAAGTTGAGGTATATTGCTAGTTAATAATAGAAGGCCATCAATGTCAAAGAAACACTTAAATAATATGTTTCCTCACCGTGTTATTAATGCTGTAATAACACCATATTAGGCTTTTGGGGTGACCAAATTATGATCTTATCGGTTGTGTAAATGGGCGATTATTAGGGGGTCGCTTCTTACCGTTCTCTTACCCCCTTACTAATAAACCTTGAGTAACGGCTGAGTAGTTATACAATGCTTTGTCCTTATCTGTCATTGTGACATTTGAATTCGACAGATAAGGACAAAGCATTGTATAACTACTCAGCCGTTACTCAACGTTTATTAGTAAGGGGGTTAATATTGATGAGAATGGCGATGGCTAACAGCAAGATCTCATTACTTGCACACATTAAAGTGGTGTCATTAACAATATTTTGGCAATCACAACGTATATATTGGAAATATTATTGTCATTTGTCCTAATGTATCTCAGTTTTAATTATCGTTTACCCTAAAACCGTTTCCGCCTGAATTATAAAACTTTTTAGTGTATAATACAACCCTAATCTATACTTGAACTTTTATTTCACTGTAGTAGGATGACAGCTTCGGTGTTGTCAGTTTTTGGTGTATAAAAAAAGGTCGATTCGAGCTGGCACGAATGGAATGAATGAAACTAATGTAATCTATGATTGTTTTACACACATGTTGACTTTCATTCGCTTGTTCGATCCATTCGTGGCAGTTCTTGTGAATCAACCTTGTACTTATTGAATGAATGAAAAAGTTAACGAATGTAATGTACTTAATTTGAGTGATTCACTGCTGTAATAAATAATATACATATTTAGGAGGGTTTCAAAATGACGTACGTTAAGAAAATAACGAATCAAACATTACGTATAATATTTTCGCTTTCGCGCTCGTTATGCTTGAACAAAACAAAATATTTACCGGATAAAAACGAGTACATTATTTAAATACTACTTTTACATTCCGTTATACATACTTAGCTAAGTATATAATAATATTCATGAAATATTTAGTTCGTTTTTTGATCAAATCATTCATTACGTGAATGTGTCAAGCACTATTAAAATAAATGTGATTTCATTATTTCACAGAAGGACATTTGGCTCTGTCGTTTTACTGCAGTTAATTTAAAGTTCAAGTATGGCTATACTTGAACTTTTAATGGCATGAATGTTTGACTCAGCTGGAAATCAATTTAGGACAAATTATCCTCGTGCCGCCCAATGTACATCACATTGTACAAAGTGACACTAGCATAACCACCCAGAAGTCTTATGTAAGCCATAAAATTTTGAACTAAACGCTTTTGAAGAAAAAGATTAATACTCATGGGCAGTTTGGACACAAACATGTTTTGGCGTATACATTGCACACTGGGCGTTTAGCTGATCTCGTTTTTTTTCTTGGGCGGCACGAGGTTAAAATTGGGACTCGCGATGGGTCGAGACGAATGTTAGTACAGTCAAGGTCATAAATATGTATACACTTTAGTACCTTGTCTATTTAATGTCATGTTTAAACTGCCATATATAAATGTCACAGCGATTAAAGTGACAAGGTACTAAAGTGTATATACATATTTATGACCTTGACTGTACAAAGTCTTAACCACATGACCCTTCTTTCTGCTTCCCGCAGTCGGGTAAAAGGCTGTATTTTCGGCTCGAGAAGTGATGATGCTGACCTACATAGAGTACCTATAGTGACTGGTACCGGCGCACCCGCCGGGACCCGTGGCCCGCTGCCAGGCCGCGCCCTGACCCAACCTTCACCGATTTTGCGCGGACTGTGCAGTAAGATGCATCTTGCGTCTTGCTGTTACGTTAAACGCATGGTTCACTTCGGAATTTTTGTAAGCTTGAAGTGAATCGGTGACATTAACAACCGGCTTTTTCGCTAATCTGACAGCAGTAGGTGACAGTTGACTATTCGCTATACATTCCAATGCGTACGAGTCCCTATAGATCATGTGCTTCTAATAAACTACGCCATGAACACTGAAATGGTTGATTTGTTTTGCCGGACTGCTCATCGAAGGTGATGATTTTCGGGTATATCTGTTAGAGTATGTTTATATGTGGGTGTCAACGTCCGTTTCCGTTTCCGACGAACGACACCCTCTGGCCAGAATGGCTAAATGTATGTTACGTCACATCCTAACACACTTTATAAAAAGTTTCAAAACGATAGCTAGTGTGGAATGTAGCATGAAATGATGGTATGGATTTTTATTTAAGTGACTTCACGCCTTGGTATACTGTTAAATATCCACCATTATTTTTTTATTGCCCCCTATTTTACCAAAAACATGTGACAATTCGCTGTACATTACAAATTTGACGAGTTTCTACATCAATGGTTTCCATAATAAATCGCAATGTACCCCGAACATGTCACACGTCAATGTCAACTCGGGGAAATACGGGGGCTGATCTTTGGTTTTTAGTCTATTTACGATAACGATTAAATAAGTGGTTTGTGTAAAGTAATTTATCCTGACTATAGTCAGTTTTCATCCCCGTTCTTTCAACGTAAATGCTGACAGATCTTTATTATACTTAAGCTATGTTATGTCAGGGGTCCCCTTATTTTGCAGACACTCATTTCATCGAATATGTCGTTTCACCGAATTATATTTCATCGAAAGCTAATTTCTGCTGAAACCTTATTGTTTTCCGGTTATCTTAAGCATGGGTTGCGTAGGTTAGGTTAGACCTGTGACCACCAAACAATTCTAACTTCTGCACGTGGAAATGCCTGTCGATGAAATGAAAATTCGGCGAAGTAAAACATTCTATGAAATGAGTGTCGATGATCCAAGGGTAAACCTATGTCACATGACAGCTTCTTAGTGTCTTGTCCTATTTGGATCCCCCATAATTAGTGTGAGAGTAGAATTTTGTATGACTTTCGAACAAGGAACCGAATGGCCATTAAAACTTAGTGTGAGTTGTTGCGTACAGGATCCGAGACTGTAGACTGACGTCGCCATACAAAATTCTCAATATTTGCGATTGTATATGGGTGTAAATATTTAATGTTAATTTCGTTTCGGTAAACAAATATTCATTTTAATGTGGTTTTACATTATTTTTTTATCCGTATCTGATTACCGAACACAATAATGCCGCTAATTGACACGTAACTCTATTAATTAGTAGTTAAGTTAATATCGGAATGCTTTTGATTATTTAATCAATTTAATCGGTACGCAAATTTAATTTAATTAATACGTAGCCGATATTGCACGTGTATACGTGCAATGTCGAATATTGATTACATATACGCAAATTGATTCTAGCTAGCTGTAGAACATTGTCACACCAAGTGTAACGATTTTGATTTGGACGTAGTCCCTCATGATTTGATAAAAATATCAGATTACAGTTGCATTAGAGGCCTAGATTTTTGAATTGACTGACTGCACGTACATATGGGGCGGTTACCCTTACTAAATACGAAGGTGACTTTGTTAGTTCTCCATGCATCAATTATGTAAGAACAGTGGATTGTCGTGACATTTGTGGAGAGATAGTAGGATAATGGTAAAATGACGTATGTTACTTTTATTGCCAGAAAGTTGGACGATTCCCAAATGAGATGAGATCGTGGCCAGAAGCTAAATAGGCTTATATTTTTTAAATTGTGCTAGTAACCTGCTTGTCATACCTTTTTTCTTTAACAAAAACAATTTATTGTATTTCTGGACCGACACGATTAAGGGGCCTTCAACGAGCCTGCTTCACAGAGACCGGTAGGGCACTTGCGATTCCTCTGCGGGCCTAATATGCATGCACGAGATAAAGTTTGACAGGTGCTGTGACGTATGTGACTACCTGTGACAAGGACGGGGGGTCCAAAAATCATGTAATTCGTTCGTATAACTTAATTTGTGGATTGCTCCTTGTGACAAATTGCTAGCTAACCTCTACTTCAATCTTAAGTTAGTTAGTTAAAAATTGTTAGCTATCTTAACCAGCACAAGCGCAGGACATTTTGAAATTGTTAACTCTGTTCTGCCCCTACGAGACACGCTTCCCCTAGTGTGGTGGTCACAAGTAATTCCTAATGTAAAATTATTTTTAAGTTGGTAAATAAACAATTTTTATAATTATTTTCATTATAATCTCTATGGTAACTCCTTAGGTACTTCTATGGTCAGGTCAAGAACTGGAAATGCTAGAGACTCGCGGTTTCTTTACTCGTAAACATTTATCTTCCTCGGAATTCGTAAAATACAAAGACTCTTGTTATTGTTTTGTTCTTGAGGCGGTTGCGTACTTACGCTCCGGTTGGAGCCGGTCCAAGAATTGCGTGCAGTGCCATTATTGGTGCCAAGTACTTTCTCTGACGGGACCAAGGTCATGGGACCCCAAGTGTTTCAAGGGTAAAGAAAGGGAGGATCGTGGGCTTCTGGTATAAGGGGATGATTCACGTACGTTTGGCAAGCCTGTATGAACAATCATGCTCATGCAAGCATACTTGAACGTGTGCATAATGGTTTTGTGCAAGCATTTTGAAATAGACGCTCAAGCATAATTGGACATGCTTGCTTGTCAAGCTTGCAGTTACGTATGTAACCTTTACAATTAGGACCGTAGAGTTTATTTTAAATAAGTAAATTTTCTTTAAGTATTATTGTAGTAAGTATATTTAGGCATGGGCTGCGGCTGTGACTTCTTTCCTTTACGGGTGTGTGACCCGCAGGCTCGTTTGTTTTTTCTTGCCTTCTGTGTTTCCTTCTGTGTGTGTGTAAGTAAATTTCTAATCTATTGTGATGTGGGATGTCCATAAAAGTCTTTGACCACTGTGTCACTCTCGAAACTCAGCCCCAACTGGCGAGGACGCTATCTGCTGTGGGATTTGAGTAAAACACGTCTTTACATTACGAGAACCTTTATTATACTGTTTCATGGGTTCCATAATGCTTACACAAAAGGATGCTATATTATTTTAGTTTATTTATTAATCAATGTAATATTACAATATATACAAAATATATGAAATTACATTGAGATAGTCAACTCAAATGAATAAAATAATTAATGAATATCAGGACGTACTAGCATTACACCACACCATGTGAAACAATCATCTATTTCTAAATATTATTACAGCTTCTGATAGCTTCAAACTAAATGAAGATTTGAATGCATAAGTATATTGTTATATTTTGTAAATCAAACAACATAAATTATCTGTCGATGATGGAATGGTCTATCTATGATTTTCCGCAAATTTTGTTGGTATTTAAGCGGAATTTTGTCATTATCTATTAGCATTGATGTTAATACCAATGTTCGAATAATAATTGACCACATTCGCGTGGTTGAACATGACCGGATACCAATTTGTATAGTGTAAGTAAATTTTAATATAAATTAAATTATCTTTACAAGACATTTAATGCATTACATATTGATGTGATGACTCTTCCTTCGCCCTCTTCAGTTACCTTTATGATATTGTGGCCTCGGCCAAAGTTACTGATTAAATATCTCTGTATGACCATGTTAACAAAGCTGTTAAATTGGGTTTTATCAGGTAACAAAATGAATCAGGCACTGTTCTATCTTCAATAGGGTAAAACAAGAGATAAGTAAATTAAATAAAACGGTAGGTAACCGTTAAACCGAGACTGTCTTAAAGTTAGAGTTAAGAATGACTGTTTCATACATTTTGACACAACTAAACCACAGTATAATTATAGCTAAAGCTGTAAAGAACCTACGAACAAACGTTCGAAAGTCCCACTCACACAGACGCATGTCTCAACGAGACCCCTAAGCGGACATGGCAGTGCTGTCAGTGGCGGGTGTCGCGTCCAGACGAATGGTTTCGTGGAGAAGAATAAAATACAAAGCGAAACCATTCGTCTCGACGCGACACCCGCCTCTGACAGCACTGCCATGTCCGCTTAGGGGTCTCGTTGAGACGTGCTTCTGTGTGAGTAAACTGTACTTCAGACTAAATCTGGATTTAAGTTTTTCCTGCATGGAGCCCTAAGTGATTTTATTCACAGCGGATCAACACAATAGGCCGTTCGCTTTTTATCGGATTTTATAATGATAAATATTTAACCCGATTTACTGATTAAATGTGTTTATTAAACAAACATAATCGTTTATTTCGTTTAATTAACTCGTTACAACATTTTAATTAACGCTATCGAAAACGATCAAAAGTATTCCGATTATCGAGTCTCATTTATTTTAACGAGCGATTTGTTTTAATTTTTAACGAATTCGATTAGTTTATCAGAATTACTCGATAAATGTTTATTCATTCTGGGTTAAGCGGCGGGGGATGATCGTCGTGTAATTTTAAATTATAACTTATATTATGAATGTTGAAATAGTTTAAAGTGTTAGTCAGTTTTAATTGAAAATGTGAATAATTCGAGGTATGTTACCTTTTTTTTTGTTTGTATTACATTTATTGCGGCATGGTCTAGCCTAGATACCGTCTCAGTTGAAGGCATCTTTGAAGATTCATTGAACCGTGTCAGCTTTTATTTTCTACTAGCGACCTGCCCTCGCTTCGCTTCGGATTCTATTATACATAAACCTTCCTAATCTAACTGATTGTGAAAACCGCATTAAAATCCGTTGCGCAGTTTGAAAGTTCTAAGCGTATATACAAAGGGATATACGGCGGGAAGCGACTTGTTTGATACTATGTAGTGATGTGATGTCTCCTTCGTCATTATTGTATCTTTGATGTGGTCTATTGCAACAAGGCTCTACGGCTATGAATCCATTTTATTGACAACCGTACTCAATTCCATCAAAGATTTTGATTGAGTAGTTCGACGATTTTTTTACAAGAAGATTTTTTAGAAACTGTCATTTGTTTTTCAATCGTTTGAGCAAAACTTGTTTACAGACGATGAAACGTAACTTATATTTCATTTTATGCTTGCTCTCGCTGTTCGTTCACTCTTACGGGCCCGTACAAATAACAATAGACGATCATAATGTGTATTTGACACACGTTGCCATTTGAGTCACAACTCGAAACTCCAAGTTTGTTTTGGATTGTCAATAACAGCTGACCGGGTCAGCTGAGCTGTCGGGTGGTCGGTGGGCCGGGCGGCGACCGCGGTGCATCAAGATCGATACCCGCAATGCACAGTCAGTCAGTGCTTTGGGTCTCGGTTTACTTTCAAATTGGGCTAATTGCTTAAGCTTTAATTGGTCTCACTTGTATCTAGTTTCTGTAATATTCTGTTTGTTACAACGAAGGTTGTTCAACGTTCATAACTGTTAAAAACGCTACTCGACTAATATTTCCAAGATTATCTAAGTAGGTACCTATTTTTTCTCTGAACTCATTTCTCCAAGATATTCTTTATTAACTTTGACGTTACAAATTGCGTTTACATTGTAAAGAGCAAATTGCCTACGCTTCTTGGCTGATCTTTCAATACGTTAATTTCATGAATTATGAATTTTCTATAGCTTGAAACGATATTGTAAGAAAAACAACTAGAACGTCGGTAAAAATACCGAGCGGCTTTTGGGATCTCGTAATAAGCTGTTATCTTTTATATTTGTTGGTAGGATTTTTTCTTTCAACGTTTTATAAGTATAAATACCTATGCCCGAATAGCCGATCTCTATTTATAAAGTGTTCATTGACTGACTTCCATAAAATACAGAAAAGTTGAGGAGTAATAGATTGGCGTGGTATGGACATGTAAGGGAGGAAGAAATCATAATAAAAAGCGTAATGAGCATTAATGTGGATGGATATAAGGGTAGAGGGAGACCGAAAATATGTGGATATATTGTGTGAAGAATGATATGTGTATAAAAGGTGTGAGTACTGAATTAACAGCTGATAGAATCTTCGTCCTCCAAGGGCGGGAGTTGGTCAAGAGCAAACCCATTATCAATAAAAAATAAATAAATAGAGAAGAGTGGAAGAACATAACGTGTTGTGCCGACCCTACCTAGTGTTGGACAAGGGCAGGATAATGATGATGTGGTTGGAGGACCGTGGCGCAGGTTTTCAGTTGGCACCTTTTTTGAAGCTTTAGTATATTTATAATTAACAAATCCCTCCTACACGTATACCACTGACCAACTCTGCTGCCACACGTGTCAGAGTTTTCAAGTATATACTACAAGTAAATGCTCATTCAAAAACTCTTTAGATAAATAGGCTGGCTTACTTTTTTAGAATTTGTTAATTATATGTATATCTATGGTAACTCCGTATCCATACATATATCCGTATATATTATGATCATTTACTTGTAGTACAAAATATGGCGTATCCCAATTAATCAAGTATCTCTCAAGTTGCCCTAAATGGCTTAACCATAATTTTATTAAAGTTCCAGCCTAGGAGTTCATTGAATCAATATAGTTATTGGGTTCATTGTGAATTCTGAGCAGCGCTTCCCGCCAAAACAATTAGTGAACCGTTGCCCCCCCCCCTCTCCTGGTCCCGCTTCATAAAACTTTCTGGACGTTTTACTTGTACCAGCGTAAATTAAACAATGTGGAACCTGTTACAGTTTACAATTGGGGTTACCAGTTCCAAAAATTAGATTTCCTGACAAAATATCAGACTTGAAATGAGTACTTCTTAGATGTATTTTACGTCTGTATTTTTTAGAATATTTTTTTTAACTTGACATAGAATAACATTCCCAAGTTAAAAAAAAACGGGCATGAGCATGTTGGACCATGCTCAGTGTAGGGTTCCGTCTCTATTACTGCAAACAAACACACACAAACCAATCTCAAAAAAAAACATAAATATTAAAATAGAAGAGGAAAGATACTAGGACACCTTTTACGACAAGACAAATACATTAAGGCCATAGTGGAAGGGAAAGTAGAAGGGAAGCGGAAGAGAGGAAGACCAAGGAGAACGTTCATGGATCAGATAAAAGAAAAAAATAGACTTCATGTAATATCAGGTCTTAAAAGAAAAGGCTCTAGATAGAGAGTCATGGAAACTGCTCCACCGACAAGAGCCTAGCTCTTAAATTTAAGAAGATTACTTAGCTAATTAATCAAAGTTACCATAATATCAAAGGTGCATGATTTTCAGTAGATATTTATAAACATTTTAGTCGCATGGAACTTAAGAACCAATTATGTCAGACCTATCCAACGACACCCCTCACCATAGGGTAGACGAGAAAAAAACCATTCCCACTTTACGTGTAGGGGAGGTACCCTAAATTTTCATTTTTATTTTACCGCTTTATCGGCGTGACTAATACGTATATTCATGGCAAATAACAGCTTTATAGTACTAAGAGTTTCTGAGCTAAGCTGCGGACGGACGGACATGGCGAAACTATAAGGGTTCCTAGTTTGACTACGGAACCCTAAAAAGTTAACACAACTCGAGGCTGTCTTTCAGTTTCTTCATAGTAGTATTATAAATGCACCTTAATAAAGCGTCATTATGATAAACGCTAAACGCAAATTACTAGATGAATCCCCACGCGTCTCACACAGAAATGTGGATCTTTTATAATTGAAATGCAACGAATCAATATTTTAGAGATTTGTTTGTATCCGGCGTCTGTATTTCCGAGTGCATACAATCTGAACCTATTTAAAGCTAGGGTGAATAGGCATCTTCTGGGTGAGCTCGCTACATCGTAGACTGAATCTTCGTCCTCCAAGGGCGGGAGTTGGTCAAGAGCAAACCCATTATCAATAAAAAAAAAAAAACTACGATTCCGCCATGCGTGATTCTTTATTACTATATCTATCCTTGTCTCACATACTAAAATACCATACATCCATCTCTCATAGACACTCGTTTTCGATAATCTTTCTTCTCATTCACTCATCAGCATATCACGCATTCTGTCACTTTCATACACTTGCGTTCCATTTCACGTTACAGTTAAATGTTAAATGTAGCAATAACCATGCACTGCCGCTCCCCAATAACTCTGGAAAGCTTCCTTTAGCGAAATTGATAAAGCTCTATCAGTATTCATCGCCGGCCACAAGTGGGGGGCACGATTTATGGGCAGGGGAGGGGGGCGGATATCTGGGACATTGACATTGATAGGCGGTTCATGTTTACTTCAAATGGGAAAGATATGGGTTTTTATTTATTTGAAAAGTTATTCAAGTTATTTTGGATGTAGTTTGTTTTATTTTTTACTTGCGTATAATGTAGTGGCTTATTTTAAAGTTTTGTAATACCTTAATTTATATTGACAGACAGTGCCTATAGAAAAAGAAGTTTTTGTGTATTTTATTGGTAGTTTTTCAACTAAGTTGAATTTAAATTTCAATCATTTCTTTATTATTATTTTTACAAATTTTTACTAGTAATTGGTATAACTTTTTTTTTATTACGAATCATAAACAAAAACAGAAGCAATACACATATTTCATCACTCTTTTAAAGTTATATTTTAGAGATATTTTTCGGAAAGGCCATCTATACTCACAGTTAAATATTGAAAAGTTTTTCGGGATTGCACCAAATCGAGACCATTACATTTTTAGATCTAAATACTACCATGTCAATATCCGTAGATATACAAATCATAGTTATATCTAATCACATGGAAAATAGCGCCTTGTAGTCCCCATAAATCATGCAAATAAAGCCGTAATCGGCACGGCGTCAGCGTGGCGTCGCCGGAGGCGGGAATGTCATCCCCGCGGCGTCGCTGATGTCATCCCGGGACCCGGGATGATGTCACGGGATGACGTTAGCTAAGAATCTTCCCCTTAAGGGGGAAGTAGGGACGCATAGTAGGTAAGTGCGATGGAATAAAATTTGATTTATAATATAATAATAATCCAGTTTATATACGTCCCACTGCTGGGCACAGGCCTCCACTCACAATGAGAGGGTTTGGGCTATAATTTCCACGCGGGCCCAGTGCGGATTGGAAACTTCGCACACACCGTCAAATTGCTTTGCAGGTGTGTGCAGGTCTCCTCACGATGTTTTCCTTCACCGAAAAGCTCATGGTAAATTTACAAATTATATTTCGCACATAAATTCCGAAAAACTTAGAAGTGCGAGCCCGGGTTTGAACCCACGACCCTCTGCATAAGAGTCGGCAAGTCAAACCATTAGGCTACCACCGCTTTTATTTGATTTCAATAATGTTTAATTTTGATCCATTTTCGGTCCGTTGTTTTTGGTGATTCTCCACGCAAGCACGAGATATAATTTGACAGGTGCCAGGGAAATTAATACATCTATTCAACAACCTAACGTAAGACTGAACGCACGCATAAGGTTTAAAATAAAAGTGTCTCGTCCAGACTTTTATTACCTTTTATTACTAAGCGATTTTGTCCGGTATTGCTAGAGTAATGAAATAAATCGTTCAAATCTATTAAAAGCCCGTGCACACTAGCGTTTTTGACCAGTGGGTCTAAGGGCTAAAAACGCTAGTGTGCACAGGCTCTAAGCTAAGCATGATATTTAATTACTTTAGCAACTTCTTATTCGTGCTGTCACTTCTTGTGATGCATGTTCGGCTCGCATAGAACTGTGTCTGTCTGACTGTGACTTTATAAAACAATTTGTTCTAACGATTTAATTCATAATGTCGCTGTGACACCGTTCTATGGTGAGTCAGGGTTCTATTTTGCCGATAGTACAGTCAGCATCAAATAAATAGGAGCAGTCAAAATGGCCAAATATATCGCAACACATATTCATTCATACAGTAATAAAAATGTATTGCGATATATTTGGCCACTTTCGCTGCTATCTATTTGATGCTGACTGTACACATAAGGGCGAATATTTGTTTGATATGCGCGAGTAAGTGCCTGTTCTTAAGTCTTGGATGTTTTCCATGTATTTAAGTATGTATTTCTCTATATAAGCATGTTTATGTGTGGTACTCATGCAAGCCTAGAGTTTTGTTTGGGACAAGATCAATTTGTGTAAATTTATTTTTACCTTAATTTATAAAATAAACGCACTCAGTAAAATGATGATCACACTTTTTTTAAATAACCCGAAATAGCCTTATGTTACTCATAAAATTAACACGTTTGGCTGCACGTTTTGTCCACGTTTTTCTGTGATAGCTTACTGTTCACATGCTTTATTTTGGTCTCAATTGGTGACGTCCCGAGCACCCCGTCGTGAGGCCACGGTGTCCTCATCGATCGGGATGCCGCGACCCCATTCTCGTGGGACCCAATCAGCACCCAAACAAATGGGTGAAGGTCGTTAAACCCTTTTTAATGGGCTGAAGTACTTTTCTAAAGTGCCAGGGTTACTTCTATATAATATGTGAAATGTTTGTGAGGCACTACATGTTTGGATGTTGGTTTTTTTACCACTGGAGGGGGTCTCCCTTTATTATTTCACTTTTTTTTATTATTTGTTAGTATTAACACATATTCTGAAAAAATCAACCCGCTATCTATTACGGTTCAAAAGATACAGCTATATGTAGTTAGGACAGACCGACAGACAGACAGACGGACGGACGGACAGCGTAGGCATATTAATAGGGTCCCGTTGGGCGCCCTTCTGGTACGGAAACCTAAAAACACGTAGATTTTGTTTCTGAAACCGTATACACAAATGTTTCTTAGGAAATACTTGGTTAAAACGGCTACATTTTTAATTTTAAAATATGAATTAGCTGCTGAAAGCTTCGTATCGACCCTACCGACCGGCAGCACGTGAACCGGCACTTTATTTTCAGCCAGCAGCTCGGAAGCAAGCCTTTTAATTCAAAACAGGTTTATTATGCATGCTGTTTCACTTTTTGCGGTTATAAATTTAAGTGTCGCCTTTTTGCTGTTTCTGTTTTATGATATCTGCATAGTTAAAAGCTGGTATTATTAAGATTGGTGGTTAATATAGTGTGACTTGATTAAGGTGCTACTCCACCAGGGATGTGCTAAGCCGCGTCCTAAGGTTGTGTCGGTTCCACCAATGAGGGCTATCGCTCATCACTTTTTTCACTAGATGGCGCCTCTGGGACATGGGTGTTTTGTACAGTTGATATTAAAATTTATAAATTTAAATATAATAAAATACTAATATATTAAAATAATGAATCCAGAAGCCGTGGTAGCCTAATGGTTTACCTGCCGACTCTTAGGCAGAGGGTCGTGGGTTCGAACCCGGGGTCGCACTTCTTAAGTTTTTCGGAATTTATGTGCGAAATGTAATTTGTAAATTTACAATGAGCTTTTCGGTGAAGGAAAACATCGTGAGGAAACCTGCACACACCTGCAAAGCAATTTGACGGTGTGTGCGAAGTTCCCAATCCGTACTGGGCCCGCGTGGGAACTATAGCCCAAACCCTCTCATTGTGAGTGGAGGTCTGTGCCCAGCAGTGGGACGTATATAGGCTGGATTATTATTTATATTATATTATATTATATTAATGAATCCAACTTTCCGCACAATTTACAGCTACAAAAAGTAAAAAGGACTAGTGCGAAAGATCCAACTTTCCGCACGATATACAGCTACAAAATGTACCACTTTTTGTGCAACTGTAAAAATTCTCTTTTTGTTGTACCTATAGGTTGGTCGCATTAAAATTTCGTCAACATCCGGTCACGGGGTCATGGAAAATCCACGGCCATTTCTATGGACGCCGATTTTAAAATAGCCTATGGCAATTTTAATCTCCAGTTGTAATAGCTAGCTGAAGAGTCAACAAACAGCCTGCATGTTTGGCGCATGTAAGCCGTAGTTACTAGTCACTAGTAGCAGGTAGCACGGCATTATTACAAGCTAAATGTACGTCGCGTGCGGGTTGTAGTCGAATGTATCGACAGATGTCTGTTTATAAAAGTTATACCTGAATAGTCTTGGGTATTGAATATTTTGTGGAGTTTGCAGAAAAAATGTTGGGACAGTCGAAGTCATAAATATGTTTACACTTCAGTACCTTGTCACTTTAATCGCTGTGACAATTTCATATGACAGTTTAAACACGACGTTGAATAGACAAGGTACTAAAGTGTAAACATAATTATGACTTCGACTGGACAAGCCTTTGTTGCGGACGGTCGCGGTCGCGGTCGTCTAGTTCGCGAGCACCCTAAACCGCAACCATGGGGTAGTCAAGCCATGCTTTGTTCTTATCTGTCACTGTGACATTGAAATTCGACAGATAAGGACAAAGAATGGCTCAGTATAAATATAGCTACAGCAGTAAAGAAACTACGAACAAACGTTCGAAACGTCGCACTCACACAGACGCGCGTCTCAACCATTCGTCTCGACGCGACACCCGCCACTGCCAGCACTGCCATGTCCGCTTAGGAATCTCGTTGAGCCGTGCGTCTGTGTGAGTGCGACGTTTCGAATGTTTGTTCGTAGTTTCTTTACTGCTTTAGCTATCCACGGTTACTCTACGTTTATTAATAAACTCAAATGGGTTTAAGTAGTTATTAAAATGCAGCTCTTGCCTGAAGTAAGATTAACTCAAGTTTAAGTTTCAAAGTATCTACTGTGGTAAAACTGTTTTAAAGGACTTTTACCCCAATCAATCAGGCTTCAAAGTTCGTTTCGGTTTGAACAACTCCCTAATAATATCCGCTTGGGTATTGTAATAAGGTCCTAACAAACTTAATCTTGGCAATTACTCAGTGTAATTCTTCGTCGAACATTTTAATCAAGCTAAACTTGGTGGATGACGTCAGACGCAGGTGCGAGTAAGTGTTGCCAGCCGAGCTCTCATTACTTCTAACGCGCCTTAGAATTGACGAGTTACGTTACTGGCAACACGGGTTTTTAGAAACTTGTGCCTTAAAAGTTCATCAAAGTTATTATTTCTGTTAAAAATAATATGAGAGTAAACAACAGAACTTATCACGTGTATTTAAGAACATTATTTAGTGTAATTTTCACACAAACCTTAAACTAGATACGTTTTAGGATTATTTATCTATCTTATGACTAGCATAGACGCATTCCAATTTAGTCAAATTTTATAACGCTTTTTTAGCTTGAGATTGCAATTGTTCCCAATCTCCACGTAACATCAGGTGGCCTATGTGCTTATTTGTTTTCTTCATGCTATAAAAAAACTTGGTTGAGTATACTATAAAAATCTTGGCTGTATAGCGTAACTTGCCTGAGACACCAGCGCTTAATTAAAAACAAATTATGACAGTTTCCTTTAGGTAGTCGTTTATAGCGACTGTTCACCGCGGAAGATTGTAATAACAAAGACAAAAGTTGAACTCGTACCTATTAATAAAATGGCCGTTGTAAAATTACGATGCAGAGTAATTAAATGTTTGTTTTTTAAATTATAAAAGTAGTTAAGTGGCTCTTGAATAACGAAATTCAAAACGGTCCTTGTTTAGTTTTAGTTAACACGGATTGAGATTACTGGGTCAATGTAAATACGGCTATTGGAATATCTTTGCCTTTTAGATGTTTTATTATTGTGGGTCTACTCAAGTACATGGGCTTTCTCGGCATTAAGCGTAAAACACACAGAGGGCGGGCGCGGATCGAGTGCGGACGTATTGCCGTTACATCGCTCGTAATACAAGCAATTCTCCGATAGGCCTTCTCACAGAGCGCACAATGTAAGTAAACATAACGGCGATACGCCCGCGCCCGCCCTCTGTGTGTTTTACGCTTTAGAGCTGAAGGAACGACATATCAGATGATACTTATTTGTAGATGTTTTACCTCTAGCACACTTTTCTTCGTAACAATTTCGCTTTAGAATTTTTGTTCCCCTAAACAAGAAATACACTTTTATTCTCTAAATTTCAGTTCCTTTTCTAGACAACTCAGCCGCGTGTAACGGAACGTAAACCCTTCTGCGGACACTTGATACCATCGTAAACAGCCGGCGACGTGCGCCTTTCCCGCCATTTCCTGTTTATTGTGCGCGGCTTACGCGGCCGCCATTGAACCTCGGTGTTGCCAGGACACAAAGTTAATACGTTCCGTTTCACTCCTATTATTAAAAGTAATTTTGCTAATGCTATCATGTCCCAAAAAAGCGGGTTTGTCGCAATCGTTTGTTATGCAAAGTGGAATTGAGACTAAGCTCCGCCCCAGGGCAAAGTTGTTACAGTGGGGGAACTTGCGTGAATATTTCAATAATAATTTTGTTTCATTCACATTTTATCCTTAATTGTTTTGTAAGTCGAAGTATAATTATTTGTTTGATTAATTATTAATTTACTTTATTTTTATCTGTAACAATTAATAGACAAACAATATCTGTAACATTTTATATATTTCTCCATGAAATCGTGAAACTATATTTATTACTTACTCGTATATGCTTAAATTTCACGAATCTGAATCAAATGTCCGTGATTAAATTCAGAAACTAATAATTTATTAAAGCGATGAGATATTATTGGTATAGTAACACACATTTGACATAGCTTGACCTCGCAAGAAGGGCCTACTGCGTACACACTCGATATGTGTCGCGCGCCGCGAATCTCGCACGATAAGCCGAAGCCCGCGGGGCGCCATAGACAAATATGATTTGTGCGTGCCGCTCTAGGGTTGTCACTAGAGTTAATGAAGCCACGACGTAAAGCATTTGTCATGGGGTTTTAAACTCACCGTAATTTTTAAAATGTTTCAGAGAATGCTATAAAACTAACAAGTATGAGAGCATTTTTGTCATTTGTATTTTAAATATCCACGTGGGAAAGTAAATGTACGCTTATGTGTGCTTATTTTCATAGTGACATTAAAGGATATTTATTAGGTATTAATCAAAAGCTTAAGTTAGAATTGAGAATACTTCCAAGCACAGACATTGGTGGTGTGAGTACGAGATCTTAATTTATGAAAATGACTAAAATACACCTGTGAACTATTTATCTATACAAAAATTGATGTTTTAACATCATATCACTGTGATAAATTGATAATTTACGGCCACTTTTAGACTAGGCCAAACGTGACAAACTAGATTGATTACGGAATCTCGACAGTACTTTAAGAATTTCGCGTTCTGACAAAATATACATACTTATTTGCTTTTTTCGACGTTTAAAACTAGAAAATGTTACAATCCTACAGTTTCAGTATTGCCACACTCTCGGGGGCAGATAACCCACATAACTTAGAGTCGTTGTTGCGTATTGCGTCGATTGGCCGTCGCTGGGGCTCCAAATAGGACCCCGTGAAATTCGCGCGGGTATTGCTGCAACACTGGCTCGTAAATTTGACGCCATGGATTCAAACCTTTTTCGAAATTTGTTTTTGTCTATCTTGCTGCTAAATCGTTAACATACTGTCAAGCCAATAAGTGCCATCACGTCGTCAATAATATGGTTACTATAGCAAGCTGGGTTACGACATGGTGTAGTATTAGCTTAGGGCCTATATTTGACATTGGACCATAAGGTTTTATTCGGTGTTTAAAAAAAAATACAACAGATAATAAAACAAAACAAACATGTCGCACTCCTAGATCAAAACAGTATCAACTCAAGAACCGGTTAATTTTGATCATTAATTTTGATCTGTGCAATTTGAAAAAAAAAACAGAAGAATAATTCAAAAAGTAGATAATTGAACTAAAATGAACACCGAAATTGTTGCCCCTCAGAGTGGCGTCATGCTTAAGACGCTGGTTTTCAACCTTTTCAGAGCCACCGCATTCTATCTAAATCTATCCAATATCTTTCTGTAGACGCAGAAATGTTACCGGAGAAGTGGGTTTAGTCCAAGCTCACGTAGCATCTATTTTAACTGAAAACCGCTTGGCGTTCTTTACGGTAAGAATTAAAACTTGAAAAATACGTCTACGTGAGCTAAAGCCGAAGTATGTTAAGTTAGGTTTCCGGTGTCTGTGGAAACGTTCTTCTTTTAAACGGATAGGCTGCAAATACAAAAAATAAAATTTTGGTGTATAAGTTAAACTCTAAAAGAATGTTGTTTTTTTCTATTGTCATTATTATTGCGAAAAAAAAAACAATTGTCCCATAAGTTACGCAAGAATTTACTCCTTCCGAACGCCCGGAGCGATTTTGATAATTCTTTTACCAAATCGGGACACAAAAGCAAAGCCAAAACCACAACAACAAAAACAGTTTTAATGAAAATTTGATAGCTCCTGAGTGAAAAGCGATAAGCGACTTCTAAAGCTATTTTCTGCATATATCCTTTAAATTTTCCGTAACGTTCCTGATGCGACCCAATTTGTTACCGTAGAATCGATGAATACACGATTCAACGAGACACGTGACACTGAAACTGTTGTAAAATTATCAGAATGCCTTTAAATTCTCGACGCACGTGCGTACATCGCTGTTTCACTAATGACCTTTTCGGGCTCGTCACTGTAGTTTTAAATTTCTTCGTTTCTCTGGTTATAATTGTAGAAAGTAGGAAATCATGATCACCTATACCATTAGGTATCGCGTATGATAAGGTCTAGGGGCTTTTTATGGGGCTGTGACTGTTTATTACGTCCAGTAATCGGCGTCATCGTCGTCTTCATCATCATCATAATCATCTTCACCATAATAATAATAATTAAACTCAAACTCAAAACATTTATTTGACAAACACACTGCAACACAAAAGACAAAGTTCAATGAAAATTAAAAACCATCGTCGAACTAAAAAGATAAAAAATATAAAATTAAAAATGAGCAAACATTTAGTAATGTTGCGCTGCAGTGTGAGGTCAGATAGGCCTCAGCTCAGCATGTGCTGCAGCCAGGGCCGCAGCGCTGGTTTTCAGCTGAACCCCGGTGTTTACCACGTAGCTGAACGCGAACGCGTGACAAGAAAATATATATAGTTACTTATATGAATAAAGAAATGTGTAAATTGTGTGATGTGGTCAAAAAGGTTTGTGAATTAATTAATCCAGCCTATATACGTCCCACTGCTGGGCACAGGCCTCCACTCGCAATCATCATTATTATTATTATCATCGCTCTCATCCTCATCATGATCATCATCGTCACCATCATCATCATCATCATCATCATAATTATCATTATTATCATCATCATCATAATATACGAAAAAGGCTCTTACCGGGGGAGTGCCCGCCATTTTCCTCTATTCCACACTAGATTTGATAAGGTGTAGGGGCTTTTTGTGCCAAACGGAACCCTATTCTAAGCCTTCGCTGTCCGTCTGTCCGTCCATCTCTCTTAACTTTAAAGAACCGTATCTTCTGAACCGTAATTGCTGGTTGGTGTATTTTAAATAGTCATTACACCGGTGGTCTTGTCCCCCACACTGAAACACAATAATGCAAACACTACTGCGTGGCGGTAGATAATTGTCCATTCTTCCTCTTCGGCTTTATCACATGACCTTTTTTCCAAAACCTCATTACACACCTATATTTATATACCACTTTGTAGAAATGGTTTATATAACGCGTAATCGCTGCGCGGAAACGAGACGCGATATAATGCTATAAATTTTCATTATAATGGGACACCTTAATAGGTGCATTAATGTAATATATTTCTCGGGAATGGGATGTGGTCTATGGTTATGAATATTCGTATGTTCTCTTCATGAAGGTGTGTTTAACGTTTTTAAAGATTGCGTCGCATAAGGGTTTTTAGAGTGATAATAACGAGAAAATTTTCTGATTCGATTTCGTAGGGAAACTCAAGAGTCTTCAAGAAATGAGCTTACATTTCCCTAAAAGGCCGGCAATCTCTCAACTCATCTGGGGTTGCCGGCGTTCATGGGTGACGGTGATTTCTTCCCATCAGGCAATCCTATTATGAAGTATTAAGTAAGGCTGCTTTCCACTGTGGCGGAGACGAGCGGAGCGGAGGAGACATGCAGGAATAAACCAATAGCATTGGTTGAAATCAACATCTCGTCTCCGCTCCGCTTGAATGAAAACGAATAGAGCGGACCTACCTCTGCTTATAGCCTCTACTTCAGTGGAATCACCTACCACTTAGTTATCACAACTATTCTTGTCTCTGCTTCAGTGGAAAGGCAGCATAATATTAATTACTAGAGAACGCCGTCGCCCGAGACATCCTACGCGTAGAATTGTTTCGCTCCCCCAAATTATAAGTCCCTAAGTTCAGCTGTTTAGGTTGTTTCTGTCAGTCTGTCAGTCACGGAAGAGTTTTATATGCACATATGATTCGGAAACAACAATCGTCTAACGTCAAAGAAGTGGTAAAAAGGATGGCACAGATAATAAAGACAGAAAAGACTGCTACAAGCTTGTCAGGATCCTGTTTGCGACGAAGCGAGTTATGAAAATAGATACAAAGCGAGTTGTACTGCGGGACAGGGCGCGGCCGACTTTACGCGTTCTAGAGTAAAAAAAAAATAGTAATAGGAAAATAAAATATGTTAAATGTGGTGCGAAAACGAGAAAATGTTGCTAGTAAGTATGTCCTGAGTCTTTTTATGTATTAAAGTATTTTTATTATTTTATTTTATTTTATTTTAATTTATTATTATTATTATTTTATTATTTTTTATTATTTCTCTGTATGATTGTTCATCGTTCTCTAGAACCCGTAGTATAGTCAGCACCAAATAGATAGGAGCAGCGAAAGTAGCCAAATATATCGCAACACGTTTTTATTACTATAGGAATAAGGATGTGTTGCGATATATTTGGTCATTTTGGCTGCTCCTATATATTTAACGCTGACTGTACAAGCCCAGGGCTTAGTTTGGGAATATATTGGGAATTTATGTGACACTGTCCCCTGATCAATTAATTATTATTTATTTATCTCAACTAAACGTGACACGGTTTTAAAACAAGTTAGAGACTCGGTTTATATGCCTGCATTGTCATTTATTTTTTAGTAAAAGTGCCGCGGTTTTCGCGCTCGATTTAACCCCCGCGAGTCATTTAACACTCTTTATTCTTTCATCGGTAATGGACGCTTACCCGTTGTATCGCGACAAATTCCATAACGCGAGAATCTAGGTCAAATTGTTAATGTTCATGTAAATGGTATTTATGTTGGGCTAAAGTTTTTTGTAACAGTCAAAATTAAATTAAATAAAACAAAAAATATTTATTCATTGTGCATAATATACATAGAACAAGAGAAACGAAACCATAAGAAGAACCTAACCTAACCTACGTAACCTATGTTTAAGATTATTTTTAATTAAATTAGCTTAAAATGAAATTCGGCGAAACGACACCTTCGCTGAAATAAGTGTCTGCAAAACGAGGGGACACCTTAAAACAGAGTGTTTACATTTTGTGCCCTTAGCTTTATTGAACTCTATGATTATTGAAAGTAGAATTAGTTCTGTGGCGCTCAAAGAGCTGTGGCTCTTCACTTTCTAACCTTTCGTTTTAAAACGGTCATACGTCAGTAGCTAATGTGAAATTAAATGTGGTCAGAGATACATTGTATTTGTCATATGAATGAAATCAATAAGTTACTAAAGTTCAGATGGCTTATTCATGTAATTAAATAAATAAATAATTATTGGTTTTATGTAACAACGTTTAAACTCGTCTAAAATAATATATGCATTATGCAATTAAAATACGCTAGTGTTTGTATGAAACGTTAATAAGTTTTTTATTTGCTCAAGAAAACTGACGTTAACTGCGTTAGAGTTTTATTGCCTCGCTAGCCCGTCGGACGTGTTAATGAAAAACTTCATTCATAGCGTAATCTTTGAGATGAGTGTCGGCGAAGTGAAGTGAAATATGTATGGTAATTAATTCGTTTTTCTTGCTTTACATTTTTTTATTTTTTTTTACCATAATCTTGCAAACTGGAACGGTCTGTGAGATATGTATCAAACCATTATTTTGTAAGGTGTTCGGCTTGGGGCACCTTTAGAGTCACGTTTATGACAGCATAAATGGTAGTTATATGATAACTGCTAACCTACAATTGTATGTTATTATGACACCGGCGCCGAATGTGTAAAGGCGACTGCGGATATTATTTTTGACACTAAGTAATATATATTTGGCCATTTCAGTTGTTTGCAAACATGAAAAATATTTTTCTGTTCTCGCAAACTTAACTTTAATCTACTAGTCCAAATTATTTTAATTGCGATTAATTATTCGTTGATAAGATGATTTTTTGTTTTGATTCTCATCAATAACTTTTAGAATAGACTATTTAATATTAGGTATTTTAATTTTCGTTTTTTTATTTAAGTAAATAAGTTTGCTGTTGTATATAGTTTACATACCTACATAAATGAGTATAAAATGTGCGACAGCTTTAATTTTTCCGCGTACAGTGGCGCGGCGCAGCGATCATACGACCAATTAGATTTACTTGGAGCGGAAGTAGTGAGAGCCCAATTATAGCGCCATCTGCCGGAGAGATCGTTTATTGTTTGCCTTTTGTCAACGGGCTGAATTTATTTTTAAAGGCGATAATTTTCTTTGAGCGTTCCAGTTATTTTCAACCGATTTCAAAAAAAGGAGGATTTCAATTCGAATTCATGATTTGTTTTTTACACAATATCTTGGCCAATTGCGGACCGATTAAATTATTGTTTTTTTTTATTAGATAGGTTATATCTCACTCAAGGATTTGTGGAAAATCAACGCCAGTTTTTGACCTTTTAGGATCACTACAAAGTCTGGTTCTAAGCTATACCAAAGCGAAATTCTGTTTGTAATGTTACTATTTGTAAAGTAACGCTAACTTACTAGCATCTTAACCTAATTCCACTTTTACAATATACGATATAGGTCACTTGTACTCTAGGCTCCTGCTCCGCTTTGCGGGGCTCGAATCCACAGTCCAATATCACGCCCCACAAATCATCTGCTCGCAATAACGGAGCGCAGGGCCCGGCGCCAGGGTAGTTGTGTTGACACTAGTTTAGGTTGGATGTTTATTGTTTTAGGACTTTTTAGTTGTAGCTTTTAATAAATATTTGGGTTAGGAAAAATATTTTGAAAATTAAATTAAATTTAGTGTGTGGAAAATTCTGACCTGAAGCCACCAAAACAGTTCATATCATGCTTAGTTAGAACATAGAGTACTTTTTGTTCTGGAAAACTTCAAAATACCTTAGGTAAAAACAATCAATGTATGCCCAAATTTATAAATTTACTATTATAAATGCGAAAGTTTGGATGGATGCATGTTTGTTACTCAATCACGCCAGAACGGCTGAACGGATCTGGTTAAAATTTGGCACAGAGGTAGATTATAGTCTGGAATAGCACATAGGCTACTTTTTATCCCAAAAAAATGGACAGCTCCCGAGGGAGCAGCGATAAACGACATCTACGCAGACGGAATCGCGGGCAAAAGCTAGGTCTACTTAAATGAAAACGTTTGGTAACAGCCTATGTTGACCGCGAGTTAGGGAAGCCCTAAGTCTAGTCTAGGCTGTAGGTACTACTAATACCTAGGTTATGTGTCTAGTGCAGTCATTGCCAGCTCCACGGTCACATCGTAATTGTACTAATCGCTAAGTGGCACTAAGGGCTACTTACAGCGAATTATAGCAGTTGCGTATCAATTTAAAGGTTGAGGAGTTCAAATGCGCATGTTGATATATTCTTTAAAAAAATTCTCGCATGTCTTCACGCAAATTACTCATATAAAGTTAGTAATTTTACGTTTTCATTCTTGTATTTACTCGAATACTCGGCAACACATTGTCGCGAAATAAATAGAAATACCGAAAAGGTTAATGATTTGTAGGTCGAAAATTAGGTTTGTAGAATGTATAAAAATCAAGTGTATTGAATAAGACTTGCTTGATTTCTCTTTAAGTTTTGACACAATGTATATTTTTTGGCTGAATATTGTAAGCTACGTTATCAAAACGATCAATTTAACCTTATTTTCTTGTTACAGGTAAGACGCCAGTCATTAATCATCGCGCCATGACGAATCATTTAGCGGTAAGTCAAGAGTCAAACCACAGATTAATTACGTTTGTACAAAAAAACTGCGGCGGATCCGGTTTAACAAACGATAGGACAGCGCCCGATTATTCTGTGGCTATTGAGCGATAAAACATACAAATGGCCGCCATCCTTCAGTTACAGTGAACATTCAGAGTTCATTTGTTTTATAAATATGAAGAACTGTTGTGATTTTTTGCCGTTTTCTGTGTTGGTCACACTGATTTATTGTTTTTATCTGTGAAAATGAACTATTGTGTGAAATAATGGTCTCTGCTTTATTTTTTTTTACAATTAGGACAAATTTTTAAAGGATCCGTTTTGTCTCAGTGTTTTACTTCTTTATGTTATATTTCTTGATACTTTTTAAACATATCCCTTAGTTTGACGTCGCGTTATTTTATTTCATTCTTTAATAAGTACTTACGCGACGATAAAAGATGGCCTTAAAATATCATGTTGCAAAGTGTCATTGGTATATTTTTTATATATTTTATTTCCAAACATATATTTCATACTTCCTAAAATAAAAACGAAACCGAAACGAACGGATAAAAAACGAAACCATTCGACGTTTCCAGTTCAATAAATTCAGTGAAATACGGCGAGAGGAAAATACTAGAAAAACACCAAACATTACGTATTCATTCGTGAAAGGAAAGCGACCGATACGTACGGAAGGCTTAGGTTGCGAGAAGCACAATTTTTCCTCTTTCATAATTTCACCGGCGTTCACTCGTAAACTCAAACATTTTTATTTTTGTCGTAATCAGCTTAGGCTTTTCAGCGAGTTCGCGGGGAATCGAATCTCTTATTTACCTTTCACGTGTTGCAAAAATGTTTTATTGATGCACCCGATTGCAGTGTTCAAGTGATTTTAACGCGAGTTTTATTTCGAAGCGGGATTTGAAATGCTCTAATTCTTTGAAAAGCTGCAAGCGCACTGAAGCGGTAGCGGCGCGGTGTCGGGCGGCCGGTTGATGTGCGCTGTTTCATACAAATGCGATCATTACAAAAGTTGTCACCCCGCTATCACTTTGCAGCTTAGCAGTCGCCAGTAGCCTCACAGCATTCATTGAATTACTGCCGCACTCAGAGACGTCAATTAAGTTTTAAGTTTCATTAAAGTTGCTGCGTCTTATTCTATTGCTATAGCAAAGACAGTGACAGCAGCTACTTTAATGAAACTTAAAACTTAATAGACGTCTCTGAGTGCGGCAGTAAAAGTTTTTGTTTAAGTTATTGTTAGAAGGTTTGTTCGATTTCGAAGCCTATGAAATCGCAGAAGTGTTAGACGGTTTTGAAAAAAAATGTCCGGAGGCTGCAACGGACAAAGACGAAAAGGTTATGAAAGTGTAGGTACTATATGCTCATATTATATTATTAAAAAAACTCAAATAAAATACACCGATAACTCCCTTAAGCGGTCATGAAAGAGATTTCAAATATTGTACATGAAGAATCTTCGGAACGTAATTTTTTAATCAACATGATGAAACTACGTTCGTATGCGGATGCAAGTTTTCTGGCGGCATTTTAATATGCACGTTTCACGCACCGATGTTACTGAATTTCATCAACTTACGCGTTAAAAATGGCGGCGGCGGAGATGACGCAGACTTACGCCTGCTTAAGTCCCTCGTTTTTTACCGGATTTCCACCCTTTATCGCAGCAGCCCTTATTTAATAGAAAACCTTGTTTAGCTTGACTTCTAACCCATTTTATGGAAATAGCGTTTCGTTTGCGTGCGCCTTGGTGTTGGCGTGGTATGGCAAAGCACAGATTTTTGTTCCGCATTGGTATTTGATTTTGTTTACTTTGTGTTACACCCTAATTAGTTTTGATCTTTTGGCCAAAGTCAAGCTCAGTCAATCGCCGGTAACCTTGAAAAATTGGATTGAACTCTAACCTCGATAAACCATTATAATACACCAGATTGCAATACAGCCAGATTGCAATCAAAACAAGCTTTTAATTATCAAACTAATTAAACATTCGCTAAACACTCAACTATCCGCGCGGGATACTGGAGGAACAATCAACTCGGATACGCCAATATTATGCTTCCATCTGCAAGTCAAACAATGTTGCATTACTGCATGCATTGGGAATGCTGCGAACTGAAGTTGGACGGAAATTCTTTAAATGGAATACTGAATTAAGGCCTTCATTCATCTGTGGGATGTGTAGCTCTAGCTCTCCTGATATTTTTGAAAAAAGTCAAGGTTAGGTCACTGAAGTTTGTTCTTCTACGTCATAGTGATGACGACTTAGAGCCTGCGCAAACCGGCGGAGCGCAGCGCAGATCACTTTAAATTTATCAATGTATATTCTTTTCTATTTTAATTACAATAAGGTATAAATTTAGAGCCACAGCCGCAGAGTAGAAATCCCCCGTGATGCTCCGAGGTCGGTCTCAGAGCATTCAAATTTATACCTTATTGTAATTAAAATAGGGAAGAATATACATTGATAAATTTAAAGTGATCTGCGCTGCGCTCCGCCGGTTTGCGCAGGCCCTTAGACTGTCAGACGATGTGTGCGAGGCGATGTGATGTGATGTTCGCGGAATTACGTACTGAATCTCGGCAAATGCGCGCAGTACTTGCTCGGGGCTCTTTCGCACGCGATTTCTTCCTTCCCTACTTATATTTCTCTTTCATCCCTTATTCCAATCACCTTCTGGAGCGTGAACACAACGTGACTTCGCGTTCACAGGCGAAATTGGCTTCCACTCCAGTACTTCGATTTGCTTTCAAGTGTAAGAAGAGTAAGAGTACCAAATTTGCGAAAGAAACAGTGGTTTCCGTCACATTATATTCTTTATGGGATAATAAAATAGATGCCATTTCTCAAACAGGTACCTATAAAATTGTAAGTACAATAAAACAATAAATAATAATGTATCGCCACACAATAGCATGAGAAGATGATGCCACTCAAGCTATAAAGGCATATACGTCCATAAAATACTGCGTATCGGGTTACCTCCAGTCTGTCTCGATACGTTTTTCTTTTAGAAACATCTTACGTGAGGTTTATTTCGTTACCAATATCATTGTATATTTACATGAGAAACGGGAACTAGTAATTCGTTTTTGGTTTTCTTATAAGGATCGAACTGATGCGTGGAATTTATGTTTTATTGAAGAAGTTGTTGGAGATTACTAATATCAGAATTCATAGTCGGCAGTGTAGTAGGTACGTTGATACTTCTTTGACCTATATTCGACGGCTCCTTTTGATGTGCCTTCCTAATCTGCTCTTCCAAGAAAGGGAAAGGAAGAGAAATACTAAATAATTAAATTGGTCGGGAAAAATTTAGAGAGTACCTAATATAATATAGATATCGGCCCGGGCAGATAAGTTCTCTGAGGATAGAAGAGTCATCTTACATTTAATTATTCTGCACGTGGTGCAATGGATATGGAAGTGTAATCGTTGTTTCGCTTTAATAGAAAACTTAACACATCACTCATGCATCAAACAAATTCGTTTCAAATAAAAGAACTTTCAAAATATATATGTGTAAATGTGTATGTGTGTGTGTGTGTGTTGTAATTTTTAGTAGCTTTTAGACTCAGTAGAATCAGTAGTAGTTTTATTAATAGTTGGTAAATCAATTATTATATTTATTATATTAGACTACAATATATTTTATATTATTTTTATAGTTTTATATAATGCGAGAATAAATAGTATTATTGTCTTAAGTTTAATTAAAAAAAAATGACTAACTGTTGAGTTTCTTGCGGCGCTTCTTCTCAGCAGTGGTCTCCTCTTGGGAAGCGCTGGTAGGTTTTGAAGTGTTAAAGTGCCCGTGCGGCCTACTTACTGAATAAATATCTTTTAACTTTTATCTTTATTTACTTAATACAATACAATACAATACAAATACTCTTTATAGAACACCAAATTCAATTACAGCATGGAAAGTAAATACAAAAGACATGTTACAAAGTATTCTTCTAGAGAATACATAAATGTCGAAGAGTTTCACGGCTCAACAGGTGAACCGTAGTCATCAGTCAACTTCACGCGCCCACAAATCACACCCATAACCTCATAACTCACGTTTTTCAACGACTGCGGCAAGTCCAAACTTGTTAACACTAGCTTAATTAATCATCAGTTTTCCATTACGCACAAAATTCCATTTATTTTCCTGTTTCAAGCGTTTGATCAAACAAAGGCTTTGTCCTACATTTCTTTTAACAAAAAAATTCTGATGCCGTAATGTGGTAAAGGGGACAGAATCAATAACCTACAATATATGGCTCGTTGGGTTTCCATTAGGGAGAGAAAAGTATGGAGTGTTTATAAAAATGTTTGTTGAGGTCTGGAATTAGTTGCGCTTTAGAAAATAAGGAATTATATAAAACATTTCATCTTAAAGACTTAATGAGGTTTCCTGAAGTTTAGACCGCAATAAACTGCAATTTAAACCGTCTTTACTTTAATGGATAGTCCAAATACTTAAATAATTTATAACCACAACTATGAAAGTGGAATCTAGAGCACATTATTTCCGGTATGCACGTCCTCATAAAAAAATATAGTCTGAGGGTATTACCTTGAAGGAGTAATTAATAGCGGGTGTAATACTGGGCTTAAAAAGGGGTTTATTACTCGTTTATCATGTTCTTTAACGAGCAGATGAACATAATTAAAAGCGCCTTGAAGAACTAATTAATTCATAATTAAACCCCTTTAAAATAATGAGGACGAAGGGCGTCTAATACGTCGGCATGTAAGCCCAAATATGTCCACTGTAGGACTCCGACTTACGTCCTTTTGCATAATTATTAAATAAATAAAAACCCCGACACATAATTGTGACCTCTGCTTACTGTGCTGATAACTCCTAAACTGCCCAACCGAGTTTCATAAAACCTAACTAAATACTACTCACTTCAACTAGCTTTCTATAAGGCCGGGGGTTCTCTGACCACCAGTCGCGGGCGACGGGCGACGGACGCGGGCGTATTGTCGTTACATTGCGCGCTCCGTGAGAAAGCTTTTCGGAGAATTTATGTATTACGACCAATGTAACGGCAAAACGCCCGCTTCCGTGGGGCCCGCGGCGGGTGGTCAGAGAACCCAGCGCCTAAAAAGCGTCTGAATCTGTGCATCCGTTTAGAAACCAAGATGCCACACACAGACTGACATCGGAGTCCTCTTCTTGCGTCGGAGGTCAAACAAAAGACCAAATTGTTCCTAAGAAAGTCTCCCTGTACCTCTTTTGGTGGTTTTGATGGTAATTTCCCCACACTGTCCCAGTACTCCCAGTATACCTATGTGAAAACTCCGTTGCTATCTCCAGGGAATGTAAACTCGTGCCTTTAGTAGTCTATCCTGTCTAGGTAATACCAGAAGCCCATTAGCCTTCAGGATTTAGTTAAAAACCGGGTCGCTCGGGGATTAAGCGTGCTCGATGTGAAATATGTGCCCCGAGACACTGTGCTTTTGGAAAAGCCTTTGGCATTTGGCTTTTAAACACTTGCTTTTACCAGTGACTTCGTTCGTGTAGAGTTGGTTGTTTACTCCGATGTAGTTAAATTTCAGGAGTAACATAACAAAGAGCTTATCGCACCTTTAGAAATAAAGTGACCTAATACAAAATATTAAGTTTTCTACTTCGAGTTATAAAATTATTATTATAGAGACCTAATTCAAAATCTAAAAAAAATTGATTAAGGTCACTTCAATTCTAAAGGTGCGTTATATTCGTCGATTATTGCAAATGTGTTAGCATTATGATGCCTTTCTGGCCGGTTTCGACCATGGCGACTACCTCAACTCCGTAAAGTAAGTCGATTGTGTTAAAAAGATAACGCAAAGTGCGCAAACGCGGTTGTATTATCAGTTAATACTCGTATTAGTGTTATTGGTTTCATCATCATCATCATCATCAGCTGAAAGACGTCCACTACTGGATATAGGCGTTTCCCAAGCGATGGTCGGTTTTGTGATACTGACATTCATCGGTTTCCCCTGATCTTCACCAGATTGTCGGTCCACCATTTTGAAGGCCTACTAACACTTCGCTTTCTGGTACGCATCCAGGCGAAAAATTAGGTTTTCGACAATATTGTCACCTAGGTATATTATGTCAGACCCAAATTCATAAATAACGTTTCATATGTTCAATCTTACCTACCTAATCCTAACCAATCTATGTACGTCTTCATTCTGTCCAATGATGTAATATAAAAAGAGGTAGATCGGGTTACACGCGCTTCAAAAGTGGCACATTAAAACTACGCGAATTGGCAAATCTAATTAGCGTACTGTCATGAGTGTCATGACACACTAATTCATAGATGACAAGTGACAGCAACACAGTGGTGTTGAAGAGCTCTGTGGAGTGGTCGTCGCGTGTGGCGGCCGACACTCTTGCCTCTGATCTCGGAGAATATAACACTCTATTAAATGTTTGAATAAAATTTTCAATAACCGATCACATGTTACCTCAAACTTTGACATTAGCAGAAGTGTCCTCATGTATAGAAGCCATTTTAACAAAAAATCTAATTAAGAATGTTTTGTCAAAGCTGATGGTCCGCTAAACTATCCTTCCCTCTATTTGCCCAACACCTGTCTTCCCTTTCTGCCGTAAACTGTTTATTTGAAGACCCGGTTTTCGGTCTGAAAGGGTAAGGACTCAGCCCTTCTGAGGCTTTAGGGCGTGTATCTTATTTCAACAAAGGCACTGGATGTTTACTTATAAAAAGGTTTGCCGGCGCTTTCCATTGAATACCGAGGGATTATGGAAAGCTAGATTTTTCTTGTATATGATATAAAAGAGATTTGGGTATTTATTTTCGCCGTACGAAGCGTATTAGAAACGAAACGCGCGCCAAGAGAGATCTGTACAGTCAGCATCAAATAGATAGCAGCAGTCAAAAGTGTCCAAATATATCGCAAGACATTCTTATTCCTATAGTATTTGGCCACTTTCACTGCTCCTATATATTTGATGCTGACTGTACTATCGCAAAATTTTAACGCTAATAAAATAGTTACAATAGCAATTACGTAACTTGATAAAAAAAACCATCAGCGAAGTTGCTAAGACAATAGCGGTTCAAGACAGAATGGGTGACGGAATAAAAACTTTCAGTTGATTTGATTTGTTTTCTTAATTATTGTAGCTTCACCATTTAATTGATATTAGTTCTTTAATTGTGTTTTTAGGGTTCCGTGGTCAAACTAGGAACCCTTATAGTTTCGCCATATCCCTCCGTTTGTCTGTCTGTCTGTCTGTATGTCATGAATCTGAAATTGTGTACACATATAGATATTTATATCGCGCACAACGTCGAGTGAGGTATCATTGGATAGCTCTTAAAAATTACGACGTTATCGCAAAAGAAGGAACCTCATATACATAATCTTAGCTAATGTATTCGGAACAATTTACCATACTTTACGCCGATCTGATATGCACTAGATTGCCAGCACATATACGCGTAGAACCGACAATGGCGGCTTGTGTAACATTCCTTCGTGCCTAGAAATCCTAGGTTTTTGGTCATCAGAAATATGCACTGTACTTAGTAAAACTTGTAAAACCCCTGCGTTCTGTAGGATATCACTTTAATAATATTACGATTATTTCACTACGGCAAACGTTAATCCCTTTTCAAAATAAAATCTTCGGCGGTTTAAAATATAGTATATAGGTATATTATTTGGTAACGATTCATGAATGAATCAATTAACGCTTTGAAAAAAACTGTTCAAAAGATAAACTATATGAAATTCAGCAAAAACATAATATTTGAAATGATCAACGTACTAACATAATTTGGCTCCTAAAAGTTTCGTCAGTTCACGTTCAAGATAAATACAACCGTTTCAGTAAAAGCCAATTCTCATATTTCCTGCGTTCCAATCCGAAACAATTGGAGCATGGAAGCTCTCAATCAACCTTTATTAGCTCTCCAATTGTTCTTCATAATAATATCTTCGCTCCGTCTTTTAGGCAAATGAAGAAGCGTTTCTGATTTCCACCCGAAGTCGTCAACTCAACGAGTTTGACAACTTAGAAACCCCGTTTGACTGCTTCAAATTAATAAAGAGATGGTGATTACAAGAAAACGTTTCTATTTATGATTAGTGAGTTAATTAAGCTGATCGGTGCCGGCTGGCGTCGTCATTAGGGATGAAAACTTCTTATTGATGTGGAATTGCACATTTGCAGAGAAAAGGCGAGATCGCGTTGTTTTTGGGCCTATATTCGTCGGATGAACTTGATAATTCTGATGGTTGATACCTAATAATAATCCAGCCTATATACGTCCCACTGCTGGGCACAGGCCTCCACTCACAATGAGAGGGTTTGGGCTATAGTTCCCACGCGGGCCCAGTGCGGATTGGGAACTTCGCACACACCGTCAAATTGCTTTGCAGGTGTGTGCAGGTTTCCTCACGATGTTTTCCTTCACCGAAAAGCTCATGGTAAATTACAAATTATATTTCGCACATAAATTCCGAAAAACTTAGAGGTGCGAGCCCGGGTTCGAACCCACGACCCTCTGCTTGAGAGTCGGTAGGTCAAACCATTAGGCTACCACGGTTGATACCTAATTAACATAATTTTGAACGTTAGTTTTCTATAATGGTCACATTTGTAACAATTATAACTTTGCATAAATAAATAGCATTTAAATAACGCTTTGAAATGGAACAGTGTACCAGCGCTTCAAAGAACTCCATTAACCAGAAGTCTTTCTGCATTTCTTTTCTAAAGTTTACAATGAAAATACTAGAGATAGTACTTCTTAACTATACTTTTTCTTTCACATTTGTACCTTTGCAAACGGACGATTTTCTTGGAATCATTTAAGTACTATTACCCCAGTCCTTCATATTTCATTGTCCCTAAAATATCAGATTCCCGCCGAACACTGATAATGTGGTAATAAACGGTATTGCTGAATATATCGCGTCATTATGCGAGCGGCCTCTGCAGGTTTACGACGTGATATCGCGACGGATGGAGACGAATTATTATGGTTTTATTACAGGATATTTAAATAATTATATTATTTTTTATGGAATTTAATACAATCTTGTGTTACAAGGGAGCAAAATGCAATATTTCATCGAAGGTTAGCGTGTTGAATCCCGAACGAAGCGATGGATCCCAGAATAGCTTCTCGAGCGTAGCGAGGGATTCTAATATGGAATCCTAAGCGTAGTGAGGGATTCAAACCGCCACGCCCGAGATATAAATAATTTTGCTACCGTGTAATACACTCTTCTTTTCATTTCTCCTATGAGAAAACCTATTCATCCAATAAGTAAGTATAATACAATAAACAAGTCCAATAAATAAGTAAGTAAAAGATCAATCATACATTTAATTAAGAAAAACAAATAATTACATAAAATAAACAAAAAGTACCTACTCGTATATTGATACCACGTTTAAAAACAATGTACCTACATAAATATATCGTGTGATGCAGTAACGAGTTCAAGGAGACTATAAATTTTATTAAACCTTAAGCGCTTAATGAAGAAAAATAGCGCGCTTTTTGAACTCCTACTGAAGCAGTCTCCTTGAACACCGTTCTAAAATTTGTTTTTTTTTTAGTGTTCTGTGGTGTCTCTGGTGTGTATAACGCTTACTATGTCATACTTTAAGTTTTCTTATATCTGTGGTTTCACTAAATGAGGAACTTGACATTAGGGAGCAAAATCGATTTTGCTCCCTGTCGGCAGGGCAGAAATTAAACATGAAAAAAAAAAAAAATTAATCGGGAGCAAAAATGAGTTTTGCTCCCTCTAAACGGGCTGGAAAAGCCTTTTTTCGAATAGGAGAAGTGAAAAAGACGTTTTTAAGGGGATATTTTTAGACGACATGATGTCATGAGCAAGACTTCAGCATAAACGATAGGTGTTTTGATTTATAGGGTAACATCCTTCAGTGCAGAGTTAACAATTAAAATATGATTATTATCAGCTGATGCAGATTTAACGGTCTGTTAAATTATTTTGAAAAATCCAACGTTAATTTAGTCTAGTATATGCTTCAAATGTTGCCTGTAGATAGATGTCTTATTGCTTGGGACATTTTATTTCATCTACTAACGTTACTAATTTTGGTCATAGATGTACCAGATGATGATTATTTCTACAACACGCTATTTTTATGCATAAAAATAGTTCTAAAATACGCGCTGTTTGTAATTTTTCTTCACATCCTACTAATTTGTTTCGCAGCACTCCGGATATTACCCTCCGGGTCGGTTCTGTTTTCTGTTGCCTTCTGGCAACGGAATTGCTAGAGTAATGACTTTTGGACCTTGTTTATCCTTTACTCAGATACATAATAAAAAATAATAATATAAATGTTAGACTGTGGTCAAACGCTAACCTACATAATTCAATATAATTCAAATCATTCACATCCAACGAAACCAGTCAGTAAAAGACGTAAGTATAATCGCTTCTTCGTAATAGAACAGTCAACATTAATTGTTAAAACCACTATACACCCTGTTACAGAAAGGCAGAAAGTAGACAACGCTGGCATTGTGACAAGGTTCAATGTTAGTTCAACAATCAGAGTTTTTGATCGTACTATGGCCGTTTCATCACCTTCTTTCATTCAAGGAGGGCTATCGCGTGTGACTTCGCTGCTAGATATTGTTTTAAACTTTCGCGATATTCACACATACCACACATACGCTTTTATTTTAAACCTTAAGGGTTAAGTCTTACGTTAGAATATGGAATAGATGTATGAATTTCCCTAGCACCTGTCAAATTTTATCTAGTGTATGCATGTTAAGGCCGCAGCGTGATGTTCAAAGGCTAACAGGCTGATGCTGCATTAAGACACAAAGTTGACGCGTCTCAGCGCTGATGCGCGGCGTGCACACCGTTATATTGCGGAAACTGGATATGAAATATTGTTTTTATTACATTTTTCGTAGTGGCTGAGAAGTTTTAGGAGAGATTCTACGTGACTGTAACATTGAACAGCGTGTTTTGTTAGTGCCCGTATAACACCAAATTAAGTGGTGAAGGCTTTGTGGGTTTTCTAACTTTTGACAAATAAAATCAAATGTGAAACTTAGTTGCTCCAGCGTGATGCTCAAAGGTTTCAAGGGGTGTTAATGCCTTCACTCACTCAACTGGGGCATGTTTTAATGCTTCAAAAAGTAATAAACTACGTCTGAAGCGCCCGAGGCGAGATAACACCCTTTAATGGCTTTAATGTTGGCTGATGCTGCATTAAGACACAAAGTAGACGCGTCTTAGCGCTGATGCGCAGAGTGCACTCCGTTATATTGCGGAAACTGGATATGAAATATTTTTTTTGTTACATTTTTAGTAGTGGCTGAGAAGTTAACGTTTTATTAGAGATTCTACGTGACTGTAAATTGAAATGCGTGTTTTGTACGTACCCGTAATATCACCTGTGGATTCTCCAACTTTTGTCAAATGACATATTATGTGGCCGTGATATCGTGTCTAGTTGAGGAAGATTTAAAAACGCTTAATTCTAGTATGGAAAGATTAAGAAGGAAACAGCTGGTTTACCTGACGTCATGACTTGTAACCTCTTTAATTTAGTCGAAAGCCGTGGCTCATATACCCTTCTTACACATTTAGTGAGTGATCAGGTTCTCACACGATGCATTTACCCTTTTCCGTCATCGTAAGAGCATTGCGTCGGGTACCACATAAAGCACTTAGGTAGGAGAATTAAAAATAATGGAACAGGGCTGCTACGGTGATTTAACTCAGTACCTTGCTCACGAGTGGATACCTCTAGCTACTAAGTCACCGGCGCTCTCGGGTAACTACCTTATGGCTTCATCATCATCACTCACTTAAGAGCTACGCTCTTGTTGGTGGAGTAATTTCCATTCTGTTCTATTCCAAGCGTTATCTTTAACACTGCGATAAGGCACGACGCTTTTATTTGCTTTCAATTGGTCTAGATATACTGCCTTGAGCAAAAGTATTGAGCTTTTTCCTCTGTAACTTACAAATAAATAATTATTTTTCAATTTCAAAAATACACAAAGACTTAAAATATAATAAGTGTTTTAACATGTGTAAATCATAAGTAGATATCATTTCGAAGTAGCTATTTGCGTGTGAAAACTGAAGCTAGAAAAAGTCGGGTTTTACAATAAAATTATTAATCGTATTTTTTTCCACGGAATTTCCCTTAACGTCATAAATATGACTAATTTTTCCGATAGATATACAACTTTCTATAATAAAAGATATAAATGTCCCTTTTAAAGTTTGACTTTTACTTGATAAACGCATGGGTGCTCAATACTTTTGACCAACCTTACCTACCTACCTATACCCTATGGCTTGAGCAGTTAAAAAAAAACTTGACAGGTTGAAAATAACTGTTTGAGGTTGAGAGATAAGGCGGTCAAGGTGGACGGCACGTCCGCTGCGGGGTTTTATTTACGACCCGGAGTACCGCCCGCCTTACACAGGGGTCGTGGGGACTTCATCGATCTAACAGCTGTTAGGTTAGGTATGCTAAATATTGTTACTTGACATGGACGTTATAGGACTTATAGGTAATAGGAAAATCCAAATTTCATCAACATCACCTTGATGAATGGTGTTCTTCCACCGTGCGTTTCACCAGGCACTTTTTGCCTCGTACGGTGAAACTGTGGAACCAACTTCCTTCTGCGGTGTTTCCGGCCAGTTATGACATGGAGGCCTTCAAGAAAAGAGCGCTCATCTCCCTAAAAGGCCGGCAACGTACCGACAACTCCTCTTGAGTTGTCGGTATTCATGGGCGGTGGTGATTACTTCCCATCAGGTAACCCGTATGCTCGTTTGCCTCCCTCTCTTATAAAAAAATAAAAAATAAAATAGGGATGATGACTAATTTTTTTTTCTTTGTCGATCAGGTAGATTATCAAAAAGTATTGGACACGTATTTTTTCTTTTTTCACATGATCAAAAAATTACGGAGATATATTTAGTTGAAATGTCGCACGACGTCACGTCTCAATACAATTTTAAGCCCGTACTCCCAAACTTTGACGCGCTATAACTTTGTAATTTTTTTGTTTGATTGACAAAAGAAAAAATACGTGTTCAATATTTTTTGATAATCTAACTGACGGATTAAATAGAGTTTCGTTTTCTTTACCCGACTGGGTATCATCCCTTTTTAAGCCTTTGAATTGTTCTAAAACCGTAAGGCTGTTGTTCCATCGGATATGTGCTAAGCTGCGTAGCTAAAGATGTGTTGATATCCACCAATTAGGATCGTTTATTTATATAGCTTAGCTTAGCTTAGCGCTGATGGAAATGGGAAGCTTTGACTTCGCTCACCGGTCAGCTACTTCGCACATTTCTGGTGGAAGAGCACCCTAAGGATGCATTGCAAAAATATTGTCAATTCAAATTGCATCAATCAATCTCTATTTTCTTCTTTCTTCAGCATTTCTATTTACTGGCTGGAACAGCCAAGGATGCAAAGACAGAGGCTGTATCCAGCAGTGGACTGTTGTAAGCTGATGAAGTTGTTGTTTGTTTTGGAAGTCAGCTTAGTTTAAGAATTTATTTCGTTGACAGGAAATAACATTTTTAACCAATGGTTAAACACAGAACGTCCTTTTTTACAAGCTTTTTATAAACTTGCAATATTTGTATGTAAGTTAGTTTTTTGGTCAGTTTAGGTTAAATCTTGCAAGCAAGATTTGAACCACGTCCCGGGGTCCGATTGAGCTAAAATTTGGTTTACCGTCGCAACTTCGGTGACAATGCAATAATATGGTATCATGGAGCTGATCTGATAATCCAGTCGAAAGGTGGTCATAGGAACTCCGCAACGAAACAAGATAGCTACACCGTGTTTGGGTTAGTTGGATTTGTCTTGATAAGCAGAGATCATCTGCCCACTTCATCATCATCATGTCATCATGTGACCACGACCGTTGCAACACGGTCGAAACGTCGAGGTATATATAATGTTCTTACGCAATTAAGTCCCGTTTTAGATTTATAACCGTAAGTAGATGTGCAAAAAATATACTCAGCAAGAAAGGCTTATCCCAAAAATTACATTTTTGACAGAAACGTATCTTAAGTCGGTTAAAATAGAAGACATCCACCTCTTCAAACATAAATGCACTTACTGCAAAGTCTAATCCACTCCAGCATCCGTCATGTCGGACCCATTCGAGTCTAAAATTTAAATATTCGCCGTCCCACAAAGGTACGACGTATGAAGCGGGATCGGGATCAACGTGTTTGACCCGCCGCTGATTGCCTTACCCTTCATACTGATATATAACACATTTTGTATTTTCTCGTTTGTCGTTCAGTGCCTCTCTATCGTTATAGACTAGTTAGAAAGGGGTATCCTAGCGATAGACAAGTCTCTGACTGTGCTAGTCATAAGAGTTGATCTCAGAATGGAGTCGGAAGGTGGTAACAGGATCACCTTTATACTTAACATAGACCCACCCAGTTGAAACCCGTTAGTTTGGTCTTGATAAGAAGAAGAAAGCTCGTCCTAAAATTTAAATTTTTGACAGAAATGTATTACTGTTTAAAAGAATAACTTTACAGATCCAGTTGCTTCGTGGATGTGTCAAATAAATGGTAAATTTTGTTTTGAATGTTTTTTCATTTTAATTTAATTTTACAATGTTGTGATTGATAATATACTATGATTATAATCAGAACTTGGAATAGGTAGTGCTAATTTCTCTAATTTTGACGCATCTTCATTCATAAGTAATTGTAATGGGATACATGATAGAATGTACATAAATCAGGTTTGGGTAAATAAGTCCAATCTGCCAATGCCATCCAGCTTTTTTTATGCTTGCCTACCTAATAATATTATGCTTTTTTAGGTTTATCTTGATAGTGCTCATAAATCCTGACGTATAAAAGTGTGATCGCAGGTTCCAGTCCCAGAACTATAATTCGTATGTAAAACACATCTTGGGTTCAGATCGGGTCCAGTCCATAAATAATTCTAGTCTTATCAGAAATCTAATATTTCACTTTTTATGCAGATTGTGTCCAAAAGATTTGGCGCATCTTATTGCTGGTAATGTTTAAGAATTGCTAATTTATTTGAATTGCTCCTATTAATAGGCATGTTGAAGTCTTGTTAGATTGGTTTGAAGCTAAAATTTAGCAATACACCAAACATAATTTCTAAACAGCATTAAAAGCGAAAACGTTATTTTTGAATTTTACCATGAACCGCCGTGCTTAATCGGAGATTTTTCTACATTGAATTCTAATATAAAATATTGTTTAGACTGCGGTTCAGCTATAACAACAAAGAAGTACGCTTACAGAATCTTAACCGCATTTAAAGAAGTTATTCTTATGGGTCCATTTCAGGATGCGGAATAAAACGGAATGGGTTGGGGCATCGAGTACGACTCGCAAAGTGAAACAACTCTTGTATTGTAGAGTTTATGTCAGAGACCCGAGGGCTGCATATTTTAATATTTTGTAGGGCGCTGTGTGCTGTTGCAGTTTAATTAGTTCCAGACAGTTCTACCAAGTCTTGCGCGCTGTGCTTACGTGCTCTGTGATATGCACCTATGATTTATAACACTGACGGGGTAGACGCCTGAGCAACACGCGATTCAAAGTTGCTAGACTGTTTTTTAATGTCATATTGAATGTAGTTTCCCCTAAAATCGCAGTAAATATCTAGTTGAATATATACTGATATTGTTTACCTTAATCGCCGTTAATCTATTATAAGTATAATTGTTCATTTTCATTGGCTACAATTCTTTCATCTTAATTACTGATTAACACATTGTCCAGTCAGAATCATCGGGTTTCTATCTTGTAAAAACTTAATCGACAGCGATCTGTTTCAAAGTTGCTAAAAAATCTTAAAACTGTTTTCGAAAGTGCTGTTGGACGCAACTTAGATCCCTTTCGAAGCTTTTGATTTAGACGTCCGCTGCTGCGTCGCCGGAGTTTGTCTCCGGTCAGACAGATTGCCCAACTTTTTTTTATATATTTACCCGAACATTGGTTAGCACGTAGTGGTGATAAAACTGGTTTGAAAACTTTGTGAAACGTTTCAACTAACATCGTCGTTAATAGGCGTCTTATCCCCCGATTTCTTTCATTTATAAGGCGGCCTCAACGACTTCTTCTGCTTGTGCCTCTTTATTCTCTAAAGGTCGGCCGTAACTTCCTATACTCTTCTCTATCTACGACTTCATGGATGCGATTTTCGTTTGGGCTTATATAGTCGATACTCAATGCAAATTCCGAGTACAGTAAATCGACATTTATTTTTGATACATTTTCTTTAAAAAAAAGACTGTAATTATAACTTAAATCACATTAAGTAGGTATGTTTAAATGTAAAACAGAATAAACACCCCCTCGACAGGCATTTCTAATCGTGGGAGTTAACATTTCGTAGAAGTCAGGAGGCTAACCGAACATAACCTCCGTAATCAAATATCATGATTTTCTGAAAAGGAAAAGACTGCTGGTAAGCTTGCCGTTTTATTATATTCGGGAAAATCATACATTCTGTTCTATGTAATGTGTGTCGATAATTTTTTTTTAGCAAATACTTCCTTCAATGTTCGCATGTCTTCAGTATATAAAAGGCAATCCATTCAACATCAGTCCTTCATCCATTTGTATACAAATCTCCACGCATTCCAGTTTACGCCGTTGTACCGAAGGCCGTTAAATTAATCGCGAGGGAAATAAAAACGATTAAGATAAGGCTCTCCGTAATGGGGATAGAATATTAGATTAAAAACTAATCAAGGAGTTTCGGGAAGTTGTCAAATTTATTAACGGTGTCCTTCCCGGGGGTGTTGGCCGTGTTTCCGCCGATCGCATTCATCCCGGGTAATTCGATTTGTGGTTGTTGATAACTGCTTACTTATAAGCTTAGTATTTGTGTTGTAATAATAAGGAAAAATATCATGTTTTTTTTTTGTTTTGAACTAATCTGGTCAATTAAGAAACGCTGTTGCATGCGGTAGGGTGAAATATATCGAAAAAAGGACGGTACGGCTGTTCTTCGTTTGCTCGACTTGGCGGGGGCATATTGCTGTTCCCCGAGATATCATACAGTGATCTGTCTGCTTCCGAAATAGAATGATAGTGTTACAATGGTATTATCACTTTTCCGACAGCGTATCCGACAGATATTAAAGAATGACAAATGAACGAATAATCGTAGCGGTATTAGTGGGTATAAACACACTAATACCGCTTTCACAAAGAACTGTACTCAAAATAAGGATGTGCTGTAAACACGAAAGTTTAAATACATCAATCACTAGGATATTATATACTGAGTTAGTGTTTCTGTAAAACGTTGCAATGATAACCAACAAAAAAAAAATATCGTCGTACTTTTACGATACTGTTCATTCAGCCGGTATGGCCGATAAATAATTGCAATATTCGGCCGCACGATGCGATGTTCAAAGAGAATATTTTTCCGCTAACGAATCGAAATTTCAATTTGAAATGGTAAATCGAACCCTTTTAATGTGTTTGTAACGTGAAACATACCTATTGACTGATGCTTCGCTCGAGGGGTTGGGTACCTGTTACATACCATTTGATGAACCATACGTATGCCAATATGAATGTCTAGTAAATTAAACTCTGTTGACGCAAGCAAAGATTCTAGTTTGAAATTATAATTTTAATGACTTTGGTCTTTTTATATATGATGTATAATCGCTCTGGGCAGTTTTTCTTTGAACCAACGTTCATTAACTGTCCGCGGTTATTTATTCGTGAATGGAACCGTTTGCAGCTCTAGGCTGATTCATTAGCCTCAAGCTATTCACTGCGCGCGTGTCCGCTATTCAACGAAGTTAAATCGTTAAACATGTAGCTGTATTTGAATTTTAACTCAACCTGTTCCAATTTTAGACGGAATTTCTCCTCTAATTTAGTATGCTCAGAGGCACCTAAAATAAATTTTATTAAGCGTTCAGCCAAGTATGAAACATGCTTTAGCTAACGTACGAGACACATTGCCGTGAGAGTGGTTTAGCAAACTGATGTTTATTCAAACTGTACTTAAAACTTCTGCTTCAGGGATGTGTTGATTAATTCATCCTTAAACTACAGCATGAGTTTGTAGTTGGAACTTTAGCAAACGATTATTGTTACATTCTTACTTATTCTGTGGCGCTTCTTGTATCGTATAGTCTAGCGTTTCTCAACGGCCGTGTTTTCAGAAGCTCTACGGTAAATACGGCTTATTAAAGTATATTACTCATACTTTAAGACCCTTATGTGCCCCTCGAGGCAGGCCGGGGGTCAAACTGCCGCGCTATAAATGTACGCTTCACTTAATGCTGCTCTAATAATACCTTTACCTTCAAGATTTACATGAATACTGGGTTAATCTGGCCTCTGGTATATATTAATTGTCATTAATTCTTGTGTTTGTTAAATGAGGACATTAATATGGAATTATGGACCCAAAATGCTTCCTTGAGTTACACCTTAACCTCATTTCAAAGTTTTGATGGCTGTTCTTTTTTATCGATTCCTCCGAAAGTTTGCTTGTTCTTTATATTTGTTTGTAGGTGTTTGTTCCAAGTTGAGGCATTATGTTGAGTTACGTTACCTGGCGCAAGTTTCCCAGAGGAGTAACGTCGTAATAAAATCGACTAACAGAAGCACCTGCGTCGCAATCGGAATTGACTATGATAAATATATGTATTAGTTTTATGTTACACGGAATTCCACTGAGTGTAGTGAATTCCTTATAAAACAATATGTGAATTGTTATCTCGTTGGTAAGGTATTAGAATATGGGAAAATGAATATAGTTCTCTTTCACGTTTATTCTTCAGCTATAGGTTCAAGTGTTTCTCCTCTTTGCTTATTGGCTTCTCCCTTATTACCCTGGTTGCAGACCAAGAGCTAAGCTAAGTTAGTTTATCTTACTTAGCTCGCAAATATCCGAGATAATTTTTCATACTTGTGTGCAGACCGCGAACTAAGTGACTGAGTATGAAAAAAGCTAAACTGAGAATAAATATTCGTTACGGTTAATTCGAGTCTAGAAAAAGTAGAAATAGCAGTTGCAGGGAAATTGAAACTTTGAAATGTTATTTTGTAGTAACTCAGCGCTGGCTGTTGATTGCAAAGTGTTTTATTCGGTTTTATTGTGTAATAAACCTGGGTAGCAGACAAAGAGAATCGAATTTAACGCCTTCATTTCTATGCGGGATGGGTTTACTTTGAAATGCGGTTTCGGAGATAGTTAATATGAAAGCCTTTCGAATGTTGCAGACAATTTTCAATGAATAGTTTCATTGCTAATATGATATCGATGAAAGATGTAGATGACAGTTTACCATAAACGATTCTTGAGGGAACTACAATCAGCAAATGAGGGATATAGTTGCGTGCCTACAAAAAAAAGGTTCAGGGACACCCATTTACAATAATAAAACGATGTAAAATAGACTGCGCGGTTTTAAAATGCATTCGTTAGATGAAGGACCAGGTTGCCACGGGTGCCGATTTTAAGTGAATCAGAAAATAATGTGATGAAAGTAAAATATACGTCTTTTCTAGAAAGACAATTGGTACAGTCGCCGACAGAAAGCATTCCTTCTTGACTGTTGAGGAATTTTATGCGGTGTCTCCTTTCGGCAATTTGTTCTTAATTTATGAAGTAGTTTTCTTTTTAATCATTTATTTTGTCGTTATTTCATCAACATTTTATGAGTTTTATACTGCGTAAGTACTGTCATACCCCGGTTTTCTGCAAAGTGGTCTACAATTAACCATAAAGTTTGTTGCAAAAAGTCTGTTTCCCTGTTTTGAAAAGTTGCAAGTTGGAGCTTTGCGCAGGCTCTGGTGGCAAACATTTGCTCAGCGAGCTTTCGTTTTTTATTATATTACGCTAAGCACGGAAACGCTGAAATTCTGCAAACGTTGGTTTTGTCGGGCATTTTGTATATGAATAATTAAAAGTTTTCTTGGTAATTCATTAGAATCTAAATATCACGTTTCAATTCAGAGGGTGTTGAGCCTTGTGTTTATGCGAAGGTTTTATACGACCTTATCGTAGATGAGGCAGACAGGGCAATTACATTATAGAAGAATAATGACTTTCCTTAGGAATTGAACTATTATTTAGATTTTAAGGAAGCAGTAACATACTCGTAGAGGCAGCTGAGGCCTAGTATCAAGGTGTGCCTTTTAAATTAGGGTTACGCTGTGACGGCGGTCAACACTAATATCTTAAGTTACTCAAAAACCGCTTCATCATAAACAATTGTCAGATTCAACTCGCAAATAATAAATTAATATCTTGATCTAGTAGAAGATATTATCGCAAAACACAGTTGCACCAACTTTCATTAAATTTAACGTCGCCATAAGTCGCGTAAGTCTACCTTGGCAAATTAGAAAGTGACACAAAGTGTCCTAATAGGACATTAGTGCTAATAATATGTTTGTGCAACTAGGTATTAGTTTTTATTTTTTGCCTCCGTCAAAAAGCCTACTTGACTTCTTCTAACTGCAAGAGGAAAGAGGAAGCGTTTGCTTCCGGGGTATGATAATAAATTCTCCGCAAGTTGCGAGCGCTAATAGGTTTTAATATTCCACATTTTAACTGGAGGTTTTCTTGTTGCAGGTAGGAAGTGGCATCAAATATGTACGAGCACGCCAGACCAAACAGACCTTTCTCTGGTCGACGAACGCACGATTTGTAAGTAATCTGAGTATAATATTCATCATACCCGGCAGAAAAACAACGTGTGCAGGAAGCGTAATTTAAGAAGCTTCCTATGATTTAAAAAGTTCAATTTCTATTTTAACAACTGACCATTGTTTTGTTTTTTCGTGAGCAATCCCAAGCTTGGCTGGAGAATGCTTGAAGCATTAATTCCGCCTCTTTTGGTGCAATAAAGTAACTATTATAAATTATAATAAAGTAGCATTTGTTTTAGTGATATTAAAAATATTATTGCTCGTCTAGAGCAGACCTAGAAATAGGCAGGTAGAGTATGTAAAGCAACTTATTCTTGCTTATAATTTTAAACTCTCCTTTCTCTTCTTTGTCGTATCTTCATAGCTGATGGCGTGTGTTAGGCAATTGCTAATCTGTAGTGTCGATATTTTTATGGCTGTAGTTGCCCACAGGCCACAGCCCATCTCATAAGCATTCGTCGTCCTTTACTCGTATTCCCAGCCACCCGCATGGCTGAAATGAAATTAAACTTCCACGCGTTTTTTCGCAAGTATGCAAGCGCTGAGTGGATGGTTTCAGGAGCGTGCAGTTTATACATTTTTAACTCCCGTAATGAGAGGAGTTTGGGACTTAACATCTGCGGAGTGCGATGAGCCTGAATCATAGAGCACTTGAGTGCGAGTGAGGGCGTGGTGCTCGTGAGTATGGTGTACGCTTCACAGGCTCTAAAACTTATACCTTCAATTAGTATTTGTGCACGGCGCTGTCTCTGTGAGCTGTAAATATATTTTTGTAATTTATTTTTAATATAGGCTAAGGGTATCATGATCATTTGTGTCCAGTCCTATATTCAAACCGCGAACAGTTAAGGATACCTCGAGTTAACATTTGACATTTGCCACACACAACATGTGTCAAATTTTAATTTGGAGTAACCTTATCTATCCTCTGTATGTGGAGTCCACCACAGATTGTTGGGCCACTTGCTAACATTCTTAATTCGATCGGGTTGTCACATCGTCAAATTCCAATAGTGATATACAGTGTACGATTTGACAACCCGACCGAATTAGGAATGTTAGCAAGTGGCCCAACAATCCCGTGGTGTGACTGTACTATCGGCCAAAACCCTGACTCCACCAAGAACTGTGTCACAATGACATTGTACAATAATTTGTTTGACACTTTTAACGTTTTGATTTGTATTATACTTTATATTACTAACGTCTTACAACGACCGATTTTTCTTATGATCCGATTCCGTATTAATCTGGCTGTTATAGCTATTTATTCTGCTCCTTTGTTCCTCTAACTTTGTACTCTGAAACCCGCTCGATGTCTTATGTTACTATTACTACAAGTTTAGTTTCTGAATACCTCCATTTTAAAAGTTCGCTCGCAATATATCTTCGACACACTGGAAACTCGTTCACTTTAGAAACTTAAAATGTATTCGATTTGAGATTGTTGATCGGCGTGCATTTTCCAATTTCCTCCGAGCCGGTGAAATATGGCCAAGTCGCGTGCATGCCAATATGGCAATTCTTCATATTGCCGTGTCGCCTTGCCAATATGGCGATTGCTCATTTTGTCACTCGATCTGTTTGTTTGTGGATTTGCTTGTAGATGCGATTTGTGAAAGTTATGACTTGAAAAGTGCAGTAAATCCAAGCGTCTCGTGTAATGTCAGTGGTTTGGTTTATTGTAAGGTTTTATCTCTGTTTGATTTTATGACGTTGTTTTGTTATTTAGACTTAGACTTATGTTTTGTTAGTTTTAGAAGTAAAATTTTGATTTAGCGATAAATTTTCAGGAATTTGCTTTATTTATTGGCAAACATAGTTTTATTCTTATACGAGTAGTCAACTCGAAGTAACTTCACCAGGTAAAATAGCCAAGGGTGAGTTACTGAGATCACCTGAAATGATCACATTGATCACCTAAGTATTCATTGAATAATCTTTAGGTGGTAATCGTATTTAATGTTTTATGACGACGCAGTTAGCCTAGTTGGTAGTGACCATGCCTACGAAGCTAGCGGTCCGGGTTCGAATCCCGGTATGGACAAATATTTGTGTGATGAGCGCGAGTATTTGTTCCTGAGTCATGGATGTTTTCTATATATTTAAGTATGTATTTCTCTATATAAGTATGTTTATCGTTATCTAGTACCCATAGTACAAGCCTAATAGAGCTTAGTTTGGGACTAGGTCAATTTGTGTGAGATTGTCCCCTGATATTTATTTATTATTTATTTATGATATTTAACTCGTTTAAATAAATAAATAAATAAATAAATATCAGGGGACAATCTCACACCAATTGACCTAGTCCCAAACTAAGCTCTAGGCTTGTACTATGGGTACTAGACAACGATAAACATACTTATATAGAGAAATACATACTTAAATATATAGAAAACATCCATGACTCAGGAACAAATACTCGCGCTCATCACACAAATATTTGTCCATACCGGGATTCGAACCCAGGACCGCTAGCTTCGTAGGCAGGGTCACTACCAACTAGGCTAACTGTACGTTTTTATCATGATGTAGGTATGTGTTCCTTATATGATTTTACTTTTAGTTTCATGTAGGAGCTGACATCGCCTGCAATGTAGTGATGTCCTTTGCGTATTTAATTGTAGACGATTTGTGAGTTGTACGATTTAAAAATACTTACTCAATCCATCCATTACCCAGATTTCTTTCATCGACAATTCAGATATACTCTATAAAATCTAGGTCCCATGCCAAGAACATTTTTATCCAAACCTAAAAGCATAACTTACAATGCCTTGCCCAATGGCCGTAAGACTGAGTTATCGGTTCGGCCTTCATGACCGTATCGCTTGACCCCATCAAGGTTTTCGTGCAAGACAAGTTGATCGCCGAAGATACGTTTCCCTTTTCCACAATGCCCCGTTTGACAGGAAACGTTTTTGCCATCCATCATGACCACACAAATGTGAATGAGAATAGCTCTATTTGTGATTATGATTTATTTGTTGCTTGGTCTTTTGCAAACAAGTCTTTTTGTGCTAGTTTTTGAAAATGTTTGCTTGAAAAACTTTTATTGTTGGTATTATGTAATTTACATTTTATGGGACCAAAAGCGTGGAGTCACATTTTATTCGTGGGCTACACGGTTTCAAACAACGGTTTCAAACAGATGGTTTGAAACCATATAGACAGTGGTTTTAAACCAAATTTCCCATAACCTTAAACGCCCTTGGCAGATGTCAAACAAATGGGCTTGTTTGAGTCCATGTGGCAGTTCGCTTCTATCAAGGTCACTTGGTTTAAACCCATGGTTTTAAACCGTGTAGCACACGCATTATTTTTATTTTAGTTACATTTTCACATCAGTAAGGTTTCAAAATTAAGAGGCGATTGTATGGTAACCAGTAATTTTACTAAGGTCAAAGATATCACTCACTTTTGGCTAAAAGCTGGCGTCCACTAGGCTCGCGAGTCGCTATAATTCGCCGCCGCAGTTTTATAGTATATGTATAGGAAGCGAATTATTGCGATTCGATTCAACTCGGCGAGCCTAGTGGACGCCAGCCCTAATACATTAAAATAAAGTGCAGGGGCATGCTATGACCTTGCCGTGTGCTTTAGTTTACGATAAGAAAAAGATAAAAGGCAACGTCAGTATATAGCTGTCTCTTTTAATAACCTGAACTAAACTGTAACCTAAGCTACACCAGTTCAGATCATATTCTATGTACACTATAACAAAACTTATGTTATGATATACCTGAATTTTCATTCCCACGGAAAAAAAATGTAAACAAAGGTGTTGCCGTTAACGAAAAACATTTGACGCATTCGAGATATTTATACTTTGCATATTTATAAGAAATCGACTTTCTATAAATAAACTGTGTATTATAATCAAGATAAAATAATTTAATTTGTTAATGGCAAACTTTATTTTGACATAAACTCTTTGTTATATTAATTAAAAGAGATAATACCGTTTTCGTATGCATAATTTATTTATTGCACTGTATCGATACACCCGGGTCATTAAGTTGCGGGCCACTTAACATGTGACATCATTCGCTTGTGAAATTATAACTTTATATTGTATTTCTTGCTGGCCCAACTTTGAGATCCCCTGAAATGTCGCTGTGAAAGTGACGTAACTTTGTTTACCTTTTTTCCGTGGGATTAGAAATTCAGGTAGGTATAGTTATCTCAAATGTTTGTCGTACGACAAACAAGAACTTGTAAAACACGAAAACCCTCTGACAACATTATTCGGCCAGCCCACGCGGGCGTAAGTGCCTCAAAAAAGATGAGGTTTCTAAAAAAGCATTTTAAATTAATGTCAGAACTCGGCTTTATTGCAGCTTTGACTGTTATGAGGTACATTAATATCAGTCGCTGGCTGAGATCTAATAAAGATACCGCGTGGTCTGTACGACACGACTTCACGTTGCGACGTCACGGCTTGCGACACGACACGGCGGCGACTTCAGAGCGACGCGGCGATCTCTCGACGCTTACGATTCGAGCATTTTGCGATGTTGTAGGTTCTAGGTTAGTTAGTAGTTACTGTAATTCTGTGAAGTGTGAATTTCGTTCATATAATTGACTGGGACTATTATTTTGATGAAATAATCAATAAGTTTTATATGTAGGTATAGCTTCTACGACGCGGTTAGCCTAGTCAGTAGTGACCATGCTTATGAAGCTAGCGGTCCCGGGTTCGAATCCCGGTATGGGCAAATATTTGTGTGATGAGCGCGAGCATTTGTGCCTGAGTTATGGATGTTTTCTATATATTTAAGTATGTACTTCTCTATATAAGTATGTACCTATATCGTTGTCTAGTACCCATAGTACAAGCCTAGAGCTTAGTTTGGAACTAGGTCAATTTGTGTGAGATTGTCCCCTGATATATATTTATTTATACAATATGTTTATGTAGATATTAAATGACGTTATCGTAATTTTGAATCGTTTATGTTTAAGTTGATTATAGTGCGATTGTACTACAATAAGATTTATTTTAAGAGTTTGAATTGTCCCTCTGCTGGGCTAAAGGTCCAAGATAGATAGAGATAGAGTGAGATGGTTTTAGTATTGCTCGCCAAATTAAAAAAATGTCCCTAATAACGTCCTCATCTAATTTCTTTTGTTAGCGTTAACCTCCACTAACACTGCTCTGCTAAAAAAAAGAGTTAATAGAAAAGAGGAAAGGAGACGTGTGAGGGAGTGGGGGTGTAAAAAGTGGATTATATAATTAAATTTCTTACTGGTGGAGACGGCTAGTTTTTATGAATTAATCTTTTTCTAAATTTTTACGCGGGCGCGGGGTCGCGGGCGCATTGTCGATTGGGGTCTTTAGACAAGAGCAGCGATAAAAATGATAATTTTAAACGTTAACTTTAAAAACAATTGGAAAATTGAGTATAAATTTTACCTGCGTCCAAATATTTGAAAGGGTTCTAGACTAATGTTTCGACTTTTAAATTTTACACAACAATTATGGCTATTCGCCGCCATTAAAATACAATTAACTTTTCGAAACAAAAAGTTACACAGCTGCTCCGCACATTACCATATATCAAAATAAAAATACGTCCGTTTATTTCGGACACACAATAACACTTTGTAAAGTCGCATCCCTGTGACAAATAATAGGTCCGACGGTGACAAATACTCGGTTAAAATACTCGATGTAAATTAGAGTACACTGGGATTAAAGTACCCGTTCCCGTGGTTAATGAAACCGCTTTGTCTAGATGGTTTTTCTAGGCAAGCTTGCATTCAGCTTATTTATTGTTTCTGTTGTTTTTCTTTGAGGTTATTAGGAAGGAGCGCTCAGAGACAACGTTCGAAAAGTAGGTCGTTGCAATAATGGTTAGTTGGGAGTTTCAAAGTTTTCTTTTTAATAAATATACTATTGTTTGAGTGCTTCGTGGTTTCATTCAAAAACAGAGAAAGATTGTTATGACTATTTTAATGTTCTTAAACAAACTTAACGACAATTTTGTTTAAAGTACGTTAAGTAATTAGAAACTACGAGTACGTATATTAAATTTATAGTTGCTTGGTACTAACACAACGCTGATAATTCAAGATCTACATGATTTATCTACCTATATGTATAAGTATGTTAATGGTTTCCTTGTACCCATAGTACAAGCGTAGAGTTTGCTTGGGACTAGGTCAATTTGTGTGAGATTGTCGGTTGATACTTGATTGATTTGATTTGATTTTTAGTAGATTAGTTTTGAAGTAGGTAAATATAGGTAATTAATTATATTATAAACCAAAGAGAATACGTAGAGGTTTCTCTAACTCTCTTCACTACATAATATGATAAATGTAAGTCCCCCGCCGCGCTGATTTTGTCTTGTTCGGACTAATTAAATAATAATAATCTGAACCTATTTAAAGCTAGGGTGAATAGGCATCTTCTGGGTGAGCTCGCTACATCGGAGGGCAGGAGTTAGTCAAGAGCAAACCCATTATCAATAGAAACAAATAAAAATATCTTGGAAACGAATGCACGGATTTTCATACGGTTTTCACCAACAGAAATAGGTATTAGGAGGTTTATTAATGAATTTAATGCTACTCGTGCGAAGATGACACGGGTTGGTAGAGCATTATATTTCGTTAACAATTAAATTATTTAATTATCTCCAATTAATTTCAAATTCAAAATATTGAATTCAGACAATGTCCATATACCCATGTCCATGTTCCTGTTTAACTTTGGTATCTGTGTGTGTTGCCATTCTTTTATAATCTGTAATTTTTTATTTTATTTTATTTATTAGGTTTACCAACAATTGTTACATTATTTCTTATGTATATTACAATGAGTAGGTTTTCGTCTAAATGCACAATCTATTACAGGTAAACACCTCATGCAGTTTAATCTAACATAACAGGCATTAAATTTAGTTAAAATTTAGATAGTTTGGAAAATTTTGGTGGTTATTGATTTAAATTTTGACAGTGACATACTAAATAGGTTTATTGTGTCACTATGATCGTTGTACAATCTAGACATGCACGGTATCGGTGAGTTAGTTCCGAGTTTGGTTTTTCTAAATGGAGGACAAAAAAGTTTGACTGGGAATCGAGGGTATCTAATGGGAACCTTAAATTTGATTTTGCTTAGGAGTTGAGGACAGTCGATAATACATCGTGCAACTTTAAATAGGAATAGCAGATCCAATGCTTCCCGACGTTTATCCAGCGAGGTCATACCAAAGTGAGAAAGTCTCTTTTTATAAGAGCAGAGCCTCTTAGATATTCCCTTAGAATAAGCAAGATGTGACAAGAATCTTTTTTGCACTCTTTCTAATCTGTAATCTTTGTTTTGTTTTTTTTTCATGTGATAGTCGAATAAATGTTTCTATTTCTATTTCTATATTACTTTTTTTTTATATACATTTATTTGTCGATTTCCCCGTTCCGAAATAAGCAATCTAACAAAGTATTTATATCCGGTGATTTCTATCCCCAAAAACCCGATGATTGTCGAGCGGGTATTTCGTACGAGCGCGCAATCGCCGCGAACCTCCTGCCGCCTCACAAATTACGGCGACGCCGAATGCTGACGCCATTCCTTTAGCCTAGATTTTTAAATTGGCCTGCGGCTTATTTGAGGCGATAGCGAAATATTATATTTGCTTTATAAATTCACATTTGGCACCACTCAGGCACTCGTATTAAGCGTTTACCTAAGAGATGTGGCACCTGGGGAAAAACGGACAAAATGATCGCACACATAAACTATAAATAAAAAACAACTTAAATCCCTCAGTGGAGTTTGTTTTATAGCTGCTTATTCTTGATTGATGAACAGATTTTCATAAAAACTATCGACCACTTCCAAAAACTAGTAAAGATACGATTTAAAATTAAAATAAAATCTTTTAAATAGTTTCGTTCGTTCGGGCCCTAGGCAATGACAGACGGACGGGAGTGTCCAGACAAACAAACAAAGATATAATACCCCGAGACAAGCATAAACACATTTTATCAGGATTAAAATTTCGAGTACAAAAAATTTACACATTTTCGGGGACAGGAAAAGCTTCATATTACCTGGAGTTAATAATATTAGCTAAAATATTTAATATTTTAAAATAAATGATAATTTGAACCTCTTGAAAAACCTTCAACAGTGGGGCATTTCTGAAATTCTGCCCTAAAAATCAATAAATATTATTTTTTCAAATGTTAAAACGATTCAATTAAAGATAGTTACCGAAAATGATTTAACCAAAGAAATTCGATATAATCCATTTAGTGTCGGATTTCGTTAACAACCTTTGAGGAAAGATTCGTTAGCCGTTAAAAGGAAAGTTTTGTACCAATAACTGGCTTTTGTGGTCCCGAAACGATTTAACTCAATAATGAAAATAATGCTTTGGTTGCAGAAAATACTCGTGATTTTGCGGAAAAGCAGTTTCAACTGTACAGTCACGAACGTTAATTTGTGACCCATTTCAAAAAAATATTGCTTGAAGTTGTCAATGTCATTAGCCCACTAACCTTAAACCTACAAGTTACTAAGCTGCAACGCATGCAAATAATCATTAAAATTGACTCTTATAAGCATGAAGTATTTGTGATTTGTGTGGCATAGAATATGACCTAGTTTACAATTGCGCCGACGCTGACACTGCAATGTACATCATCCACTTACGTAGATTCTAAAATAGTTAATAATATAATTTTATCTTTAATTACTACTAAGTAAAATGAATCCCTTACTACTAATAAAAATTTGTGAACGATTTTATGATGAAATGGATAAACGCATTTATGTATACCTCTCACTGCCTGAGATACAGGATCATCCTAGTTCAGGCAAATGTAATATCATTGTGAATTTCGTGTATACAAAAGCCCTATGTCATTGTTATCATTAAGTTTTTACCAATAAAGTTATTCTATTCTTATTCTTATTCTAGAGATGCCAAGTCATTTGTAACTTACAATAAACTCCACGTTATTGCTGTAGAATGTCAGATTGACTTTGGACCTAAAATGGGTCCCAAATTAAAGTTCGTGACTGAACATGGCTGTTGTTCAGGTAGCGTTACGTTACGATATGTGTCGTGTAACAGACGTGCCGTTTTTTTGAAGAACAAAATAAATAGGTACATTTCACCAGGAATAATGTTACCCATCATTGGGTTTGAAAATATGTGACACGTGTCTATTACTAAAGGGTAACGAGCGTGTCAGATATTTCATATCAAATCAAATCAAATCAAATCAAAAATCATTTATTGTCACGTAATATAAGCAAATAGTTTCAATTACAATATTGAGCACACAACACAAATAAAATAATAATAAATTAACTAAATTACACCATACATTTTACATCCACCCATCTCACAATCAGACATTCCAAACATTCAACACAAAATCAATATAGGGACAATACAAAACAGAACAGAATCACAAAATAAATTATATCGCAGCGCTGATTTTCAGCCTGCACCTTGGCTCACTGCGCTTTTTTAAGAAATAAAGAGGTAGTGCTAGCAAAATATTAGTTAGAATCAATGTATGAATATTTATAACCTTGAAGTAGTTACAAAATTAATGTTACCTACAGTTTGAGTTCAAGTTTATAAACATATATTTGAGTGCAAAATTAGATAATATACCTATTACTGCTGGTGACTGTACAGCATATTTCCTTCTGGAAACGTAGATTACGCTTGATTTCTTAATACACTTTCATCTTGTAATACCTCAACACTGGAACACAAGAATACGAAAACTTTAACTATACTAGGTCTTATTCGAGGGTAGGTATTGTTTCGTAGAAAATTAATAGCTCGATTTTCTTTTGCCCGAACACGATTCTTCGATTCTCAGCAACGCGAATTTTTACTTCTTCGAATTTTCGTTTCTCCGAATTTCATTACTTCGATTATTAAATTTCCGATTTTTAATTGAAAATATGTTCAAATCTACGAAGTTTTAATATCCCGAATGCACTTTTCACAGAATAGGTTTTCCCCGATTGTTCAGTTAAACGATTGTTTCGGGCGCTTCGCCGGCCGCTGCCGCGGCACGCTCGCTTCGCTCGCTCGGCTCGCGTGCTGTTGTGGTCACAGTTCTAACCTAACCCAACCTAGTGAGGGGGGGTATTTGTTTTTTTTATGGCGGGGGGCTTCGCCCCCCACTCCCCCCCTCCGCCTAGCTATCCCACTCCGCCTTCCTAAAGTGTGTCTAACATTCGAAGTCGAAACCCATTCGAAAAGTATTAATTAGGATTTCCAACTATCAGAATCAACCGTTTTCGGTGAAACGTTTTCGAAAAACAGAAAATTTTGCCTATTAATATTCGATGTATTGAAAAAGCAGCAAGTGAAATTAGGAGAACTGTAGTTTCGGACAACAGATGACTTCGAGTAAATGAAATTACAAATCAATGAAATTCTAACTATCGTGATTCGAACAACTGAAAATTCTGACAAACGTGGTCGGAGAACCGAAATTCGAGGTATTGACTTTCTACGAAACGATAGGCACCCCTTATTCGAGTGACCCAGTGACGATTTTGCAGCTTTCGCTTCAGTTGCATGCAGCCCATCAGATGGCTACCTGACATGGTCTCCAATTTGTCGCTTGCATAAATTGTTGCTAGTGTTTGTTTCTTGACGCGTGTTCAGATTGCAGTTGCAGTGTTGCACCCGCAGGGACTGCGGGCTTGCACTGTAATATCCAATATCACTTACTATTGCAACCCCCTTCTTCATAAGAAGAAGCGCCCTTCTCAGCAGTGGTCTCCTCTTGGGAAGTGCTGGTAGATTTTGACATGTAAAAGTGCCTGTGCGGCCTACTTACTCGTACTGAATAAATATATTTTATATTATTCACTGTTTTCGACCCTTTTTATGTAAAATGATGACGGGGAATTATGATAGAAAACACAATCAAATAAATGTCTTAAACGTATGACGGCAGAAAACTAACAAAGAGGGATAATATTTTCTGCAAATGGGATTGGAATAGATTCTGACATAATAAAGTAAAGTAAAGAGAACTTTTATCTTCGCCGTAGACAGATAAAATCTAGCATTATTATCTCTGCAATTTAAACGAGCAGAATCTCGTTTAAAAACCACTATTTTAAGAATAAAAGAGTTTCTTATCCCCGTCTTGCTGCTGGTGTAGTTAAGGATTGGATGAAGGAGAGAAAATCACCTTCGAATGTGAATCTCGATCGCAGCAATGTCGGAGATTCTTCGATTCCGGAAAATTTACATAATTCCATTCTGTCATGGAGCTGGTAAAATGGCTTTCCGGTAATATAGACCTTTCAAAGATTTATCGACGGTTTGCTATTGAGTTACGTTGAAAGCGAGATGTAAGGATATTATTTTTGAAACATCTTTGGCAAGATATTTTTTGCTTACTAAGTACAGATGTAGTGAATAATGTTTTGCCATCGTTTTTGTCGGAGAAGCTCGTATTCGTCTTGCTTTCTCAATTAGCATATTAACGGGTACTGAATCTAATTGAGAAAGCAAGATAAATACGAACTTATCCGACAAAAAACAATGGCAATACATTATTCTCTACATCTGTAGGTATTGGCATGGAATTCTTATGATAAAGATTTGTTTTTAATCCGAGGTGTGAATGTAGAAATAAATTTAAGACAATAATAGCTACGGCTGCTGCCCAGTTGGCCTGGACAAGATATATAACGCTAACGTTAGCGAGTTTCAAGAACTGACAAAATGTACAAGACAAGCTGACGATCTATGGTGTCGGCCGCTTACAGCCGCGGCGCGCCGAGCTGTCGGGCTCCACGGTTTCCCCTTGCAGCATCTCTAACTCCAGCCTCTGGGAGGACTGCTTTATTGATGAGGTACTCAACATGCTTAATGGCCGAATGCTCTCGTATGTCAATTCCATACAAGCCCCCTGGTAAACCAAAAAGCAGCATCTGTTAAGAAGTATGTGTAGCATCTGTAGGAAGGATACTGTTACTAACGAGAGGGACTCTGCGTTAGCTATAAAATTTAAAAACCACTTTTTGGTTTAGGAGGGCACTGCGCCTCGATACCAGAAAAATCTTCCTTTTTTCACTGTTTTTCCTTTATTAAGAACATTTTTAAATATTTCAAAGGCGTTGTCACTCGTGAAAAATGATTCGGGAGTCCTTAAAACTCGACGCGGAATACTTCACCCGAGGAAAGTACTCCACGCGAGATTGTGGCTAATATTTCAAGTCCCCAATGAGAAATTTCTTTTGAGAAATTGTGTTGTAGCCGCCTGGAAGCCATTCAGGCTTTGATTCAGAGCCCGAAAAAATCTACTGTCTCTCAATGATCCCTTGTAAAGGAAAATAAAAAGACAAAAGTAAGGCCCGCCCCGCCGCTCTCTGTCACTGTCATCTTTCCCGCCATTCCGCCATTTTGTTTTATTTTTTTCGTGGCGTTTCGTTCCACCTGGCTTTCGCAATGCGGGCATTCGCGTTTTGTTAATTCGGGGGCGATTACAATCGGATGGTAATTTTTAACAGCGGAAATATACCTAATTGTGTGTAAAATGTGCTAATGTTTCTGATTTAATGGTTTAGTTGTCGCAACTTGCAGTTATTACAGGAATTTCGGGCTTTATTTATGGTTTGAGGGTTACAGTATTTGACTTAGAGGATATTTAGTGCACATTTATGGCAGGCAAGGCGGTAGACAATAATTTATTGACCTAGGCTTGACATAACGTAGATAATTAAGTTCCAGTAAACTTAGATGTAGTGCCTTGTAAATCCTTTGTCAAGATTTATGCGGCCGCTTAGGTTATTAGCTATATTTCGTGAGTTTCATGACCCTCTTGAGAAAACAAAGCTGTAGTTATATGGTATAAAATGTATTTCATTTTTATGTGTTTTTCCAATTACTACCTATTCTTACGGAGCGGAAGGTTTTGGAATAGATAGAATAGGTAGGATTTATCCAAATAAAGGAATGGTAAATAGAGAATGGCTTCTTTTGGTTTTTTGTTTATAATGTTTTCAGAACAAGAAAGAAAGGAAGATAGCCATAAGTTATCTTTTACATCATAATGTAAAATAAAATTAAGTTGCTTTACAAGCTGTAAATTTTCCGTACACGAGCCGTTTTAATTTTTACCTCAATCCAGGTTAAATTTCGTTAGTTTAAATTAAGTGTTAGTACCTTATTTACTTCTTAAACGTCATAAATAAGTCATTGAGTTTAAACTCTTTCCGTCACTCGTAGTGTCGTAGTAGGGTAACTTTTCCATTGCGTCAGGAAAATTTGTCATACATTTAAATATATGCTGCCCTCATAAGCCAATAGGTGGTATCTCAAATTCAATAACCGAAGCAAATTCAGTCGTCATCCGTTAGTAATATGGTTGCACTTGCTACAGGAGTTTTGTTTGAGACACCACCATTTCTCTCATAGCAGTATAGTTAATTATCGTGACGCAATGGAAAAGTTACCGTTTCCCAATTTAAGTCCTTCACTATGTGTCAAGGGCATTAATATCTATACAGCCATCGCGTCAAATATATGTATACATGGACCTTATTGCCAGTGGTATAAAGACGTATAGATATTTTTGAGATCTTGGGAACGTATATATATTTATGCCCTTGACTGTACAGTACACTTTTTTTTTTGGAAACCGCCCAGGAAGCACCTAGCAACCAGTTAAGAGTTATGAGGATTAAACAGATTCCAATTACAAAAGCGAATTGAAAGTCACAATTAAACAAACAGACCTCATTGCTTGCAGAGTTCGGTCCAAACGATGGTAATTAGTTGCGCACAGAGCAGAGATGTCTATTAATTTAGTACGAGGCGAGGGCGGGCCGGCGACGTCCACCGCAAATTGGACTGGACGTGTCGGACCGTTGTTCGTGTGTTGTGGCGTGTTATTAGTGTAACACATGCATGATTGTTACGTACAGAGGAACCTTATAGGGGCCATACAGGTTAAGAGTAAAGATACGTTTTGGTTTGTTGATTAAAAGCAGTCGGCGTCAATAGAGAAAGCCAAAGAAGTAAACAAATAAGTACTTAGGTACTGTCTGACACATAACTTAAATTTTTCATCGAAGATATATTAAGATGTCTCAATCTGTCTCATCCATCACACAATGTTTTATTTTTATCGGGTCTATTTACATTTTAAGCGACTATATTCCTATAACGGGAAACAGTTCAAAATCGACGTGCAACTTATGTATCAGATGTAAGTATGTTAACACAAATAAAAATGCGACGTTAAATAAAATTTTCCGTTCATTCATTTTATTTGTGTACGGGAAATTATGTAAAGCTATGCAAAGTGAGTAATTTAAAATACTTATCATAAAAATGAATTGTTTAATGTATTCCACCAGTTCCACTTCAGCTTAAAAAGAGTTATTAAGCGTGGTGAAGCGTGAAGCTATTTAAAATGTACGCAACATACTAAGTAAAAACCTTTATTTTTAACTCTTTAAACTTTCGAAACTAACAACTTCATTTTCGCCTGTTAAAAATAGTTTCAGCTCGCATTTTTAAAACCTGAAGTAACAAACGTGTCTGCAGTTTTTCGTCCGTAAAATTGTGTCCCGCAAACAATACATTTGCGCAGGTGCGGAAAACAATAGTTCCGCTCTCGTGATAATCTGTGGCGCGAGCCACAAGCGTAAGCGGTGGCCGTTAAAAGATAAAAATAGAATGCCTTGATAGGTCCCGCACAAAACATTTTCCATTTGAATAGTTGCAGTGAGCGACCGCCTCATGGAAAGTAAATTGAATTTCAAACGCGAGTGATTTTTATTTTTTTTAACACAGCTGAATTAAGATTGAATATGCTACGATTTGTTTGGTTGGCTTGTTAGAGTGTAATTATGTATGTATTTATGTAAACTCTTTTTTTTTATAGCCTATTTGAGTGCCCCACTGCTGGGCCTCTCCCCTTGATCTCCACGAGTCCCTATTCCGTGCTTCTTCCGACCAGTTCCTAAGGAATGCGTCCAAGTCGTCCCGCCATCTCCGTTTAGGCCTGCCCCGTCTGCGTCGCCTATTTTGCGGCACCCACTTGGTAGCTACACTAGCCCACCGGTCCGGTGCACGCGGCAGACATGACCCGCCCATTCCGACTTGAGCCTGGCGGTTTTTTCGCCGACATCGGCTATGCGTGTTTTGTAGCAAAACGTATAAGTAAATAAAACAATGGCATCGAAAAAAAAATAAAAAATTAAAGTAGCTAGGTACTGTGAAGGTTCGCTATGTGAAGCGTACTGGCTGCATTGATAATGGGCAGTATTCGAATGTTTTATATTTTAAGAAGGAATGTCGATTCGATTTGAAATAGTGTGTTAGTTATCGTGTGGATTTGAATGTATGGCCCCTCATACCTATATAATATGTGTAATTTATAAAATAAAGTTAATTGAATCGGACCCCGTACCTGCGTTTGACTCTACGTACATCGAGACCCGCATCACAGTACTAAGGCGAACTTATTATCATTTGAGTGACTGGGTAAACATTTTTGAGCGTGCGTTTATTGTTGACAAACATTGCATTCGTATAGCGCTGTGACCTTTTTAAACTAATTCTTTGAAATTAGTTTTATATGACGACACTTTATACGAAACAAAAGACGAAGACAAAATATTGTTTGAAGTTGTCAATGTCATTAGAGATGTGAAGTCATTTGTAACTTACAAGAAACTCCACCTTATTGCTGTAGAATGTCAGATTGATTTTGGACCTAAAGTGGGTTGTAATGAAACACAGCTTGCTAGATGAACACTAATTTATTATTTTAAGAAGCGGGTACATATTCGCTAACATTAAACTACCCTATTTACATAATATACTACATCTCCCTCCTTACCGTAAACAATAACGAACAATAATTGTACCTATAAGTACATATGTTTTTACGTAGTACGTAAGCACGTTGCGCTGGAAATTATAAAATACAAACTTAATTCTATTCCCCTCCACCATATGTAAATATATTTATTTACATACCTTTTTTTTTTTTTTTCCTTTTTATTAATATAAAATATAATGTAAGTAATTGTTCTATGAACAATGAGACTATTATACAATTTAATTTATTTAATCTAGACCTATTCTGTAGTTAACTTTTACACTTATATAACCCAAAAACATAAATATAATAGTTTGAGGATTGATGTCGTTTTAATAAAAGTATTTTTTTTTTTTTTTTTTTACTTATTTAAAAATATTGTTGTGCCTGGTCTGCTAATGTACGGGCTTTGCTCCTGGTGATAGGAGGCTTCACTTCGTCCCTACCCTGAGTACCTTGTTCCAGTTCACCCGCCTTACTCGTATTATCAGTTAAGTTATGAGTCAGTGCACCTGAGCACCCTGACGCAGGCTGCGGGGCGGCGGGCGCGGTGACGTCACCGTGACTGGGCGCCTCTTGCTTGACGAGTCTGCTAATTATGTGGCGGCGGTTCCTTCGGTACTTACGTCCTACTGCGTCTTGCAGTATGTAAGACCGCGGCGCCGCTGTCTTGGCCACTACTTCCATAAATCTGCGCTCGTTACCATCCGCTATCACTACTTTACTATGCAGCGGTAATGCAGGGAGGTTTCGAGCCGATTTGTCGTATGCCCCTTTAATATTTTGCTGTTGCCTCTCAATCGCCTTGTGATTACGTTTATTGTCGACTTTTTCTGTTAGTAATGGTGCGTATGTGGGCAGCCGTGTGTTTAACCTCCTACCAAATAAAATTTGTGCCGGTGAATCAATACTGTCTCGAGGTGCAGCTCTAAAATTCAATAAACTTAAATGATGGTCTTCCCCGGCATCCGCACATTTCTTCAATAGATTTTTTACAGTGCGCACGGCGCGTTCACTCTTTCCGTTCGACTGCGGATACATGGGTGACGAAGTAATATGCGCGATTTCCCACTCACGAACAAAATTCATAAACTCCCGGGAGCTGTACGCGGGTCCGTTGTCCGTAACCAACTCCTTCGGTATACCATGACGAGCGAACTGCTCCTTCATAGCCGCAATGACTGACTTACTATTAATATTTCCTAACTCATTTATTTCCACGTAATTCGAGAAATAATCAACCAGTATCAGGTAATATTTTTTTTTATACTCAAATATGTCAGAACCTATTTTGCACCACGGTAACATCGGCACCGCGTGCGGCAGCAGCGGCTCCCGGCGCGGCGCAGGCGCGTGCAGCGCGCACGCGGCGCACGCGCGCACGGCGCGCTCCACGTCCTGCGCCAGCCCCGGCCAGAACATCACCTCGCGCGCGCGCCGCTTGCAGCGCTCGATGCCTAGGTGCCCCTCGTGCACGCGCCGCACCATCTCGCCGCGCAACGCGTACGGAATATAAACCTGGTTTCCCTTTAATATCAACCCATCAACGTATTGTAAAGTCTCCCTATAAGGCCAGAAAACACGACTATGCGCGACCACTTCGTGTCTATTTTTAGGCCAACCATTCGCTATGTATTCAATTAAGGACTTACAATGTTCATCGTTCTGTATACTTTGCTTTACCAATGCCAGTTTTTTATCACTAAATTGTAAATGCTCAACCAGGAAACACGTCTGGGCTTCAACTTCTTTGCTCACTCGCTCGTGCATCCGATCCGGTAAGGCTGCACGGGATAACGTGTCTGCGATATACATAAATTTCCCAGGCACATACTCAACTTTCATGTCGTACCCCTGAACTCGTAGCATCATACGTTGCAGACGCGCCGGGACATCAGATAGTGGTTTTTTAAAAATTGCTTCTAACGGCTTGTGGTCTGTCTGTATGGTGACGTCACTCCTGCCGAACACGTACTGGTGAAAACGCTCACACGCAAATACTATTGCTAGCATTTCTTTTTCGATTTGCGCGTAGCGACGCTGTGTGTCCGTAAGCGTGACGGAAGCGAATTCGACCGGCCGCCCGCCCTGGAGCAGCACGGCGCCCAGCGCCTGCGAGCTCGCGTCGACCGAAACCACCACCGGGACCTCGCCAGCGTATAGCGATAACACCGGCGCTGAGGAAATTTTGTCCTTAAGTGACTTTACCGCTTTGGAATGCGCTTGTTCCCATGACCATTCGGAGTCTTTTCTTAAGAGACATCTTAGCACAGCCACTGATTCGGAATAATTAGGAATAAATTTGGAGAGGTAGTTTACCATCCCGAGGAATCTCTCCAAAGACTTTCGGTCAACCGGGTCGGGCATACCTACTATAGCTTTCACCTTCGCCTCATCTGGCCGCATTCCCTCCGCATCAAACACGTGGCCCAGGTACACAATCTCCCGCACACCGAACTTGCACTTGGCCTTGTTAAACCGAATGCCTATCTGTTTAGCACGCCGTAGCAGGCGCTCCAGTCGCGCGTCGTGCTCTTCTTTGGTAGCCCCCCAAACAATAATATCATCAATGAACGAGTCCGTCCCGTCCAGGTCTTCTAGGTGCTGTCGTATTTTAGCATGGAACACCTCCGGCGCGCAATTTACTCCATAAGGTAGTCTTAAAAACTGAAACCTACCGAAAGGTGTACTAAACGTGCACAAGTCCGCACTGGCCTCGTCCAGTGGCAGCATCCAGAAGCCGCAGCGCGCATCCAGCACGCTGAACCAGCCGGCGCCACGCAGCCGCGCGGCCAGCTCGCTCACGGTCGGCAGCGAGAAGTGCGCACGCCGCACCGCCGTGTTGAGCACTCGTGGATCTAAACACACCCTTATTTCACCGCTTTTCTTAGCCGCTATGACGATTGGATTTACCCAATCGGTTGGATGAGTTACCTTTCGTATGACTCCTAGTTTTTCCATTCGTGTTAATTCGTCGCGCAATTTATCCCGCATACCCATAGGGATCCTACGCGCTGGGCAAATCACCGGCTGGACAGAATCGTCTACTATAATCCTATGCCGTCCTGGCAGTTTCCCTAGCCCGTTAAATAACTCTGCATAGTCGTCAATATTCAGCCCGTCTACTCTTTGTATTACACCTAATTTAATACACCCATTTAACCCGAGGATATTTTGGCACTGCATATTGGCCACTGCCAAATTTATTCTGTAAGTCTTATTTTTAAATTCCAACTCTAAGTTACATTCTCCTATAATTGGCACGACGTTTCCTGTATATGAATAAACTCTTTTATTATAAACAACAAGATCCTCAACATTTAAACCTAATCGGTCGTAGTCAGACTTTGATAGAATATTTAACATCGATCCAGTATCTAACTTGAAACTAAGTTGCTTACCCTTAAAGTCCACATATTCGATCCACTGTGTGTTACACCCACTGCCCTGCTTCTGTTCCCTAATCACGTCCACATAAAACACATCGTCTTCCGAGTCGTCGGTATGTTCCGCTACGCTTACATTATCCACGATATTAGTGAGCGGTTTACTACTACAAACACGCGCGAAATGACCACGACGGTCGCACACAAAACACGTTGACCTTACCGCCGGGCACCGTTCTTCATCCCGGCAGAACACACTGCCGCAGCGCGCACATGCCGCTCGCTGCCGCGCGGGTCCCGCGCGCGCCCTCTGCGCGCCCGCCGGGCCCGCCGCCGCCACGGGTGCCGCGCCGCGCTCCGGGGCTCCTCGAGCGCGCGCTCCCGCGCCGCGCCCCCTAGCCGACCTGCGGAGACTGCGGCCCCTAGCCACCTCGTTAACTTGAACACACGTCTCCTCGATCCGTTTATTTTCCTCTTTCGACATCTCGTCCGCTTCACATATTTGTACTGCTTTTTCCAAATTTAACTCGTCCGCTCTTAGCAGCCGATCTCGTACAACATTATTTGTGATCCCGCAAACTATACGGTCCCTTATCAAGCTCTCGGCCAGTTTGTCGAACTCGCACTCTTGACTCAGCACTCTCAACGCGGTCACATATTGGCTAATGGTTTCACCAGCATTTTGGTTGCGTGTAAAAAATTTGAAACGCACCATCGTGATATTCGGTTTCGTTCCGAAATGCGAGTCGAATTTTTTCTTTATACAAGTGAGATCTTCTGCTTTCTCATCTTTACCAAATGTAAACGTCGAGTATATCTCGTAGCCCTCTGGCCCTATGAGGTTCACCAGCAAGCTCGCCTGCACGTCCGAAGTCTCCTTATTAACTCCCGAAGCCTTCAAAAACACCTCAAAATGTTTCCACCATTTTTGCCACGCAGTGGCTCTCGCGACCGGGCTCCCGTCGATACATAACTCCGCCGGAGGTCGTGCGTGCTCCATGTTTTCTAATTATTTGGTTAAATTATCAACTGATCCACTGAATTGCATCCGAATAAATATGAACGGACACTGGTACTAACCAATTACTGAATTAACCGCTGCCACCATGTAATGAAACACAGCTTGCTAGATGAACACTAATTTATTATTTTAAGAAGCGGGTACATATTCGCTAACATTAAACTACCCTATTTACATAATATACTACATGGGTCCCAAATTATAGTTGTCAGAATTGCGGTCAAGTACCAATTTTCCAAAGAAACTTTGCATATACATAATATCTTTATATACATTAGCGTGGCATTAAGTGGGTAGATTTAAGCTGATAATTAGTTACTTTAAGGTCGACTAAAACAGCGGCTCGTAAACTGACCGAGTTTCAGTGCCCAGCTTCTTATCTACGCATAATATTGACACAATATGGAGATCATGGCTCCAAAAGTGTTAACGGCGTACTTAATTCAACTTTTTAACTAATTAACTGAGAAACAGAGCTTTCATCTTGAGATTTTCAAGGAGCTATTGTTGTATTGTACTGTTATCATTTGAGTTTTTGTAAAGTGTCTCCGAATCCTTTTATTTGCGCAAAATTTCGAACAAATGTATAGCAACTCAAGAGGCCACCTCCGACGCGAATATATCCGCGTCGACGCGACGGCTTAACCCCAACGAAAAATGTTGAAATGTATGGAAAAGCAGTAAGCCGCGCAAAGTCGGCGGCTGGCAAATACGTTTGGTGTGAACGCTGCCACTCACCAGTTATTAATACATTAACATATAAGTAAGTTATTCAAGGGAATAATGCACATGGATATCCATTGAGGTACGACTTTTTTATTTGACATGGCGATGAAAAGTTTTAAAGCAGATTACCCTCTAAGCTCTAAACCAAGTTCCGGCCAGGCGCCGATGTTATCCGGCAGATGCTCAGCGAGACAAAAAGCCTCCGACTAGTTGGCGGTAATGTAATCGAGTTTGGGCGAAAACTTATCGGCTTCGAGATTGGGAAATGGGTGATTGTGGGGAAACTTGATTTGGAGTTAATGAAGGTGAACTTAGAAAGATTCGTGAACAAACAAGTTGTTGATTTTGACGTGCTATATAATGTTTTAGTGTCATAGTTTAAGATGCTTTTTTTAAAATTTGAGTTTGCTCTTGACCCCATAGACCAAAGAGTCAGTTTCTATGATGGAGCGAGCTCACCCAGAAGACACCTGTTAATCCTAATTTTAAAGGGCACCGGGTCATAAGCATTCGAAAATATGGACGCCGGCCGGCAAGCTGTTCCATATTGGCGGTTTGCATGTTTGGATGTTTGAAACAAAACATATTCTTAATTAAATGAATTAATTAACTATTTAAATCAAAATCGCTCCACCCGAAGGAAGCTATACGAAGTTGCTGGAAAATTAATATCTTGACCAAAACTTTTTTACTCATGTCAAATATAAATAATCATTAAAAAAGATGACCGTTTACATTTTTAAAATGATATATCCCATTATAATTGCTATTCCAACTCCTTTAATTATTTTATTAATTAATATTAGTGTTAAGGATATTCCTGAAGAAAGCCACATCGTTGGGCATTATTGTTTTACCTCGAATGCGGCATTTTATCTTAATGCGAAATGAGTTTTCAGTTCTAATTTAGCTTTTACCTACCTAGAACCATTTTGTTACGAATAACAAAATGGTTCTCTCTAAGAAAGTAAATGTATTTATGTCTCCGAGGAAAATAAGCTTAGTTTTCGGAATTATCCAGAAACGTGTAAGTACAGGTGAATATAGTGGCTAAAGAAAGGGCATTATTAACGAAAGTAAGAATTAATAGATGTTTGTTATGCAAGACTGCAATGTTGTTATTTGGGATATCTATTACTTTATCGAAACACATTTCATCGAAAGTATCATTTCGCAGAATTTTCATTTCATCGAAAGGCATTTCCACGTGCAGGAGTTGTAATTTTTTGGTGGTCACAGGTCTAACCTAACCTAACCTATGTAACCCATGCTTAAGATAACCTGAAAACAATAAGGTTTCAGCAGAAATTAGCTTTCGATGAAATGATACGTTCGATGAAGTGAAATGTTTGAGTAATGGAAAAGTAATTTTTCTTTAAAACTACGAGCTTAACAATGATAAATTCTTCTGCAGGAAAAAACCGGCTTCGAATGTTAATGTAAATTTTAAATAAAAATTTTCAGTAATATTAATAGTAGGCAATAATTAGTTTCGTACAATTTTAAAAAAATACAGAAAACCGCCAGGACTTTTTGACGAAACAGACCGGAAAATAAATTAAATTCGAATAGATCCCTTTGTAGTCAATGTTGAAGGATTCCCAAAGAATCTAGGTGCCCTTTATTACCTAAAAGGCCTTTAGTGATTTTTTAGAACGTAGCCTTTGATTAGACCTTTTTAGGAAAAAGGACAAAGGCGTCCCGAATAATTGTAGACTTATATTTGTGGTCGAATAGTCTTGTGTTGCCAGAAAATCCAGAAATAAATATTTTAATTGCCGTCCAAAACATCCAGTTTTGTATAAAATAGATTTAAAAATACTTTCAGGAAGGCATTATAATACTTTTAAATTTATAGCGAGAAGTAGAATTTATAGTTTTTTTTTTGTGGCGCTTATTTTCTTTATTTTATTTTTAGAACGCGTTGGTTTATTCGGACTTGTTACTCGTAAAGTGCTCGTGAAGCCTAATTGGTTTAAATACAATATAAATTATAATCCAAAACATCAAATTAATAGACATAAGACAAGTGGTATAAAAGGGCTTTACCTTCGGAACCATTCGTTTTGATGCGGGCACCTCGTTGCCGCGTATCACGGGGAACGCCAGATATAATCCCAAAAGGATATGGCAGAGGCCATAAGGCGAGGTTTTCCCATATAACTAATGCATGAGCTCGTTCAAAAGGGGTGTGCGGAAATGATTGCCAATGCGTGAGCAAACTTCGCGGTGACGCAGGTTATAGTTTCTTATTTGGCTCTATAGAGCCAAAAGGAAAGGAAAGCGCAGGCGGTTGAAACGCTTGCAGAACTATACCGCTACCCCTATCGTTTTCACGGTCGCATTATTAACCATTTCCCTGTAGGTTTGGCCTACCATTTTCATATATTTTCTAGAAGTCAAGAAAGGTTTTTTTTCAACGTTTTTTTGTATTTGTTATAACAAACCGTAGAAACGGTATTTAATACATACAAGCGTTAAATTTGGTCTGTTTAGTTATATTGATTATATAACAAACACCTTAGAAGAACAACAAACACTAAAAACCGGCCGAATGTGTACGGAACCGTCAGTATGCGAGCCCGACTCGCACTTGACCGATTTCTACTAATAATTTTTTGCATACGCATATTAGTTTTTACATTTTTTTTCAAAATAGGTACATGCGTTATCAATGTTATCATATAAACGAATGCTCGCCAAACTGTTACCCAGTTTATTGGCGAGTGAAGCCATATATTCTTATATCGCTAGCTTGAGCTGTTAAATAAATCTGTAACCTTTTATACATTCCTGAAACGAAATACAAAGTGAAAACGGTGATTTCTGTATCCTGGGGAATATTGTGGGGCGATTGTAACGTATTGCTTTTTTGCGACTCGATCGCGAAGAGCCATGCGGGTGTTATCAGCCGCCGAACGCGACCCGTTTTCTTTGTTTTCTTTTAAAACGTATACTTTGTTTATTTTTTTTTGAGGTCTCTTGTGTGGGTTCGATATTGTATATGAAATATCTGTGAACTTTGCGCAGGAAAACGGATTTTAACTTGAACACTTTTTGTATTTTTCTCTTGACTTTGTTCAAATTACATTCGGATGTTTTCTATGTTTATGGCGTTTTGTTACTGATACATATTAGTTAAGTTATTACAATAACTTGCTGAACTTACCTTAACTTTGATGATATGATATGTTAATAAATAAAACGACAAAAAATATATTATGTACTTCAAATGTTTTTTTTTTCTTTTCAGGTAATTCAACACATCTACAGCGTTGTTGCGGAACTTTTCACAAAAAGCCGAGCAATTATTAACTCTAACCCGTTGTGATAAATATCAAGTAAAACACACGGTTTACAAAGAGAAAGTTCAAGCTGGCTGCTGGTTAGAAAAATGGGTGGCTCGCAACTTTGCCGGTAAGTTTTTAAACTTTGGTAACAAATTTGAAAATACGCGATTTGGGACGAAGGAATAATTTGCTTACAAACATGCACAAAGGGAAAGTTTCCAAACTGTTTTACAGTAATAATAACACTTAAAAACTGTTTCGGTTCTGACTCCTGACTGACAAACGAAACATCCTGGGCCTTTGTTCTTCTTAAGTTTTACCCTCCTACCTCCTAGCCACGATGTTGTTATTGTATTGTTATGATAGCTCTCATTTATTTCTCAGTTCGAACTGTCATTAAGTCAACATTGTGATTACGATATCGAAGCGAGATGGGTTAAATGAAAGCAGTATAAAGGCCCTGTAGAGCTAGACAAGCTCCGTGAACGTCACCGTTTACGTTACGTTAGAAAAATGGAATTAACAGCAGCGTGCGCCGCGATAGATTGGCAGCTTACGTCAAACTGTCATTTTGACAGTTGTCGAACATTGTAATCGTTGCGTATCTTGTATATGGCCGTTAGTCTACTTCACGTCGAAAAAGTACATATACTTACTCACAGGCAATAAATTTGCCACATCCATATTTTAAAAATAGGTGAGACAGAATTTTTGCTTATGAGGTAAATGCTCTTTTAGTAACTGTAGCAGAGAATGAAGAAGGAGCGGGGGAAATAGCGGGAATTCTACGCGTACGAGCCGCAGGCATCATCTAGTAGTAGATATTATACAACGTTGAACATGTTCATACTCTAGTTGGACTTGGTAGTTTTCATCTTAACTCTAGCTGCTATTTCAAAGTTAAATTTGAGTTCTTGCTGTTTTATTTAAAGTGCACTGCGCCGGCGCCGCGCCGTTTTTACGATAGAACTCGTAAACACGTGCCAGCTCGGAGTTTGTTCAGCAGAAATGTTACTGACCGGACATTACGGTTTTAGTGTCTTTACGTAGACTTGTTGTTTTTGACTTAACGATTTTTTTTTATTTCTTTTTAATATACCGGCCTTACACAAACGCGTATATCAGCCTAAGCTCCACAACATCAAGGTTTTGTATTTTTTTTCTTTTTAATTAATAACCAAGGCTCCTATGACTCTAGATTACATATATCTAAAACCAATAACGAAGTCTTTTAACGCTTTTTTAAGTCTTTTTTAAGCTTTTTTAAGTTCTTTGAAAACTATTTTATAACTCGCACTTTTTCAATGTGGTAGTTTTTCACTTTTTTCACTTTTTTAACTTTTTTAACTTTTTTCACTAGACAAACGCGAACAATGAAGAGTAAATTTCAAAGTTAGATATCCAATTAATCCAACAGTGGGTGGGTTAAGTTTTTAAAAGCGTAGTTGCGGTCGCTGCGCGCGTAGTGTTAAGTTCCAAGTGCAGGAGTTGAGCTTGTGCGCCGCTCTCGAAACTTGCGCAATGACCGCTCCGAGCGACCATAACTTTACATTGATATTAAGCTTCAGTGTGTGAATGAGGAGGCAAGCTTTTCTTTATCACCCTTTTAATTATCTAAAAACAAACAGGTTGGACGTTTGCGGAAGGTTATTTTTACAAGCATAAATTTGATTGCCACATTAATTTTAATATTTCTACAGGTTGAACTTGTACAGGAATCAATTTTTCTTACACAGTAATCGATGGCAATTAATTACATTTGTTTTAATTTATTTTAATTAAGGATTTAATTTTCAATCGAAATTATTGTCATCTTACGCCTGGTTAATCTAAGAGGTTAGTTTAGCAATGGTGTATGGAATGGAATTGTTCGTTTTGTTACCTAAATTCAATATATTTCTTGGTAGCAAAACTGACAATTCCATACATCCTTTTGGGGACATACCAGGAATTTCTATTTTTCTTGTTAAGAATGGTGTTCCAAACCAATCTGCAATTTTTTTTCCCAAATCTGAAGAAAAAGTGAAACGTGTGCTATTTTTTTGAAACTCCCCTTTAACCTTAATCCTGCCCAATATATCTTTATCCCGGATCCCGCTAATCCGCCAAGCAGATGCCGTATCGCCCGTGACGTCTTATCGACGGGTTTAAACATGCCAGGGCTAACATGTTGCCCGGAAAAATACTTTTTTAATTCTCCTATTCGAAAAGAAAGGCTTTTCTAGCTCGTTTAGAGGGAGCAAAACTCGTTTATACTCCCTCTTAATGTATATTTCTTAATTTGCATTTCTGCCCTGCCGACGGAGCAAAATCGATTTTGCTCCTCACGCACGCGTGAATGACCACTGATTGCAAATAAATAATTGATGGATTGATTGACTGATTATGGTTCCTCTAATAGTAGGTAGCCGTCCGTCTGTATGCCAATCTCTGACATAATAAGATAGATAACAAGACTCTATTGTTAACAAACGCAATTTAAAAATAAAATGAGTAATTAAAACTTTAGTATGAGTACAATAGACTCCCTTTTTACTACACAAGTAAGAGCAGAATTCAAATCGTTGCCAATTAAACCGGCTATTGTCAGCAAACGCTTCCATTGTTACGTTTAATGAAACAGAGATGGCGCCACAAGTGTTTATTCCATTCATTCAATCTGTTCGTTCATTTCATTCTTTCCATTCGGCCGCTAATTGAAAAAGTTCGTTCGATCACCTACGTCGTCGTTGATTGCGTTTCAGTTTTGTTTACATCGAGCATTAACTGGGTATGTTTCGTGGAGGTTTTGCTGAAGTTCTATTGACAAATTGGGTCGGTGGTATTGTACAATACTTGACTTAATGATTACTTATCCTTTTTTGTTGTTGGAGGGTCAAGAAAAACCATACATTAGTATTCAATGATTTCATTTGGTCCAGCAAGACTGTAAAGCTTATTGAATAACAAATCGCTTACAACATTTATTATTTAACTATAATTATATTTACCATTCACCTCCCATAGTTATCCCATAAAGTTCCATTTATTTTATAATTAAACACGTCGAGTTTTTAATTAAAATTCGAATATAATTACTTGATTTTTTACCGTGCGAGATTGTAAACAAAAACAGATTGCTTTTTTCGCACTCAAGCATTGTGCCATACAACCGAGCGTTCTAGAACACACTTCCAAATTTGAATATTCATAAAACGGCCGCGATATGGCTTCGGTGTTTTTCGCGCCGGCAATACTGTGCAAATATTTGCGAACGTCGGCTTCGGACCCGTCTCTTTCTACATCGTGCCACACCCCGCGAGCGAAAGTGAGATAGGTTTTAATGTCGTTTTTTCAGACTCGTTTGCCTTATGATAATGCGTTTGTTGATTTATTTCGCCCGTGGCCTGATGTTATTGCTCTTGAAAATGAATAAGGGGAATGCGGATTATTAAAACTGGAAAGGAGAGAAAATTGTGGAAAGGATGGAAAGACAGTTAAGGATAATCGTTTTTATAATGACCAACGTAATTTAAAAAAACCGAATGTCTTTATGCATGCATAGGATAAAATTTGACAGGTGCTAGGGAAATAAATACATCTATTCCATATTCTAACGTAAGACTTAACGCTTAAGGTTTAAAATATTTAGTTTTGTTTTGAAGAAATAGTATGGGTTTAGTAATGTGGTTCTATTAAGTAGGTATCCAAGAAACCAGGTTACTTGTTGGTACTTTGGCCGCTAAATCTCAAGTTAGAAGTTTTACGTACAGTTTCACTGGACTTGGTTAAAATATCAAAGAGCTTTCAACCGTTAACTTCGAACTCTGGTCAAAAGCACAGCTTTTAAACTGCCAACTTCAGAAAACTTGGAATAGTTTGCTTCAAACTTCACATAACATAAAAAAGACGATCGCACTGTATTTTCGTTTTTTTAGGGTTCCGTACCTCAAATTAAAAAAACGGAACCCTTATAGGATCACTTTGTTGTCCGTCTGTCTGTCTGTGTGTCTGTCAAGACCCTTTTTCTCAGGAACGCGTGATGGTATCAAGTTAAAATTTATATCAAATACTTAAGTCTGCAATCCCTTTGCTCAGTGAAAAAATCAAACATAATATGTTGATAATTTGCTTCATATTGATGTAAAAAAGGAATTACTGAAGAATTGCTCTAAAATGTAATTAATTTTGAGTAAAATTCTTACCAATTGTCATCATTTATTAACATTACCCTCTGTATTTATAGTAGAGGAACTTCGTAGCCGCTACGGGTCGTAGTGCTACGCGGTGCTACGGCGCGTGGAGCTACGAGCACACCGCGTAGCGATTCTAATGTATTTCTCAACCGATTCTCGTGAAATTTTGTGAGCAGGTTCGATAATTATATGGAATTTTTGTGTCCATTCAGTTTTTCGATTTTTTTCAAAATTGCGAAGATATGGGGGTTTTCGCAATTACAAACTTATATGCGGTGTTGGTAACATTTTCCAACTTCAAAGTTAAGTTTGCCGCGAGGTCTACAGCTCACAGAGAGTTTCTGTTCATATTTCACATATTACTTAAGTTCTGTCTGCAACTTGCAACTTGAACTACTTACGTGCATTTTTGGAGAGAGGTTTTATGAATTGACTTTTATATGCAAAATATGTTATCTCGTTGAATAGATTATTTTCAAAGTGTGGCGTGTAAGACGATTATAGCTGTCGGTGTTAAACCAATAATGATAAGTTTCCGGGCGTTTCAACCGCTGTCTTTAGTGTCTTCAAATATATTGACGAAATCAATGACACCTACCAGCAACTTCTGATTTAAACAGAAGCAAAATCGGGGATGTAGTTTCTATCAGCATCAGAAGTTCCTGTAGTGTTGCTGTCATTGGTTTCGTCAATATATTGAAGACACTAGACGGTGGTTGAAACGCCAGGAAATTTACCCAAAAGCGGCATTATAGAACAAACCCTATAGAATAACAACAAATACTAAAAACTAGCCATATATGCACGGAACCCTCAGTGCGCGAGTCCGACTCGTACTTATCCGGTCTTCGGTTAACTTTTGTTTCAGTTTTAGTTATCCGCCATAAAACATGGCGTTAAAGCGCCAAAGTACTAAAGTGATACACTGTCGAATTTACCGAAGTCAATATTCATAAACTTGTATCCTTGCTAGTGAAGTTACAAACTTGGCAATACTGTCAAACTTCGTTAGCTTCGACTCTACTACTTAGGTAATAAGACGTCGACGGCAGACTTAACACGACAACTATGTCCTTTGACGCTCAGTTCCGCTTTGCTCTCGCGACTTTGCTCCTCTCTTAGAATTGAAAAGTCTTCCAACTAATTTTCCTTGCTAGTCGAGTTAAATAGTTGGCGGTTATTACGTAACTTTTAATACAGAATTATAGTAAAACTGGATATGCTATTTTTTTATGTGTGCTGAAGTTAAAACTTTTCGTTAAGTAAATAATAAAAAATATTGCACCTGTTACTTGAGCGATTTATAAACATGGTAATAAAGTAAAAAATGGCGGGTTTTAAGTTAATTTTTAACGATTTAAAGCACCAACTACTACTAATCTTAATACATTACAAAAAAAAAACTTGCTACGACAAATTTTTTACATCCAACATTTGTTATTTATTATTGTTTAATTTAATTAAAAAGTAACATACAGCATAAAAAATAATGATAAGAAACAACTAACCTAACATAATTACGAGCATGAACTTGCCATTACCGTCTCGTTTATTATAATGTCGAGGACGGTGGCAGCACTGCCTCGTCTAACTTTTCTGTAAATAAACTACAACGTTACTCACAAGAAGTGCAAATAATTGTGCGTTCGTTTAACCTGCTAAGACCCGTTGTACAATATAATGTACATAACACGGCTATTGGAATAAAGATCCATTGCAAAGGAAGAAGTGGAATTTCTTTTGTTTTTAAGACTGACAATTAAATTAGAAAATAAACTTTGTCTTATTCAGAATAGGTTCATATTCCATTGGCAAATTTCATTGTAGGAGGTTAAGTTGTCGCGTCCTTTGACGCCAACTCTGCAGGTCCCTTCCGCTCTGCGCTTGGAACTTTGCTCCGACTTTCTTTAAAGAAAAGTCGTGCTTTAATAATATGTTAATAAATAGTTCTCTTGTGCAGCCTGCACCGAGTTGAATGGTCCCAGCCACGTTGAATGGAAGAGGATAAGTTGATGAATATCTCAACTTCGTTATAAGTTTTAATTTATGAGTAGGTACTTTTTTTACAAAATACATATTTTTTTTGATACTCTGTTCTGGTGACAATTTTTTTATTTTACTTTAAATACGGGTGCAAGACACATTAGAGGTTCGATGTTACGTTAGCCTAAAAACAAGAGGCTTTACTTTTAATAGAATTAGAATAAGAAAATTGAAACAATGTTAACACGTTCGCCGCCGCTTAACCCTCGAATGTATGTAATTTTGACACCCATATTATTATATTATTATTATATTCACAGCATTGTATGAAATCGAATTTCTTCTATTACCCTGCACGGAAAAATTATTTATTAAAAATACATGGAATACATTAGCTGTAGAAAAAACCAAAATTTCAAAATTATTTGTGAAAAAATATGTTTGTCCGTGTAGAAATCGTTATCGCTACTACCTCAGGCAGGATACAATCTCTCCTCGTCAAACTTTAATAAAATCCGTTCCGCTGTTTTGTCGTGAACAGGTAACAAGCCAACAAACAGTTACTATCAGTGTGTGTGGTGTGCATAAACAACAAATTCTATTAGGTCGTTTAACACCTGCTTAAATTAAATTATGTTCTCATCCTTATTTTCAATTATTATTTTTTATTTCATTGTGTTTTTGTGATGCAGCATAAAACAGTTCGGCACTTTTTCGGTTCATGCGACCGCCGCAGACGCCTCTTTTGATTTTGGTTCTGGCAGAATACCAGCGCTGCAGTTTCTGCAGCATTGTGCTGAGTCAGCGCCTTTTCATCACGCGACACATGGCTCTTATATCGCTGCTTAAAGCGATCGAAGCGAAGTTTATAAAACTCACTCAATATGTTTTCTTTTTCCGCTTTATTTTTAGCTCTGTTTTTCAAGTGTTTTTGTTTTCACTTTATATTTATTTTAAGAGCCCTGTGTGTTGGATGAATAAGGTTTTTATCTATCTATCTAAATCCCAAGCTCACCGAATCACGCGCAATTCCGTTCGGTAAAGGCTTGTTCAGAATTATACACAAATCACCCGAAAAGGGCATTCGACTCGTCGATCAACTTGTCGGACGAGTAGGCCGGTCGAGTAGGCGAGTGGTCGAGAGGTCGCGAGTCGAGTGCACTCGCCCACCTGCCAGTTTGGCTGCGGAATCATCGACTGCAGACTCAACTTGAATAGGCTTTTTTTTTGGTTTTAGTTTGTTCAAATTTAACCTTATGTAAAAATTTGGGTTCACTTAAATTCTAATTAAATTTTCTGTGTTTGTTTTCGTGTACCTAAATTTCTAATTTTGATGAAAAATTAAAAAAAAAATGAAAATGAAAATTTATTCTTAAAAATATTAGTTACCAATTACATATTGCTTGTGATTCCACACTAGGCGAGGCCTGTCCTGTGGAATCCAGGGCGCATGTTGACAGATCACAATATTATTAGGATATGTTATATTAATCTATTTCTATATCTATTTCTATATCTATATCTATATCTATAGTTAACAAACATTATGATAAAAGGTTAACAACAGGCGTAACTTAATTATAACAAAAAAAGAAAAAATCAGAATGAAACCGTTGTAACATGATGGCTTGTCACAGGGCAATTTTAAAACAAAATCAAAATCTATAAATCAATCCACAATAACAGAATTTAATTTAATTACCTATTTAATTTAATTACTGATTTAACTAATATTTGAAATTCTTATAGAACATTAGCTTTTCTCCGCGACTCCGTCCGCGTAGAAGTCGTATATCGGTTTTCCCTTGGGAACTACCGAATTTTCCGGGATAAAAAGTATCCTATATGTTAATCCAGGGTATAATCTCTATTCTAAATTTCATTCAAATCCGTCCAGCCGTTGCAGCGTGAAGGAGTAACAAACTAACACACACACACACACACACACATGAACTTTCGCGTTTATAATATTAGTAGGATAACAGCATTTTAAGGGCCTGTTTCATAATCGACAAGTAAATTCATCTGTCAAGCCCTCTCCTTGTCTATTTTCAAGTGTAAGAAAGCGTAAGGGCTATATTTATTTGACAGGTACGAGTATGCTTTACTTGATGATTGTAAAACAGGCGGCAAGAGTAATTGTATAGGGACAGTATGAGTTAGGGACTTTTACTGTATCTGAGTACTGAATCTAGTAGTACTGAATCTAGTAGTACTGAATCTAGTAGTGAATCTACCGACAATTACGATGGCAAGCGACTCCGAAGAGAACATTTTCATTTATTTATGTTTATTCAACTTTCTTGTACATACCTAGTCGTATGTAGTTGTGGTAACAGCCAGCAACTTTGAACGTCGTCGCGTTCTAAGCTAATTAATGAAGTTTTTAAACTAAAAATGTTAAAAGCGAGTGAGTGTAAACACCTTAATTCGGCCGGTCGCCCCTAAGAGCGTTTGCGCACTGCGTCCGACCTGAATCCGAGAAATGTCGCTCCGAGTAGAATTAGTACTATTTATACGAGAAATTTGATGACGAAACATCGGATCGAGTGCGCGACCTACCATAAAATAGTACTTACTACTGCTATTTCGAATCGAACTTTCTCGGTTTTGATCGGACGCAGTGCGCAAACGCTCTAACAGCCAAAGTAACTTTATTTAAAACGCATTTACATAAAAGAACGCCGCTATCGTTTAGCCTGAATGTTATAAAAAACTCTGCGAAAACTTTATTAAACAACAAAATCGGGACAGTAACGAGCGAGGGCGAAGTTTCTCAAACGCCGGGTAACTCGAATAACCCGGGTAACTCGAATATCCCGGACACCCAAGCCGGGTAACTTGATACACTTGTGCTGCGCTAAACAATTACAAAACATGCATTTAATTTAAAACCGAATCGGCTCATATTAGACGAACAAGATAAAGTTGTATCAAAAGAATATGAACATTTATGTAAGTGTAAATTATAATTACACTAACGACATATTAGAACTGTAATTTTCGATCGCTGGTGGAAGGCTGTTCTGAACGAAAATCCATATTTTAAATTTAAAACAATATAAACACTGATATACGGTTTATTGACGTTTGAGTCACGTTAAATTGTGTGATTGCATTTTAATTTTTTTCTTTTTAATGAAATTTCAAAATTCATATCGAATATGCAGGATTATTTATACCGGCGTCATACGCAAGCCGCTAGTGGAATTAAATCTGCCTGCACCACGCCCGGGAACACCCGGGTCTCCCGGCAACCCGGATATTGCGGTGCCCGGTACTTATGGATAAAAACATCATCTTACATCCCGGGCTTTTATAAATGAAGTCCGCGTTAAATCTGCGTTGTAGTGCTTAGAAATACTTTTAATTTAGTTTTTGTTTTTCTATTTATAAGCATGAGCTGTATATCTGTTTCTTTAGGTTTTAACCGGTTCAAAAGTTTCGTCCCGGTTAATTTATTGTTAGGTTTGGCCGGCTAATAATGTTTAGAGGTTTTTAAGTTACTTACGAATTATGAAAAATTTAAATGATGTTTATTTACTTTTATGATTCTTATAGAAATGAAGGTTGGGGCCTTCTAGTAAGTATTATAAATACCTGCGTCAGGAGGTCCCGCTCTTCCATTATACAGTTGTCTTCAAAATTACTTTAAATATAAATAAAAAAATTCTTAATTAATTGTAAAATGTGGTTGCTTGCGTAACTTTGCACACTTTGGATATACATAATTTTTGTTTGTGTCGACTGTTATGTTATCAAATATATTTTAAGACGATTAATACGGGTTAAACACACATATTTTTATCGAGAATCGTTCAGTATTTTTATAAAACGCAATCTACTTCAAGTTTTCCGTGAAAAGATCTCTCATTTTGAAAGCGCACCCTCAACCTGATTTAATCTGTCCCTTAATCTGAGGTATCGCTGGAACTCCGGGAAAAATGACTGAAAGGAGTATCCAGTAATGAAAAGCGACGGTTAATGGTGGAACCCAATACCCTGGCAGGCTTACACGCGCTCAAAGGAAGACACTGAAAGCTGAAACTAAAGTTATTACGGTTTTGTTGAATGTTTTTGTGTATGTAAGGCCGGCCTTACACAGTCTGAATTCAGAATCTGAATTCATCAAATCATCTGATTAGAGGTTTGATGGCTGTCAAAATGTATTAAGATTTATCAGACCGTTAAATTGGTTGGTGAAACCCGACATTGGTGTCTTGTTGATTGTTGACTATATACGCTCACCTTGTGTTCTGTAGTCCTTATGTGCTCGCTAGTGCAGCCTCCGGCATCTGCGAGGATTAACGTCTGTCTGCCGAGGTGTTGCGGAGTGACTAATTCGCTCGAGTTAACACGGGTTGGGCATTGAGCAAATTGCAGATTGAGCTTTATTAACTGTGTGAGCCGTGTCGGGCTTTTTCAAGTCTTTAGTGGCTTTAGCGGTTTTTCTTGATAAATGCGGAAAATGTTGTACCAAGAGCTTGAAAGGACGTATTGCTTCCTCGATGAAACTGGTGTACCTTTTTTAAGACACTAATGAATATAAAAGTCAAAATCAAAATGTTTAATACAAGATGGTACACGTCAAAGTAAAAATCTATACGAATATTATAAAGAGGTAAAGTTTGTAAATTTGTTTTTTTTTTGGAATTACACATCCAATTTCAAAAATTGTTTCACTGACATTTAGAATGTTCTTTCAGGGTGGACATAAGCAATATTTTCACTTACGAAAGTACTAACTCTAGAGTCTTAGGAAAGACTAAGTCGCGGGCGAAAAGCTAGTTACAAATAATGCAAAATGTAATTTTACAATAATAACATCATTCTCAAAAGGCTAGCAAATACATTTTCACTGTCTCCCTTTTTTCTCCTCTGGTATTGTACTACTTTATATCAATTTGATTGTTACCTATTGATATTTTGTCGTCTTCCCAACTTTCTAAGTTTGTTTAAGTTAAAATAACGTCCCTGATACCATTTTGTTTGCCAATAATTAAATGTCGCCATTATCTGTATTTTTCTTCTTCTTTTTCTTCAATGAAATGTGTATTCGCACTACTCTATCGTGCCCATAGCATTGTCTATAAATAATGGAATCACATTAAGGTTATTGTCTTTGTAACATCTGTTGCTCGTCTGGCGTGGGGCCAATGTTTGTCCCAACGCTGGCCCTGACGTGAACGTCCTTGCTACGACATCTGATTTGTCTCAAGGACATATTTGTTTACGTTTTTACGAGAATATTTTATCGCGTGTATGATAATTTTGTGAATGTGAACTGCGTGGGTTACGTAGATTCTGAAATCATTCTAAGTTACTGATTCCATGAACGTGACGTGTGTTTTAAGCATCAAATATAAAAAAGAAAAGATTTAGACAAGCATTGAATTCTTTGACTATTTGGCCATTCATTCTAAAGCTGTCCATTTCTTGTCTTTTTGCCGAGGTGTATTTGTATAAAAGCCGTTTATTAAAAAGGTCTTTCAACAACTAATTGGTGGCGTATTTAGTGAAGATCCCTCGTCTCGCCGGTCAAATTACCGCGGTCAGCGGAGCAGAAGGCTGTCGACGAGCGAAACAAAAGATATTTGTGCCGGGGCCCATCGCGTTGTTATTAAATGACTTTGACGTTGTTTTTCTTTACCAAAATATAGTGAATTGCGAATTGTGTCGTCAAATAAGGCGCCCTTTGTATGCTACTTGAGTATTGTCTGCTCAGTTTGGAGTTATAATATTTTTTTATCAACTAAATGTGATTCCTTTGGAAGTCATAATAAAATTGATACAGGTCAATTCACAAAAGTTGGCACGAATGGAACGAAGTAAACTAATGTCATCTATGATTGTGTCTATATTTAAACGTTCGAATTTCAAACCGGAACCCTGTAATATATTTTACACATAATGTAAACTATCATTCAATTGTTCAATCGATCTGTGCCAGCTCTTGTGAGTTGACCTGGAACTAATGTTAAAGGTAATTGTGCAACGGAAAATACGGATCGTCTTTTGTTCTTTGTTTTTAAAATTAATAATTAGACCGTTGCACCGCGTGCACAATCCAGCAATCCTTGCTTGTGCCATTTTTAACCTCTTGACCGCCGTAGTCTGATATACCTACAAGACGCCACACTATTAGCTAATGTCAACTTTCCTCAAATACACTTAGGTCTATTTTACGCTGTCAATCTTTGTCTCTATGTTTTTTTACAAGATTTGATTCTTACACTACGTACTCAGAAATATTTCTAAACTAAGACAAGTCATTAGAGCGGTTTCTTGAACATCAAACGACTGCAAAATTCATAGAATTAGTATAGAAGTGACATTAGCTGCCGTGCGTTCGTCTCTGTCATTCATTACATTTTGACATTTCTACAGCCGATATTCGTAAAATGCAAATGGGATAGGCTCCTATAGTAGCTTAACTTATAAATTTGAATCTACTCTACAAGCTACACAAATCCTCGTGTCCAATCCTTATTCAACCGTGAATCTTGAATCCGCACAAGCCAATAACGTAATTGCGAACCGCACCACGATAATCCCGGTTATCCGGCCGCGTTGCCCGGGTCCGCCGAGTTACCCGGGTTATCGAATAACCCGGACGGATCATCCGGACGCCTGCTTCGCAATCTCTGAGTCGCTCCCGCGCGTATAAAGGTTTAATTAATTGACTTTTTTTTGTAATTAAATAAATACTGTGAATAAATTCGTGGCGAGGGGTTTGACTTAGCAGAGTAATTGTTAAATATGTGCTACTACGTGCGGGAATTGAACCGGTGACCAATAGCTTTTTAGGGGGAGTCGTTACTAGGCTATCCGTTTTATCATGTGCAAGTTGATTTATTCGTTGCACACGAAAAGCGTGCGCTCTCGCGAGTTTATTTAATTCTGAATAAATAATGTACTTTAATGTACTTTTATTCCATATGAAAACTGAGCAGCAGACGTCATTTGTTGCACAAACAACGGTCATACAATCACAAACAGGCTTCCTTGTACGACGGAAAATGGATCAATCAAAAATGGATCGACATCTACACGGAGGTGGCGTAAACCTACAATAGCAATACCGGGCATCGTTGTTTAAACAAATAGAAGTTGTTGACACTCCACTCTAAGGAGCCAATATAATTCCGCCCCTCCCCTGACCACGCGTGTACTGACTGAGACTTCTACCATCAATCACCACCGCGCCATCCATCAGGGAAGAGCTTTGTTTCAACAATTTGGAGGTGTTTTTGTAGACGATTCTTTTGGTATTTAATGTGATGAGCTTGTGTTTCAGGATAGTTTGTGAGTTAAGGAAACACTAGCAGTCACCGCCCTGATTGTACTCAATGTATGTATTTTTATGAGTGTGTATAATCATACTGTACCGTACCCAAAGTAACTAGAAACCTAGAACTTAATTTGGAGCTTTGTCAGTCTAATTTCCCTATAAAAAATATTAAACGCTTTATTTTTTTAATTTTCGTAATTTCTTGAATTAAACAAAATTCACTAGAAACGCAAATAGGTAAAAACGATCGGTGTATTTCACGGGATTTTATTACGGTGTCGAACCCGCTACCTGGCAGTCCGCCAGCCGTAGGTATACTGCGCATAACACCCGCCAATAAAACTTAGTAGCTAAAGCAAGGGTAGCTTGGCTTGTATATAATATACTTTATTAAAGATTACGAGTGCAAGCACTGGTAGCCTAGCAAAGATGCATAACTTAAACAGCGCATGCATAAATTATACAGCGTTCTGGTGTTTACTGTAAGTCTGTAAAATTGTTTGAAATAAATAAATAATAATAAATAATAACACTATATATGGGATTGTCGTTAGCTTTCCATCAGGTGAGGTCGAGGTGAAATGCTTGCCTACTCGTATCACTACATAGTATAAAACAAAGCCGCTTCCGCCGTCTGTACCTTTGTACGCTTAGATCTTTCAAACTACGCAACGGATTTAAATGCGGTTTTCACCATCTGTTAGATAATTTTTCACGGATTGTTTATGTATATAATAGTACCTGGAGCGAAGCGAGGGCGGGTCGCTAGTCATACATAAAAAAAGGTAACGATCAGTCACGTCAGCTTCTTATGTCCATCCTATACATTTTGTCGATTTTAGAAAATACTTAGTTAAGTTACCGTAATGCTTTTTGGCTGAAAAACCCTATAAGTTAAGATAACTCCACAATCCTGGGACGGTCCTAGACGGTCCTACTATTTCTAGTAGTTACTAATATAGTAAACGTGAAAGTTTGGATTATCCTAAAATTAGGATTAGGTTTCTTTTTTATCCCCGACACTAAATCCAAACATTTACCAAGTTAGAAATAAGTAGTGAGTTAGGACCAGGACCTTTTAAGTCACATTATGTTTTGTTAGGGATTACTGCCCAAGATAGGGTTACGTAGAAGGAAAAGAAGGAGGCCTTTGCCCAGCAGTGGGACATTGCAGGCTATTAAAGAATAAATAAAATAATATGTTACGTTGGTAAGAGTTGATTTATTTCTAATCAAATTTCTATAAAGCGCGCTGTTTTACGCGTTAAACGCATTGCGGCATACATCTCAGGCTGCGATTGTCGTTGATTTCAAAATAATATACACGATTCGTTTCATACTTCATTAAAACGCAGCGTCTACAAGCAATGCGTTTTGCGCTGCGTTTAACACATAAAACCGCGTGCTTTACACATTCCCCGTTTTGTCTGTTCAGTTAATTTAAACACCTTTTCAACAGTCACTTTATTATCCGCTTTCTAATAGGAAGCTAAACTGTTTAAAGTAAATAATAGTTTATTGTTCAGCTTACAAATCCCCTGAAGCCGGTATAAACCGCTTCGGCAGCGAGTGACCGCGAATGTGTATTTTGCGGCGATTTAGTTACTGCTCCGTCGGTGCAGAGTTATCTAGAGTCAATAAGGAGTTTCAGCTGTGTTGTGGTAACTATTGGAACCAATAGTAGGATTATCTGAAAGAATAATATGAGTAAAATGGTTCGTTTCTCAATTTTATTTATTTTGTCTGGGTCGTTTTGTTGTCTAACGTTTGTTTTAAGTGATTGGAAATATACTTAGTTCGGGTGCAGACTTTAAAATACCACGTGCACATAAGTTTATATATTTAATACTTAGTTAAGTAGTCTAAGTTTAATGGCGCATTGGTTATACTGTAAGGTAATGTAAACGCTTTTATTAATAAATAAATAAATAATAATACCGTAAAAATATTCAACCAAAGCGTTGATATAATTTAGTGATATAAGTTAGATGTCCAAAGCTTTGCATATTTGAATTCAATTTATGGCATTTTGGAAAAAAATCCTGGTTTTAATTTTCTCGAGTGTTTATCTTAATCCAATATATACGAGTATGAACACTATCCGCCTGTTTGACGATCGTCAAGTAAAGCCTATCTGACATATAAATTGAGCCCCTTCCTTTTCTTGCACTTTTAACTGGCTGATAAATTTAAATACTTGTCTATTGTGAACAGGCCGTAAATATTGCTGTTTAAAATATGCCTGACCCAAAACTTTGCCTGCAATTCATTACAAGTTACAGAATACCAATCATTTGTAAGGCTGTATGCACATAACCTTCCATTAGTATTTGGCAACCTTTTGGCCCTCCTCAAAGCAAGAGGCCCCTCCTACGCTACAAAGGTCCTAGCTAAAGAACTCTGCGATCGAGAATATTTTTCGAGCAACAATGCGGCCCGCGTTTTCTATTCAAAAATGAATACCTATAGGTTTGTATTGGGTATTGAATTAAGCGTTTTCGCAGAAGTATTTGCAAGGTTAGTGATTTTATCAAAGTATTTTTTTTTTGTTGAATGGGTCTTTAGATATGTTACACATACTGAAAAGGCTTTATGCGCTATACATTATTGTTATTTGGGGGGTTCAGATGGGCCTAGTGTGCCGCTTCGACCATTGCTGATCTATTGTGGCAGCCCTTTGTCTATAGCTCACCGCAAAGGCCCGTTGCGTCTAGGAATTGCCAGATGCTTTGGGCAGTGAGGAGTTGTATCTCTTGTGGATCCATGATATGTCGCCCGAGGTAGATACTTCTGTTGCGCATCAGAGGTCCGCATGAGCAGATAATATGCATAGCTGTCTCCTCTGTCTCCTGACAGAACCTGCATACCTACCCTAGGATTCTGGGCACTACTAGAATTATTCATATATTAATATTTTTTTTAATAACAGTTTTAAAATTGAATAATGTAGCTATTTTGACAATAGTTTACGTATTTATTAACTTTTACCAATCTTAAATGCCACTCATTTAAAATCCCTGACGAATCTTCTCTTAAATTTTTAGAGTTTTTGATCCACGAAGTCTCCCATCTCACTATACTTTACATTTTTATATTGACGTAACCGTTTAACGTCAATTGAAAGTATAATATATCTCCTCACTTGAGGCTTCATTCATCGTATATAAGAAGTGAACACACAACCATTTATTTTCACCACATATCCTTCTCGGCTGTACATAAATCTCCCCACCTGTCCGCCTGTCCGTCCGTCTGTCACTCCTTGTTTCCGTGCCTGGAGAGTACACTGAAGCAATAAACTTTATCCAAGACCGCGAAATGGGATCAGCAGAACTTTGAACAAGTACTGTATTTGTTGAAGATGAATTATTGTTGATTCTAGAAAATGTTATTCTTTTAAAATAGTTGTTTATGGTGGATAAAATATTTTTAAAGAATTATTAAAAGTATTTTTGATTAATAATTATTAAGAATTAAGAAGCACTGAATAGGGACTCGTGGAGATCAAGAGGAGAGGTCTTTGTCCAGCAGTGGGACACCCAAATAGGCTATTAAAAATTTTTTCTTCGCCCTGTAATATAAGTTCAAATATAGTCTATGTTACTTCTGGATAGTGTAGTGAAAGAGTTGTTAAAATCGGTTCAGTAGTTTCAGAGCTTATCGATTACAAACAAATCTTTCCTCTTTATAATATTAGTACAACTTGACATATGTTCTGGAATATTCCAGTGAAACTTCCTTCCACTGACTGAAATTTGGTAGGTTTTAACAACAATTATAGGGATAGTTTCGAACTGGACCCAAGGTGTTTGTGTCTGGAATGTTTTACTCATTTTGAGGACTACGAGTTCATATATTGTATTAAATTTCAAATCTGTATCGAGCCTCCATTCGAGGCCACATCTCTCGCGCCATTAAATTTAACGTGGCGATAAAATAAAATGCCATAAAAATTGACGGCCGTTCCGAGATTAATCCCAACGAATTCCTTTGTCCCGGGAAGACAATTATCTCCCGGGCTGGCGCGATTCGGAGGGGAATTAATAATCGTTTGACCGGGACAGCAGCTGAGGTTTCTGGGAATTGACGTGTTTCTTTCTTTCTTTCGATGGGACGGCGACGCGTGTGTATCTACTGACTGAATAAGGGATGATATTTCAATCTTCAGATAATACCACCTGTTAAATGTTCGCGCTGCCCTTTTCTATCATATGAGAGAGAGAGAGAAGAGAAAAGTGATATCTTTAACTGTCACATAATCTTATCTGGAGATTGGAAAAATCGGCAATAAGTAAGATAATTATCTTTGTGTACGCGGTTTAACCCATCATTTTGAAATTGTCACTTATATTTTATTTTTAACAACAGATTTTTATTGGTGATATTCTAGTATCGTTCTTTTTGTCATTTCGGTGGCAACTTTTTTTTTAATAATTCGATGAAAGTGGTCATTTTTTAGGATGTAAGTACCAAACAAAAATGTCATTAATAACATAAGTAATACTGAAAAAAAAGTACTGAATACTTACTTATTCCTTAGTTCTAATAAGAAATTATGTGAATTTCAGGCATGTCCTATTCTATTTTTAAAGTACTACTCTGTCAAGAAAGTACCGGGAAAAGATCAATAATACACAAACTGTTTGTTAATCATCCAAATTTATTTTATCACCTTCAAAGTATGCTCCTTCAGAAACGATACACTTACGCCAACGAATAATCCAATCATCAAAACATTTTTTAAACGCTGTTTCCGGAATTGAATTCAGTTCTCGGCGCGAATTCTCCTTTATGTCTTCTACCGATTGAAAACGGGTGCCGCGAAGTGGTAATTTGAGTTTAGGAAAAAGAAAGAAGTCGGCAGGAGCCATATCTGGTGAATATGGTGGTTGCTCGATGGTATTTGTTGAGTGTTTGGTCAAAAATTCTTTCACAATGATGGCCTTGTGCGAAGGCGCATTATCGTGGTGCAAAATCCAAGAATTTTCATTCCACAAATCTGGCCTTTTTCGTCGAATTTGCTCTCTTAAATGCCGCATAACGCTCAAATAATATTCTTTATTTACCGTTTGACCTTCCGGCAAGAATTCCGAGTGCACAACACCGCGATAGTCAAAGAAAACAGTCAACATGACTTTGACTTTTGATCGACTTTGGCGTGGTTTCTTCGGTTTCGGTTCAGTTGGAAGGCGCCACTCCGAAGCTTGTTGACTAGTTTGCATGTCAAACTCGTAAACCCACGTCTCGTCACCAGTAACAATGCGTTTCATGAATGTTGGGTCGGAATTGACTCGTTCTAGCATGTCCTCAGCGACTCTCATGCGATTGAGTTTTTGGAGAAAATTCAGGTCTTTTGGGACTAGCCGAGCGGTAACATGTTTCATACCCAAATGATTAGTTAAAATAGTACGGATCGACTCGTGAGATACAGAAAGTTCGGCGGCTATCTCTCTCAAAGTTGAATGAGGATTTTCAGTCACTATTTCCTTCACTTTTGCGATGTTAACTTCAGTTGCAGACGTTGATGGCCTACCAGAGCGAGGCAAATCTTCCATCACATCTCGACCGCTTTTGAACGCTTTGTACCACTCATAAACACGTGTTTTTGATAAAGTCGAATCACCGTAAGCCTTCTGTAACATTTTCAGTGACTCCGAACACGAAATTCCATTGGCGATGCAAAATTTAAGACAAACTCTTTGTTCAATGTTTTTGTCCATTATGAAATTCGCAATACACACTAGATATGATATAACTAAAAACAGCACTGTATTTAATATAAATAACAGATGCAACTCAAACTCCGCGCCAAAATAGAAAACAGTTGTGCCAATCTAACAACAACAAAAAAAACAAAAATTTGAATTTGGAACCATAAACAAATCATCCATTCCCGATACTTTGTTGACTGAATGTATACTATCAAACAAATTTGTTTTCGATATAAGTGCTGTTTGTGCTATTGATCAAACACCAGCATTATAGCTAAAATTAATGATATACAGTTAACTACACCGTAGTTCAGCAACTCGCGCCACCGTTAAAAGCAACCAACACGCATTACTGCAAACTTCCACTATTAGCAACACCGAAAATGTTTCACTGAAATACACCGTCTCATGTTTAACAGTATTTAGAAGAAACGATAAAGTTGTATTACTTAGAGCTTTGGCGGAAATAAGTTAGCCAATTAGACTTCTTGTGATTGTTGCGTCCTTCCTTCGTCCTTCACATCGACTGAGACGTAGAAAACCGGCGAAATTACGTCGTACGTTGAGGTGTGTAAATGACGTATGGCTGCTTGCATTTCCTTTTTAGTCGCTTAACACCGGCGACTAAATGAAAGTGCAGACAGTGGAGTTTAATTTATACACCACGAAGGAAACATAAATTCGACGGATGTGAAGGTGATACGATTAACGGAATAACACTGTTATGTAGTAAAAGGTACCATTTCGAGGTCTTAGTTGTAATAGAAATTGTTATTGGCAAAATTTAACACAATACATTATAATACGAAAAAAAACGAAATTCGTAATCAGGGGACAATCTCACACAAATTAACCTAGACCCAAACTAAACTACTCTTGTACTATGGGTGCAGTCCAGTTCATAAACATGTGTACATTTTAGTACCTGCTCTCTTTAATGTCATGTTTTAACTGCCATATATGAATTGTCACAGCGATTAAAGTGACAAGGTAGTAACCGTGTACACATATGTATGAACTCGACTTTACTAGGCAACGATTTACTTACTTATGTAGAGAAATACATACTTTACATAGAAAACATCCAGACTCATGAACAAATACGGGATTCGAACCCAGGACCGCTAGCGTCGTGGGCAGGGTCACTACCAACTAGGCTAACCGTGTCATGGCACATGGCACTTGGCATGTTTACCCTTTTCAAAGATTTTTTAATCGTGTGGGCCGAGAACGCGGCTGTCCTGTGTGTGGTTAATTACAAGCATTTTTAGCCGTGGCAATGTAAAAAACCGGTCAAGTGCGAGTCGGACTCGCGCACTGAGGGTTCCCTAATCGATTGGCTGGTTTTTAGTATTTGTTGTTTTTCCATAGGGTTTGTTCTATAATCATATCAAATTTGACGCTTGTATGTTTTACAGTTTTTTCCTATAGAACAATACATACATAGAAAACATCCATGAGTCAGATTAGAACCTGTTAGTATCAAACAAGAGAGTCAAACAGGAGTAGTAACGACTTCCTCTCACTCGACTGCCCACCCTGTTTGTGAAATGTTTTTGGGTGTACTTGATTTAATTTCTGGGCCACTATGGAACTATGTCAAACTCAAAGGGACGTAATCAATCAAAATCGTGAAACTTTATATATGCAGCGCTGTGTGTAAGCGCAGCTCAATACTGACCCCGAGTCATTTGCCTTGTGTGTGTGTGTAGTGAAATAAATAACCTAATAAATAACCTAATAAAATACCTAAATTTAAAATGCTAGAATGCTGGGGCGATTGATTGGCAGATGTATTAGAATGTATGATGATTGATGATGTATGTATGATGATGTAATATTTTGAAAAGTCTTTTGTTTGTTTGTGTTTAAATATGTTCTGTTTAAGTGTTTTTTAAGGCAATAAATATTTTTTTATTTATATTTGTATCGTCACTTTGATATAGTTCTATAGCAGCCTATAGGAATCAAATTGGTTGACTGCATGTGGGTATGTATTTTGTTTCTGTTTCGCTGAATGTAGATTAAAGTTACAGTTGAGCGTGTTTGACTTATTCTTTCTCGCAATGTCCTAATTGTATGTTTCTAAGTAATGTATTCAATTCGAGTTCGCAAAACAAACGCGGCCAGCTGCGGGCCGCCGGTTCGATGCTGGAAGAGTGCCAGCTGGGAATTAGAGTTACGCCTTGGCACGGAACCCGCTACCCGCCGGTAATGTACTGGGGCACTTTGGAATTAAGATCAGTCGCAGGGTATGTTTAAGCTTAATTGTGTGGCATAGGTTCAACAATCTACCACTCAGAACCTGTATTTAATTTCTTCAAAACAATATTGTAACCTATAAGTTTCTTTGTCGCTGTGTTTTGTCATAATTTTCCTGACATATTTCCTATTTATACTCAAACGGCTCTAACGATTTCGATGAAATTTGCAATATAGTTGTCTACGGGGGCGAAAAATCGATTTAACTAGGTCTCATATCTGGGATAATTCGTTTTCCCCGTATTTTCAAGCGAAAAGATTTGCCCGCGCATAATGGTTCGTAATTTCGATGCGGCCGCCGCCGTCTGATTAGACTAATAGTTAGAGCGGTGCTTTACTACGCTAAGCCTGCGGGATCGAACCCCAGCTATGAACCGGTGTTTTTTTTAAATCTAAATCTTTTGTTATTATTTTTGTATAGAAATCGATGAAAATTCGGTTTCGACCCGAGCGACGTCGCTCGGTCTCCCAGGTACTTAGTTGTTAGTCGGGAATTAACCGCCCCCCGCCCGTGGCGCTGTCAACGGCGCTTGTAGTGTTTGTGGATAGACCATTTTTCCCGCCAGTCGTAGACGACCCGCGTACGACTGCGACACGATCCCGCGTTCAAGCTCCGTATACAAGTTCTAATTAATATCTAACTAGTGTTTCTTATATTTCTGAGTCTTTTTCGTTACTCATAATCATACATGAGCTACTCGGGGCACGAATTCTAAAGTGATGTAGCAAAATATTTTAGGACAATAAATTATATCGATATTACTGATAACATATAGATAATATTCAAGGATAAAGAAATATCCTCTATTCTCACTTCATTTTAAAATAAACAATCGGCGTGTATTATTTTATGATTTTGAAAGAGTTTTCGTATCAATATTTTTTCCATATTCTTCGGTATTAAAGTGTGCCGTCAATATGTTTTTTCCGGGCGGCATGATTATTATGGACTTCGTGGAAATCGTAGCGGGATATTACGTTATTTTCTTACGTTACGTTACGTTCTTAACCTAGCATATGAATGGCACTGACAGTAAATTGTCTTATTTTAATTAAAATGACATCCGATTTCTTCTACTAGCGATATCAGACATGATATTGAACCTCTTTATAGTTATCGAAGTTTTTCAATGAGCGTATAAATACATATAATATCGACATCTTATTTATCGATATCAAATCCCTAGAACATGCCCGAGTTAGTACACGTATGCTCATAATAGTAGATAGAGTTGTTAAGTAATCACAAAGCAACGCATATAACTGTACTCAATACTTAGTCGCTTATTGCTTTTTCATAATGTATAGGTATACAGATGGTACTTGAACTAACGTAATAGTTGTAGGATCATTATGGACCCTGAGGGCACAACAATATTTAGACGCGAGGGCAACTTTTAACATATTTAGTTATTATTTCCTTATTACATACTTATATATTATTCATATTTATGGCACATTTCAATAATTCGTTATTACAATTTTTTTGAAGTTATACATTTAAAGGCATAATCATAAGCATAAGGCATATTACTAAGTTTTAAGTTTCTTATATTACTTACATACTTATGTATATAATTATGTTATAATCTATCGTCTGAATATTAATAGGTATAAGTTACAGGATCATACGCTGACCCTGTAAAGCACAGCAATATATATTTTAATAAATAAATAAATATCAGGGGACAATTTCACACAAATTGACCTAGTCCCAAACTAAGCTCTAGGCTTGTACTATGGGTACTAGACAACGATAAACATACTTATATAGAGAAATACATACTTAAATATATAGACAACATCCATGACTCAGGAACAAATACTCGCGCTCATCACACAAATAATTGTCCATACCGGGATTCGAACCCAGGACCGCTAGCTTCGTAGGCAGGGTCACTACCGACTAGGCTAACTGCGTCGTCAACTAGGAGGAATAGGAGGGCAACTTTTAATATAATAATTTAGTATTTGCTTAATATTATAATAATGTATATTTATGGCAACATTTCAATGTATTACGTTTTTTCTGTGTTTTACGTTTACGTAAGTATAAGTTACACAAATGACGGAGTGTAACATAAATCTGGATTTCTCCGCGGTGAGGGATTATGTAGACGAGCGAGGGCGTATCCGTTATTTTTAATTCACAAAGCCTCGGAGGTCCGGAGGGCCGTTTTTTATTCACAGTCAGTGCTTATTTAGTTATAACATTTAATGTTGTGTCAGCGCTTCAGTCGCTTCGTGAAGCATTTTGGAGTGTAAATGTTGGATATTTGTGATGAATTTTCCTGGGGTTGAGATTTATACGCCTTCTATAAAACCGGGTACAGAAAAAAAAGATGTTTTTGTTGGATAAACGTTATTTTCTTTCAAATAGCCAAGAATAAATATTTTAATGCTTAAATTAATGATTAAGCATCCATGGATATACCAAAATGTAGAACTGCATTTTTTTTGCTTTCTTTTATCGATCAAAGCTCCTGATTTCTCTCAGTGTTCTATTTTTATCTCACAAAATTTTACATGTCTTTGTTTATATTCGAATTAGAACAAATGCAGTATTTTATAACAAGAAACTAAGAATAAACAACTCGAGAATAAACTGTATAAAACAAAGCATTTCACCTCAACTTGTCTCGGAACAAGATGCAAATCAAAAAACCGCTTCAAGTTTTTTGCCCGCCAAAGTTTCGCAAGACGTCCTCTGCTCCGGTGCCGTAAAAAAAGTCCGAGTCTAGTTTCCCGCAACACGGTTCTTGTTTCGCGTTGTAATGGACTTGTCGGGAGCAGCGCTAACCACGTAAAAAGAAGTAACTACAACTAGAATGCCCTAGCAGAACTGACTTCGCAGATATAACTAAAGTTTTGTATACGACTAGCGCCCCGCCCTCGCTTCGCTTCGCTTAAAGTTCCCCCTCCCTTTTCCCCCCTTAAATTTAAAACAACATAAAATCCTTCTGACAATGACAAACTCAACAAAAAAAGAATTAGCGAAATCGTTCCAGCCGTTCACGCGTGATGCCGCGACCAAAGGAAATAGAGATTCATTTTTATATGTATATTATATATGTGTAACATTTAGATTTAGAGTTCTTTATTGCACAAAACAAGTACCGTACATTATAAATTACATTAAAATATTGCATTAAACTATGTTCGTCAAAATAGATATTAAACAATAAGTCATAAAAACTATAACCCGACTACAAAAATATTTGTTAACATGTCGCCTGTCATGCTGTTTTAACCTGTCACAAAGTAATGCAACATTTTTCAATTATACATAAATTACACATTTTCGAAAACTAAGCGTTAACAGCTTTCATTTGTTATTTACCAAACTCTATAATTTATTTCGCTAATCATTGTATGCATTTAAAATCCGACATGTTGGAGTTAATATGACGTCGCGTTGCCTACGAAACGCGGAACACTGAGCGCCAACGACTCAGTTGTCAAAATATACCTAATGTAATAGTTAAAGGAACTACGAGAGAACCGATAAACACCAAACATATTAACATATCTACTAACAAGCTTTATGTTGGATTTCACCGACCACTTAACAGACGATTAGAGTGTTAACAGCTGTCAAAACGTATGAACTAACAGTCGATTAACATTTAACATCGTATGGTGAAATTGATACTCATAACTGTTCTATCCTTCGCCGTAGCCGAGTAAAAATGGTTGGTTCTTTGTTTAAGTGGTGATTAACTAACTAGCTGGTTAGCAAAACGTGTATTGTAGCATGCAATGGTAGTTTGTTTTTACCCAGTGTGCAGGCGAAGTTGAAGCACGTCGTTTCGCGTGAGCTTTTACGAATATTGGTTTTACTGGAGGCGGAAATTATAAAGTTGTGAAACTAGGTTGTTATTGAAATGGAGTGGGTTCACATGTGTTTGTTCTTAGCCGTGGTTGCACTTGCTCTCAGCTCAGCGCTTAAACTGTATAATACAATACAAATACAATACAATACTTTGTTCATAACTCCGTAGTTATAGGTCACAAGATACAAAAAATACAATAATACAATTATGTACTGTAAAATGTAGGTACTGGAGGTTTATTTTGTGTAAAAATTATGAGGTATCTATTAGTGAATTCACACGAGTATAATGACGTGGCGACCTTAATAAGTCTTTTATTAAGATTCTAGTCGAAACTTTTTAGAATTAATTAATTCAGTTCAATTCGTTGAAGACTGAAAAAGTCGCCACGGCACGGTGTCAATTTACTATATGAAATAGTATATTTAAATTTTAAAACTTACTGTTGACTTTTACGGCCGTTTTTGGAAAGCACTGGTAAATTTTTGACGTGTATAAGTGCCCGTGCAGGACGCATAGGCACGCGCTTACTGAAAAAATATGTTACATCTTTTATTATAAATTCCTAATCTAGTAAAATAGATGAACGCCAAGTACGAGTAGCAGTGTCAGTGTTCGCATTGTTGTGTTCCGTTTTAGGGATAAGACAACCGGTGAAATGACGAGTATGCATTCGACGACGCGGTTAGCCTAGTTGGTAGTGACCCTGCCTACGAAGCTAGCGGTCCCGGGTTCGAATCCCATAGTATGGGCAAGTATTTGTGTGATGAGCGCGAGTATTTGCTCCTGAGTCATGGATGTTTTCTATATATTTAAGTATGTATTTAATTTAAGTAAACACCCATAGTACAAGCCTAAAACTTAGTTTGGGACTAGGTCAATTTGTGTGAGATTGACTCTAATATTTAATTAATTTTTGTTTAAACATCAGGATTGGCAACGCATTTGCAGTTTACTAAGTCTTGAGATTACCTGTGGGTCACAGGTCCCACTTACCATAAGGTGGTCTATGTGTTAGTTGCCTTATCCATATTATTAAAAATAGGAAAAAAAACTAAAACAAGCAACCTTTTATCTCTCAGCTAAAGCTATTAAAAGCAAAAGTTACCAAAGGCTACGAACGTACTATTACACGGTTATAATATAACGTATTATTACACGGTTCCGACGTATCCCGTATCCCTCCTCGGATCAGAGCTCCATCAGCCATTACTCGCGGACGCGTCAAAGCCTCAACTCAGTGCCCTCTCTAATTAATCAGCGCCGTAACCACCCTCTCACGAGATTTTTGGGGATCCGATCCCTTTTGCTTAAAGAAGGATTAATGAAATTACCGAGATCCCGGAGTCGCGGGGTTGCGGTACGCGGGAACGGGGTTTAGCGCGGGATTTAAGACGCAAAAGGTCGATTTTTGGACAGTCGGGGTATAAAATTGGCATAAAGTCTGGAAAGTTTATTTGCTCTTGAGGAAATAGTAAGAAAAGTGTAAAGAGCTAATAATTTTCTATCTCCATAATAATTTTATAAAAAGAACCGTTTAGACGACGACGAGGACGACGACGCGGTTAGCCTAGTTGGTAGTGAGTTAGTGACCATGCCTACGAAGCTATCGGTCCCGGGTTCAGATCCCGGTATAGGCAGATTTTTGTGTGATGAGCGCGAGTATTTGTTCCTGAGTCATGGATGTTTTCCATGTATTTATGTATTTCTCTATATAAGTATGTATATCGTTGCATATATATTAGGTACCCTTAGTACAAGCCTAGAGCTTTGTTTGGGACTAGGTCAATTTGTGTGAGATTGTCCCTTCGTATTTTTTGTGTCAGGTATCTTAAATACAAAAACCCTTTTTGTTCTGTTTGACATTACAGAAACATAAATATTTAATCTAACTTCCACATGAATTGTTTTACTTTATTGATTATATTTGTTGCAGGTAAAAAAAAATTGCAGTCGTCAGCTGTTGAAAATTAAAAGTAAGTAGAAAGTAGACCTTTTCCTTAAAAAGATCATAGAAGGAAGAAGAGGCAGGGGAAGACCAAGGAGAACTTACTTTGAGCAAATAAAAGAGAAGGTTAAAGTCGTGTCGTACCAGAAAGTCAAGCAGTTAACAGAAGAGCTTGGCTCATAAATAAAGAGAGAGAGAGAAAGTAGACAGTTTGGCGCACACCGATTCGGTCCGGTATGTGAAAATATAAATGCATCAGTACATTTTTAATTTCCTCTGAAAATCATATTATTAATATGTATGTCGTTCACTTTCGTAATTAACCATTCTTACCAGATTTTCTGGTTATAATTGACAAACTACTTTTAGCTGAATCAGTAGGTATAAAGTAATTCTTGCCTAGTTTACTTTCTAGTATGTATATTGGCTGACGAATGTTGCTCCGAAAGAATTTCGTGAACTCTGCGGCGGCTTTAATGGATGAGTATTGTTTCTGAATCATTATGAGCAAAAGTTTGAAGATGAGTAGAATTTAAACACTCGTCTAATTGGAATATGACGCTGACACTTTCATCGCCAAATGCTTTTGATTCCGATTCAAATCAGACGCGACGGAGCTCTGGCCCGCTAAAGTTGAGATTATTACAATTTGGTTGGGCTCGTGAGAACCGAGTTAACTTCATCTTTTTCACGCAATAAGTTTACTTCATAAGAGAGAAAAGGATGAACTAATTAGTGGGAGACACAATAATTTTATTATTTATAAAATATTTCTTATTCCGATCTGTCCAATTAAGACAAACCAAAATCAAAGTCAGGTGGCATATACTCAGAATATGGCTCGTACTGTACATTATGTACACACGATTTGGGTTATTAGTAAGCCTATTTATTTAAATTATTTGAGTCAATACACAGCTCTAAATATAAAATAGCATGGCAACTGGTTTCTTTCTGTCTAGCGTTTGTTTTTCTGTGTGATTCTTTTTCCAAAGCGAATAAAAAGAAATAATTTACTTTGATTTCCTGTTTACCCGTTGCTGCTATTTCCCGTGAATATGTTTCTTATTTCGTTGTGAAACGTTTCTGCCGGCGGGCGGCTGCGGCGTCCACGGACACTCCCGCCCGGCGGCGTTGCACTTCACGAGTACGTGGTGTTGCCATGCACCGGATATTTATTAACACTCATATATTAAATTAAATGTGGAACTCTGTTTGGATGTTAACGTTTGAATCACGAATAAACGGCTTAACGAATTTGGATGAAATTGGGCACACGGGTCTGTGCTGTGTGGCCAAAATATGTTTGGTCAAATGTATCATTTCCCAAATTTTCATTTGCCAAAAAGTTATTTCCCGCCGCAAAAAACAGCATTTCACGGCGCTCACAACTCTAACCTAACCTAACCGATCTAAATTGCTTTTTTGGTATCCTTTTTTTTTTTTTAATTGATAATGGTTTTGCTCTTGAAAATAAAAATAATACAAATAGGCTAAACATATTTTGGCGGAACAAGAGGCTCCCTTGGCACACAGATAAATAGGTCCTTATCCTAAAAAGGATACTTGTAATCTCGTGAAATTCGATAGTTCCCTAGAGAAAAACGATAAACGACTTCTACGAAGACGGAGTCACCTTTGATAGGTTTGATTTAAACCAAAATCGATGTTTCAAAAATATAAAATAGTCGAAAGTGTTTTGGGAGTGATTGTGGTGATTTCAGTAGCTGAGGCAAAGTTACAATATTTAGATCATCATCATCATCATCAGCCGCAAGCAAGACCACTGCTGGACAAAGGCCTTCCCCAAGGTTTTCCATAACGATCGGTCCTCTGCTGCTGTCAACCAGCGGTTTCCCGCGACCCTTATCAGATCGTCGGTCCACCTTGTGGAAGGCCTGCCGACACTTCGTCTCCCGGTTCGCGGTCGCCGCTCGAATCAGGAATGAGGAGATCCGCAGGAGAACTAAAGTAACTGATATAGCTCACCGAATAGCAAACCTTAAGTGGCAGTGGGCGGGGCACATTGCTCGTAGGACCGATGGCCGTCGGAGCGGAAAGGTTCTAGAGTGGCGATATTTAGATAGTAACAAGTAATTTTTCTAGTCGCGGCACATTAATTGCTTTTTATATGAACCGTGTTCTTTTTGTGCTCTTATGGTAAAAGTCAGTGGTATATCCGGGTGCGCGGTAAAACCGGAGGAAAACACCGGATCCGGACAGGATGTAGCTCGGCCAAAATACACGGATATTCGGCTCTTACTCCTACAGTTTTAGTGTTTTTAGCGGCCTTTCGTGGTCGTGGTTTTGAATTCAGCGAAAAGGGAAAAAAATGAACGAAATGGTTCAACTAGCAGCTGGTGTGTCTGTTCACTTTTAAAATGGTTTTTACACGTATTTTAGAGAAGTTTAGAATGTTGGAGAATACACTGTGTCTTTTTAGGGTTCCGTACCAAAATGGTAAAAAAGGAACCCCTATAGTGAGGCTTCGTTGTCTGTCTGTCTGTCTGTCTGTATGTCACAGCAGTTTTTCTCAGCAACTACACTAGCTATTTATCAACTTGAAATTTGGCTTGACTTGCCCTCATCTGTTTTTAGTAAAAAAAATGAAATTAATTTTATAAAAAATTTAAAAGGGATCTAGAATAGGGGGTTGAAAAATGAAAGTGATTTGGTTATAGCAAGTAGGGTGTCATATGAATGGGCTCAATCTGCACATTTCAAACCTATTTTTTTTATAATTTTCCGTGACGTACTTTCTGATTTATAACCAAAAATGTTCAAAAATGAACGTTCCTTCCCTTATCTCCGATGTTTATAAACCGAAAAATCTGAAAAATTCCTAACTTGTAGATAGTAACTTATATTTTACGGGAAATATAAAACGAAGTGCTCAAAATTAATAGTTTTTGAGAAATTGACAAAAAAACTTTAAAGGTCTGTACTAAAATTTAGGCAGGTCAAAATGGATTGCATATAGTTGAAGTACATAAAAAGGTATATTTTTGAAGTACGGACTTCAATACGGAACCCTCGGACTCGCACTTGACCGGTTTATTTGTAACCCACTTGTATGTATATACCTAAATCTGCATAAATTTATCATATTCTAAATAATCAGGAAATCCGCTTTATTTCTACGTTCCCCTCGGTTCCAACAATGAACGACACGACATGTCGCACCTTTAGAATGAAAGTGACCTAATTCCAAAATGTTTAGATTTAGAATTAGGTCCCTATAATAATAATGTTACGACTCGAAGTAGAAAACTTTACATTTTGTATTAGGTCACTTTCATCCTGAAGGTGCGACGTAATGTTTAACATGTCCACATCGAAAGCGATCCTGAATAATAGTTGTTCCCAAAATCGCTGGAAGTTCGTTGAGTTGCATTTAACTTTCTGAAATTGAATTTGGTATCTGAACCAATCGGTCCTCGGCGACTTTCGGATCGTTCGCTGGAAACGTTTGTTAGCAATACGAAAGTAGTTGGAGCTTGTTGAAGTTTATTGGTGCAGTGAAGTTGGCGGAGGCGTTGTTAGGATATGGGAATATCTCTTGAAATGGTTTGAGCTTAGATTTAAGAATGGAATTAGATCTGGGTGGGACTTGAGTGTAAAACTGGACTATCTGCAAGATTGCAAAAATGAAGGGACTATTCTTATCGTTTTAATAAAGTATTTTTTTTGTTTTATTAATTTATAAAATGTTTCACCGTGTTGCGCCACAAGGCATACGGATTGCAGACAGTCAATTAGATTGTGCATTTGTATAACATTAATTCATGCATTTGTGTGTTTGAAAAAATGTTTCAGATCGTATCTTGAATAACATTTTGGTTGTTAGACAATTTTTTCAGTATAAAAAGTAGCTTATGTCCTATTCCAGCCTATAATCTATCTCTGTGCCAAGTTTCATCTAGATCCGTTCAGCCGTTCTGGCGTGATTGAGTAACAAACATTCGTCCATCTAAACATTCGAGTTTATAACAGCAGTAATATTGGTCGGAACTAACCATGCTCCAAGCTCTCACTCAGCCAGTCAGCTCGTTCCAACAAAGCTGTGTGTACGTCCGGCGACTGCGTTTCCCGCGGCTCCGGGCTTTGCCTGCCGTGTCCCGGGAAGCCCGGGCCGCCGGGACTCGTTCGAGCTTTTCAGCGCGACGCGGAAAGCTTTTAAAGTCCGAGTATTGAAAATATTGGAAAATAATAAGAAATGTTGATTTTTAAATAACCTAAGAGCCGTTATTAAAACTTAAAACTGATGTAAACCCTTTTATGATAATAACTAAGACTAATTTAAGTTTAAATTTCAATATAAAAATGACTGCGGCTGCGGCCTTGTATTAGATAATAATAATAATTTGCCATGTAATATTTTGATATTATAAATTAATTAATTTCAAGCCCTAACTTGGCAATGTTCTATCTACACAATACATTACAATATCATGTAATATGTTGGGTATTTAAGAAAACTGTGTTAGAGCTCAAAATGAATTAGTCCCAATAAATTGTCAACAATCTAGTGCTAAACTTGGCACCTTTTTAGATATTACTAATTTTAGTGGCACATGAGAACTCGGCCTATCTTTATTCGACTGCCCGAAGGAGGGTTATGTTATTTGAGCGTATGTATGTATGATGTCTATTTCTTTGGCACGCTCTGCAGCCTAAACGGCAACGGATTTTAACATATGAGGTATCATTCGATTCGTCTTAATTGTCAAAATGACATAGGGTATATAATATTTCAAAATAGCGTCCGCGAAAAAAAATTAAGAGGGAATAAAATATGTTTTATTATAACAATGTGGTTATCAAATGAAAGCTAATAAATAGCACATTCCAAATATGTATACATACACTTTGATGCTACAATTTTAATTAAAACTAAAGAAGTATTATAAAAAATAATAATTTTTGACATGATAATATATTTGTGGGGGGTTGTTGTTATCGATTTATTCCAATAATGGTCTCTGGACCAAAATGAACTCGCAGACAACATACTGGCGTGTGAAGTTAAATTTAAGTTAATATAATAGTTAATAATAGGTTTCCTAACGCGTTCCTGTTCATTTTAAAAATATTTTATGTCATTTTTCCCGTCGAACGATCCGCGCAGAATGTGCTCTTCAAAGTGAATGAAAATTCAGTGCTTTGGAATTGCACGTAGCTCGTAGCTCGTAGCGTAGCAGCGTAGCGCTGCTACGTGCCGTTCTTTTATTGCGCTTTGTCAGATATTACTCGAAGATATTATATTTTGCGTTGCATGATACTTCGCAATATGCTCGTAAACGATACGTATACGATACGTATTGTGCAATATTAAAATATTGCACAATATTTTTATGTGACGTTGTGTTTATAACTTATGATGTGTTTTTTAAACTTACACTTTATACGTAGGGATTTAAATTAACATTATAAATGCAAAAGTCTACCTTTAAACCTGATTTAACGAACTTTGATATTTTAGAGCCTGAGAAAAGGATATAATCTACTTTTTATGTGTTTTAAATGTTACAGTTTGGGAAAAAACAGAGTTCTTCGCGGACTATGTCGTGGTCAAATTGTATTAAAGTATATGTTAAGGCGAGCGCGATTTTTACAATTTATTTACGTGCTTTTTTTTTCATAAAAGAAATTTACGTAACTTAACTATAAAAATCACCTAATTTAATAAATAGAATTGCAAAATTAAGCTTTTGGAATTAAGATGCTATGCCAATCGCAAATGTTACAATTATCAACTATATGTTTACAGTCCGTGAGCACTTAGAATAGGATTCGGGTTTGTACTTCTCTCTCACTCGCTCTAATGCGAGTCTAGCCGAGTTTACCCGAACCTGAGTTCTATTGTCACGCTCACGGACTGTGCTTGCCTTCACATATGTTCATTCCAACGAGAAGCTAAAGTAGAGAGGCTCGGCTATAGGATATACGTTCTCGTTGGCTGTGACATGTTGCGGTGACTGAATGAAGACAAATGTCTTTGTCGAGAATCGAACGGTGATTTGGGATCTTCCGGGAGTTATGATGATCGAAGCTCCGCGCGCTCACAGGCGTGGATTGCTTAGGGCATCAAGTAGTCTTAATCCGGCGCTGATGTCAATAGGGAATACGCATGTTTTTTTTTTGTTTTTAAAAAGTCATTCATTTTATTACACGAATGACTTTTATGACTTAATGAGTAGAGAAAATGTATTTTTCAAGTAATCAAGACATAAGTCATGTCAGATTTCTCTGTATAATTAGTAATTATTATTCGTATTTTTTGGACAATTTTTATTTCACGTTTTGCCATCTCGTTTACGGTATTTTCATATTTTGTTATGATGTGCGATTAAAAATTCATGCAATTCCCCATTCCATACATTTTTCTAACGTAACGTAAACGGTAACGATCACAGAATGCATTTTGTATAGCCCTACTGTAATATACTATAAGCTTAAAAAATGTATTCTATTTTTTTTCTCACTCACACAACGGTTGGATTCAACATTTAAATTAACTGCACAGGAATGTAAAAGCATTCCCCGTAGATTAATTATATCTGATATTGACCTAGTGCGAGCAAAAAGTCAGACAGCGCTCTCCCTTTCTCAACATAGCTACGAATCAAGAGTGAGTGAGATGGCATGCAGTTTGTATAGTGCCTCGTGCCTACGCCACGAGATAATAAACGAACATTTTAATATGAATACTCTTTGGATTTTTCTCGGGGTTTGTCAGCGATTGTCAGCAAGTAGGTTTATTTAATTTATTCTTTAAAAAACCGTACACTTGCTAAGATTTTTTAGATGTTTCACTGATTAACTCGTGAATTCTTTGATAAGTAAATAATGTTTACTGGCTTCTGTAATAAAATAAAATGAATATCATTAACATTAAAATTAACGCACTTAATTAAACATTTGTACGCCAGTTGTTGGCATAATGTGGCGATCTTATGGCTATATAATTTTAAGACTTGTATGTTAACCCACCATTAGCAAATAAAATATTCATTTTATTTCATTATTTCAACACGTCAATTTCTGATTTCACCAACCACTTAACAGACGATTAGAGTGTTAACAGCTGTCAAAATGTATGAACTAACAATCGATTAACTTTTAACATCGTATGGTGAAATTGTTTAGTGACGTTATGCATACAACAGTAACAAAAACCAGCCGAAGCCGTCGAGCCGTCCTTAAGCGATAATCTTTCATACCATGCGACAATTTATTTTTATGTATATAGATCTTAAAAGTCACATGTATGTTCTACATAAATCACTGTGACACCGGTCGTGTTTTACCAAATTCAAACTGCCTTTTATATACTTTTCCAAGCTCAAATCTTACCCAAATATTCACAAATAAAAATCAGCCGTAAACTATCGAAATGAAGTTTATTATTCCGGACTTTTTGTCGTAAAGTATTCTAATATTGGTTCTTTGCAGGTAGTTTGAGAAAGATTTTTGTTGGGTAGTTTAAAAGTTGCTCCGGCGCGGGATGAAAGTGTCTCATAAATCACCTGCGCAGTGAATGGGAGGGCTTCGGGGGGCCTTAAATGATTTTTAATGGTTCGTTGTTGTAGGTGACCTGCGGAAACTATGCTTTAATCATTTCCAGCAGGCTGTGTGTTTTCACGGAGAAAAAAAACTAGTTTCCTTTAACAGAATATCTTAAATTCAATTTGCTTTTATTGTATTATGTGACAACTATACTTTTTTACACATTAATAGAAAATTTTACTTCTGTACAACATCATTTCTAGTACTTACCTATAACCATTTACCTAGTATCGTAGGATACAAATTTTGTGTAGTATACAAAACCTGTTGTAAGCTAAATGCATATTTTTACTATGTAACTATTAGATGGTAACCAAAACGATATCAGAGTTTTCGTGTACTAGAATATTCTAGTATTAACAAAAATATGACTTGTTGTCATAAAAAAAAATCTGTTAACCATAGTAGCTGAAATCTGTTTTCCTACACCAGAATCATAACTACTGTACAATCTGGTAATATTGTAAAATATTGTTTTCTCCGTGTACACATGTTTTAGAGATAAATCCGTACACAAATTAGCAATCCTAAGCAGTGGTTCACGTTGTAAGGGAAAATAAATATAAAACTTTATAAACGCAAAAGTCGCAAAAATATGGGTGTTATAAAAACGTGTTTGTCTGTCCCTGGCATTGTAGATCCCACACGGACGGACCGATTTTGACTTATTGCAATCCTGCGGGCTTAACATGCATGCACGAGATAAAATTTTACAGGTGCTAAGAAAACGAATATTCTATTCCATATTCTAACGTAAGACTTAACGCTTAAGGTTTAAAATAAAAGTGTCTCGTCCTGACTTTTATTACCTTTTATTACTAAGCGACATTTTGCTATTTTCACATTTTTGTAGCGATTTTATCAAGAAATGACACTTATTTTAAACCTTAAGCGTTAAGTCTTACGTTAGAATATGGAATAGATGTATTCATTTCCCTAGCACCTATCAAATTGTATCTCTTGCATGCATGCTAGGGGGCCTGCGACTACAAATGCGTCACCAACCCTGAAGCTTAGATGGAATACCTCGATGCTAGTCATTCCACCGGTGGTCTGATCCCCACATCGGAACACAACAAGTGTGTTCACATCAACAATGCCGCTTGGCGGTACGTTAACACTTTCACGACCAAGTTCAAATCAAGTTGTTCCGCTGCATACCAAATATTTACATCATAATATGCGTAAGACTCGGTAGCCGTGTTCATTTACGCGGCCGCACTGAAATCTACGCTACCTGCCGAGCACTCGATAGCCGTGTTCATTCATTGAATACTAGGATTGTGTTAACCAACATTATTTTTCTCATTACCAAAGTTAATAGTTTCATTGCTACAACCCTAGCGCGACGGGATCGGAACAATAGGACACGGCAGCCGAGTCTTTGGTATGCGCTTATGAAATCTATAGCTAGTATAGTGTGAACTCGGCTCCCGTCTTCTCGGCATGTCGGGAATATCATTGAAATCACGGTAGCCGTGTTCTTAGCACACATCATTTACCTCTGACACGAAACTCTGCCTTTGAAAACTCGGTTCCCTAGACGAAATAAAACGCCAAAGCATCATGTAAAACTCGAAGTCATAGTCGAACAATTCAAACTTCCACTGGAATGGGTTTCATTGTAGCTGGCAACATTAGGCGGGCCATTACCGCGGATCGCCGGTTATTGCGCCGGTGTTGCCAGCGCGACGCGATCCGATAATCTGGGGGATTACTGTTCAAAGTGACGTTAGATTATATTGAACATTTAGTTTTTTTATTGTTTTCGGTTCAGAAAAAAAGTGATTTTAATTTACATTTGTGTTTCTACGTTTCTAGTCTTATTTACTTTAAACTCCTCAATATGTACGCAATCGAGCAGTATTTGCGTCTATAGTGTGGATTGTCTGTCAGTCGGCCATAGCAGCTTTTTATATAAGGTTCACGGTTAATTGGTTGACACTGTAAGGCCGTGTAAATATATTTGAAATAAATAACTAAATATTATGACCCTTAATTTGGCAACGTCCATAATACTGGACATAACATAACATTCAGTTTTTGTATTTTTTATGCTTTTTTTTAATTCTAAAGAGGTTTGAACACCCGACTTTTTTATTTTTGCCAAATTAAGGGCTAAAATATTGACAAGTAGAGGTATAGATAACACAAATTATTCTCGTCATACACACAAGTAACCTATAATACAACGATCTTCGATTACTATATCCAATATTCCATCCAAGCCCCAAACCCGCGGGGCACATAAATATTCACACCGTGCTTTATCAGTATATTGCCTGAACCCTCTTATACTGCCGTTCAAAAGAAAAATAGAGTATTAATAGTAGGGATATCATATGCGCATACGTCCTTTTTGTTTTGGTCGGCAATAGGCTTGCCGCCAGGTTTTGTTTGCATCTGAGCCGCTTTGGAGGCAGCGAGGTATTAAGCCGAAGTATACATTGCCGTCTTTTGATGTTATTTTTGGAAGCAAGCGGGATCTTTAGGTCGATGCGGGTTGTGGGTATGTGGACGATATGTGAGACAAAATATTTGTGGGAATTACAAGGCTGTTATTTATTTTACTGTCTTTAACGATGTCGTTATTATATTGTTAACGTTATACAGATCATCAATGTCAACGCCCCTCCACTAACCATCCACATGTGCGCGTAAACACATTTGAGAAGCGTCCAGTTACAGATTACACAATATCTAGCTCTTCTCTCTCTCTCTCCTAATTTAAGAGCTCTGCTCTTGTCGGTGAAGTAATTTCCATTCCTCTCTCCTCTCTGCCAGCTCCTTGACCTCTTTATACGACACGACCTGCACCTTCTCCTTCATTTGGTCCATGTAGCTTCTTCTTGGTCTTCCTCTCCCTCTCCTGCCTTCAATCTTTCCCAATCGGGATGATGACTAATATTTTTTTTTATTTGTCCATCATGTAGATTATCAAAAAGTATTGGACACGTATTTCTTCTTTTTTCACATGATACAAAATTACGGAGATATATTGAGTTGAAATGTCGCATGACGTCACGTCTTGGTACAATTTGGTACAATTTTTACACAGAAGTGACGTCACGCCTGAACTTTGATTTTTTGTTTGATTGACAAAAGAAAAAATACGTGTCCAATATTTTGTGATAATCTAACTGACGGACTAAATAGAATTTCGCTTTCTATACCCAGTCATTATCCATATGATCAGCTCTAAATATCAGGGCGGGGACAATCTCACACAAATTGACCTAGTCCCAAACTAAGCTCTAGGCTTGTACTATGGGTACTAGACAACGATAAACATTACTTATATAGAGAAATACATACTTAAATATATAGAAAACATCCATGACTCAGGAACAAATACTCGCGCTCATCACACAAATATTTGTCCATACCGGGATTCGAACCCAGGACCGCTAGCTTCGTAGGCAGGGTCACTACCAACTAGGCTAACTGCGTCGTCAGAGCAGCTCTAGCATTAAAACCACTGGTTTCATACAAAATTTAAAGTCTGGTTCATTATTCTCGCTTACACCCGACATTTCGGCAGTTTCTTTGCCGACTTTCTGCGGCTAAGTTCACACGGCGCCGCGGATATTTCCCCCGGGGCTTGCTGACCCGGGCACAAAGTGGTCCAACATTGAGGTGTCAACAGGCTGGTGTGGGTGCTGAAGCGTAGCATGTTGACAGTACGCTTTACGTGTTTTGAGACAGATTTCAACACGTGGCGTGCTGTCGCGTGACTTGCAGGGTGTTAAACCAAATATCAAACCGGAATCCGTTGAAACGCATAAAATTGTATGTATGTATTTAAACTCTTTATTGCACAAATATATAAGAAAATAATGCAATGACATTGACAGTGATAATGACATTTGTTGTGTCGAATGAGTCCGAATGACAATGTTTATTTGTGTCGAATGTTCGTTTGGTCTAAATTTTTTTCACCTAACATCCTTTTAGGCTGAAATAATAGGATTTCATGAGTCTATGGTGTCGATTACATAGGTTTGGTTAGTTTCCCAATACCCGTAGCACAAGCCTAGAGCTTAGAACTAGGTTATATGTGTGAGATTGTCTCCTAATATTTTTATCATGGTCAGTGTAGTCACTTGTTATATTTAACCTTTAACAAAATGTTACGTGAAAAAAACTTAATCTAAAATGTTGTTTTATAAACGCGAGTCCTTCACAGACGTTGCATATTCAATCTGAGGTTCCATTCATTCGTAATATGGACGCAGCAAGATTAGCGGCGGCCGTTTATTATGCGCGCCGTGAATAATTAATCGCAGACGGCTTTTACTTGCGTCCGCTTTAAAAGGTGCCCTCTGATTAAATAACGTAACACAATATTCAACTAACCTTTGTCCATTTATATATGTTAAATGAGCAAAATTGAGCTGTCTATTCTTTAAATTAAATATAATATATTATTTAAATTAATCTATTATTTAAATTCACTAATACACTTCATTTGTCTTGACCTGCGTATTCATTTCAGTGTTCATTGGTAATTTTATATCTTACTTAATATAAATATAATTTGTAAATTTACCATGAGTTTTTCGGTGAAGGAAAACATCGTGAGAAAACCTGCTGCACACCTGCCAAGCAATTTGACGGTGTGTGCGAAGTTCCCAATCCGCACTGAGCCCGCGTGGGAACTATAGCCCAAACCCTCTCATTGTGAGTGGAGGCCTATGCCCAGCAGTGGGACGTAGACGTACGTAATGGTTTTTTTTATTTATTTTTTATATCTTACTTAACTATGAAAAGCATTCATTCTTTCTTTGCATTTATTCTTCTTAAGGGATGATGACTAGGTAAAGAAAACGAAATTCTATTTAGTCCGACAGATAGATTATCAAAAAATATTGGTAAAATAAGTTCGGGAGTGGGGGCTCGTGACGTCACTTCGGTGTAAAAATTGTACCAAGATGTGACGTCATGCGACATTTCAACTCAATATATCTCCGTATTATTATATATATTTTTTGATTATGTGAAAAAAGAAAAAATACGTGTCTACTGTCGTGTCGTGTATTACTTTTTGATAATCTACCTGATCGACAAAGAAAAAAAAATCATCATCCCTATTGTCAAATCAAAATTAACTTCGAATATAGGTATCTAGATTTCTTAATTAATCTTTTCTTTGATCCAAAAAGTCTGTGCCGCGGTAAACTTGTTTAAGTGTCCTCGAATGCAGAATTAAAACATAGGTAATTATTATTTGACTATTGTTACCACACTTAAATCAGATGTGAATTTTTATATTGGTAATAGCTAGAGGATATAGAAAACCGCTTCCTAATTAAGAATATCCATCTAATTTATTTCCGGGAACCTACAAAAATATTTAAAAAGTTAAAGATTAACGACTTATCTCACGACAATTTTCTTAAGACATGAGCTTTCGCACTCATTGGCCTAAAGCTCTCTAAGTGGAATCTGGCCAATCCAGCGGCGAAATAAAGGATTATTATCTCCACCGGAAGCCGGGCCGGACGCTGCCGGCGCCGGAAATGGCAACTTTTACAATGTTAGTCAAACTTCCGTTTCCGGCTGAGCTTTGTTACGGCGCTGCTCAAATATTTAACTTGCGAGATAACATTAGCGGAAAGGATTATATTTAACGAGTCGTTACTGATGGTAGTTTATTTTTTTTGGGGACAAACATCCTTAAAAAATTACACTTTGTACCCCCTGACGCAGAAAGAGAGATAAAATTAAAAATATATCCATTAATACACATAACGCAAACGATATCGATGATCGAAAACTTTGAAAACTGTCAAAAAGTGACGTATGTGGCCAATTTACTGAATAAATATTTGACTTTGACTTTGACTTTGACCGAAGGCGCCCTCTGGGTAGAGGTGTGCCGTTCTCGGGAACTTTCGTCATTTTGTTGAAGAACATTCTCGACGAGGAATATTTCCCATACAAAATGAGGGAAGTTTTCCAGAACGGTACAACTCTACCTCTGCGTATTATCATACCTATGGAAACCCTAATATGTATCCACATGAATCTTACTCAAAATTGCCATAAAATGGTCTTATATTTTAAATTCCTCTGGCAAAAGTTCTACGCTGCAGGGTACACAGTGATATTTAATTTCCAATACAAATTACAGTCAAACCACGGGATTGTTGAGCCATTTGCTAACATTCTTAATTAGGTCGGGTTGTCAAATCGCACATGGTATTACTATTGGAATTTGACGATTTGACAACCCGACCGAATTTAGAATGTCAGCAAATAGCTCAACAATCCCGTGACTGTACATTAATTTCCGGTATTGTAAAGATTTATTTTTCACCCCTTTGGCCATAAATATCGGTCTGTTGGGGGGGGTATAATGGAGGGGGACACTGAGGGACGGTCGGGAGGAACGGGACGGGACATATTTACGTCGCGTCTGCTGATGTGTAGCGACACTTGTCACCGTCCTGTCTCAATTGGGAAGACTTATTTCTATGCTATTGAAAATATATTATTTTATAAAAGTTTCTGATTGAACGCCATTTTTCTAAAAACGATGTTAACTTTTCATTTAAAAATGTCTAATGTTACCCGTCGTTTCAATGACTATTTCTGTTCTAACCAAGGACCGCTAGCTTCGTAGGCAGGGTCACTACCGACTACCGCGTCAATGTGGTTCTAATGTTGCATGTTGTCTAATGCAAATAATACAATAAAGGTGTTTATGACTTGAACATTCTACAATGGCTACACAAAAGTAAAAGCCCTAGCAAAAGAGTCACAGTAAATAAGCGTGAAAGGTTGTTTATGCGTGTTAAATACTTTAGCGGACCTGAGCCCTTAGCCAAGATGCATTACGCTAACTAGCGTTTCTATTCGTTTCGTTTTTAAACCAATCGCGTCACTGGTAGATCACGCGACTCTTCTTATCACGTGATCTGCCAGTGACGCAATTGGTTTAAAAACGAAACGAATAGAAATGCTAGTTAGCGTAATGCATCTTGGCTAAGGGCCCAGACCTACCTAAACGGCCGTAACATCTCCCTACGTTAAAATCTAGAATTCCCTAGGGAAATCAGATATATAAATTCCACACAAAACAACCATTATAACACATTCAGCTATCATACATACAATCAACACAGAAACGGTTAAAGAATTGCCTTTTCCGACTCCATCAAAAGCACCTCTAGTTGCTAACAACGCGGCAGTCCCGCGGCTAACCCCGTGACAATGACGCCTCTAACGAGCTAACTTGCCCTCCCGTCTCGGCCTCGGCCTCGGCTCGTCTTTCGGCGATTGTTCGGCCACAATCGAGTTAGCCGACGATTTTCCCGTCCGCCGCGTTAGAAACGCGATTTATCACCGGCGGCGCTAGACCCAGACTCTTTGCTGTCGATAGTTTCTTACTAGGTTTAATGCAGCGGGAAAATAGTTTTTGTACCGAGTTGTTTTTTTCGCGTGAAATACAAAATGCAATGGTGAAAATATTTTTGTTTAAAACGATTTTTGGAAAGAAACAACTAATTGATTAGTTAACAATAGCCTAGCCCCCCATTTAGTTTACAAGATACATTATACGAAGTATTGGGAGCATAATTTACAAAAACTTAAAAAGAACTTTAGCTTAGCGCTTTTTGATAACTGTCAAAATGCATAGGATTCAAAAAATATTGGACACGTATTTTTTCTTTTGTCAATCAAACAAAAAGTGAAAAAGATAAAGCGCGAAGCGAGTGGGAGCTCGTGACGTCACTTCTGTATAAAAAATTTACCAATACGTTACATCATGCATAACCTAACCTAACCTACGTAACCCACGCTTAAGATAACCTGAAAACAATAAGGTTCCAGCATAAATTAGTTTTCGATGAAATGAAATTCGCTGAAACGACACATTCGATGAAATGAGTGTCTGCAAAACAAGGGGACACGATTTTCAAGTTTCCGAGTCCCCATTGATTTTCAACTTTTCAACAAATTGCAAGGCCCTATAACAATGTGATTTTTTTTTATTGTAATTGAGTAAAGTTATAAACAAACGTACTTACACGTTGTTATTTCTTGTTTCAGGTAAACTTGACTGAAAATTATTTAGAACAGAAACAGTAAGTGCGAACGCTTCTCTCAAGAACTCAAGTTGAAAAATGCTCGCCGGTGACAATGAAACAAAAGAAAATCTCCAACGCGCGAGAAGAAAGAAAATCAATTTGCTCTTTCTACGAGTGGTGTGGCTGTAAGAAGGAAAGAGACAGCAGGCAGAGCCTTTCGTGTGCTCTTATTGGTAGTGGTGCTGATAATCTATCATAAGACACACGCGGCTCTGGCTGTCTTGCTCTAATCTACCGCGACGGAAGAAGACAGGAAGACATTTGGTTTTTGTTAGTTAGTTGACTAACTTCTGAAGTCTGTTTTTATTTTTATTTTGAGTAACATACCATTATTAAAATATTTGTATTTAATGCTAGCGTCCCGCTTTGCTCCTGTTTATATTAATATCTTCTGAACCATGCAAGATATCAAAATGGCACATAAAAACATGAGTAGGGCGATAATTTTCCCAAAATAGATAATTTCTCGTCGCAATCGTGTTTTCCCCATTCGTGATTTTACCCAATCGCATTTTTACCTATTTTTAATTTTTACCCAATCCCAATTTTCTCCATTCTTATTTTTCCCAATCGCACGTTTTACCATTGTAATTAGGTCAAAATAGGTTTAGGTCATGTTAGCTTTGCAGCACCCAGAACCCAAAACCCAAACCAGGAGCTTATTCAGATCATTTATTTTGAAATCACAGACAGACTTCAATTTTATTTATTGGTATAGATAAAGATTAGAAATACTCTTAACAAGAAATGTTTGCAATACAATATAAATTACTTTACTTCAGATCTATAGCACTTGAACGCTTTTGAAAGGTCTAAGATGCGACATCTATTCCGTTGAGATGTTGGACAATACTGATGATATATCTGGAACAAAGCGATTCGACCCTTTGTCTCATTTCCTTCCTCCTCGAGAGGTAAATGTCGCCCTCCTAAGTAAAAATGACGTATGAACCTTGAAATACATAGCAATATCAACTACTCGAAGCATTGAATAAGGTTGTATATAGAATGATGGTTATATGTCAGATGTGGTAGTTTATCAAAAAAGGGTAAATTGCTTACAAATATAAAGGCGAGTTCGCATTAGGGCCGCATTTGTTAAACCTTTCTGATGAGCACCCACTTTTTCTGGAGACTGGTGTTTGTTTTTCAAGCATTTTTTCCATTATTCTAATTTTACCCGATGCCTCGAGAAGGAAAGGTATGTATGTTTGTTCCTTTGTGTACTTGCGGCACGACATGATGGAGGGTATGGGTGAATTGATGGGTCTATATTGTCTTCCATAAAGTTTTAGTTCCGTTTTTAAGATTCCATAACGTTTTTAGTCATAAATATTGTTAGTCATAATATTCATTGTCATAATATTTGAGGGTATAATTTGTATTTCCGATTTTTCCTAGTCATATTTGTCGAAAGTCATAATAATTTTATTCATAATTTTTTACATCATAATGTATTACACCTCATAATGTTAAAGGTAATAATATTGCTTGACATAGTGATTATAAGGTACAAACTTGTTTATCATAAAAGTAAAATACACAAAATGTAAGTTTTGCCTACTAATTATGAAAGTATTACTTAAAAAATATGTTCGGTTCTGGCGCTTCGCCGGCCGCTGCCGCGGCACGCTCGCTTCGCTCGCTCGGCTCGCGCGCTGTAGGGTCGCAGTTCTACCTAACACTCCTCTTCGCTTCGCTCGTCGTCGTATCTAATGGAGACCTTCCTTATATATCTACATCATATTCATAATATCAATTTGAAATTAAAAAAGAAAGAACATTTGGAGTCATAAAAATTACATATTTATGTACTAAGACAATGAAACGGTATGAATAATAATAATTAGTAGTTTAAAATATATGCTTTAAAATATTTATGTTTAATCATCAATATGCCTTTGAATGTTATAGATATAATTTTTATGACTCATGAAAATTATAATCCTTAACGTTATGGACTATTCACTTTAGCATTATCAAGCGTTATGCTTTACAATTTTTATGACTATCGATAGTTATGAGCATAAATAGTATGACAATCAATTTCTGACTTTCAAAATTCGATACAACAACTTTATGGGTAACAAAGGGATCCCTGAATTGATCCGATTCCGACTAGTTTGCAGAAACACTATCATAACATTTATCATAATGACTATATTACGAGCCAACACATCGGTTCGCTCGTTATTTTGAAACTTTAAATTTAAATTGTCAATTGAAACAGATTGTAATTCCTCGTTCGACGCAACATCCATTATCCTGTGCAAATACGGTATTAACCCTTAATTGAATAATGCTTTTCGGAACACAGAAACAGTGTGAATATTTTTGACGTCATAATAAATCATTTGCTCTTTGTAAAGCTTTTGGAGCGATCATATTGTATATGCTGGTGTATTGCGTAATTTATTCAATAGAGTTTACCCTTGAATCACCGACACTAATTTCAGAGAATGATTCACTTTGCCGAATTTTCGTTTCATCGACAGGCATTTCCACGTGCAAGAGTTATAATTTTTTGGTGGTCACAGGTCTAACCTAACAACCTACGTAACCCATGCTTAAGATAACCTGAAAATAATAAGGTTGTAGCAGAAATTAGCTTTCGATGAAATGAAATTCGGTGAAACGACATTTGATGAAATGAGTGTCTGCAAAACAAGGGGACAACGGTTTATCATACTTGCTCTTATGATTCGAGTGCTGAAGATAGATTAGGATACAAGAATGCAAATGACCCTGTAACATGCATGCATGCATTCCAAGTAGCAACTACATGGTTTGCAATTTTTAAAAGTGGTTACTCATAATTCTTTCGGGAGAGTTTGTTAGCGTAAATAGTATTAATTTACTAATTAATAGTCAGTAACATAAACTAATAATAAAATCATATTAAAGAGAAAAAGAAAAAGAAAGAAAGAAAAACATTGATTCGTGACAAATATCAACAAAGGACAGAGAAATACACAGAAAGAATGTAGCCACGAAATGGTCCCAACTCAGCGTAATGCCGGCGTTAAAGTCGGCGCTGGTCTTCCGTTGGAACCATCAGGTGAAACCACGGAAGGTTACACACATAATTTTGAAAGGTAGGTTCAAAAAACAAATTACAAAATAAGAAAAAATTAAGAAAGAGAAATCAAAATAAAAATATGTTTATGAATCACATAAAGTATTAATTCATCCAAAAAGCTAGTGACAGAGAAAAAAATGTCAATCAATGTTTGTGATACATTGCTGGCGCCAGGCTTTTTGACACGCGTCATCGGCTGACAAAAGTGCAGGGTTAAATAATGCACCCGCGCCGCTGCATCGGTTATTACAGGGACTGACAGCGCGTGGCTTTCATCTGCCGAAGTCTCTGACGTTTTAAATATGAAGTGGACTTTTGTGTTGAGTGGAGCTTTATAACCACGATATAGAGGTGTAATTGTTAGTGATATGGCGCTCGCTGATTTTGATTATTTGCGTGTGCTGTAATAGCAACGCCGGAGAAGTTTTTTTTTATTTTATTTACTAGTAACTTGCAATTATAATGGTTATGTTGAAGAAACGTTGTGTTAGATCAAGTCCGGTGTTTGTGATTTAATATGTCATTGTATTATTAAAAAAAATGTGTAAATAAATATACTTTTCAAGTAATTTTTAAATTGTCCCATTTTTAAGGACATTTGGGTATATTTTTAAATTAAATAAATAAATACTAGAAAAATATTAAGCGTATTATTTTCTTAAACTCTAACTCTAATATAAATATACATAAACTTTTGTTTTTGCTTTAATAAAAAGTCATTCATGTAACAAACAGTAGAGTAAAAATTTCGAATAACTATAAAAATAACCAAGATATATGCCATTAAAGATTTGTTTCTATCCCTTTCTAGCTTTTATGGCCGTAGTGCACGCTCACAGTTCATGTGGGATCTCTCTGTCTAATTAGTAGTTTTTAAATGCTTCTATTATCCGTATCGTGCAATTACTAATATTTATTATTACTATAGATCTTTAAAAAGGTAAAAATATTCGCTTTAAATTACGTTTAACAATTTTCACTTCAGACAATTCAATACTACGTTCATTGATTCAACTCACACGACAATTTAAGCTACATTTCAAAGGAATCTCACTCGACCCGCCATAAATCGCCCGAGTACTACCCGCTGGTATGCCGGTTTTCCGATTCGCCGGGTATTACCGGAATTACCGGTGTTATCGGTATTTCGGTAATTGCGGCACGTTTAAGAGGACTCCGTTCTGTTTGGAGCGTTTAACAAGAGCGGAGAGCTAGTCGTGTATAAATTAGTTGAAATATACATTGATAGGTATATTCAGATACATGCTAATACCGCTATTTTTTACCTTATAATGCGAAATATTTTTCATGCAAAATAAAACTCAATTTATTAAACGTCAAGTGTCAAATTTGCTTATCGTTGATTAAAGTACACTTATTTACTGTTTATTGTCCGACTGTGCTGTTAAGAGGTCACATGCCCTAATTTAGCTTTCTCAAGGCAGTAGGAATAACCTCAAAAACTAAAACTTTACTGGCGGCTAGTATGACGCCGCCTTATAATTTTTATACAGCCTATGACACTCGCACGTTGTTGACGAATCATATGACACCCCATTTATTAAAATCGGTCCAATAGTTTAGAAGCTAGAGTGGTACATACATACATATCTACATACCCACATACATATTTGTAACATAGACGTTGTTAACCACATTACCGTTCTTTTTGCTTCGCGCATATTTTTACAGTTTTTTATAATGCTAGAATAAGTAGTGTCATTGTCATAAGTTTTATTTAAATGACTAACTGTTGAGTTTCTTGCGGCGCTTCTTCTCAGCAGTGGTCTCCTCTTGGGAAGCGCTGGTAGATTTTGACGTGTAAAAGTGCCCGTGTGGCCTACTTACTGAATAAATATCTTTTATCTTTTTAATCATGTATTTGGACAAATGTGATATATGATTACTATATAGGAGGGTGTCAAATATTTTAGGGCGCAATGGATCTAATGTGACATAGTCGCTGTTCCCCGTAGGGGTAAATAAATCACGTGTCACAAAGACACGTCGTGTGACAGCCGCCTAAGTGACGCGGCTACGACGTAGCGCCTTGTAGCGCTCGTAGCGCGTCGTAGCTGTCTGTCATACTTCAGGATAATAAAAGTTATAGGAATGTATGTTACTATTTGTTTGTAGTTTTTTTTATTCGTTTTTGTATTACTATGCGTTGAATTATTTATATGGGTCAAATAATAATGGTTTGGTCTAGTTTGTCTGAACTTTAAAAGCTTTATTATTTATGTTTAGCTGACGACACTGTGTCATTTGGTTGAAAAACATTATAAATTTTAAGATTTTATAGCACAAGAAAGAAGTAATTAGTAAAATACAATTTGTAATTTATTTAACTATTGTTTCTAAACAATTTCTTTAAATTAATAACACTATCGTCAAGATTTCTGAATGTAATACATGTAATACACGCTTTTGAGACAAAATTTCTAGGAAATCGAATCCAAAAGCTCACATCATTCGATAAAGCTCACTCGCATCGCTTTCTCCGAACACGGGCGGGAACCTAATCCCGCGTCACCGAGAACGCCTCGCTGCACCGCCTGATGCAGGCTAATCGTGCATGCACTTACTGCATTCCACAGACAAGGCATACGTTTACACTGGCGCAGAGCTTGGGGTAGGTACTACTGCTGACTTGTCGACACAATCGTGTTTTAAATTGCAAATAAGTACACTATCAGATTGGAGAGCGACTGTGATAACAATTAGTTTAGTTTAGTTTATTTATTCATCAATGTAATATTACAATATATAACGCATTGCATGTCAGAATATACGAAATTACATTGAGATCGTCAACACAAATAAAATAAAATAAATAATTAATATATCCGAAGTCAAATTACAACAAAATATGTCAAAACAATACCTAATAATAATGATAAGATAACAATATTTATAATTTAAGTTCCATAAATTCATTTACGGAGTAGAACGGATTATCCAATAAAAGGTTTCTCAGCTGGTGTTTAAATGTTAAATTATTAGCCATAAACAATTAATAGACATAATGTTATCCTTGTGGCTTATATTTATGCGTCGAAGTGATTCGTCGTTATTTCCTGGGACACTATCAAAATTTCCAGGGTAAAAAGTATCCTGTGTCAATCCAGAGGGCTAATTGCCTAACGCACTCGCGATCGCTTTCATCTTTGACAGTTGAAGGCAAGTCTGCCTACAAAATGAAAACAATTGTTCCACTTTCAAGTCTATCGCGATCGCGAGTACGTTAGGCAATAAGCACTCAGGTTAAGGACCATCTGGGTGTCAAATTTCAGGTTATACGTGATTCACACGCAAACACCGATTAGTAGCATGGCTTTTTTGAGAATTTTTACGAATAATATCTATCATTTCTTATTTAAAAAAAAGTGGCGAGGATAATTGCTTCATTCATCGAGGCAATCCGCTTGCTCGTTTGCCTTCCTTTCGTATAAAAAAGCTACCATTTAAAAGAGGTCGACCCACGAAGGTCTATCCCAAATTTTAATTTCACATTAATTTGGATGTCCAATTTGAGAGACAGGCGCGCCAAATATGTCGCACCCTAAATTTTAAGTTTTGAGTGATATTTTATTGTAATTTTAAGGTGGTGATGGTACTGGATTAAATATTTTTCATTTAATTTAATTTTTCATTTCAAATAAAACAACCTACAAAAACGCAACAAACACCAACTTGTTTATTATACCGCTTAGTAACTAAAAGCGTGTAAGTTCACTCGGAATCGTGACGCGGTGCCGTTTCAGAGTAACTGATCTATTCGAGTTCCGACAAGTCGGTGCTTGCCGGAACCAGCGAGTTCCAGGTATGCCGCTAACTTAGATAACCTGGGACTAAGTTAGTGTGGCTGGCAATACACGTGTATCGCTCGATACCACCAATTTACTGTATATTTGCATAGTATTAAGGAATAATAACCTATTCAGGATGACAAACAATATTTATTTCAGAGGCTCGTATAGGGTGCATATATTATCATCATCATCAGCCGCAAGACGTCCACTGCTGGACAAAGGCCTTCCATATTATAGAATAAATAATAAATAAATAAATAAATAAATATCAGGGGACAATCTCACACAAATTGATCTAGTCCCAAACTAAGCTCTAGGCTTGTACTATGGGTACTAGACAACGATAAACATACTTATATAGAGAAATACATACTTAAATATATAGAAAACATCCATGACTCAGGAACAAATACTCGCGCTCATCACACAAATATTTGTCCATACCGGGATTCGAACCCAGGACCGCTAGCTTCGTAGGCATGGTCACTACCAACTAGGCTAACTGCGTCGTCAAATATATAGGTTAGTAATAATTCAAAAGTTCCGAATTAAAACCCGAAAAGCCGTGGTAGCCTAATGGTTTGACCTGCCGACTCTTAAGCAGAGGGACGTGGGTTCGAACCCGGGCTCGCACCTCTAAGTTTTTCGGAATTTATGTGCGAAATATAATTTGTAAATTTACCATGTGCTTTTCGGTGAAGGAAAACATCGTGAGGAAACCTGCACACACCTGCAAAGCCATTTGACGGTGTGTGCGAAGTTCCCAATCCGCACTGGGCCCGCGTGGGAACTATAGCCCAAACCCTCTCATTGTGAGTGGAGGCCTGTGCCCAGCAGTGGGACGTATATAGGCTGGATTATTATTTTTTATTAGGCGACTAGTATGACGCACCCTTACAATTTTTATATAGCCTATGACACCCGCACAATTTTGACGAATCATAATTAAAATTCAAAATTGGATAGCAATATGAGGCAGATGACAAAACAAAGAAACAACAATTAACAAAACACTGAATAAAAGTTATTCTAGAAAAAAATCACGACAAAGTAAGATCTAGCATCCTAAGTGCATTGCTATGTGTTTAAATACATATTCATATCAATTAAATTATACAAATTAAATAAATATTCAGCTAAAACACAAAAATAAATAATAAAATTGAATTTAACAACATTATACAATCAGACCATTATAATAAGTGTCGCACAGCCGTCCACTCGACAAATCAACTCCTTCAACTTGTTCTTAAAACTACTAATTTTTGTGATGTTACGAATCGGAGGAGGAAGTTTGTTCCAGATCTTAATGTAAAAATATGACACGACTGTAAATTAACTGTGAGGAAAATAAACATAACCAATTTATATTTTATTCAATTAACAAATCCTTAAATCCGCTGCCTAGTGAACGGAATGTTTAATTAATCCGGCGCGCCCCACATGCCGTAATGGCGACTCATGTTCACAGGCGAATGAATCGCGAACTCGCGTGCGTCTCAATGTTACACTCCAAACCAAACTGCCACATATCTACATGAATGAATAAGCAGTTCTAGAACATAAGAAGTTAGCAACCAGAGCCATAAACGTATGTAACATTAAGTGGATTTTAATCGCTATGGTTGTGAGGTATGGAATTCGTGCTGAGATTGCAAACGGGTGACGCCTAGATGAAGTTTTGTTCGAATCTTTGGTCGATTTATGAACGCATATATTTAACAGTCTTTGGTATGCTTATGCCATCTTCAAATAGGTATTATGGCACCAGTGTCGGCACTTTTAGCTAGCACCAATAATGGACACTAAACTCTTAATTTAAACATCAATCCATCGCTTCCCGCCGTCTGTCCCTTTGTATGTACGCTTATGAAATACATACTTAAATACATACAAAACATCTATGACTCAGGAACAAATACTCGCGCTCATCATACAAATGTTTGCCCATACCAGGATTCGAACCCGGGGCCGCTAGCTTCGTAGGCAGGGTCACTACCAACTAGGCTAACCACGTCGTCAAATATGGATGTTTAGATGTCTGTGTTTCTTTTCCTAGATTGACACATAGGTTCCTTTTTCAAGTTTCAAAGTTTATTTCCAAATTTCATAGTTTCTAAATAACAAGCGATAAACGACTTCTACGCGGATGAAGTCGCGGGTGAAAGTACCTACTTAGGTACCGTTATAAATTGGTTATTGAAAAAATAAATAATAACCCTTTTCTCTTCTTTCAACATTGGTTCTTCTCTATTGTTGGTGATTTTTCCTTATGCGTAATGGTTATTCACGGCAACAAATCATTGCAGCAGTAGACGGATCTGATAAATCTTCTCTTGAACTGCATCATCATCGCTCTGCCATTACTTACATATCTCACGATACAGTATACAATCCTTGACTTGCGTACAGACGGCTGAGTATGCTCTTTCAATTTTGACACAACGACTGTCCCTATGAACATAGTCGGATCTGCTAAGCGGCTGCTTTGCAGATCCGACTATGTTCATAGGGACCGTCGACAAGATCTAATTGCAAAGCGAATGTCGCTAGAGTCGACGGTGTTCAACCTTAGCGTGACCACAGTGTAAATATAGCTAAAGCAGTAAAGAAACTACGAAGAAATGTTTGAAACGTCGCACTTATACAGACGCACGTCTCAACGAGACCCCTAAGCGGACATGGCAGTGCTGTCAGTGGCGGGTGTCGCGTCGAGACGAATGGTTGAGACGTGCGAGTGTGACGTTTGTGTAAGTGCGACGTTTCGAACGTTTTTTCGTAGTATATTTGGCCGTAACCGTTTCAAGTCAACGTCAGAGTAGCTGAGGGATTTAATAGTAGGAAACAGATAGTGTAGGTACCTACTTTTGTTTAGGGAATTAACCGTTTATGCTTGACCTTTTTGGACCCAATTACACGCGGCCTGATTTATTCCGGACGCAGCTGCAGAATCAGTTCTATTAAACAAGTTTGACAACCCTGGTGATTGATCGCCGCCCTCGGTCAACACGTCGCAGCGGCGATCGCGTTTCGTTTCCAATGCCCCAAAGGGAATGCTGGATTTGTTGGATGACAAATCCGATTTGTGGTTGCGTCAATCAGGTTTTGTTTCAGGGTTTCGTTTGATGGATTGTTTTGGTAAAATTCGAAGTAAATTGGTAGCATAATTAAATAGTTACAATATGAATGCAATATTATGTTTGATTAACCGTCATTAAATACAGTTTATATTTAACTACGGTTAATTTTAGGATACCTATATGAAATTCATATTTGAATACTTGCATGATTTTTATTGAACTGGCCCAACAATGTAATCGAAGGCATCGCCAGAGTGCAATCTGGTATATGGCTCTTTATACGACTGCATTTGTGTGGCTCGTCTTTTTACTTTGAAGATTGAAATACGTTTTAGGTGACGGCTGGAAGACGACGTAAACCGACATTGTACGAGTTCAGCAAGAACTAGATGACAAGTCAAATAACAACAGTGTCATGTCATGCTAGTTTCTCGACGGCAGAGAGAGTAGCGTTTTAGTTTGAAAGCAAAGCGTAGTATTAAAATTTTCTCAAGAGAGAGAATAAGGGATAAATTAGCGTTTTCTAATAGAAGCAAGCCTAGAATATTATAGGGATGATGGCAATTTTTTTCGTGTGTCGTTCAGGTAGATTATTAAATAGTATTGGACACGTATTTTTTCTTTTTTCATATAATCAAAAAATAACGGAGATATATTGAGTTGAAATGTCGCATGACGTCACACAGAAGTGACGTCACGAACCCCCACTCTGTAACTTTGACGCGCTTTATCTTTGTAATTTTTTGTTTGATTGACAAAAGAAAAAATACGTGTCCAATATTTTTGGATAATCTAACTGACGGATTAAATAGAATTTCGTTTTTTTTTTTTTTACCCAGTCATCGTCCCTGTTCTGCCCAAAAACGAGACAAAAAATGATTGCAGATTTTAATTATTTTGTCTATTTTGGCGCCAATACTGTCACTACTCAGTAATGGTAGATCTATCACGGCCCCGCTATTATAATGAGTGCGGAGATGGAGTAACCTCATTAGATGCGGTCTCTGGAGGGAAGAGGTTCTGTTTTTGTTGACTCAAGGAAGTTGCTCAGCCGATTAGAGACATTGTTTGTTGGTGGAGTTAGCTGGGCTTGATTTAGGTTTGGTGTTGATGAAATGACCGCGTGATAAGGCAGGTTGTATTGAACGAAGGAAATACACTCATTGTTAAGATATATATCTATCTAATTATATTATTAGCTGTCAAATTTGTTAAATTTTAAAAATTCCGAGAATTTACTGGGTTGTTGAAAGTCTAAAATGTAATGAATCATATCTACTATAAATAAAATTCGATATAAACTTTTTAAAATTATTTAATCTGCGAATCTCCGGATGTCCACGGGCGATGGTAATAAAGTCTTCAGGAATAAAGAAAATAGATGCGATTTTTTTCAATTATTCTTAGAGATGGATGCAAGATATCCGTGACGTAATTCAGGATATATTTAAATAAAATAAATAAATCATCATCCACTGCACTGCTGTCCACTGGACATAGGCCTCCCCCAAGGTTTGCCACAAGGACCGGTCCTGCCCAAGTAGCCGATAAAGCTGTATATATAAGAGCTTATACAGCCATCATAACTCTAGTTTCAGCATGTTAAGGGCTGCATAAGCTCTTATACAGCTTGTGTGCTACTTGCATGCGCCACTTGCAAATAAATATCAGGAACAATTTCTCACATATTGACCTAGTCCCAAAATAAGCTAGCTAGCTATTTTTCTAGCTACGGTGTCCCCTTGTTTTGCAGACACTCATTTCATCGAATGTGTCGTTTCACCGAATTTCATTTCATCGAAAGCTAAATTCTGATGAAACCTTAATGTTTTCAGGTTATCTTAAGCACGGGTTGCGTAGGTTAGGTTAGACCTGTGACCACCAAACAATCATAACTCCTGCGCGTGGAAATGTCTGTCGATGAAATGAAAATTCGGCGAAGTAAAACATTCTATGAAATGAGTGTCGGTGATACAAGGGTAAACGTCTAGCTACATTTGATTGTTAGCTGTTTTTTTTTACCTGGTTAGGTTTGTGTGACGGTGGCTGCACTGATCGTGCCCTGCCGGGGTCTGGAACCGACTGAGTCGGTGGCGGATGATTAGCTGAGCAAGCTAGCTTGTTTGCCTCCTCTAGGATTAAAAATAAACACATCATCCCCGTCAGTCGTCATTCCCTGCCCGCGTAAATCCGCGCGCACACGGGCGACGGCGGCGGCACGAAAAACGCAGCGGCCACGCGGCTGTCACTGCCGCTGACAGACGCATTTGTTCGCTCTAGCGTGGCTTACATGTTGTATTCGATAATTGGATTTTGCAGTGTCATTGTGACAGTTGCTACGGTTTTGATAATATGTTCGAGGTGTTTTCAAGGTTATTCTAGCAAAAACTGAGTGAGTGTAGGGACAAAATTTAAGATTTATGTTTATTAAAAATATGACGTCGCGCCACTTGTTTTATTTTGCCGAACCGCTAACAGAATATAACCAAAATACAGTAAAACGTATTCCATGCCGCGCAGGTAAATATTGATTCTGCTGCAATATGCAAGCCGTTACGGTATTTCAGTATAAAAACCCGCCACTGCAACTATTCGAATAATATTTACGTCCGCCGCCACAGCCCTGGAGGGAGGGGCTGTCTGCTAGTTTGTGGCTCAGTGCTTCTCTTTTAAACCCATATTGTGAAAAGGGATGAATGATAAGCGGCCATTACTAAAAGTGGGAGTTAGTCGGGTTCATACACCTTTTGAAGGACAAACGGGTATACTTTACATATGACTTTTTTATGGCAATGATGAATACGTGCTCTCAGGCCACCTGTTAAATGGACTATGAGATGCTCTGAGATCTGGATCTTGAGATGCCAACCCGACGCGTTGCCAACCCTGAGCCTATAGAGCCTAGAGCCAAGTGCCACACGTTCCGTAGCGTTTCTGTTCGTTTCGTCTCACGTCTCACGACTTATCGTATCACGTGATCTACCAGTGACGCGATTTGTTTAAAAATGAAGCGAACAGAAACGCTACGGTGCGTGTGATACTTGGCTAGACGCCAGCAGCATTGCGATGGAATGGAATACCGATCCACTTAATCTGCTCTGCGGAAAGAAAGGAAATTAAACTTGTCTGTACTCGTCAAACTATGGGTCCCAATTACCTTGTAGTTTTATGTTATAATAATAATAAAAATACTAATAAAATTCTTCATTTCGGAACGAAGCTCCATACAAAATATTAACACTATATACAAATTATTATTAAAATTTAAATAAAAAAATCACAATAAAATCAACATAATCAAAATAAAATTGGAATTAAATTAAAACAAAATCGAATTTAAAATAAAATCGAAATTATCAATATACATATTAATATTAACATCAAATTAAAACTAAGATTAATTTATGGCGCCAATGCCTTTTTTGACCAAGTATAAATTAAGCGATCATGCCAGCTGCAGTTTTGATATAAAATTAACACAGAGTGAGAAGGGCTGTTTTAATACTATAGGAAAGTATTTACAACTATCCAAAAGTCTATCAAAACACTCTCTTCTTCTTGATTTTTTTTAGTATTCATAACTTTTTACTTCTCTCAAAGTACACAACTAAACAATGCACGCACAAAAAACAATACCGCCGTAATTCGTAATAAGCCCGCGGTAATGTCAGTATATTTCTGTGATAAAATACGGGTACGTTCGCTTTGTGGGCCGGCGGGAACAAAGGCGGGTAACTGCGCGTCGTCCCACAGACAATGTAGATGCTCCGCGGATTAGGTTTTACTGTTTTTGTTATGTTACATGGCAATTATTAAATTAAATGCTTGTTTTCAATCTAAAACAATGTGTCTACGACTCGCAGACGCGTTAAGTAAACATTGTAGTGAAACTGAAGTGAGTATTTATTATATTGCGTGTATTTGGGTCGATCAACTTTTTGTTGTTGTTATTCTATCCCGTAAGCCAGGAGACAACAGTGATAGTGTTTCTTAGAAGGATATTTATTTATATATACTACTGACTTGCTGAGAAGAAAGCCCACAAAAGCATGGGCTTGTAATTGCCACAAAAAATCCTATATCCTTTAAAATAGTTTTAAAGAGTGACCCAAGAGACGTAACCATGGCAACGACCTACATCAAAAAGTTGATTGACCCATTTATTTAAACTATTAATTTTATTCTGTAAGTAGGCTGCACGGCCACTTTTACAATTCGTGAGTCTACCAGCGTTAATAATTTTGAATTTGGAGTCCAGTATTTGGTCGCGCGACGCTCCGCCGAGCGGCGACAATAATGAAGCCCAATTAGTGGCGCCACTGTCGCGTGAACGCGTCGCAGGTTTGTGTGGCGACGCTTTTGCAAGTCATGATGCGCTCGGAAAGTGGACTATTTCGAATTTTTACTTCAATGTAAATGAAAATGTGCGCGGGTGGCGGTGTTGAACGCGATGATGTCGCACGAACAACATAATTCAATTAATTATCAAGGGATAAACTCACGCAAATCGTTAAATCTCAACTAAGCTAAGGCTTAGGTACTAGTCAACGCTAAACTTACTTACATAGATAAATACATACTAACATTATACATAGAAACCATCCACACACACACACACACATGCAAAATCTGTAATTGTATTTTAGAGTTACGAGTAACATGTGTTTATTTATTGTTTCTTTTTAAGGTCATAATTTAAAGTTCGATAGGAAATTAAAAAAAAAAATCAACTGTGGCGTATATTATAATCTGGGTCCTGTGACACAGGGCATCCTAGCTCAGGACCCAGCGAGAAACAGAGATTTTGTAAATATTTATATAGAAATAAACTTTTTCATTTTCACTACCAATGCTACCAGCGTCATCTAACATATAATTGTACTAGAAAATACACATCAAATAATGACAAATCCTAATCGGTAATGACATCGTCGTGTGCGCCGTGTGTGTGCGGGCGCCGCAAATATTTGCCGAGCGTGCCGTCCGCGCCCGCGCCGGGATCATCCGGGGGGGAGCGTGCCCGTTGACAGACAGGGATTGACGTTAATAAATACTTAGATACGTTTGAGTATACAGGATGAAATGGGAGGCATAATCAGAACTTAATCTAGCTCTATAAAAACGCGGGGAATGCCGATGAAGTCGCGAGCAACACCAATCCTACTAGGGTCGATATTAGGGTCGTTTTAAAAAAAATTGTACATACTTAGTTAAAGGCTTAACGAAAACAAAATCACGATCGCATCTTTTGTGTAACGAAACTTTAGTCATACAAACTATATAGGTAACTTTCGTTACACAAAGGAATCAATTAAGTTTTGTATTAATTGAAGTCCTTAACTATAAGTATGTAATTTTTTTTTAAACGACCCATTATAGATACAAGCTCTTATAGTCTGGAATAGAGCATAGGCTACTTTTTATCTTGAAAAAATCGTCAGTTCCCGAGGGTGCAGCGATAAACGACTTCTACGCGGACGGAGTCGCGGGCAAATGCTAGTAGTCTAATACATAACCGTCAAGCATAGTGTCACTATAACAGGACTTGCTAGACGTCACGCATATTTTGAATGCGTTTATTAGCGTGCGCGTCGTAATTTGTTGCCAATTTATATACTGATTGATAGGCTGATGAGGCTGGCAACATTCATTTTAGGAAAAAGTGGGTAAAAGTATGTCCAAAAAATATGAAAAAAATTATTTTCAACATGATCGGATATACGGTTTTTGAGTTATTGCCGAAAAACTGCGTATCTCAACAAAAGGACGTAAGTGTCATGTAGATATGCTCTTTTGCCGGTGCACTTTATTTGTTTTTATTTTTTTTGTATTTGTAGTAATGGCGACGGAACCCTACACTGCACGGCTAGCACATGTGCCCAAGCGACATAGCTCGCGGCGCGAGAAACCCTTGTCGCGGCTGTCAATTCTTTCTCTCCGCTGTCAGTTTTCTCGATTTCGGTAGCACAACTTGACGCGGCGAGAAATTCCCTTCAAGCGAGAAAGCTATCTCGCGGGCGGGACGTATGTGTTGCCTTCTATGAAGAATATGTTCTACTAATGCGATATTGTTTTGTGGCAACACTGAATCGGTAATAAAAATGTGCCTTTCCCTTCGTTTTTTGAGTGTACGGCAAGCCTTACGCGGGTCGCGGGGGGATGTGAGTAACGTCATGTGTCAAATTTCGTGAGACGTCATTTGTCAAATTGTTTATCAATATGGACGCTGAACGCAAATTGTAAGTATTTTGATTATTATTTTAGTGGTTTCTGACATCACGCAACAGTTATTTCCTTCTATTTTGGCGAAATATTGTAAATAACTGTAATACTGGTATAAAAGTTCATGCTTTTCTCACCGGTTCTGTGATAAATGTAAAACATCGTTATGTTGTTTTCTTTTCAAATATTTATTTTATAAATGTTATTTCAGAGTAAGAAGCACGCCACTGACGCCACGCTTGAGCGTTTGCCGCGGGAGAATATATCTATCGACTGGCCCACTCGGTGTCAAGTGTTAAAAGACTTACTTATTAACGGAGAAGGCCCCGAAAAGTCCGTCAAAGCATGTAAGTAACAGTAGATTAAATTTATCTCCTCGTTGTACTTCACTATTAAACGTTAGTGCACGGAATAAAAACATGGATTCACGCCTACTATAGACTCGTGCAACTATGTTAGGGTGTTTCATAATTGATGGGAAAAAATAAATGTCATATTTTTTGCAAACTGCTTACGCCCCGAGTCATTACAATGTAAAAAATTAAATATGAAATTTAAAGGTAATGGGATAATATTTAGAGGTTGCCCAAATTTAGCACTTTGGCGTTAGCAAATTTTTAATGTTGATTTTTTTAAACAATAATTAACTTTTCTGTTGACTTATGTTAAACACTAATGCTTTCGACTATTATCACTGGTTTTTCGGTATGTTATGCTTAGGTGTATTGCATAAATATGAAAACGGATTTAAAAAGTTGTCAAAATGTGCTAACTGATTTGATTGAAATTTTGAACAATGATCTTTAAGATAGTTAGGACCAAGGATTTGAGCGGCCATTAGAAAATACAAGGTTTGGGAAATTAAACACCCTAAACCATGTTCCTAGCTTACAGCAATAGTCCAAGGTTTATCATGCATTCATTATAAAAGTAACCAGTTATAAGTAAGCATTACAATATGTAAAATGATATTTACACATACTCGTATCAATAGGTGGTCAGAAAACTATCATATTTTCAGATATAATTTATATAAACGATTGTTGGATTGGACTATCTTCATTCCAAATTTCATCAAAATCTGTTTAGTGGTTAAGAAAAGTAATAGACAAACATACTATTGCATTTAAAATATTAGTGAGGATGTTGTATTAGATTTAATTTTTAGCACTTCCAGCTCGCTAGTGCTGGCAACTATGTAACACAGGGGACACCTTTACATTCCTTTATTGAATAATTTAATTTCATACATAATTTATTTCAGGTAAATGCAGCAGAGAGAAGTGCCATGAATCGCCTCTTAAAACACTTGTAAACTTGGAGTTTGCAAGTTGTGTTCACTGATTTGGAATGTACATAATAACTGTGATTTTTTTATAGTTCCCTATCTGTATTATCATAGTAAATGTTATAGTATTTCGTTTACAGTTTAGCTGTATCTATTTCATGAAAGCAATACATTACCTTTTTCCTTATGTGGATGCACTGCACCGCCATATTAAAAACAAAAGAAATAATATAGTTACAAAAATAATATTTACTTAAAATCGCAGGTGGACGATTTATTGTACAATTGAATAAATAATTTAAAATCTAGATACATAACATTTTGTTAAGTATATATTTTTTAAATCAAAGCCATTTTTTCCGTTAAGTTGTGTGTGTGTGTGTGTACCTATTCAGTACAAGTACAACATTCTGTTCAATTCAATAAACTACTCTTGTTTAGTTTATTAGAAAACAATAATGGTACTGGAAATGCCGCTGGATGGTCGGCATACGCTCGGTGTAGTTTTAAGCAGATTATTTTTTAAATATCCTAATAAAAAAAACTTTGTTCTTAATCAAAATGTCTCTGTATTATTTGATCCCGACATGCCACTGCATCTTGCAACAGCGCCGGCGCGACGCGGCGCGAGCGGACGACGAGCTCTCTCCGACTTCTTCGTCATTGCCTAAGATCTCCCTCAGCTCTCCTCTGCAAACCAATATTAATATTAATTTCATGTTATAAATGAAAGTCCTGTGAATGTCTGTCAGAGTAATCTCAGAAAGTACTGTACGGATTTTCATATGGTTTTCACCAATAAAAAGAGGGAGTAACTAGGAATATTACTAATCCTACTAATATTATAAATGTGAAACTTTGGATGGATGGATAGATGGATGGTGTTTGTTACTCAATCACACCAGAACAGCTGAACGGATCTGGATGAAATTTGGCACAGACTATAATCTCTGGAATAGCGCATAGGCTACTTCTGATGTACAGTTCCCGAGGGTGCAGAGATAAACGAAACGCAGCTGTCGCCCCTAGAAGATGCAGGAATGCTCACAAACCGTAGGTAGCCTATTAATAAACAAAAACAAAGTTGATTATATTGCCCTGCCCCCCCTCTTAACAAAATCCTAGCTACGCCCTTGCCTGTTATTGTAGTTGTATATATGGATACACCTTACCATCCATTTCCATATCATTGTTAAGTCAAGGGCAAAAATAAATATCCACACAAAGTTGCAAAATATGTAAACGTAAATTTAATTACCGTAGTAATAAGGGTTGTATACATATTTTTTGAGACTGTGCATGCATATTGGTGCCCAATTGACTATCAGAGGTACATTCCCATATCTTTATTGATGCGGTACAGGTGTTGAAACTCCTTGTCCGGCAGCTCGAAGGGGTTGTTGGCATCACTTAACCTTCTCCTTTGGATCCTCTATCGGAGCTTCTCGTCCCGAAAAAGGAAAAATCTTAGAGAAATATGCCATTCTGAAAAATTACAAACTTCGTCACTAGGTACTCACATGTAAAATTACGTTAAAATAAAGGATGATATAAATTGCATTTAAGCAAATTTATAATAGTGAACAAATAAACATACATTGACTATTTAAATGGGGTAAGATTAACCAAAACGTTTATTAAAAATCCGTGACGACTAGAGCGAGATATATCTCGCGCGCTTGAAAGCTCGAAGACAATCTGTCGCCTTTTGACGTTGGTAAGCGAGATATTATGTCGCCTTATGAACACTTGTGCTACGAGTTGCGAGAGTATGTCGCCCTTAACTGTCAAGCGACAAAGATTAGTCACTTTGACGTTTGACCGCGAGTCACCAAATTATGTCGCGCGTGTTATGCTACCGATTCGCGAGATAGCTCTATGTCGCGCTCTTTCTCGCTTGTCGCGCAAGTCGCGGGCAGATGTGCTAGCCGTGCTGAGCACGGCCCGCCATGCTCTTGCCCGGATTTTTAACTTGTTATTATTATTTTGTATTTATTTATGTGTACTTTAATGTAAAATGCTTACCAAACAAACCTATTTTCTTTCTTTTTTCAAATAATAAAAAAGTCAAAAAGTAAAATACTTAAGGGACTTTTAGAAACGCTTTTGTGTAACTATTTGTTCTATCATATATAAAAACGGTAATATCTACATACAAACGTCAAATTTGGTATGATTATAGAACAACCCCTATAGATTAAAAAATACTAAAAACCGGCCATATAAATAAATAAATAAATATCAGGGACAATCTCACATAAATTGACCTAGTCCCAAACTAAGCTCTAGGCTTGTACTATGGGTACTGGACAACGATAAACATTACTTATATAGAGAAATACATACTTAAATACATAGAAAACATCCATGACTCAGGTACAAATACTCGCGCTCATCACACAAATATTTGCCCATACCGGGATTCGAACCCGGGACCGCTAGCTTCGTAGGCAGGGTCACTACCAACTAGGCTAATCGCGTCGCGTCGCGTCGTCGTCGTCGCGTCGTGTGCACGGGACCCTCAGTGCGCGATACCGACTCGCACTTGGCCGGTTTTTAAAGATTCCTTGTTATTAAACTTGTTATTTCCACCCCAAACTGTACCTATACCGTTGCGTGCATCAAAACAATGTCACATTACGGTCACTCCGACGTCATTATAGCAAACAATGCCGCGGTCGCTCCTGTTCTAACATGGAGGGGGCGTCGGCGGTGCATTGTGCACAGCTGATTGTGAAATTGCATCAGTGCATCCGAGCGTGCGCGCCGTGATTTGTTGCCAATTAATATACTGATGCTCATTACGATCTGCTGATGAGGCTGGCAACATTAATTTTGGGTAAAAGTAATTTGGAATTGTTTTTGTTATGAAATATTTATCGAGCGTCAAATGAATACTTATCAGCTCCGACGAAAAAAGGGTTTTTATCACGCGTTTGTGTGAATGACTGTGCTGTCAGTCTGTTAACGGCTTAATGACACAGTAGAAAATCCGAGCTCTGGACGCGGACGAATGATACTTGCTGTCCTTAAAATCGGGTTACCCTTGCTTGAATAACCGACACTCATTTCATAGAATGTTTTACTTCGCCGAATTTGCATTTCATCGATAGGCATTTCCAGGTGCATGAGTTATATATTTTTGGTGGTCACAGGTCTAACCTAACCTACGTTACCCACGCTTAAGATAACCTGAAAACAATAAGGTTTCAGCAGAAATTAGCTTTCGATGAAATGGAATTCGGTGAAACGACACATTCGATGAAATGAGGGGCGAAAGAAAGAGGACTCCCTAAAAATCAAATGATTTATAGAAAAAATGCGAGGTTTACGCGAAGTTCTGAAATAAATAACTGAATGCTTGAATAGCTTGTACATTTCCATAATTTTCAGTATAAAGCTTGCGTGATTAAAAAAAATCTGTATTTGCGTGTAAACCGAAAGAGTATATATTCATGCGCGTCACGTCGCCGCCGTTGTGACGCGTGTCGGACGTGACAGCGGAAACCCGGACAGAGGGCTCGGACAATGGAAATGGTATGCGAAATTAATGATGTTAGTTGCCGATTCGTGTACATTTAGGTCAAGAATATTAAAGAATTACGGTGTTATTACAAAAACTTAAACAACCGTTGAACGTCAATCCGTAGAAAACCGTCATTTTAGAGGTCGGCTGAGGCCCATGTGTAGTCGAGGACCAAGATATGTATGTATATACATATGTATACACTATTTCTCCTTATTGCGATGGGATAAGATGTAAAAGAATGCAAAAGTGTGTAGGTACATATAATTGTACTCGATTATACATTTTGTCAAACAACATGAGATAATATTATCTAATTACTGTGATAATTTAAAATTTCTTGAGATTTATACCATTTTTTTTAGTTTAAACAAACATAAGCAATACTTAGGAATTGACATTATAAAATGAAATTCAACCAAAACACATTAGGAAATAAGGATAGTGAGCAAATTAAGTTTTGTAATTGACCCAAAGAGAAATTAGGATTACTTTAATAGTGCATTTTGAAATCGCATAGGCTATAATTCGTAATTCATACATATTTACGAGATTTTATAAGTTAACTTACTATTCTGTGTAAAATTAGGCCCTCAGTAACTTAAGAAATTATTAAACTTAAGTCTTGAAAAACTGAAATTTTGTCATTCTTTCGATCTCTTTATCTCGCAGAGTCGCAACTTTATGCATGTGCATAAACATGTGTTTATAGTGTTTATATATAGCAAGTAGGACAAGGATTAAGAAAAAGAAGGTCTCACAGCAAGATCGATCAAGACTTAGGAAAAATTTAGTTCATTAGGATCCGTTCCATACAAAGAAAATCGAAAATATTTTTTTCTGAGCAAACTATAAGGTTTCGGTAAAAAATATCTAGAACACTTTTTGTTAGAGTTGATTAGATCTATCCATCGCTATAAAAAAAAGGTGAAAAGGGAAAGTTGATTCCTAAGTCCCTCAAATTGCCGTTTCGATCCACTGTGGCACGTGCTAAACGAAAACCGTACCTCTTGTCACAGTAATAATAACCTCTGGTATATGTTAACATACTCGCTACACTACGTACTCTGTAGTTCATTATCCAGACTACATTGGGAGTCTCCCGCTGTGTCCAATAACAGTTACGTGATTCGGCCGTGCGTGCCGAACGGCGTGTAATGACCAATCAGCGACGGGCTTGCCTTCATAACAACCAATGACGTTCATTGGGGACAAATACACGCTGCGTGATGTTTGTGTTTCATGGAGGTGTAACAATGTTCGATTTCAAACTTAAGCTTGAGTGACGTGCCCTGCAACGAGCGAATTCTGTGAGCTATGTTGGTAACCTAATGTGTACGTGACCTTATAATATTGAAATCAGAGAACTTTGCTCTAAAACCGTTAAGGCCCGGCGATGCCTCTCGGTACCCGTATCGCGGTATTCACCGGCTACCGCTACCGGCTACCGGGTGCGGTAATACTCCGTTGATTTCCCCCGGGCCGGCGGGCCGCGGTACGTTTTTTCGCCTGATTATTTTCAAGCGTTGAGGTTGAGGCATTGGTTTCTTGCGTAAGTTAATATCGTTGATGTTTTTAAAAATGCATCATTTCATTTCTTTGCCTAGCCTGGCGAAAATATTTTATACACAAAGGAAAGAAGAAGTGAAAACTAATCAACAAATAAAATCTATTTTGTATTTGTGTATAGGGGATGTTTTATATTTTCAATATTTATTTGATAGATACTTAAATGAATTCCATATTTCCACAGCTTTATTGCTGGCATATATGAAGTCGTTGTGTAAATTTATAGCTTTTCAAAGTTTTACGGTGTTTGAACAGCATTTTTACCGCGCCGCAATAAAAGTAAAACTGCGTTGTTCGCGGTAGAATTGAATTGTTTTCACAAAACGAATCAACTGGAAAGTTGTAGCGGGGCGTTGAGTGGTTTAGTTCGTAAGCGGCGCGGGCACACGGTGCGCTTAACTTTGTATAATACGAGTTAGGCGGGTTTTTACAGAGCCCTCATACTGGTTATTTATGCACCGTGTCAAATACGGTTCCAAGAAAAAGTTCAAGAATACGTAAGACAATGTACGAACCTTATAGTTGGGCGGATTTCAGAAAGATTGTCGCAGTTAAGAATTTACATTACGTCACGAAAATTAACCATGCATATAAGTGTATGAATAAATTTCGTTACGTAATGGAAAAAGTTAGTGTTTTTTAAATTATTTATTTATTTAGGTTATTTCGGTTCTTAACTGCGACAATCATTCTGAAATCCGCCCAGTTACAACTGTCCTTCCTGGCTCTGTCTACGAAATTCGAGGAAAAAATAGAGTAATCATTTGAAACAAGTGCAGTGTTTGGACAGAACACTGCGTCAGCAGGACCCCTGTCAGACGAGGGTCCTCGGGCGCCGACGGCGGCTGACTCAGCCGGGGCCTAATTTATAAGGCCGGGCACGAGGCGTTACTATAGCTAGGTGCTTACGGCCGCACTCGGAGACGTCAATTACCTTTTAAGTTTAGTTGCTGCTGTCACTTTATTTGCTACAGCAATAGAATAAGACGCAGCAACTTTAATGAGACTTAAAAATTAATTGATGTCTCTGAGTGCGGCAGTTAGTTTTTATTTTAACTGTGTGTTTGTGGGGAGAGCCACAGATGGGGATGAAATTGGTTGGTGCAGCTTGACAATTACCTACATTATTATTGTTTTTTATATTATATTTTAAAATTATTTAACTGCCGTCGTTTCATTTTCATTGTCTTCCGCGCTCATTCACAATATTATTGCTTATTGGTATTGCTTTCCTGTTCATAGGTGTAAAATGATAACAATATAAATATATTATTATCATTTATTATTTATGTAAAATGATAACAATATAAATATATTATTATCATTTATTATTTATGTAAAATGAAAATAATATAAATATATTTATATTATCATTTTACACAATTTGAAATGTAAATGTAACAGATTTCTCAAAACATAATTAAGAACTGAACTAAGATCATTCATGCAATTTGACATCTTACACATACGAGTATTAGTATACTCATTCATTTTTGTAAAGAATTCCAATACAAGATAACCCCGTTTTTTTCTATCTCACATATTACCTATGAACAGGAAAGCAATAGGTACCCCAACGTTGTGTTACGATGTGTACACATATGTCGCTATTAAGTGAAGATGTATGGAAGCCTTGACAGGTGACAATTTGTCTGCTGTCGATGCTAAACGAACCGCCACGATGACTGGCAAAAAGGCGCGGGAAAAGAATTTCTCTTCTTGCCGTAGTGTTTTCACATGTTCCGCCAGCATTTTAACTAAATAATTGGAGAGAAAATTGTAGTGTTAGAAAAGCATTTAATAGAAGTAAGAAAAAAAATAATGGTTACAGAAATTATTTAGTTTAGGAACTGATTTTTTTTAAATTATTAAACGGGTTAATAATGTTAACATTGCAGTTTGAAACTAATACAAATCGAATAAATATGTTCAACAAATCGCAGCCCCCCAGTACAAATCCAGTATGAATCGTGAAACCAACCTCCTGTAGTGCCTATAGGTTATCTATTAGCTGTTTGTGCTCTTAGTTAGTTTTTATTTAATTATATATACATACATGTATATGTATTATATATGTAAGTTTACGTTAGTATATGTATTTATTTATATGTTTCATACGTATGTATTTACATGTATATTATCAATATTTCTAGCTGATAGTTTAATATTTTGAATTATTTTTGTTACTTTTTGTGCAAAACTTGCTATGTTAAGGGCCTGTTTAACAATCGACAAGTAAATTCATCTGTCAAATAAAGATAGCCCTCTCCTTGTCTATTTTCAAGTGCAAGAAAGGGTAAGGGCTAAATTTATTTGACAGATATGCTTTACTTGATTGTGAAACGGACGGCTAGTGTAGTATTATTGATAACATAATCACAATCACAATAAAATTAATAACAGAGCCCTTAGACAAGATGCCCATCGCTAACTAGCGTTTCTATTCATTTAGTTTAGAAACCAATCGCGTCATTGGTATATAGATCACGTCATACGTGATCTACCAGTGACGCGATTGGTTTAAAAACGAAACGTACAGAAACGCTAGTTAGCGATGGGCATCTTGGCTAAGGGCTCTGGTATAAGTACAGTCACATCACGGGATTTTTGAGCCACTTACTAACATTCTCAATTCAGTCGGGTTGTCAAATCGTATTACTATTGGAATTTGACATCAAAACCCGGCAAAATTAAGAATGTTAAAATTTCAAAGTCCTTCACTTTCTAGAACAGAAGAGACAACTTTCGTTTCTGTGACCGTGTATGACTCAATCAAGCTAGTGTACCATTCCCATTACGTCCTATTTTCTGGTTTAATTTAACTTAAGTTCCAGGTCAGTTGTTTGCGATGGTTCTCGTTAAGCTTCTTTGTGCAGACCATTCCGGGAGAGCCTTGATTGGTGTACTCCCGCGCGGCTCCATGTGTACGCGCTATCCGCTTTGAGTCAAAGACTTGGTCTAGAATAATTAACGGTACACTCGTATTTGTCGCAAATACGAAACTAGATAAGGGAACTGGTTTATATTAGTACAGTTGGCGGGAGAAGCTTACAGGACGAAAAATTAAAGCAGGACTTAATTAAAAGATCAACCACATTTGAGAACTTCAATCAATTTTACTTATATAATTAAGAAAAACTAAATAAATAAAATAAAAAATGAAATATTTTTTTCGAAGTAAAAGGGATGTGAGTAGAGTTTACAACCTCACGCACTATGTGCTATTGCAAAACATTGGTAATGTCATTAACTTTACACAATGTGTGTTGTGTGCGTGCGTGCGTGTAGTTGTGTGTATGTGTGTGTGTGATCATTTGCGTTAGGTAGGTAGAAGTTTTTCGGTATCATCAAACATGCGGCATATATGTCATAATATTAATAATAGATTCTTAACTCATTCACCAGCCATGATGCACGTGGCGCATCACTGTGGTCATTAATTCATACAAAAACTGTCATCAGTGTCAAAGGTGTTAAAAACATGTTTTTTATGTGTCTCTGTTTAATCACAACGTGTACATAGACGACTTCACATATGCTTTTATATTACAAGTTTGTAAATAAACATATCTTGTTGCAGGTAAACAGACGGACCTTCTTGCTTCACTCTCAACACAGTAAGTTAATTTTAAATTCAACGAACGAAAATGACGCGTCACTTGTACGAAAAAGATAAATCTCAATAACAACAAGAATATGAATAAGAATAAGAAAATATTTGTTTTGTCCGAAGACTAGCTGTTAGAGAACACCTTACGGCATTAAGTTCGCCTTTTGAATACTAATTGTATTCTTTAGTGCAATAAATATTTAATATATAAATCTAGTATTACTATTTATCTATATTTAAGACCGACAGTTACATAAATTTCACCGCAAGTTGCCCTAAATAAAATATACACCACGTGCGTCCAGAAATACTGATGCTATCTCCATAAAAAGAAAGTATCAGTTATTCATTGCCAATTCAAATTCAGCCTTATCTGATTAAGAGTAAGGTTTTAAAGTAACAATTTCAGACTTTTTCATCAGAGACAGACCCTTTAGCCGATGACCGCCGAAGACGACCGAAATCCCCCGAAGACAACCTTCGCAACACGACTATGGCTATGAATTTAACATAAATATAAGGGTCAGCACACCGAGACTTGACGTGACGCAACGAGGCGCGTACTTTTTAAGATAGCTTTACAATATGTAACTTTACTAGCGACCCGCCCCCGCTTCGCTCCGGGTACTATTATATACATAAACCTTCCGTGAAAAATTCTGTAAATTATGGTGAAAACCGCATCAAAATCCGTTGCGTGATTTAAGAGGAGTTAGCGGATGAACAGACAGACGCAGAAAGCGACTTTATTTTATACTACGTAAGGATTTACTACACAAAAAGGTACACATTTAATTGAGAGAATTCGTCGCGTCGCGCTCCGTCGCGCTGCGCCTCGCGACGCCGCGCTGCGCATCGTGGAACAATAACTGGCCTCTTCAAGCATCGTCGCGTCGCGTCGCGTCTCGGTCTAAACTGACCCTAAACTCTGCATTCAAATATGACCAAGTTTTTGACCTTTAGTCGTTAACATTAAGTAGTGTTTTGGTTGTATTTAAGTGGTTCATAGGATCTTTTGAATGGGTAACTAGTTCGAGTCCCATTTCGTTATACTTGGTGCAGGAATAATTAATGGTGCTCTGCATTTGGTTGTTTTTAATGTACAGTATACTGAATTAACGTTACGTTAATATACAGCGAGTATACCTTGTTTCAAACTCGATCGCAAGTGAGAGATTGTTTATTTATTTATTTATGGAAATCAACAGCTTAAAAACAATTCATAAACTTAAAGTAGATACAGAAAGCTAATTACAGGTTCTCAAACAGTAGTTGTAATTATTCTGTTATAATTGTTAGTACAGTCAAGGTCATAGATATGTATACACTTTAGTACCTTGTCTATTTAATGTCATGTTTAATCTGCCATATATGAATGTCGCAGCGATTAAAGAAACAAGGTACTAAAGTGTACATGGAAGACCGAGCGTCGTCGCTCGGGTCGAAATCGAATTTTCATAGATTTTCTATTTATACAAAAATAAAAATGAAACAACAAAAAAACGATCCATAGCTGGGGTTCGAACCCGCAGTCTTTGCGTAGTAGGCCAACGCTCTAACCATCAGTTTAATCAGACGGCGGCAGCCGCTCCGAAATTACAAACCATAGTGCGCGGGAAATCTTTTTGCGTGAAAATACGGGGAAAATATTTTTTCCCAGATATTTTATTTATTTATTTAATCTTTATTGCACAAAAATACAAATTTGAGTACAAGGTGAACTTAATGCCTAATGGCATTCTCTACCTGTTGACCTTATATTTTGTGTATTTATATTGTTATTATTAACTAGCAACACATAGTACGTTCATTTTACCTGCCTATTTTTCTATATCGCAATGAATAGACACTTATCTCATTAAAAACTTATGCCTTATAAATAAATAAAGCCATATCCTAGCCTAAATAAATAAATAAACATAACGATTTACAAAATCAAAGATAATGTATAAGATGGTCGTAAACGATTAGTCGCGCCAGCCGCTAATATCCATTCCATACATTTTGTCAATTTTCGAAAATCTTTAACGCATTGCACATTTTTTACAGGAATAGTAATACTAACTTCTTGTATACGGGAGATGAAAAAAATGCCTACGCATATGAAGGGTCAAATATCCACTAATTATAAAAGACAAAGATAAACTTGATCCCACAATACAATAATCCAACTATATTAAATACTAGGTGGATAGTAATTTATTAATACGGTAAAACTTCCGAACAGTAATTAACAACACCTATTGTTCCGGAACTAATGCAGTAATTAAGAGCCGACATTATGGAGCTAGTTCATATTTCTATCTACCCGACCTCAGCTAGCACGAAATTACTAACAGCTTTCAAACAAAAATGGCAAATAATATAGTTTCAAAATCGTGTGCTTCTACGCCTTCTTGTGAAAATATGTTCATTTTTTTAAAAACAGTATATATAATAATAATCCAGCCTATATACGTCCCACTGCTGGGCACAGGCCTCCACTCACAATGAGAGGGGTTTGGGCTATAGTTCCCACGCGGGCCCAGTGCGGATTGGGAACTTCGCACACACCGTCAAATTGCTTTGCAGGTGTGTGCAGGTTTCCTCACGATGTTTTCCTTCACCGAAAAGCTCATGGTAAAATTACAAATTATATAAATTCGCACATAAATTCCGAAAAACTTAGAGGTGCGAGCCCGGGTTCGAACCCACGACCCTCTACTTAAAAACAGTAGAATAATTTAAAACATGTTGAAATTGTAACGTCATTTTTATAAACAGCATTTCATTTTGGTTAACGAAAAACTGAAAATATCATTAGAAATTCTTTCTAGAATAACTCGTTGGACTCTGTTCCTTTGTCGTCTTTGCTTAATTAAAACGTTTTAGTTTTGCAAAACCTGGTTTATACAACTGCCCTGCTAAGGTATAAGGGTTTTTTTTTACAAAAAAACTACTGTAACAATAAAGTGCCTTTTACCTTAGCAGGGCAGACAAGGTGTGTTCTAACAAATTCCTAGACGGTAAAGGATTGCTCATTAGAGGCTAATCTCTAATGGTCTCAGCGCTAATGTCTCTGCGTCGGTCTCAGTCAATCCTATAAGTAACTTAGCCTCTATTTATTCCTTCGGCTCGCGCGGGATTTATAGTGCAACGTGCACTCGCCTGCTTGCAGCTCACTGCAGTTGCACACGTGTACTGAAACGGGCGTTTGTTACTTTGTATGTACGGTAACCCGTTTTAATTGCTCTTCGGTGTGTTTTTGTTTTGGTATTTAATTTAATAAAATGCTTTCTGAGTTGTAAAAATTTACACAATATTTTTTGCATTTACGTTAAATATAGCTGAGCAGTTATAAATAACAAATCTTTGATTGAATTATTAATTGAGCAATTACATTTAAATAGTTTAAGATAGGGAAGATAGTCATTAGTTTCTGCGTCTACAAAGACGATTAAGATGTTTAAATCTCCAGGGCGCACTATCTGTCAGATAAATTTGAGTTCTGTCTTTTTCTATCATATGACAAACGAAAGGAAAGCGATAACTTAACTGTTAGATAATTTTATGTGCGGATTGGAAAAATCAAATACGCCAATATGGAAGTGACATTCTTTGGCTGAATTGTTAGAACTGCGCAGAAGTAGGTTGTTAGGTGACAATATATTATATAAAACGTTTGAAAGATCACTCAGACAATAAAACAGATGAATAGATATTTGTCACTGAACAATTCCCTTCAATCAATCTGACGCGCCTTTGATAAACGTCTCGCTTTGTCTTCGGCTCGTCGGAGCGTTCTTTTGGCCTCGGCGGGATTCGGGAATGATCGGGAATGATCGGAAGATCGGCGTTGTTCGAGGTACTACAACATGTGATGTGAATGCCGAACATGTTTTTTAATTAGGGTTGTTAATGATAAGTAGTATTAATAGTACGGCTAGCACATCTTGTATTTATTTATATATTTATTCCATATTTGCACGCGTGTTACATGAAATAGTACATAAGACCCTGTTAGGGTATTTTTACACTTGTCGCTCAGTACCTCTCTGTCTTAACAGACTAATTAGAAAGGGCTATCCTATTACTTAGTCCTTTGATTCTTTTAATCACTACCTTCAGATGACTATCTTCAGTAGTGTAGATGTTCAGAAGAACAACTTTGCATAGTTGACACGTTGTTGTAGACGTTGCTACGGTTTGCTACGCCGTAGCAATGTTGTACGCCGTCGTAGCATTGCGCGCACGCACACTATTGTGTATTTGTGTCCTGTTTTCTCCTCTCTCTCTCTCTCCTCGAATCGAATACGGCGTAGCAATGTTCCACTGTTTGTCAAGTAGGCATCCCTAACTCATATATAAATACATAATTAGAAGCTTACCTACCTGGAGCTTAATTTGGGACTGTCAATTTAAATAGAATATAATAGAATAGCCATTTTATTTGAGTCCAATTCTAAGGTCTTGGTGTAGATGTAATAATTTCAAGAATGTGCACTAAGGTGCGCATGCGGGCAAAAAATTTTTGGTTGAATGTATAATTTAAAAAATATTTAGCCCAAACGACAGGCCCGTAATTTAATCAAACCCTAATTGCTAACCTAAATAATTATAAAAAGCAATTACTTGGGCCAAATTCTACATTCCTCTTAATTGAAATGTTTTTTCTAAGAAAAACTAAGCGCGTATTTGGAAAACCAATCCCCAGTCTTGTCTCCAATCTCGGAGTTAAAAGGACCTCTTTGATCGCTCTCCTCGAAACTTCCACGACCCTGTTGAAATAAAAATATATCTTCCTCAATTTAGAAGATCGCTTGGACTTTTTAATAAACTCCGGTGACTATTGAATGTTCCTGGAGGAAAATGAAATTGCTTTAACATTTTCAACGCCATTGACGGAAATATCCGTCATGGTTGACAACGCAAAATAAACCTGAGCATGTATGAATTAAGGTTGACATTAGCTCTAGTTTTTATTTGACATTACGTTGAAAAGATTAAATGTGTTACACTTAATAAGGAAAACAGGTGCAGAATACAGGGTGTCCCGCGACATTAGCTCTACACGGAGAAAAAAACCTAGTTTCGTGTAACAGAATATTGTATTATATGTGACAACTATACCTACACACATTTTTACACATTAATATAAAATTCTACTTCTGTACAACATAATTTCTAGTACCTATTACTATTTACCTAGTATCGTGGGAAACAAATTTTGTGTAGTATATACAAAACCTGTTGGACGCTAAATGCATATTTTACTCTGTAACTATTAGATAGTAACCACTACAATATCAAAGTTTTCGTGTACTAGAATATTTTAGTATTAACAAAAATATGACTTGTTGTCACTAAAATAAAATCTGTTAACCATAGCTGAAATCTGTTTTCCTACACCAGAATCATAACTACAATAAAATCTGGTAATATTGTAAAATATTTTTTTCTCCGTGTAGTTTTTATTTGACATGGCATTGAAAAGGTTAAATGTGTTACCCTTAATAAGGAAAACAGGTGCAGAATACAGGGTGTCCCGTAACCCGCACGTCACAGTGACACCGGAGGTAGACCAGCCCAAGACAAGCCTAGAGCTTATGTGCTATTCCAGACTATAATCTATCCCTGTGCCAAATTTCATCCAGATCCGTTTAGCCGTTCTGGCGTGATTGAGTAACAAACATACATCCATCAAATCTTTCGCATTTTAAAATAATATAGTTAATAAGATTGACTTGGAACAGAAGGACAACCCTACCCAAATCGTTTGTCGGTATTTGTCTTCAAAACCTTTCTGTAATCTCCAGGTTAATAGCTTCTTTCAAGACCCCTTCGGACTCAATGGACTTCTAATTCTCTCGGAGCTGACTTCTCAAATAAAGTAACGGTGAACTGGAAACTTCCCTACAATGCCACTTCTGAGAAGTTTTAAGTCTATTTGGACGCTTACCGCTTTTAATTGCCTTGAATGGTATAATAAGTTGCATTTGTATTTTGCTTTGAGGTTACGGTGTGAATTTTAAAGCTGAGTTTTGTTTTATAAAGGAACTTTGTGTTTTTGGTAGACCGGTGTCAAGTTAGCGGCCTTAAGTTAACGGCCAATTTTAACCCGACCAAATTAGGAAGTTGTGTTTATTGCAAAAATATGAATAAATACGACTCCCTAATTTGCTCGGGTCCCTAACATGCTTGCAGGGGCGTTATTCCGATTTGTTTTAGTCATATTAAACGATAGTGCCTGAGAGACCGTCGTCACTCGGGTCGAAACCGAATTTTCGACGATTTCTATACGAAAACAAAAAAAAAATAACAAAAGATTTACCCAAAAAAAGGGCAAAAGGGAACGAAAAAAACCAGTCCATAGCTGGAGTTCGAAGTGTTCGAACCCGCAAGTTTGGCGTAGTAGACCAACGCTCTAACCATTAGTCTAATCAGACGGCGGCGGCCGCATCGATATTACGAATATTGCACGAGCAAATCTTTTTGCGTGAAAATACGAGGAAAACGAATTTCCCCAGATATGAGACCTAACTAGATCGATTTTTCGCCCCCGTAAACCCGTCTATTCCAAATTTTATCGATATCGTTAGACCGTTTTCGAGAACGTGAGTACGAAATGTATATACAAATATTTCTCCTTTAATAGTACGAGACGGATACGATACGATTATTTCCGTCACGTTACTAAAATAGCCTGAGACCCAACATCCTACATATAGGACAATTGTCAAAATGACTTTTAACTTTTGTTCACTGACATAAGATTCTATATCGAACTAGTGGAATTGTGACGTAATGGTAGTGTTCTTTGAATGCAACTGGTAAAAGGCAGTCGTCTACAACTGAGCGAGCGGATTGAACGGAGTTTCCCTTCAATCGAGCAGAAACAAAGGGAAGTTGCGGAATCAAAGCAACAGCTCTGAACGGACGCACAAACAACTAATGAACAACATTCGCTGGGCAAGCGGTCGGGCGGCGCTAGGGCTTCTCCGTTTGGTTCCACATTCAAAGCTGTTAATATCCTCCTAAGGTCCACGTCAAAATTTCGCTAGTTCGAAACAGAATCTTATGCCAGTCAATAAAAGTTAAAAGTCATTTTGACAATTGTCCTAAATATAGGACGTTGGGCCTCAGGAGGATATCCATACTAATATTATACTTAGGTAAATTCGAAAGTAACTCTGTCTGTCTGTAACGCTTTCACCGCTATACCGCTGAACAGATTTCGATGAAATTTGGTATAGAGATAGCCTGAGTTCTGAAAAAGGACATAGGCTACTTTTTATCCTGGAAAATTAGACAGTTACCGATTGTGAACCTAAACCAAGGGGTCTCAAACACACGAAAAGTTTCATCAGAATAGGTGCAGCCGTTCGGAAGTGATGCGCTTACATACATTCGGCAATTGATTTTTAATTATATACTTAGACTAGCTTTTCCCGCGACTCCGTCCGCGTAAAAGTCGTTTATCGGAACTATATAACTTAATATCTAACATCTAATAGCTTGGCCGTCGTAATAACAAAACTTTTTGTCACCCAGTTGCAAAAACATTAATTAGCACTATTTTCCCGTTAGAACACCTTCTGTCACTTTCTAATTTGGCAAAGTAGAAAGTGCACTGAGAAAAATATTTAACCAAACTATTTCGGTTAATTCAGAAATAACCATAATTTGATAAAGCGTTATTAAAGTTTTGTTGATTTAACAAACAGTTTGTGTGTAAGGAATAAAACAGTTAATGTTATTTAACTCGACTGATTTGGTTAGGTATTGCCTTAGTTTTGTAGTCCCTTTTTTAAGCTACACGTACACGAAGTTTGGTTTCATTTAACAAACTTTTTATTAATCCTTTTTCTCAGTGTGACGCCACGGGCCTTAAGGCGACATTCAATTTAATGAACTTTTGTGCAACTGAGAGGCTAGGATATCTTGTATTTTTTGCTCTATCATAACAGACTAGTTAGGGATATCCGAACGACAAAGAAGTCGCGGACGCCACAGTATAAACAATACCTAAATGGAGAGTGGAGACGAAAGGTTGAAGCAGTAAAGAAACTACGAACGTTTGTTCGTAGTTTCTTTACTGCTTTAGCTATATATTTATACTGTGCTTTTGCTTTCAAATTCAAACGTTTTCCTCTTGACATATATATTTCAAGCATCATTCCAACTCGTATCGATCAAAGGCTGGTATTTCACTCCGTGCCAATCTCCCGTCATCTGTTGCTGCCCCCCCCCCCCGGCCTGATCCCCGCCCCCGCAACTGTTGCTCCCCTTCCGAGCGAGTGCACTCCGCTGCACAACCCATCCAATACAATGCGACGGTCGCTTGAATGTTTGTTTACCATTGATTGTTATATTTAATACGATAGGTTTGTCTTTTACGTTAGAACTAAGTAGTCGATTTGGAATGAAAGAAATGTATTTATTCACAACAACATACTTAAAGGAGTTATAAAAAGAACACGTATTTTCGGGAGCTCAGACCGTTCATAGCGATCAGCCGTTCAAAGTAAAAAGGCGGTAAACGTATTAGGACTCCATACTCTTATACTGCCTTCTTCTTTCGAAGGACACCGGGTGTCCTTCATTATGTAGGATTAATAGGTATCTTTTACTCCATTGCCGACCTTCTCCTGACTAAGAAGAATATTGTATTAATCTAATACAGTTGTCAGCTCCGTATTCAATTGGCTTTCGCTCGCAAAGAGAAAAGCTATTCAGATTGTACCTATTAGATCAGAATCCAAACCGCCGCCGAGGAAAAAGCGATACAAATAATATTTTACAGACCTTTTCAGTTTAATCGATGTATATCCTCAAAATTTCGCTAGTTCGAAACAGAATGTTATGTCAGTTAACAAAAGTTAAGTCATTTTGTCAATTGTCCTATATATAGGCCGTTGGGCCTCAGGAGAATATAAAGGTAATCGACGAAAACATTGTTGGCCTGTCCAATGTCTGTTCTTAAAAGTGATGTTTTCTGACCCCAAACCAAACTAAAAATGTTCATATTTTCGAGCAGTGTTGAGAAAAGTTATTTATTACAAAACTCAGCGAAATATTTTATAAACTGTAAAATCAACGAACGACGAAAAGCTTTTAATTCAATTGAATGGATGGCCAAATGGAAAAATGGTATAAGTTATTGTTTTATCTCATTTTACTATTTTGGAAATGCATAAAACCCCAGTGAATAATGGAGTTTGTGTTTCGGTTTTAAGATTAAGTGAACTTGTATTTATGACAGACAATTTACTAGATTACATTCACAATAAAAACAAGTTAATCTAGTCCCTCGTGTAAGGTCTCTGATGAAAAAACGGTGTATTGTAATAAACATTTGTTACACAAAATGCGAAGCGCGGAGATATACCGGCGGATGATGTTCCCGGGCAGGAACACGAGATGCTCATTTATTTGGCGTACGTTTATTTCTCCATGTGTTTATTTTCGTTTCCTCACGCGTGATGTGATTTATGATAAAAATAGTAAAAGTGCTTCTCGGTTATGTTTCTTTCATAAAAATAGGATATCATGCTGTTATATCTTGTCATTCAGGAAGGTTCTTGGTATTTACTGCATTTAAAAATAACGTATCTGCTATTCTTGTATTTTTACTTTTGGTAGCTAAATTATCTAACGTATAAAGAGCTAAGCGGAATTCAATAGTGAGTTGATTTTTAGCGTCACATTGCGTATACGTTTCGCAATTTGTTTGACAAATATCTACGTTTTAGCTGTCTTGCCATGATGATGGGTCTTATTTGGTCAAGGTCACTAGTTAATACAGCAAAAAGTTGATCCTATTTTAAGATATTAAATGGTTTAACCTCCTGAGGCCTACGTCAAAATTTCGCTAGTTCGAAACAGAATCTTATGTCAGGCAAAAAAAGTTAAAAGTCATTTTGACAATTGTTCTATTTGTAGGACGTTCGGCCTCAGGAGGAGACATTCAGATACATATAGGAACAGTTCGTCTTAAACTAGGTTTAACATTTTCATGCAAGCGGCTCTTAATGACTCAAAAATTTAAAATATCGCGCAAACACAATTAATTTTATTCGAACGAAGCTAAAAATTAATTACAGAAGATACCTATGTCAAGTAATCAAGTCAGCTGAGGCCGCTGAAAAGCTTGGATGTCTCAATTATTTAAACTCAAAAGCTTCATCGCGTCTGACTACGTAAATTTTCCTCGCATACGTGCTTCGGAACTTTCGGGGTGACACATGCACGAATGGATTCACTATTTCCGTTGATATGAGAAAAGTTTAAAAATCCGGTTTGAAAGTTGGGAAGATGGCGCTTGGATAGAATTTTAAGCTGTCTGATGCAAGAGGCGTTGCTGCAGTTTGTGACCGCATCGTATTTTATTTGTTTTTACGTCTCATTCTCAAATAATTGCACAAAAAATCTTTTAATTACTTTTTTAAATGTTGCTTATTAGGGCTGCAAATAACGTACAGTCGGTGTCAAAGATATGTTTACATATTTGAACCTTATTACAATGGAGTAAGGTGAAAAAATATAATAAATATAAATATATCTTTGACGACGTTGGTAGATTTTGACGTGTAAAAGTGCCCGTGTGGCCTACTTACAGAATAAATATCTTTTATCTTTATCTTATGTCGACCGTAGGTACGTACTAAATACAAAATCTCTTTGACTGCTTCGCATTGACCGTTTAAACAGTCAATAGTAGACTAACTTGAAGAAGATTGGCATGTCTTTTCAGTATTTTTTTATTCATATTATAGTTTGTTTTAGTAATTTCAATTTTTGGCTGCAAAATATGTAAGTAGCCAATTCATTCCTAAATCTCGCTTTCAATAAATAAAGTTCCCTTTGATGCTTCACTTATGTTCTTTATAATCGACTACTATGTTTTGTTACCGAAGATGGATCTCACACTTGCGAAGTTTGTAAGACATTGTTAATCTCCAGGGTCTCGTTTGGTGCCGCGCGCCCTGTGGGGCGGGGGGGGCAATGAAGACAAACGACGCGCACCGCTTACATGATCGATGGCTGACTTTATAGTGCGGGTTTACCTATATCGTGTGTTACAGACCTTTTAGCTTATTAGCGCACCTTGACGTACAGGCCAAGAACTACTTACACACATCTATGCTACTAACAATAAGGTCGTGTATACATAATATTGAAAGTGAAGACTGGATAGATATTTATACAAGGCAATTGGTTTTAATAGGAACTTTTGGTTTTAAAGGGAAGAATAATCTATCTAAAATTGGTTTAATAAACGTTTGATCTTAAATCAGTATGAATGGTTCTAATGTTTCTGTCTTTACATAGCATGATTAAGGGCAGACATAGCAATATAGATGCAGTCGCACGGCGCGTGGCACGATTTTAGCGTTTTTTGGGTCCTGGAACTTTCTACGTTTCTCAACATTTTTTGAGGTTATCAAATATTTGTTTTCATACGCTGTTTTAAAACAGCAAGATGAATTTAAATTTAACTATATTGTTTTCACACCTCATTGCTTCACTTCTTACTTTAAGCAATTTTTCAAATAAAACTACATTTTCTCGCGTAGTTTCTCATCATATAAATAAAATAATAAAGCAATGCTCAACCATGAGCATTGAAATGATTAATCATTCGATCTATATTTTCCAAACTTTATTAAGAATTCTGTATTACAATATTATCAGAGGTATATCGCCCTCCAAAAAGTTATATTTCATTAGTAAAAGACAAACTCCGATATTTGGAATACTCCGATACAATTCCGTTCGAATTTCAAAGCAAACTTGCTACTCAAATTCCCGTTTAACTTTTCGCCTTTCAATAGAATTCGCTCAAAGTCGGATTCATTCAAACTGGAAAGTTATTCCTCTAGGGACTTAACTCATTGTAAATAATATAAGGTTACCTTTTTGGACCGAGCCGCTTGTGGCGGGGAAAGTCTGTGAAATGGAAAGTTTTGACGGAGATTATTGTCAGAGTTACGGTCTTATGTTTCTTTGTCTCGTGAGAATTCTCGCTTCAGGTGAAGTTTTGGAAGGTCACAACAATAATAAGGCAACGCACCTTTCATTATAAGCGTTTGCGTTCAGTCATACCGCACTAGCTTCAATGGGAGTGTGGACTAGCGAAGGGCAAAGTTGCTTACCCAAAAGTGGGTACCCAACTTTGCCCTCGGGTAACCGGTAAATTGGGTGAATATGAGGTGAATAAAGGTAACCCGAAAATATATTTCGGTTCTTCGGGTAAGTTTTGTCCATCACCCATCTCTAGTGTGGATGGTTCTCGACAAACGCCCACGTTTGCTTACAAATGCTTCGCGTAATGCCGATAATGCATTACTATTATATGCACTAATATTATAGGTATAAAGGCGAAAGTGTATTTGATATCTTTTCACGACAAAACGGCTGAACGGATCATAATGAAATTTGGCATGGAGATAGATTGTATCTTGGAGAAGGTCATAGGATACTTTTAATCCCAAAAATAAATGTTCCGAGGGAGTTGCGATAAACGACTTCTACCCGGACGAAGTCGCGGGTAAAATCTAGTTTAAATGTGTATTACCACGACTGAAATGTGATTAGTTAGTTTCTCAGACATCGATGACGTAATCTTGATCCGTTGTCGTGTTCCACATGCTCCCTCAAGCCGGGTCTCGCGCGCCGCCGGGCTGTCTCGGTGGCGATCTATTTCCGACCGACGACCCGATAACGTCACGACAAATTGCCGATACGCTCGCTTTAATTGCAGGAAGTCCAATCAGATTGTTATGATGGCAAATATTAGATGTGTCAAGCGCAGAAATTGACTTGGTTGTATTTTGATGGAATGAGGATTTGATGTAACTGACGATTTTCTTTGAAGATTTCAATTTATAGATTGTGTTTTAGTTTGATTCATCACTTTGAACCAAGGTATCTCTTGGCCAAATCCTGGATTACCGCTTCATGTTGAAAGAGATAAAAACTATGAATTACTATCTCAAGAAACGTTACACTCATACAATTCTGCTTAAAATTATGGTCACGGTATGTACGAAAGAAATTACACTTGATAGTTGATCCTTGTCTACTACTAGCGTATTACTAGCGTCACTACCTTAAGGGTTCTGGCAGAATACCAGTGCTGTGGCTTTCCGCAGTTTTATGCTGAGCCAGCGCCTATTCTTCGCATCATCACATGACTCTTCTTCTAATCTCCAAATTTCAAATTTTAATGTATCTCCAATTTTAAGATGCAGATGACATGGTTCTGCTAAGCGCATCAGTGTGCGGCATACGCAAGCTATTGGGAGTGTGTGAGACATATGCTGGTACCCATGGCCTAAAATACAATGTCACCAAAAGCCAATATATGGTGTTCGAGGTTGGGCGTGGCAGGACAGTCGAAGTGCCACCCATTAAACTTAACGGGGCAGCCCTTGACAGGGTCGATGTTTTTAAATATCTGGGGCATTTAGTATCGTGGGACCTCAAAGACGACAAGGACATCGAACGGGAACGGAGGGCTCTGTCGGTCCGGGCTAATATGATAGCTCGTAAGTTTGCGCGCTGTACAAGGGAGGTGAAGCTTACATTATTTAGAGCATACTGTACCTCGTTGTACTCGTGCAGCTTATGGAGGCAGTATACGCAGCGGGCCTATGGAGCCCTCCGCGTCCAGTATAATAACGCGTTCCGGGTGATATTGGGGCTGCCCCGCTTCTGTAGCGCATCAGGGATGTTCGTAGCCGCCGGGGTCGACTGCTTCCACACCACCATGCGCAAGCGGGCCGCGTCTCTGGTGCGCCGCGTGCGGGCCAGCCCCAATATCATCCTCGGCATGATAGGGAGCAGAGTAGACTGCCCCTATATACGTCACTGTTGCGGGCTACACGTGCCCTGTATTTAGTTATTTAGTTAAAGTATTAGTTTAATATATTAACATTTAGGATTAAGAAAACACTAACAATATATGAGTTGTAATTTACTCGAAATAAATGATTTATTATTATTATTATTAAGTTCTAATATAATTAGTTATACTGTTTAAATTGCATGAACCTGTTCATATTCTTTTGTAAATCGTGTTGGCCTTAAAGGTCATGTATGTTTGTGAAGAATAAAGATGTTTATCTATCTATCTTGTCGTGGCAGTGTAGTTTCCACATCCTTTATACATAGGGCGCCATGTTTTACGACTCATTTGTTTTTTTTTTGCGAGACGGGACGCGTGCGTTCGTCGCGTGTGATCGGTTGGCGCTAAAGCCAAAGCCGGTAAATACCTTGTGTTAAAATAAACAACTCTTTAATTAGCATCACATACAGCAAGGACAGGAAATAACCACATATAACATCGATTATGGTGTTCAATAAAGAGTATTATTAATAATAATAATAAAACTCTTTATTTCAGATATAACGTCCATAGTAGTTGTTAGTATACATAAATTAACTTAACAAATAGTGTTAGTAGAATGTGCTTAAACTAATTAAAACCAATTAATTACTACGCTTCATTTTTACTGCGATCCCTATTTAACCGCAAATTGAGCTATGCTTATTGCTGTATTGCTTTACTCATTGATTGGTCCTGTTCGTTAAAAGTTAAAAACTTGACCAATGAACGTTAAAAATATACCTAATCACTTTAAAAAATATACTGAAATACCACTCCTAAAAAGTAGCCTGTGTTGGTCTCTAATTGTTGAAATTACGATTAAAACTAGTTTTGCACTACTTACATCTGAAAATGGGTTCCTAATGCAGTTTAATAATTGCTTCACTTTGCGGACAGGACTACTAACGAGCTCGACAGAGCCGGGGCACGCTCCCAAAAACGCATTCTCTATTCTCGTGAAAATAGGTCAATCAAAAGCACGAATTTCCGGTGCATATTTCAGCGCGACGCTCACTTTGTACTCGCGTGGGAGGGGGAGTGGGGGGCGGCGCGGCCGCAAAGGGAACAACACTTTGTGGTACATTTGCATTGTCCTTTTGTTTACATTATTCATTACAGCCAGCGATGAACGCACCACGACCGCACCGTACGTTTTTACGCCCGCCAAATCAGTAAACCAAGTGTTCTCAGTATGTATTTAATTGTTTATATTTAATAACTACTCACTTGTATATAAATTTCATTTTTATTATATTTTAATTTGTCGCTGAACTGGTGCATCCGCCCACACCACGCGCGTCTGTGATCTAATCAATCGAAACAAGTGACCAATCAAACACAATTTACGGTCATTCGAAACGTTATATTATTATTAATTTATTATATACGGCGAAGCTAAATGTAATACGGTTATAACTGAAAGAAAGAGAGAAAGAAGTAGAGTTTGACATGTGGTAAAAGGAGCGGAATCAGCTAATGCTGCGCTTCTGCGCTAGAGTGCGTGAGCCGGCAGCAGCGCTGGTTTTCAGGCCGCTGCTCATGTTGTCTCACGCTAGCGATACAGTGTAGCCGCAATTGACGAATTTTAGTGATAGCTACTTATAAGTATTATTTCATTTTATTTCTACACAAATAGAAAGGCTTTTTCGACAATAATAAAGAAGAAGAGGTTGTCAATTATAATTATTACCGTAACACCCTGTTCATGTAACTCGTACGGCCCCGTCAGCACTTAGAGTAGGACTCCGGTGCATGTGTACTTCTCTCTCACTCGCTCTCACACGATCTTATGCGAGTCTAGCCGACTTTACACGAACCCGAATCCTATTCTAAGTGCTCACGGGCCTGAGCCCTTAGCCAAGATGCACTACGCTTACGTGTTTCCATTCGTTTCGTTTTTAAACCAATCGCGTCACTGGTAGATCACGTGACTCATCGTATGACGTGATCTACCAGTTACGCGATTGGTTTAAAAACGAAACGAATAGAAACGCTAGTTAGCGTAGTGCATCTTGGCTAAGGGCTCTGGCCTGCTGGTTTCGTCTTTTTCCCTCAAATAGTTTGATTTAAGATTATTTAGTCCCTTAACGGAGAACTAATTTTAGCTAAGCATCACTTTTGTTACACTTTAAAGTAAATGTGTAACAGGGAACCGAACTATATAATTTTGTTACTATCAGTTCACTAATTTTTTACCAAAAAACGTTTCACAAACTTGATTCATTTCACAAACATGTCATTTGGCAAACCGCTTTTTTTCCGAAACTGAAAACTTTTCAGGATTTTTATAAAACTAACCTAACCTAACCTATAGGGTTCTACACGACAGTCCTGAAATATTTACAGTATCGGAAAATAGGCGGTTTGCCAAATGATATGTTTAATGAATCTGTTTGTGAAAGGTTTTTTTGGTAAAATAGGATAATATCATTGTAGTAACACGTACTTAGTTCGATCTGGTCTGTTGTGATTAAACCCGAGCTTCAAAGGATTATCCTGATAATTAATGTAGCTATTAGAAACAACTACAGGCATCAGCTTCGACGGTATGTGATATTGCAAGTTTAATAACTGCCGTAAACCCGGGCAGACGGCGCCGCCGCGCCATTTATCAACCCTTTCGGAATAACTTCAGGACTTGAGCGTTAACTTCAATGGTTTATTTACAGTATTTTCTTATCACAACTGGTGTTTGACAGTGACAGAGGTTTCATAAAAGGTAGTCCATTGCTGCTAAAGTTTGAATGGGAAACTTTACAGACATCAAAGGATCTGTTTATTTATTTCTATAGCCACTTTTCCTTTTGAGACGATTTTCTTAGTTTGGTTAAAGGAAATGGTAGGACAATTTAGACCAGTTCTGTAAAGAGTGGGCTCTGAAGGCGCTGGAGGGGTTGTAGAGAGACAAGGGAGGTTTTTCAGTGGCAAGGTCGATCTGAAATAGATAAGGTAATAAAAATATCCAATGACACTCCGACCCTTCCTACTCTCCAACTTATATTTGAGTCGTATATGTAGAAGCATTTTCTGCAATTTATCATCTAAATTTCATCAATAAAATAAATTCGGTTTTTGAGTTAAAATAAGAAAGTTGATAGTGAATCGTATCCTAACACGGTACCAGTTTGACACTGGGAGTGATATAAAAAACCGGCCAAGTGCGAGCCGGACGCCGAAGACTTTTTTATATTCGAGAGTACATTTAACCTTTTGCGAAGTGATTTTTAACCGACTTCAAAAAAGGAGGAGGTTCTATGTTCGGCTGTGTGTATTATTTCCATGAGAAATCGAGGGAACTTCTCAAAAGTGGCACACGTACAGCAAGTTTGATATTACCTGTAAGGCCTTAAAAATTTGCATTCCAAAAGCACCTCTTGGTGAAGAATTGATGATGAAGACCAAAGATGACCACCGGAACTCCTTAGTGTTAAGTGATTAACGCCAGCAATGACATTTCTTTATCAAGAATATGAAGTAACTTTTACCTCAGCATAATGCATGTGGTGAAGTGTAACTGATGGTGAAATACCGGCAGAACTCCTCGATGATTAACGGCCCTGCATCTTGGACAGCGACATTTTGTTAAGGGTGATGAGAAATTGGTATTAGGCTATTGTTTCTTAATGCAATGTATATGTGCTTTAGTTTATCACATAATAATATTAGGTGCATCACTAAAAAACTAAAAAGTATTTCTTACGATAAAATAATACCGTCTTTAAAAACCCACTAAAAAGGGTTAATTAAAGACCGGCCTCCTAGGAATTGTCTATTTAGTGTCTAATAGGTACATGAAATATATCGAAGCCGGTGGCAAGAATCATATGTCATTGATGTGGTTTATGCCTACTTGACACCGGCTTGGATATAATTCATGTACCTATTAGGTACTAAATAGGCGTTCCTAAGAGGCCGGTCTTTATTTTAACCCTTTTTAGTGGGTTTTTGAAGGCGGTTTTTTTTTATTATATTTAACTAAAATATCTGTTATGGAAATATGAATGTCTTTGTTGAACGTTCAAGTTCAGCTCAGTAGGTATAGTCATTTTTCAATGACATTTTGTGATAGGTTTTTTTTTATTAGGTCAGATCTCCAAGTCAGAGTATAGATTGCTTTAGTACTTTTCGTACTTCACAATTATATTAAAGAGTTATTATTTTAATTAATTATAATATTAAACTTTAAAATAACGAATTATACGTTAACAATATTGTTAAATACTGAAATAAATGTAGTATTATGAGAAAACCTGTATTTTTATTTACAAATCCAGTAACGAACTCTGATAGTCATATTACGAATATATAGTTTATAATTTTAGGATTTAAACCCATATATTTCGATTGACTACTAAACAGGTGCCCTATATCTGACAATAACTCCTAAGCTACATAGAATCTAATCAGTAACCCGCAAAATCATTAATTAGAGTGGTCCTGGTAAAAACTCTTTATTCGTGAATTGACACACTGCCAACCCTGCGCGCGACAAGGGCTGTCGGCATGTCGCATTACAGTGTGCTGTGGTCTTTGACGTGACACTCGGCGGGAGCAGACACAGGCTCTATATAGGCTGAATAGAGCCGCTGCTGTGTCATGGTTAATGCAGGGTGAGCTAGTTGAAGAACAAGAACAGTGGAATATTGGGTCAGGGGAGAAAAATGTGGGAACGAAATATCATTATTAGAGGCCTATGATATAAAAATATTACTGGGTTCTATGATAATGAGGGCTTTCGATATTTGTCCTGACACCAGATGTCGCTACGTAAGCTTGAGGTCTAAACTACGGTCGAATTGTACAGAATTTTATGTCGGTGAAACTTTTTACCGAAAATGCATCGCAATGCTTAGCAAACTCTTATGGTCCATTCAATTTACTGAACATAGACATCAAGTCACAAATGTAACTGTGAATCACTATTCTACGTCTTTTAATAAAATATTGCAGCTTATGTGCATGTTAATTCGAATATACACATTACCTAATCATTAGAACTTTTGTTACCTACTTTTTCTTGAGTATTGTATTGTATTATGGTATGAGGAGTTGTTTGAGGGCCAATTTCGAACGAAACCAAATAGTATTGTTAATTATTTTTTATTATGTTTTTCATCATGATACTTAAAAATAAATACGCCAAGTGTTGCAAGTTTACATGCGTTGCATGCGGTCGCTGCTCATGAGCATGACGTCCTTGTAGGTCCAGCGCATGAGCATGTCCTTGTCCAGCACGGTCAGGTCGTCGCGACGCATGATCATATCCGACATGTCCACTTCTTTGTTCACGTTCGCCAGGTCCATATCCTTGCGGAAGACCATGATGTCCGTGAACTTCATGTTGGGGGTGAAGAAGCAGGTGGTGTCGATCTCGCGGTCGAACGGGAAACCAAGCGGCATGGTGTCCACACAGGTCGTCCAGAAACAAGTGCGGCGCTCCTTCATTATGGTCATGTCGACCATGGGGAGGGTCAGGCCGGTGCGGACGGGAGTGACAATCACGAACATCTGGAGCTCGAAGCCACCACGGCGACCGAGAGGCAGCAGCAGGCGCTTGGGGAAGCCGCGGCGAGTCATGTGCCACCAGCTGTCGACCATCACGCGGTCGCGGTTGTCAGTACCGGTGTTCTCAACAGAGCGGTCCCACATCGTGCGGGTCCAAGGCCTGTCTTCGATGACGCCGTGCATCTCAACGGAGTTGCGGACGATGGTGTTCTTGCCGGTTTCAAGCTTGTACATGAAGCTGTCCATCTCAACCATGTCGAGGCGCTTGTCGTTGACGTCAATGAGACGGCCCATGCAGTCGTATTTAGGACCGATGAAGACGCGGACGATGGCGTCGGCGGCCTTGTCGGAGACAACGTCGATCGTGACCTTGAAGGGGTGGTTGTTGAGGCGGCGCTGGCGAGCAATGAAGAGCATATCGGTCTTCTTCTTCTTCATCTCAGCCTCGTCCATGTAGAGGGCGTTGGTGATGTCCATATCGTATTCATCCATGAAGGTGACAAGTTTGTCAGTGGAGATGGTTTCGACCTTGACGCCGGGGAAGTTGAACTCGTCGCGCGTGTAGCGGGGCAGGAGACGCTTGAAAAGGCGGCACATCTCGGTGACGCGCTTCATCAGACGCCAGTACAGCGGGTCGCGCAGGCAAGTCATGTACATGTCGATAGCGGTAGGGATGTACGTGTTCCTGTGTAACAATATTCAAAATTATTTATATTGCTTAGATATAGCTAATAAATGCTAAAAAAAATGTATCGGCTCTAGTTACTAGTAATTCGTCTAGATTTTTTTATTGCACAACTACAAATATGATAGTAAAAGATTTTAATTTTCAAAGTATGGAGAAATAATTTGGAATTAAAGTAGTTAACTTACTTGTCAACGTTGTACATGTTGTAGGTGAACATCTTCTTCATCAGGTTGGTGATGTGTATGACCTTGGCGTCGTCGTTGAGCATGCCCATGCCTCCGACCAGCATCCTGGCGAGGTACTCGAAGTCCTCAGCCTTCTTTAGGGTGATGACGGTTCCGTCACGCTACACAAAGAGAAACCAATTTAAAAAAAAGCTGACTAACGTACTTATCAAAAATATTGTTAAATGAAGTCGCTGCTATTTGCTTACTGCTTCATTCATATTGTTATAAAAAAAACAATACTTACGCGTTCAAGACGGCCGGTGAGGATAGCCTGGCGGATGATCTTCTCAACGTCATCGACGACCATCTTGATCTTCAGGTTGTCATCGGTAAGGAGGACCTTGTTGCCCATGCGGACGGGCATCTCCTCGCCGTTGTGCATGCGGATCTTGGGCCAGTATCCGTCCTTGATCTTCTCGTCCCACTTGATCATCTTGATGTCGCACATACCGTGAGACAGGCGCTCCAGTCTCAGACGCGCCAGCAACTGCTCGCTAGCGTACGTCATCACCTCACCACGACGCTCCTTGTGCAAACCGTATACTTCATTGTCCATCCAGTAAGGATAGTTCATGTGCAAGTAGTAGAAGTAGGTGTTCAGATCGATATCCTCAGTAAAGTAAGCAACTATGTCTGCCTTGCCGAGCGTGTGGCGGACGCCTTTACGGGAATCAATAAAGCACATGTTCTTTTCGTTGATCTTAATGCCCCAGTAGTCAGCCAAAACGCGATCGGTGACGGTTTTGGTCATTTTCATCATCATCGCTTTTTGAATGACGTCACTGTTGACGAAGTAGTAGGGGTAGATTTCGTAGGGCGCGGGGAGGACGATTCCGCGGCAGTCGGTGCGGTGGAAGACGGCAGCGGTGACGGCGTAGACGAACATGCCGCCGTTGATGCGCTCGCGCATCCAGCAGCAGGTCTTGACGAATACGTCGAAGTCCTTGGCGAAGTACAACATGCGGAACACGCGGACGGCCTGCTCGATGTGCTTCTCGTTGGTGTGGACGAACACCTCACCGCGCGGGAGCATACCCATCTTGAACATTTCGATGAACTTCTTCACGACATCGGTTTTCTGAAAATCAAAGGAATGTATGAGAGAGAATAACAAAGGTATAAAAGCAGCAGAACTACAATATTATGAACGAAAACAAGAAGCCTCGGGTTTAATGTACGATTTTGCAAATCAAGTCTGACATGCAAGAATCACAAGTAGTTGCAAGTAGGCATAGAATCCATTAATTTAATTTGCCTTGATCTGGTATATCTGTTGCCTCACCATGTATTTGTCCGTGTTCTCCTCGATGACCCACTCGCGGGCCACGGTCTTTATGTCCTCGTACACTGTCGGCTGCAGGATGTGGTTCATCAGCTTCATGATGCACATCTCCTTCACTTTCACGTCCGCGTTCACTGCAACAAGTATGATTACAATTGGTAACCAGCAAAGAATCTTGCCGCAGTAATTAGTAATTAATTTTGATGTTATGTATTTTGCAAAAATCAAATCGATTTTCCGTCAATTCGACAGGGTTGGTGGTTCAAAAGTTTAAATCTGTGGTGGTACGAGGAATTTTAAACATGGAAATGGTTTCAAGTGGCAATGGCATTGGTTGACTACTTTTAGTTGACTGTATTACATATAGAATATAAAGTTGTGAGACAGGCGTAAACAATACACATTTACCAAGCAATAAAGCGTAAAGCCCGTGAAGGAGCTCTAAGGTCCATGGCCCAGACTGTTATAAGCTTTATAATTTTTATAAGTCTATGTAGAACTCAAGATTCTATGTAAGTAGAATTCAAAATACTTTAGTACAAAAAGAAGTCTATGTACATATATTGTTTTCAAGAGCTAATACAAGTTGATTTCTTCAATATGGGAGAACAAACAAAAAAAACTTGCGCGTTATAAGATAAATTAACATAAATCACAACTCAATTTAGAAGGCAGTCAGATGGTCGCTCAACGAAGCCTTGAATAAAACCGACTGAAAAAAGAAAGTCATTGAAAAGTAATGTGGTGATGACAAGACAAGATTTTAATGTTTGATGAAATTCGCTTTGGACAGAGCCGGCGCTTATTTGGAGCCCTATGTCCAAAAAACGGACTACAAGTAAACTGATGATGGTGAGACTTACCCATTGTCTGGCCGCCAATGACCATGTCTTCCACCCTCCCATTGTTAATGGTGGTGGCGGTCGCCACGGCCACGAGAGCCGCTACTATCAGTACTCTCATGATGCCCCACGACCAGCTGCCGAGTGTGCCCTGACCACGGCTGGACCGGCTTTTATACCCGCCAGGCCTTATCGCTACGGTTATCAGGTGCTTGGTAGGTGTCTTTAGAAGCAAGAGTTCGATTTTTATCTATTTTTATATAGATTTGACTAGAATAATTACGGTAAGTTGTTGTAAAGACGTGGCAATTTTGAGCTGAACGTTTCATTTTTAGTGTTTTCTAATAAACTTTGTAGTTTTAATTAAAACTTGACACGATATATAGAATACATAAGGTATATATGTATATATACATACATACATTAAAACTATTAATTAATAATCGAAAGGGGTTAGTGGTTTTTCAGATTATTCGCGTAACAATGCTTGGTAGAAAAACTTTTACATCCTTTTTTAAATCTCTCTTTAATCTGATAATGTTGGAGCAAATTGTTAAATTGTTGTACTTTAATGCCGTCAAATTTTTCGTTTAACATTAATTTGTAAGGAACAAAAGGGTTATATCCCTAAACGAGGAATCGCGCAGGGTGTGTACAGCTGGCTAAATGGAAAAGTTGGTTGGTTCGTGTGGTAAAAAACTTTTTAATCACGCGCCCGGACAAGGTCTCCTTTTCCTTGCGTTTTATTTTCGTTCTAGAAATGTTTGCTCAAATTCTTACTTTATTCGTTACCTAATCCGTGAAATTAAAAAGTTACCTAAACTAAAAATGGGGAGTACGATTTTGAAACTTAATGTCATTAAGCAGGGTGTTCGGATATTATTGAGGACCTTTTTTTAACTGTTGTTCATTCCCCTTTTCTACAATTTTGTACCTAATTCGACGATTTTAAACGACAATCTTAGCACTAAATGTATCATTTCTATTTAACAATACTTTTTTATGAAGGGACCCACGTAGTTAGCCTCTGACGGCTTTGACTATTTCACCGGAGAGAGGGCGAGCTCCTGAGGGGAGCTCAGCGCAAAAGTGGGGGTTTTTCACTAGCATGCCTGAGGGCATCCTGTTGAGCCGACCTCGGTCTCAGGACGCTAGGGGAGAATATAAAAACAAATCTATTTTGTGCTTCAGCAATACTTGATATTAAGTATAGTTTCCATTGTTGCAGACGTTCCGGCACGGCTTCCCGTTCTCGCCGACCGCGCTAGCATGGGACCCCATACAGAAGCTGCTCGCTATAGGCGACAAGGGTGGCAACCTCAGAATGTATCCTTTTCTAACACACCTGTAGCGCCATTTGTTTGAATGAGAGGGGTAAGTGATGCGCACGATTTTGCGGAAAGTCGTCGACATCTTTTTAAACTAGGAACACTGTTATAAAAAGGAGGTGGAGCGATTTTGTTAGTAAAAAGGAATATATGGAAAATTCATTTTTTTTTGTTCTAAAACGACGATATTTTCATGCAAAATTCATATTCGTAATATTGCAATACGAATTATTATCTAATTTATCTGATCCTAGGTTTATAACGTTAAAAAAATGTTGCTATTATTATAAGAAAGTTCAAAGAAAAAAAAGTGAACCTCCGTACTAAAAGGTTTCTTTAAAGTTTATTTAACTACGTAGCTAGCTTTTGTAGACCATAATTTCAAGCTTACTCGAAGTACTAACTTTTAATAATAAGTAAAGTACACTCTTTACACCACGTATCGTAGGTAGAGTTACAGCAATAGGTAACAATGAATGAAGTAAGTTTATCTAAAGAACTTTCCATAGATAAAAAAACAGCTGCTAATTGTCAACACAGACGCAACAATGTACGCTATCAACTGACCTCAATGAACTTGTAAAAACATACAGATGTCATTCAAATATACACTTTAATGACTACAACACAAAGCTAGATTAAGATTGTGTTTTTTATTTAAACTTAGGTATTCAGAAATGACCCGTAACATTAGGTATAGTGATAAGGTTTTTATTAGATTGTTATGGTCGGCAATGGGTATGCGTTCAACGACTCTACAGAGATCACCTTTATTTTATATCATAAAGAGTTCACGTATTACGTAGAGAAAGAGTCAAAAGTTACGACTCCGTCTTATGCAACTTTAGTTACGCATTCGTAATCGAGACGTCTTATGAATTGATCGAAATTCCAAGTTTTCAAAATTCCGAACGCATTTTTTTATTCAAGACTTTATTTTTTAATATCGCTCATAAATCAAAACTAAACTAACCCAAGTACGGCAATTAAATGATGTATTATAATTTAAAATAGCTCGAGTATAACTTAGCTTTCGGAGAAATGAAAAACAAAATGAAAAAATGAAATGAACCTATTTAAAGCTAGGGTGAATAGGCATCTTCTGGGTGAGCTCGCTACATCGTACACTGAATCTTCGTCCTCCAAGGGCAAGAGTTAGTCAAGAGCAAACCCATTATTAATAATAATTAAAAAAAAATATTAGGAGAAACGGAATCTTTAGGACACCTCTAGTTAAATTTTGACATTGCCACTTACAGCATGTGTCAAATAATTTGAAGTAACTTTATTTATCGCGGTTAGAATAAAGGGGCCGAACATTAGAAATCACTACATTGTATAAAACAAAGTCGCTTCCCGCCGTCTGTCCCCTTTGTATGTATGTACGCTTAGATCTTTCAAACCACGCGACGGATTTTAATGCGGTTTTCACCATCAGTTAGATAATTTTTCACGAAAGGTTTTTGTATAAAATAGTTCCCAGAGCGAAGCTAGGGCGGGTCGCTAGTGTTTGCATAAATAGATAAAACATCAAATTAATGGCACCTATAGAATTATCGCCTCTAATAACTTGAAATGAACTTCAGGGCACCAATAATCGGCAGGGTGCCAAAAATAGGCAGTTTGCCCTACATGTAAGTTTTGAAGCCTTTGTGTGTTGGTATATAATTTTTTTTATATGAAAGTGATATTCCTGGGGTAGTTTTCAGCTATGTTTCATGAGAATCGGACAAATTTAGAGTTATTTTATTAGCTCTGATTCGAGGTCGTGTGTTGGTCTATTCGTCTCGTATCGATGACTTACTTTTAATGATTATTTTTAATTTTCTCTTCTTTGTAAGGTTGTCTGGAAAGATCGTTATTTAGCGATAAGACCGCCTGTTGACTCATTATGTAACACTTCTCTTTCTTGTATTTTTTGTCCTTGCTGTATGTGATCTTCAATGAAGAGTTATTGTATTGTACGTATTGTATCGCTAGGATTTAGATTCTGTTTCCTACAATTATCTATCAAAGTGATCTCTTTATATTTTTCATTGGTGCACTGCTCATTAAAGATGGATTAAACCGGTTAAAACTAAGTGTTGTTATATAAGAAGATAATGAATATGTAAACAAAGTCACCCGCGTGTCCGTGAGTTGCCAATGGCCTCATTTTGCATCGGAGCTGCAACCCAGACAGTGGTGGAGCACCTAGTAGGTACAGCTGCGCTTGGCTGCGTATACCGCATAGTAGGAACGCGCCGCCGGCGGACGATTTCACAAACAAATTTAATTTTGAAATATTGTTATTCTAATGTCGTTTTTTTATCAATTTGTGCGTATTTTTGTCTCCAAAATTAGTATGACGATGTGATGGTCACAAAACGGAGTTTTTGCAACCATATTTGTGCAAATATTTTTATAATTATGTAATTAAATAATGCTACATCGTGAGTCCTTACGGTGTTATTATTAATGAAATTTTACGCATTCGTTATGCTCGATTATGTTAATTAATTAATAGTCAATTATATTTTTTTGTTAAGATTTCCCTTAATAACAAAACGGAACTTTTTTTGGATGATAACGATAGTAAAAAAATAAAAAATTGTTTGTAAAAACGCCCTTATTCATGTATTGTTTGGAAAAAAGGAGCTCTGACAAAATGAGGGCGCTGTTCACAGTGAAATATGGTAACGTGGTCCAATTTTTACCCATAAACCTTCGATCAACAAGTATTACCGGTTGCAGAACAAAAAACGGCCGATTGAATAAGACCTCACTTCAAAATGGGATCTTATTTTAATTAAGTCAAAATAAGCCTTGCGATTATGAGATACGATTTAAATTAATTTTTTTTAGATTAACGATGACTGACAGTACCTAAGTTTGTATCGGTTGCCCTAGGACTCTTTTCTAAGAGAATATTGAACCCTGCGCCTATTGGTTGGTGCGTGAATGCCATACACTGCTACTTAATGTCGTGGTCGCCACGTGAGAGTATTGTCCACCTGTCAATCTTCATTTTGCACTGGTTTTTGCAGACGTAAATATGTATGATCGCTGATCGCGATTCATGGTTAAAAGGAACTTACTCGTGTTAACAACTTATTCTGCATTCCTTCTTTAAATGTGAAACGGGATGACTAGCACCTTCTTATTTATAACTACTTAATGTAAGTTATTAAAAAAGTATTTACATTACATTTATGTATTTCTCTATATAAGTATGTGTATCGTTGCCTAGTACCCATAGTACAAGCCTAGAGCTTAGTTTGGGACTAGGTCAATTTGTGTGGGATTGTCCCCTGATATTTATTTTATTTTATTTTTCTTCATTGCTTTGCGAATTAAAAATATTATTATTTCCTTTTTTTACACAATTTGTGAACTTATCATTATTTCTTGTCTTTTTTTTCAATAAAAATGTCAATATCTCAAAAACTTTGCATAATAGTAAATGCGGTTAAAATATCCCATATCATCCCTTAATACCATATTTTTGTCTAGACATGTATAGCTTCTAAGGGCCACTTGCAGGAAAAGATAATCCTAGATTGTCTTAAATCTAGATTCAATACTGACAGTGCCATACATTTTGACACAACTAAACTGTATTTAAACCTAAATCTAGATTTTTCTTTTTGCTGCAAGTGGCCTTATACGTTAAACTGGATTTAGCCTGTCAGCGGGCTTAACATGTATGCAATAGATAAAATTTGACAGGTGCTAGGGAAATTAATACATTTAGTCCATATTCTAACGTAAGACTCAACGCTTAAGGTTTAAAATAAAAGTGGCCTGTCCTGCCTTTACCTTTTATTACTAAGCGACTATTGCGATTTTCACATTTTTATGGCGATTTTATCAAGACGGGTCACTTTTATTTTAAATTTAAGCGTTGAGTCTTACGTTAGATTATTAAATAGATGTGTTATTTCCCTAGCACCTGTCCAATTTTATCTCTTGCATGCATGCTGGGGGGCCTGTCCTATACATAAATTAACTAAAAAATGAATAACGAGCACTTTTACTGTTGACTTTGTTTACTGAAATTCTGGCTGGCAACCGGCGGGTAACTAGCGATAGCATCTCATGTGAACGACATTAACCGCGTGTTTACTTAATATCTGTTTTTAAATGGAGCTTGTCAATCGGCGTAGATAAACGGGAGCGTGGTGAGGCTAGAGACGATAGTGTGGCGTTGCTTAGTGCCCAGCGGCCTATGATCCGAAAGATAAGTTATTTTAACGGTTACGACGTGGTTTATGGTTTTATTTTCCGTTTTCTTTACTACTATGTGGTTAGTAAAGTGACTTTAAAAGAGCTTTTATATTCTCTGCAACATGTTATTAGCTAGCTTCGTATAAAATACTGTTTTAACCGTACAGGTCGCTTAAAACTAATTTGTATTCTTCGTACCTGTAACTACATTTTTTAGTCAATTTTGAGGTCATTGTCCTGTGACGACTTAGGGTCACAGTTGAATAAATTCAGTAACATAAACAATAGCGATGATGACCGGGTAAATAAAACGAAATTCTATTTAGTCCGTCGGTTAGATTATCAAAAAATATTGGACACGAATTTTTTCTTTTGTCGACCAAACAAAAAATTACAAAGATAAAGCGAGTCAAAGTTCGGGAGTGAGGGCTCGTGACGTCACTTCTGTGTAGAAATTGTATTGAAACGTGACGTCGTGCGACATTTCAACTCAATATATCTCCGTAATTTTTTGATTATGTGAAAAAATTAAAAAATACGTATCCAATACTTTATGATAATCTAACTGATTGCCAAAGAAAAAAAAATTGTCATCATCCCTATTTAACAACATTACAATTTTTACTTTCCAAAAAACGCAGACCAACCGAAACAAATCCAAATATTGAAATATTTACATATTGAAATTAACTTAAATAATACGTTGATCCCGAGATAGTTTGAAGCTTTCATTCTCCCAGTAAATACTGCTGCGTACTTTTAAAAAGCTTTTAAAAGCTTCTCGAGTGTTGGGCGGAATGAGCCGGTTAACCGGGCTCGATCGTTCATCCGGCCGGCTCCGGATTATCCGGCTCGCGATATGATTCCTTTCCTCTCACTATTTCAAGTGATTTTATTTTCATGAGTTGAGTCCCACTTTGAAAATCGAAATTTGAAGTTCCGTTATCTCCATCACTTTTTCTCGATTCGTGAAAGGGTTATTTATTTATTTATATTCTTTATTTATTTAGAAGCTTTGTTCAACCATGAACATGTCAGGTCCAGCTGGCCTAAATAAAAAAAGTTTGTATAAGTAAAAATTGTGAAAGGGTTGGAGAATCCGAAGTTTCGAATAAAGTGCTTCGTAATCGGTGTTTTTATTTGTAAGAATTTTCTTTATTAAATCTATTTTCTCGTCACAAATATTTGACATGGTCTTGACGTTCGCTTTTCGGCCTTCTAAGAATCATACCAATTATTATTTGAATATTGAATTCCCTGTAAACGACCGGTCCTGTTTATTTTATTAACTTAGCATACACAAGCCAAAACCATTTACAAATGGCCTCGTTCGATATAAGTATTAGTGATATAAGTATTAGTGATATAATGTGTTATAACATCTAAAAATATTTTTAAGGGATGCAAAAAAAATAACAAAATTCCTATTTTTGTCTTTATACTACTTTCCAGATTATACCACTACCACATTATACCCACTGAACGTTATATCGAACACAGTTATATCACATATACGTTATATAATATGACTGTTAGATAAATAGTTGTTATTTTATAAGTTCATTGTACCTGATTATAGTTAGATCATATCAGAATATGCCAAATATTGTTATACCTAAAGTGCATTCATTATATCCCTTAATCGTTACATCCACCAATAATATATCAAAAGTTGTTATAGCGACGTTACGCACCCGCTAGTCTTACCCGGGTCCCGTGACCCCAACCTGCGCCGGCACTATACCCGGGTGCTTTATCGGGGCGCCGGTTATCCGGTACAAACTTATCCGTGTTAATATTAAATTAAACCTGTTTAGGGCGAGGTGATATCGCTGTGACTAACAACTTTCGTGATGAGTGGTTAATTATTTGAATTAGACAAATATTTTAAGAGCGACTGTCGATACTCGTAAATGTGAGAGTTTGTGAGAGTATGATATGAATGATATAATACTTATTTTTAAACGTCCGTGCTTATCACTCATATTCATATCGTGTTAAGACCCGTTTTCACTTAAATACGATTTATTATAGGCATGGGATAGTATTTATCTTAGAAAACTTGATACTTACCCTGGAAAAAATATAAAACAGTAAGAAATCAATATTAACAGAGATAATTTATACATCACTAGCGACCCGCCCGCTTCGCTTCGCTTCGATTAAAGGTCCACCTCCCATTTCCCCTCCTTTAAGTGGCAATATCCAATTTTTCTCTTCATAAGAACCTTCATCGGACTTCAAGGAATATTTGAAAAAAAAAATAGCCTAATTGGCCAAGCCGCTCTCAAGTTATGCCGTGACCAAAGGAAATAGGGATTCATTTTTATATAGATACATGAACTCGTCACTTACCATCCAGGGCCCTTAGCCAAGATGCATTACGCTAACTAGCGTTTCTATTTGTTTCCTTTTTAAACCAATCACGTCACTGGTAGATCACGTGATACGAAGAGTCACGTGATCTACCAGTGACGTGATTGGATTAAAAACGAAACGAATAGAAACGCTAGTTAGCGATGGGCATCTTGGCTAAGGGCCCAGGTGAGACAGAAGTCAATCGCGGTCAGTCATTTATAAAAGAATCGCATAAGAGTGTCTTACTCAAGTAAACTGTGGTTGTGTGAAAGTAAAAGTTCAGTTCAAACGCTCGTGTGTCATAAATCGGTCCCCCGACGCCTGTTTCGCAAACGCGGCGTTCGTGACAATCGTTAAAAGATATGACAAACCTATGTTACTCGTACGGCGTAAATACATGCATTGCTTCCTAAGGCCCACTATACAATGAAATATGCCAATGGAATATGAACCTATTCCGAATAGAACAGAGTCTATTTTCTAATTTAATTGTCAGTCGTAAAAACAAAAGAAATTCCACTCTATCTCCTTTGCAATGGATCTTAATTCCAATGGCCGAATTATGTACATTATATTTGAATTAGTGTTTCAGCATATCGTTTCTATAGTAGTATTAATGTTCCACTGTTGTGTTATGCCCTTACTAATAAACGTTGAGTAACCGCTGAGTAGTTATACCATGCTTTGTCCTTATCTGTCGAATTCAAATGTCACAATGACAGATAAGGACAAAGCATGGTATAACTACTCAGCGGTTACTCAACGTTTATTAGTAAGGGCATTAGTGTTTATGAATAAGACAGCTGCTGAAATTACTAGCTAACATTCTTCGTTTTCAGCGTTGGGTAAGCGCTTGCAATTTCAATGTTAATTGGGGTGTCATATGATCGAAAAAACTAATATGATAAAGAAAGAAAGAAAGAAAGAAAAATAATTTTATTTCTGCAAAATGATACATTTTTACTTAAAGCAAACATTATTTAAAACTAATTATACTCATTCTTACTTAGAACTTAAGATAGTTTGATAAAGGGTGCGTGTATTTGCCTGTCGGGTTTTAGTCTTTAATGACAAGGGCCCAGGTCTAATGCTGTTCTTGAGTGAGGCGCGTCAGTAATGACAGCTGGATACATGGATGGCCCGTATTAAGAGGATTGTGAAGTGACGGCTTTCCATAAAAACGGCGATAACGTTTTCCACCCCCTAAATGTTAACCGATTTCTACCTATTTTTGATACGGTGTCAGTCGGAACAAAAACTATGTCCATACGTTTCATTTTTTTCAATATTATTAATAAATTTCGATTTATTCCCGTTTTATTGTTTTCATACAAAAGTAATTTTGGCCATAATCTCTTTATAACTAATCAATATTTTAAAATCAAAACGTACGGACATAGTTTTTGTTCCAATTGACCACATATCAAAAATTGGTCGGATTAGGTTAACGTTTAGGGGGTGGAAAACTTTACGCCGTTTGTATGAAAACGCTATATTTTGCAGTTGGTTCACAGTCCTCTTAATAAAGCGGTCTTGGCTGAGATGCCAGTCTCACGACGCATCAGGGCCCTTAACTAGCGAATAACTGCGAATGCTGCGATGAATGAATGGAATAGAGGCCCAGATGACCAGTTTTCTGGTTCGCCTTAACAAACAATCCCAATAATAACCCTTTCATGATAATTAATTTTGATTACAGTACATCCGATACATATCATTCAATATTAATTGTGCTCTCATTTACCTTGTACTGACGACTTAACCCTCAAGCTTCTAATACAAAGTGTTCCCGGCACTCACTTATTAACCCTGCTCATTGCCGACTGATCAAAGTCAACTACTCCGCGTGAGAGCGATGACGAGCGAAGCGAGCTCACTAATTATATTTGTGATTACCGATCTGCGTTTGACTGATACATTGACAGGTGAGTTATTGCTAAGCGATGTGTTATCGAGCTAGTTTTGACATTGTAATTACTAATGGGATACGATTGGTAATTGACGAGGATCGACAGATTACAACGGATTTAAAGGTAATCGCGATAGGTATAGACGTACAGTCTTATGTGTGGATGTGGTGGTAAACTCTGATGTGATCTTCATGAAATTTTATACAAAGTGTAGGAAAATACAGTGTTTCAGCTGAAACGTGAGCGGGATCGGTCAGGGGTTAGGGGTCAGGGGTGGAGATCGTATATTATAAAAAATCAAGCCCAGTCTTTGTTTTATCGTACGGATAGTTATTATGCATGCAATTGCTATTATAAACCTTTTTTCTGTCCTTGTTTCCCTTCATGGTAAACTAGAGAAAAACAAAGCATTTACTGCAGTACCTCGGGTGATAAAACAACGATGATCTTTCTTCGGAACAAGACGCTAAGGTCCAAGGTCCGCGGCGAGGTCCCGCGGCGGACATCCGGCCCTAAACGGATAATGGGGGCCGTTACTCCCCCTCTTTACTGCACTCCCGTGACGCGTCTGTCCTTCAACCAACCTGCTAAGAAATTCTCAACCTAAACTCGAGATACATAAAGTTTGACTCTCTGTGGCGACAGGTTATGTTTTTTATTTTATGTCGTCCATGTTTTCTCGGAGATTTCTTTATGGCACGGAGAGGGGAAGCACGCAGGCGCAGGCCACCTGATCGTATGGATGATAATAAATGTTAAGAAACACTGTAAGAAACTAATCGCAAGATTTCAAACCCTGAGGACTACGATGGAAATAAAAAAAAAAAATTTTTTTTTGACCGAAGGTCTAAGGGCTAAAAACGCTAGTGTGCACAGGCTCTAAACTAAGCATGATATTTAATTACTCTAGCAACTTTTTATTCGTGCTGTCGCTTTATTCTTGTGATGCACGTTAGGCTCGCTGAAAGTCAATTCTAAATGTTGGTGAAAGAATTTTGAAATCGGATGTGTGGCTCCGAAGATATTTTTTTTTCGGAGATTACCTTTTACATCCAAACAAAAAAAACACAAACTTTTTCTATTTATACTATAGTATAGATGAAAGAATAAAACCTGTACTTCACATGATTTGTTCACAATTTCGTAAGCAACCTATCCACCGTTGACGAAAGCCCCAAATCTGCATAGAGAGCGATACGCTTTATTGATTAGTAATTGATTAGCTCCGCCTTTGTCTCACGTTGTACGGTCGGAGGGGAACACGAGCATATATTACACACACATAGCTTATATACAGCGTCGAGAGCAAAACTAATTTCCCGGCGTGTTAGGTTTCTGGAGCGTTTAGGGAACGATGTTAACATGATACTTCGAAATACACCATTAATATTAAGTGGTTCAATTATAATTTAGAGGTTAGCTTAGGATTGTACGTATTACTGGCCCCCTAGCATGCATGCAAGAGATAACATTTGACAGGTGCTAGGGAAAATAATACATCTATTCTATATTCTAACGTAAGACTTAACGCTTAAGGTTTAAAATAAAAGTGTACCGTCTTGATAAATTCGCTATAAAAACATATAATAAAAATATAGTACATAAAAAAACATGGAGCTCTTAGCTTAATTAACTAGACTAATGAGATACACGAGACTTACACGGAGCAAAAAAAATGTGGCAAAGGATCGGACTCAACATCTGGTGTAGGCGCGCTCCGGCAGGATTGCACTCTATCTAATATGATTATAAATGTTGTCAAATTGTGTGTGCTGGGCATAGTAGCATATTATATTCAATTACTTAAATTAGTGACTGTTGAGTTTCTTGCGGCGCTCAAGTATTACGTAAGCACTATTTCTTTGTTTTGCTTATTTTGGATGACATGGGGGGTAGGGGAGTCTAGATGATGATTACGTCATCGGTAGTTATTTACTTTTTTACACGAATGGCAACCCTCACATTGTCTATGCTTGAAAACGAAACGCATTTTCGGGGATTCCCGCAAACGTTTAGGCACTTCCTTTAGAACCGATTAAATACATTAAAAAAATACATTTATAATTAAAAAATGTTTACGTAAGCATGGGGGGAGGGGGTAAGAGCTTTGCTTACCTCTTGGGAAACGCTGGTAGAGTTTGATGGGTAGAAGTGCCCGTGCGGCCTACTTACTGAGTAAATATATTTTATTTAGTAAAGTGACTGTCAGGTAAAATTAGGGACGAAGAGAGCGGCGATGTTTTATTAACCTTTTTCATCGCCGTTGACGGATATATCCGTCATGGTTGACAACGCAAAATAAACCTGAGTATGTATAAATTAAGGTCGACATTAGCTCTAGTTTTTATTTGACACGGCGTTGAAAAGTTTAAACAATACCTACATACTCTTCCAAATGTGGCGAATTCAAACTATAGGGCTTGCGTGTTTGGAATGGGTTAGTCCCGGAAGCCCCGAATCCCGATTCGGACCTAAAAATTTGGTCCCGGAGCTGCTAGCCCTAGTCCAAACTCGGTGTGGTCGATGGTAATAATTACTGTGGGATACGGCCATATTTGTAAGGTCATAAAGCAATCACTAGATACCACAAACCGAATACCTATATAAGCTACCACTTAAAATAAGGCCAAGCGCGCACTGCGGTGCGGTGCGGTGCGTTTTTAAATCCGCACCAAATCTGTAGCAATCTACAGAATTTAAATGCGGAATTAATTCCGCAGTGCGCGCGCTTCTATGTAGTTCTATAGGTCACAGATTTTGCGGAAAAAAAAAAACGCACGGAAAAAATCCGCAGTGCGCGCTAGGCCTAAATCATCTCCGATACCTTTCTCGACATTATTCCTGTTAACAAGAAATATTGATGTAATAACGTTTTCCCGGAATAAATACCTTCTCAAACAGATTCGACTACGAGTACAATAAAATTGCCTTGTTAGCATTAATGGCTACCAAGATATATATTCGTGTCTAACGTAAAGAAAGATGGATATTAAACTTTTTGGGACGTTCAAAGATCCGAAAATAACTTGTAACGTTAAAAAAGAAATTATATATTTTATACGTAGAATTCATATTTGTCTACATCACATATAAGTTTGGACTTATGTTTTATATGATGTAACTACAAATTAACGGTTTTCGGATTTATTTTTCTTTACATGTGCGATAAGACATTGCTTCTGCCAAATTTCGTGATTCTAAGTCAAAGGAACGTACCCTATAGGTTTTCATTTCCTTGAGATTCCCTTGAATATGCGGCATAAACGCCCGTATGTTTTGATTGCGTTGACTTAGAAGTTTTATTTTTTCACAACTCCAAGGGATTGCAGACCTGAGTATTTGATATTAATTTCAACTTGATACCTTTACGCGTTCCTGAGAAAAAGGGTCTTGACAAAAAGACAGATGGACGGACAACGAAGTGATCCTACTCGTATGAAGGTTCCTTTTTTCCTTTTGAGCTGCGGAACCCTAAAAAAGGTTCCGTTTGCAAATCATTTATAAATATTGAAACAGTCCAATCATTTCTAGTTCCAATTATTCCACGTGCTCCAATGATAGACACTCCGATGACCTCTATGCCCCCGAACTTTTAATAGTTCACAGCTGTGACTTCCGCCGGACTCTTTATGACAGGTTAAATTGAATCACATTATACTTGAAAACTTCATCAAACATTTAAAGTCTTCGACCTTATTAATGGAGTAGTATCCGGGTCAGATATATAGTCAGCTAGCGACCCGCCCTCGCTTCGCTCCGGGTACTATTATATACATAAACCTTCCGTGAAAACTTATCTAACTGATGGTGAAAACCGCATTAAAATCCATTGAAAGATCTAGGCGTACATACATACAAAGGGACAGACGGTGGGAAGCGGTGTATTTTGTTCGTTTATTCTCTCCGACATTATTCTAGTCATTATCCCGTTGACGGATAGTACTTTTTACTCCAAAAAATTAGACACACCCTGAGGGAATAGCGATAAACGACTTCTGCGCGGACGAAGTTGCGGAAAAAGTTAGTATAGAGCATAATTACAAATCGCGTATGCTATAGATTAATTCTGGCAACTTACGCTACGTAAGAATCAAGGGAACGAGGTGAGGACAGCTGCGACACTAAGCCCAAAACGTTACTTCTATTCAGCCCCCCTCCCCCAGGCCGTGGGGGTTACAGCCGCTATCTAAATTGGCCAATTTTCTCGTTGGCGGCCCGCCAGCCCCACCTGGCTATCGCGATCGTGTCGTGTCCGTGTCGGGCTGAAGGCGGCTTTGTCACTGTCGTACGAGATAAGTCGTGAGCTGGTTCCAGGTATCTGACGGAATTTAACGTCTAGGGATTCGATGGAGGTTTTTTTTGTAGGTTGGATTTTACAAAGGTTATATTTAGTAACAAAAGGTTTGAAATTAAAAAAAACCCTAAAAACTGAACCTTAATATCCGCGGTAATAAGTTTTTACTATAATGAAACTCTTCACAAGCCAAAAATATTCGAATCCAATTTGTAATAACTGTACTTCCAGGCGCACCGCGGGATGCCATCCGTACTCGGTTCAAATTCCGCCTTTTCGAACGAAGCGCTTTGCATCATCTTTCATAATGCGTACTGCAAAGGAGTGGAATGCGCTTGCGGCGTCTGTATTTCCGAGTGCATACAATCTGAACCTATTTAAAGCTAGGGTGAATAGGCATCTTCTGGGTGAGCTCGCTACATCGTAGACTGAATCTTCGTCCTCCAAGGGCGGGAGTTGGTCAAGAGCAAACCCATTAACAATTAAAAAAAAAAAAAAAAAAAAAAAAAAGTAATTTATTTTAATTTATTTATAACCTTTTAAATCCATCGGCCCCTATTAATTTTCTACTGTCTAGTTTACCAGGATAAAACATATTCTATACCTACCTACTGTAAATGTTAATGTATTTGTACAAAAAAATCACATTAACTCACCGCTATGTGACGTAATGAGACAAACAACTACTACTGTGCTTATAACACCATATTGGTTAAAGACTAGGGATTAGAGTTTTTAAATATTTTAATAGTAGTCGTCTTTAAACAGTTTAAACCTAGATTTTCACGTTTCTTCTCAACCGTCCAGAATCAACCTCTTTATCTCATATTACGACACTTGCCGTATAAAACCCATAACCGAGAAGCAATCTTTTCCGCAGCACAGTGACCGCCCGCGCCACCAGGCGGCGCTGGCGGCGCGCCAACCTGCACGCTCGGCACTCCTCTGTGATTTATTCTACACTCTAGAGCAATGAAAAGGGTCACAGGGAAGTCGAGGATATGTATAATTGTATTTGTTATTGTTATGAAGTTGACCAATATTCAGCCACGCAAACGGCTTTGCTGGTGGCGTTATATTCAATTCAATTCAATTAAAAAAAAATCATTAAGGCCAGGTGCCACATCACATTACAAAATACAATAAAACAAATAAAATTTATATTATACTTACATTTAAAATTGTACACGCAGGCTCTAGCCTCCATGTAAACCCCAGTCAAACTGTTTCCACATTGCGCAAGCAGGGTACTCCCACACTAGACGAACGAGACTATTGGGACTGTCACGCACCCGGCGCATCAGAGAAGCAGTTCTCTTTCGCATTATCGCGCTGAAGTCATCGATATGCGCCTCCGCGAACATGCCCGTTGCGCTACAGAAACGTGATAGTCCCAACAGCATCCAGGACCCGTTATTATACCGGATGCGCAGAGCATTGAACGCCTTCTTCGTGTAAGTTGTCCACAGGCTGCACGTATAATAGTTTCGACAAAACGCTCTAAACAGTTATAAAGGCCCTGCCACGTGCAAAGTGCGATATCGTAATCACGGGCCAGTGGCCGCATCACTAAAACTTGAGTGACCTGATGATGATGCCGCAGTGTTTGCATTGTTGGGTTCCGGCGACAGGATAGTTGCATATTTATCATCAGCTAATAGTCTAGAGCTTAGTTTGGGACTAGGTCAATTTCAGTGAGGTTAAAAAAAACTAGGGCACCGTCCGAACAAAGGAAATAGCTTGCGAAAAGAAAAGTCTTACAAAGAGAATAATGACTTAAGTTTCGCGGTAGTTAAGATGTCACATCGCAAGTTAATGCTCTTAGCCGTTTAATCGGTTTTTCATCCGAGCTCGCCGAGATTCAAAGAACTAATTAGTTACTTACTCCAATTGGGGACGGAATATTTTTAAATATTATTTTCTAGAGCACAAGCTTGAAAGATAGAACAAAGAGTTCTCATTTTTAATCTTGATCATTTTGATCTTGTTTTAGCTAAGCGCAAAGAGTTATATGTAGCTTGAGCGCTCTATCAATAAGACTGACGATATTGGCTTTTGTGTTCCTAAAATATTGAAGTGAATACGAAAGTTTTTATGTGACAGTTTGAAATTTCAGCTGTAGTGCGCAACCGCTTGTACAATACTCGTATTTTAATAGCACCTACGACGGTCACTTCTGAACATCATCATCATTCATTTTAAGAGCTATGCTGTTGCCGCTGGAACAATTCTATTCCAAACCTTATCTTTAAATACGGCACGACGCCTACTTTATCTTTCAATTGGTCATTTCTGATAGAGGCACAAAATGTGTTGAAAAAACTCTGAATAAATCCCAGCGAGCCTAGCATGACAGCACGAATAAAAAGTTGCTAGAGTAATTAAATATCATACTTAGCTTAGAGCCTGTGCACACTAGCATTTTTAGCCCTTAGACCCCCGGTCAAAAATGCTAGGTGTGCACAGGCTCTTAAGTAATAGATTTGAACGATTTATTTTATTACTCTAGCAATACCGGATAAAATCGCTTAGTAATAAAAGGTAATAAAAGTCTGGACGAGACACATTTTAAACCTTAAGTGTTAGGTCTTACGTTAGAATATGAAATAGATGTATTAATTTCTCCAGCACCAGGCAAATTTTATTTCGTATTATAAAAACTACTGGCCAGAAATTTTGTGATATAATCATCAATCATTCAATTAATATTTGCCAACCTTTTCAATAATTTTACCGAACCAATCTTTTCAAACCCCGAACGAATGTTCGGTTACTTTTCATTCCACTGATAACCTTTTTAAATCTTATTACGCTCCTGATCTCTAATTTGGGCGCCATTTTGGCGATTTCTCTGAGGGCCGGCCAATCTCACAAAATTTAAAGCGCAAGTGCTTTCCCGGTCTCTTTTAGGACCTTTCCTGAACGTGTGAGAGAGGCGGAAGTATTCAAATATAACGACCATGTAAATGTTTGTAGTGGCCGCCATCTTAAAACGTTTCATTAATTAATTCAGGCCTTTTTAATACCGCCGGGTGCGCTCTGTTTTATTTCGTGTTGTCGGAGTTTTCCGACTAATTTGACAATCATTATTGCTTTTTTTAATTTCCTGGTGTATCTCTCAACAGCTGGTGGCAGAAAAACGTTTTAACTGTAATTTTGGGCAATGTAATTAAAATATACACGTCTCATTCAACTAAGTTCTGCAATTAGGCATTGCTAGGCTTAATTATAAAATGTCAATGGTCGTGTACTTGTCTTTTTGACATCATTTATTTAATATCTGTTTTATCGGAGCGGGTTAGAACCTTAACGACAAATTGACCGATATGTTTTATCTGCATAGGTAGTTGGGCGGTTTACAAAAAAAGCGTAGGTACATTATTAAGGACAAAAATTAAGAAATTTTAACTTTTCCAGTGCGTCACGAAAATAAGTCATACATTTAGTATAGTTCATTTTTGTGACGCAACGGAAAAGTTACCGTTCCTAAATTTTTGTCTTTAACTATGTACACTTTTTTTGAAAAACGCCCGGTTACTGAAAAATTAGATAAATCTAGAACTAAGCTTAAGTTCAGTTGAGTTGTCTCAAAATGTATGGAAATGATAGTAAGCTCATGTACCGTATGTCAGTATGGCATATTTTTTCTGCAAGTGGCCGTCAATGCCATTTTAAAAAAATAAAAATGTTAGTCAATATTTTAATACTTTCTTCACTAATTACTTTTTCTTCAAATTAAAACCAGCCGCAACTTGAAAAATCTGCAGAAAACATCATGGAAAGGCGTTACCCCATTCACTTAAGTACATTTATAGAATAACTAGCTTTTGCTCTCGACTCCGTCCGCGTAGAAGCCGTATATCGCTGCTCCCTCGGGAACTCCAATTTTCCGTAACCAAAAGTATCCTATGTCCTTCCCCGGGACTCAAACTATCTCTATACTAAATTATTTATACCTTACTTAAGAAACGATTGATTCCCCATACAAACTTCCACCCCCCCTTTTCACCCCCATAATGGATGATTTCCCGAATAAAAAGTATCCTATGTCCTTCGCCGGGACTCAAACTATCTCCATACCAAATTTCATCTAAATCGGTTCAGCGGTTTAAGCGTGAAAAGGTAACAGACAGACAGAGAGACAGACAGAGTTACTTTCGCATTATAATATTATATTAGTTGGGATTTCACACAAGTTTCGTAGAAAAATGGTAATCTTGAAAAAGTTTCCCAATACCAGACGCGTTCATAAACATGGCGCGAGTCGTAAACATCCCGATGTAAACAAAAGTAACAGAACGCAACTTTGAAGTCTCGTAATTACAAGTTTTGATCCTTTCGCGAGTTTTATTTTAATTTAGCGTTTCCTTCCGGAAGTTCCTAATTTATGGCGGAGTTTCACTTCCGCCGAGTTAACTACGTCAACTCTAATAAATTGAAATCATAAAAAGAAAGTTAACAAGTCTTTCGGAAATTATTATTTTGTTCATGTTGATCATCAGCTGGGTTTAGTCATATCTATACTTATCTATTTCGTTATCTATACTTTCTTACTCGTACTAGTAAGTAATAGACTGATAGATAATTGACAGATGCTGGCAGGAAGGTGTCATCATTCTTTAAATCGCAGGAGTAGTGAGAGAACACCTTGAAAACTACAAGTATTACGTTACGTGTACAAAGTGGAGACTGGGAGACGGTCTTCTAGATTATTCTAATGGCCATTATGAAAGTTGTGTCAAGGTTCTATTAATCGAATAAAACATTAACTTCTATATCCAAAGATGATGGTTATGATGGGGAAATTCGTTTAACCAAAGTGTTAGTAGGTATACGGTACATTTGTTATGCTAGACTAGAGAGTGTGGCAGCGAATACGCTGGTTTTACTATATACCTTTATGACACAAGTAATTTGTCGTAAGTCCGACACCGGGTCAACCGTCCGATCAAATATCCTTACGAATCCTTACTTTAAAAATAATTACGATTTAACATCCATTTTCCAAACAACGTTAAACCTACGAGTGTTCTTGGCAGGGTACGAGTACTTTAAATTCGTAAATAATACGTTAAAGAAGTCAATTCCTTTGAACAGCCCATCAATAAGTGAACCGGCCGAAATACTTTGACCTAACTTTTCCAATTTCGCTTTTAATCTTTTTATAATTGGACCATTTGGAGGGTCGTGGGAGGGCGCGGTACGGACGGGAAACTCGAAGGGTGGGTTAGTACATAACGTAGCTAATGAGCGTTTTTAAAGCGTAAGCTGTGTGTGGACTAGGCATATTCTGTAATGTTTGGACGTTCAAGTTCAAATTGTACTTTTTTCAACAAAAAAGGAAGAGGTACTCAATTCGACTTTTTTCGTTGGGTGTATGTTACGCAACATCTTCGCCAATTGCGGACCAATTTTGATAATTCATATTTCTTTATTGGATAGGTTATATCTCAAAAATGGCGCCATTTAAATTCCGTCAAGATCTGGTCGTGGGATCCAACGAAACTCTTCGATAATTTGGAGTCGGTTCATTGTTTTATAAACTTAATGATTACAGTACGGTATTTAAAACAAATGATCGCACAGATCGATGGATGGTAAGTGGGAACTGAGGGCTGTAATAGACTGGTCTTGATCGAGATGTCCGTCTCGAGGCCCGTCAAAACTGACAGTTACTGACTGACTTGACATTTACTTTGACTTGTCTCGACACGGACATCTCAGCCGAGATCAGTTTATGAACACGTCCCTGAGACCCGTAGACATTGCAACCTCAAGACCGCAAATGCATTGCCAGCCCCGAGGACAGGTGGAATGCCTCTTTGCTGATATATGCTGTAAAGATGTCAACCTTCAAGTGACCACACACAGGTGAGAGTGAAGATATTTTGGTGACGTGGTTAGCAGAGTTGGTAGTAATCCCTGCCTACGAAGCTAGCGGTCCCGGGTTCGAATCCCGGTATGGGCAAATATTTGTATGTGAGCGTTTGTTCCTGAGTCATGGATTTTTTCTACGTATTTAAGTTTGTATTTTCTCTATACATATCTAGTACCCATAGTACAAGCCTAGAATTTAGTTTGGGACTAGGTCAATTTGTGTGAGATTGTCCTCTGATATAAAAAAAATCTTGTATTGTGAACGGTTTTCCAACTCGCATTTTCATTTGAAAGGTCATGAATGAATGAATGAATGAAATATTTATTCGGCTATTAAAATATTACAGAAAATAAAAAATGATAAAATATTAAATAATTCATGGACCTGCATGAATGTCCCCTTGAACAACAGAACGCCCGTTGTCTGCGACGCGGCGGAAGACTCCAAACTTTTCCTTTAATTTTCATAAATTATTTACAAGACAAGAACATTACGCGATGGCGGCCCGAATAATTAAGAACGTCGTGTAGCAAGTTTTTTAATAAACAAGTTTGCAGCGATGTTATCTCGCGCTGCGCCGCGGAAATTAGCTCCTTGCTCTTTGGAAATGGGTCAACGGTTGGACGGTATTGATATTCTCTGCTCGATCAACACTGCTAGTTTACTTCTTTTAGTACATTTCGAAATGGAATTCAGTTTTGTGTTATTTAATTATTTTTTTAAGATTTTTACTACTTAATTTACTTAATAACTTCATTGTTTTAGTTGCGCCATTGTAACTAATGATTTTTATTTTAAGCTAAAGAATAAATAATATATTGTTCGCTTATTTGATATCAAAGAGTTTGAAAATTTTGTATTTGTAAAATTTCCACGCAAGCATTAATCAGGTTAACTCAATTAAAACTTCTTATATAAACAAGTGTAGTAAGATGGCTGTGTTTAAAATGAAATTCCACGCACACCGCACAAATTAAACCTGTCAAATAACATTTACACGCGTAAATCAAGTGATGAATTCCCGCGATGCAAATTATATTTGATGGATGTGCCACAGGGCACTATACTAGGCCACATATAATATATTATTTTATTTTACGTTTAACTAAGACAACAACACACTCTAATGAAAGAACGAAAAAAATGTAAGAACGTTTGAGCTTCTTAATAATATTAATACTATTGGTGGATCTTTTGAGAGATAAATGAATCTACATGGTCTGGCGCACGCACCGAATACGACTCTAATGAAGACTAACTCGCAATCTCCAAGCTTTAACGGTCCCGGCTACGCATTTGTTTCCATTCATCGTAATAGCATCAGTGGCTGAATCTCGCTGTGAATAATAAACGTGAATTAGGGTTATTTTGGGGGTTGTTCAAAAGGTATGAATGGCCAAAGTTTAAATATTTTGAGTATTTTTGTATGATTTCTATCGAAATATTTTTATGTTGAGGCTTAGGTATAACAGGTGACAAAACAATTTTATCAGTCAGTGTAAATGACGTTCCACTCGCGGTTGCAATTATGGTTAGGCAAATATAAGTTGAGCCGTATGCTCTTTACTGTTTTTTAGTACTAGAATATATTTATATTTACAACTAGCGACCCGCCCCGGCTTCGCACGGGTACAGTAACCTTAATGAATGACCTAAACCTTCCTCATGAATCACTCCGTCCATTGGTGAAAACCGTATGATAATCCGTTCAGTAGTTTTTGAGTTTATCGCGAACAGACAGACAGACGCGGAGGGGGACTTTGTCGTATAATATGTAGTGATTAGATGTGGGATCAATTTCAAAGTTAATTTATTGTTTAAACCTTATTATAATATGCAATTTAACCACCAAGTAGAATTCGTTAGTGTCTATTACTTCAAGAATTATGAAATATTCCGCAGTAAATAAATGAATGTTATCGGGGTCTCGTGCCAATTTTCTTCAACGGTTACATTAATGCAGGTGAATAGATACAAAAACAATTGATGATGTATATTACCAGTTGGCACAAGATTGTTTTGCGCTGTCTACAAAGTTATGTCACGAACCGATCACAAAATGAATCCTTATTTAGATTTTCGTATTTATGTTGATGAAGCTAATTATTCCCCTTTCTTTGCTTTAGCGAAAATCCAGTGACAAATTTTAGGATTGCAAGGCTTATTATGTCGGTTGTGAGTGTATGAAAAGAGAACAGGGTACATTTTAACGAAGCGGCTTGAGTGCGGTGACTGAGAAATGTTTGGAGCTTACTAAAGGGGAGCCCGAATTTCCTTTGCCGTATTTATTTTGCTTTGCTCTTCATCACTTTGCTCTTGCCACACTTTTGAGTTTAAATTCGTACTGCTGTCTTTGTGATGGTGTTCCAAGTTTTGTGTTTGATCAGAAGCGTCGTCATATATAAGTAAGACTTTCTCAACTTCAGTTTGTCATTAGAGCGGTTTGTATTTAACTCAATATTTACTTTAGCACCTTAGTTGAGTATACACTGGTCTTAGTTTATTGATAACCGTACAACGACTGAACTCTGTATTATTAAACTTTGACATTGGCAAAATTTTCCGCACGGACAGACGCCTATAATCTGTAAGAGCACGTTCAACGCTTAACGATAACGACTCCTAGGTTACGTAACACTACATAAACCATCAGTTGTCGTCCAATACTCTAGCGTTATCAAACGCTAACAAAGTATATGTATTGTAATCAGAAAAGCTTTTCAAAATAGTCGTTTAAACTCCAGAACAACAGCCAGTTAGTTAAAACTGAAGACTGCGCCAGTGCCGAGAGCACTTTACGCTGCACGTTCCGTTTAGTTACCTAACCAGCTAATTTCATTTCCAACTGAATTCCTCGCTCTCTATCCACGTTGCCTTCTTTTTCACAAACACATTATTTCTCAACATTTTTAAACGCGAACCGTTTAATTCAATCGCGTTGTTCACGGCTCTTTTTATTCTCAGTGGCCTGAAGTTTCTCTCGTTCGGACATTTAGGGGAACTTAAATTAGATCGTTAACTCTGAAGAACTAATTACGCCGTATCTTGTTTTTGTTTTTCTTTTGTTGGATGTGGGAAAGTGCTAAACAGAGGAAGTAGGATTTCCATATTTTTATTTTGTCTCGGTCTGGTTGTTTGAGAAGATAGTACAATACAATACAATAACTCTTTATTGAACACCACATACAGCAAGGACAAGAAATACAACATGAAGGAGAAGTAAAGTACAGTACGCAGTTTTACGAGAATGTCGCCCCAAATATTGCAGTCAATGTAGTCAGACCAAATATTTTTATAATGAGCACAAACATAAATTATTATTTTCTAACGAGTAAAATTAAAAAAGCCCAAAGGCAAAAATTACCTACCAATGAAAACTTTATCCACATGAAATCATGGAAGTTCACTAATGTTTTACCAAAAACGTTTTACAAACTGATTCATTTCACAAACGTATCGGTTAACCGCTTTTACCGAAACTGTGAATATTTCAGGTGTTTTATAAAACTACGTAACTTAACCTAACCGGGGATTTACACGATGGTCCTGAAATAAATCCTGAAACATTTACAGTTTCGGAAGAAAAGCAGTTTGCCAAATATTTGTTTGTGAAATAAATCAGTTTGTGAAAAGTTGTTTGGTAAAATGACAAGATGCCAATAACTTATTTTGTTGGTTCAAAGTTCTTCACCGCCCTTAACAATCCTTCAGACTTCGGAGGATATTTGGAGCACGGAATGATCTTATTAAGGAGTTGCTTTGGCACGATTCAAGAGAACTTCTCGCACCTTTGTACCAATTCGTTTGCGGATTGTATGACAGTTCTAGTTCTGCGAAGCGTGAATTGTCTTTCTGAATGGATCTCCAATTGTCTTTGACAATGGATGCAAGGGTAGCGTCTGGTTTGTCTATTGTTGTTTAATATTTGTCATTAAATACACCTGAGAGGACTGGAAATAATAGGGCCTGCGCAAACCGGCGGAGCGCAGAGCAGATCACTTTAAATTTATCAATGTATATTCTTCCCTATTTTAATTACAATAAGGTATACATTTGAATGCTCTGAGACCGACCTCGGAGCATCACGGGGGATTTCTGCTCTGCGGCTGCAGCTCTAAATTTATACCTTATTGTAATTAAAATAGGGAAGCAAATACATTGATAAATTTAAAGTGATCTGCTCTGCGCTCCGCCGGTTTGCGCAGGCCCATATTAATCCTGGTGCTTTGTTATTTTGTGTTATAATGTTAGTGAAATCATAGGTAAACGTTTTAAAAATAATAACATAGCAGAAAACTAAGACGAAATCTACACTTACATCTCAGAAGATATATTTAATAAGATATATGTACTTAATCTTTTTTTGGCGCGTGTTTTTTTTTTAATTTTATACTTTGATGATTGTAAATATAGAAAATCTCTTCGTCGTCCACTTGTCTCAATTGCGGAAACATTCATTAAAATTAATGTCGCCTTAAGTCGTTTGCTGTCACTTTGTAGCAAATAAAATGCGACAGAATATGTCCAACGGGACATTAATGCCAATGAACATTTTTGCAACCGGGTGTTTGATCGATCATGAAAAAATGTATTTTAATTGGTAAGTTATAGGTACAACAACTGTAAAACAAGGGTCGTGTCCCGGCGCTCCGCTCCGCTCCGGTTCAGCAGTTTAACGAATCGCCGGGTTTAATTACGGCCTGTCAACCCTTGAACATTACGACCTGAAACGAGTTCTGAACGGGACGCTTCACGGTGCAATTTACAGCGTTTAAAATACGCGATTAGACGTGTGGTGGCCCTAATGTAGCGACAAACAACTGACGCGGCAATTAGGCGAGGACTTTGGGCTGTTTAGGGTTGCGGCTACTGAACGCCTGAATAATGCTAAATACTACATGTCTAGGTTTAGGTCTGGACAGTAGTAAGGCAGCATAAATCACCCAATACATTGTTTTTTTTTCATATTTAATGCTAAACGGGAACGTTACTATTCGGTCCACCATTTTCATGATGTGTTATCTTAGTTGGTTATTAATAGTTTACATATTTTAACTGTTCTTAGTAACTGCGAGGACTAAGAATAGTTAAAATATGTAAATTATTAAGTAAGGTTCGTATTCGCGAAAAAAATAAAGATAAAGATATTTATTCAGTAAGTAGGCCGCACGGGCACTTTTGCACGTCAAAAACTACCAGCGCTTCCCAAGGGTAGACCACATAAGACTGTAAAAATAATGTAAAATATCTGCGTAGTTCAGCAGGAAAACACGTCAGAACTATTACATATATATCTACACATATTATTCGTGCAACCACATAAACGAGTTTCGATATGTTTTCCTACATAAACCGTGTCCCCTAGACAAGATTCAGCATTTACATGATTTTTATGAGGCAGTAAGCTATTAGTTTAAGTAACATACATAGATGGTAACATTTAATAATGAAGCTAGTACACCTTAACATCGCTGCAACGTCGTACTCGGGGTCGTTGTTTGCTCAGGAGTTGCATACAAGCAAACAGTCTGTAGCCGCAGCCGCAGGTCGGAGATGCAATGTGCAGCTGCAACGCTGCACATGGACTTGCTGTTTGATTTGGCCGGATTGCTTCTGGCTATATAGACTGGGGCTCGCTGTAGTAATTACATTTAGAAGTGTGCTGTTCAGTGTTCAGGGCAATAACAGCTTTAATCGTTTCGATTTAAGATCCACACTTAGGTACCCACACTATGTAAGTTTTAGTATTCAATTCTTTTGGGAACTTTTTTTAACTTTATATGATAAAAAGTAGCGTACATTCATTTTCAGTCGATTATCTGTGGTTAAGGTACAAAAATCCCAACATAACTTACAACTTGCACATTTGCTAAAGTTAAAATTGCTCTTTTCTCCAGTTTTCAACACCCTGAAAATCCTGAAATTGTGTTATCAACGGCGTCACTTAAATAACTTGCTCCATGCCAACGTCCCGGATTCCGAACAAAACGGTTCCGATATCAGTTCGTTGGCGCTGGTCGTGTAAAGCGCGCTGCAGACGGCCCGACCGACGCTATCGCACCCGATCCGGCAGGGGCGTTACGGCCCCGCGCCAATTCGCGCCAATCTCCACCAATTCACGCCGACAAACCGATAAACCTAACCGGTGTTGGATTTTGCTGAGTAATATTTCTAAAACATATTGAAGGAACTGTACATACTTACAGAATAAGATCAAAGTAGTTCACTAAATGATTAGTATGATTACACATCTTTGAAAACTTATTTGTTAGCATTTAACCATGCTTAAAATGCGATATGATGGTTACAAAACTACTTTAGTTTGGTGTAGTTGCCTGTATTAAACAAAAAATAATACCTACTTAAGTGGTCGTTATTCATATACTATCGCAAGTCCTAAAGTGAATTTTACTGAAACCGTTCTGATTTTAAATTTTGTAAAACAAACCTAACCTAACCGAACCTTATTTATCAGTTAAATATTTTTTGAATCCTGAACCAATAACGGTTTCAGTTAAAAATATTATTATTATTATTATTTTTATAATTATGTAGATATTTATTTATTTCTCTGTAGGCTACATTTTTTACAATATTCATATAAAAGTAAAATAAATACTTTTATAAAAATAAACATTATACATTATACATATAAACAATATGCATTTAATTCAAAATCATAGGTCCATATATTGTTAGTAACATTAAATCTTATTCTATATTAGTGTATTACTTTAGGACTTGTAATGATTATTTATGAATAACGATACATTCGGATTAAAAATGAATATGTGAACTTTGGCGCACCGCAACTCAAGACAAAGAGTACGATCACATAAATATACGTACAATAGATTCTAGCATGTTATGCTATACAGAGCCCACGGTGCGGTTTAGTGTATAATTTCTACATTTAACATAATTACATGTCGCTACGTGTTCTTTAGTATTTGAATAAATTAGAAACGTTAACTCTTGCCAATTCCAGCAGCTTCTTAAAACAGTTGATTCCGCAAATTAACGCGCCTTAATTAAACTTGAGATGATCGGACGCCTTCGGGTGCTCTCGGAAAACACGTTCCGCTTCTCGCACCCGTCACTCCGTCAGCCACTAGTTGCATTACCTTAATGGGCACGGCGCTGTTTGTTTGCTGCGATACGCTACGAGAAATGGAACACAACACGTTCGAATAGACGGCTCTTACCAATATGGTAAGAGCTATTCCTACGCTCACGCTTTCAAATGAGATTACGTTTGTGGATGTTTGCGCTTTTACATTTCATTTGCATCTTAAGAAATGTGAAGGTATCGCGAGTCATATTAAGCAGAATACACAATCTGTAAGCATGTATCTAAATAGAAATGTCTAGGTTTGGTTACCGCCACAAGCACATCCGTCCCATAGTCTGTGGGAGGCGGGACGGGAGGGGAAACCGCTCGACCTGCTGACGTAACATATCCATCACATACTTCTTCACGATTTTTTTCGAACCGTGTGATAGATTTGAATTGAATACGTACGGAAAACCCAATCAGGATCCTGACACTCTGTTTAAAAGAATAGCCCAAATCACTGAGCTACCATAGATGTTAAATATCTGCCAAAATCCAAGAGTTTCCTGAATCAGTGACAGTCTCGGCGGGCCGGGCGTGGACGCGCACGCGCGGCACGAGGCGGGCGAGGCGGTGCTTCGCGCGCAGTTCCTGGTGAACGAGGGCGCGCTGGTCACCGCCACCGCCGACGACCAGCTGCACCTCTGGACCTTCCGCCAGAAGTCGCCGCAGCGGGTGCAGAGCCTCAAGTTTCAGAGAGAGAGGTGAGTCAACTTTTATGACATATTTCAGGGTAAGGCTTAGAAACGTTTGACCTACGCATCCCGTGCCTTATAAAAAAAATATGTGTAAGATGACAAATAATATTTCCTTTGCGGGATTCCATTAGACCCGTCATGGGTTGTATGAAGTTCTTTAGTTTAATTGAAATATCTTTTGTTACATACAGGATGGTCGGGTTACTTCTGAGCTTTACTCTTCAACTTTTGGAAGTCCAACTGTTGCGCCTCATACAACTTGCCGCTTCTAACCTTGTTTTACCCATTTAAAATAATGTTAACAGAAACCTGTGTTTCGCATTCAGAACTGTTTTAAAATAAGCTTACCCTTTATTCTTCAGTATTCTATCCCTTTACCAACTTAATTCCGAACTCGTCAACAAATCTCGAGTGACTTGGACAAAGACATTTCAAATTCTCTCGTAAACAACAAATTGGGGACGGAATCAGACCTGTTGTCAACTGAAAACGTAAATATCTTGCTCACAATGAACCCTTTCGTTTCTCCAGGTCGCGTTAGACAGGGGGGAAAGCGGGGAATTAATTATGGGCCTAACAAGGGGTTTGCTTCTGTTGAGGCGAGAGTGATTCAATCTACTTCTTATTCAAATTTTGCGGGATGCTTAGCGAGATATCGAGGCGGGATAAGAGAAGTGCTGTGTCATTTCAATTTACGTTGTTCAAGTTACCTATATTCAGTCTTACTTTTGTCAGAGTACGTTTGGTGTTTAGGTGATTCTGAGTTATTGTATTTTTACTTTTGTGTCTCCTTTACCATAGCTTTTGGTGGAAAGTGAGATATAAACAAGAATTAAACGTTCTCGAGTCTAATATATCACGTTTCTCAATCTCAAGACTACGAACGACACCTCTGTGACGTAAAACGCTAGTTTAGCTGTGTCTGTGACGTAACACGCTAAAGAAGATATATGTAATTTACAATAATTCCTACAATATATTTATATACATATATGTAAGTAATAATAACCCTAGATACGGTAAACTCAGGGTTATTTATTTATTTAATCTTTATTGCACAAAAATACAAATTTGAGTACAAAAGTTGAATTTAATGCCTAATGGCATTAAATTCACTCAAATTTACCGTATCTAGGAGTTGTAGTTTTAGTTTTGTATATTAAGGCGAAATCTAAAGCCTCATTATACGAGTAGGTACGAGTAGTTATACGAGCTGTCGAAAAATTTCTAAAGATAGTTTTATTGTATATTCAACTGAAAATATATATTTAAACCTATTTCAAAATAAGCTCAGCCCCAAAATTCCGAATCTCGGCTGGTTACCGTTGCCCGGCGACGGCGCCGGGCCCTCAAACGGCCCTCCGGGACACGTCCACAAATTACCCTTTGAAAGGTACTCTAACGTCCCGGACTGAAACGTTTGAGTTCAGTCGACGGCGTATTTACTTAGATGTTATAGATATAACGCTGTTCATGAAGCTTGCGAAGAACCATTGCTAGATAGATAATTTTTGTTGTATAGTTAATTTTGTTGTTTTTATTATTTTTGTTGTTAATTTTTTGATAAGTATAATAAATCGGTGCATCATCGCTTCGATGACAACTCTCCTAGTCCCGTAATACAATTGACGTGACATTGCGTACTAGGTTGTTCAACAGAGACAATACTTTGATCAATCTAGGATGATCCTGTGACGTAAATTATATACTTGTGCTATACTTTTTGAAATAGATATAATACCGATAGCCTATGTATTTACTTGCTTCCTAGACAATTAGAATTAGTCATATTATAATATTTTGTCAGCAGGCACGGATAGTTAGGAGTAGCAGATAAACCGACAGTTAATTTAATACTCCTTAGGTGCAACGGCTAGTTTTTGATATCAGCTTATTGCTCAAGTAAAGACGATTTTAATAAAGAAATAGTTATTAGTTATGCAAGGCTGCAAAGGTTTTATTTGGCGCGAGAACCAGTATTGAATTCCGAGCCCCAAATAACTTTGCTGTCGTGCGAAACACACAGATTTTCACCCTAATGTAGCAAGAAAAACACTTGGTGTTGGAAAAACAATTGCACGAGCGCCACATTAGTTGTAGCCGTCGTCGCGCAGCGCCCTCCGCGCACAGCACCACCATTACTTTCCACGCTAGCGGTTAAAGTGGACTTTTGCGCGCAGATTTTGACTGACAAAGATAGCTTTTCCGAGCTGGTGAGGTGAAATGTATATGTCCTGTACCATGACGTTTATTTTGAAATTACTATCACATTCAAGTTTAGTTTCCTTAAGAGCTACGCTCTTGTGAATGTAGTAATTGCCACTATTTTCTATTCTTGCTAGCCTTTTCATCTCTAACGACACACCTGACCTATTTGACCTGTCTTATGTGGTAAAAATAACTAAGCTTATTGGTATTTTTCTCCCTGTTTTCCCGTTGACATCCCCTTCCAGAATATTCACAGAGAAGCTCTTAGACTTATTACTCTTATTAGCTTTCCCATCATCTTAACTCTACCGCATTCTATCCTTTTCATCATAAATCTCTCCTCCGCGATTTCTTTAAATATTAATATTAACTCAGTAATAACGTAAACAGGAAATTCGTGATTGTAATAATCTCCGAGTAAATTGCGTCCGTTAAGACGGTAATACATTAATTCGCAGCCCCCTGAATACAAATGATGGCATTAAATTTGTATCGAGCGGTATTGGCATGCTTCCTCTTCCCTCGTATTGTTTACTCACATACAAGGCCTTGAAGGGTCCTTGGGTTGTTTGTAGGTTAAAATCGCGTAAGGTCGTAATTAGCCAAGGTTTTTTTTTCATTTTGTTTTATTTTTTTATTGGGAAACAAACAGCATATATAATTCATACACAATACAAATATGTGCGGTAATACAGTAAGCCAAAACCTAACCTAACCACTCAAAGTTAAAATTCATTGAAATTTGCTCAGGGTCGACTAAGTGACATGTAAACACTGAGAATAAATTGGTTTTATGATCAAGTTGATGAATTTTACAAATATATGAACTTAATTAAGAAAACTAAAAATAATAAGTGTATCTAAATATTGAGTCCCTTTAACAGTTCACGTGAGTAATACTTATGTGGTAAACTGGCTTGCTTTTATGATTTTTTTTTTATGTAGGTACCACTTTCATTCTTAATAATGTAATTATGTATTATTGTGTTCTTAGTTTATTTCACTTTAGGTTATTCTGATTTTTGACAGCAGTCCCAAACCGATTTAAGCTCTAAATCCAAAAACAGTTGCATTCTGCCAGAAATCAAATCAATAAGAAAATGCACAGATGTATGATTGAATTTGGATAAGATGTCATTGCGTTTAAATAATAAATTATAGCTGATTTTTTTTCTTTCTTTCATATATTTTGTTTCTACCGTTCGTTTTCTTCGAATTTTGCTTCAACTTCACTTCTGCCGCGGCCGTGAATGGCCGCCTTAAAGAAGGGCCAATCTGCCCGACTAACGAGAACATGCGACCATGCGACTTACGCGCCCATTTGGCTAAGTCTAGTCGTGTCTCTGATTAGACGCGATTAATGCTAGATGGGTTATCGAAGGATTAATTGATGTGTCTGCCCACAGCACAATTGATCGCCGAGTTAATAGGGTGCTCGTTTTGGGCCTGAGATGGATTACGCTATTCCAGAAACATACATAATGTTGGATATGGACTGCAATAAATATGGATATCGTGCCTAATAGAAACCAATAATTATAGATTTTAAACATAAATTTTTAAGTTATTCAAAAAGTATTGATAGTTTTATATGTTATTATTCGAAGTTCGAACGGTTTTATAAATTGAAATGTCTTTAAAATTTAAAACTTTGAAGTCGTTTTGGTCAGAACCAATTTCCACTAATTTATTCAGATTGAATTTTAAAGTTTGATAATTGAATTTCACAGACCGAATTTTTATTTTCTTGAAGAAAAAACAAAACTTTACTGAAGTACGTATTACTATTTTAATCTGGCACGTTGCAGCGATGCTCATGAATAGTTCGCGCCGACAAATCGTCCCGTAAATGGGTCGCTTAAGTTAATGCCACAGATAAGCCAACATTATGTCACTCGCCAGCTGCATCAGTAACCATTGAGTAATAATTTAGTTGCAATGGCTATTGTGTTTGACGCGATGCTGTTTAGTTTGAATGTTGATCAACGCTGTATTTGATGTCGAATGTTGTAATTAAGTTATAACTATAGCTTTATTTATAAAAGTATTATAAATTTGAGTTGGGATTTGAGTTTAGGTGAGTTTTAGATCGTGATCTTAAAAACCAATAAGCTATGTCTTGAATATATCTAAAGGACTTTTTTGTCAAGAGCTCAATAGCATTTATTTTAGGAATTTATTGTCAATTTGTATATTGTGACGCTAAATTAATTCTCAGTTAATAATGTTTAATGTTTCGAATAATTTTGAAGTAGGTAGCTCTATTTTCCTATAAAGAGTTTCTTGATACAATCGTTTCTTTGCTTCGGCACGTTTTCTTTCCTCGAAATCAAATTGAGATTCAAATCGCCAGTTTATAGATAGAGCGGGCCCTATGTAAATGGGACCTTGGCCTTGGGTCCCGAGACCCGAGGTGTCGTTCGTCGTGAATTATTCAGAGTGACGCATTATCCGCGGGTGGACGCACTCATGCGCAATATTTATTCTATGGGTGTTTTGGAAAATACACCATCATCAGAAATAGAGTTTCAGTCAGTTTAAAAATGACATTATCATTATAAACAGTTGTCATTTGACTTAAGGATCGCTTAACTATTCGTCATAATCTCCGTATAAATTTATCTTAATAACGTCGAAAGTAGTTCAGTTTAAATTACTTTGGCAAGAGTACTAGTCGTAAAAACGCGATAGCGCAGACTGCTGCGTCTGAAGACAGAGTCACTTTCGCATTTAAAATTTTAAATGTACGTCATTCAATTCACATTTTAAGATAATGCGAATTGAATGTATTATGTCCTAAAAAGTGTACACAATTTTAGTATAGTGTATAGGTAAAAAATTAATTGTGACATTCTTTTCGTATAGTCAACATTTATAAGATTGATTATTGATTGATTGATTGATTGATTGATTGATTATTCTCCGAATTTCGGCCTCAATCGAATCAAAGGCTACAACGGTGTTGACACTGCAGCAGGAGCGTGTGTGCCCGGCGTACATAGCCCGCTCACGCAAACGCCGGATGCGGCCGGGCCGTGTGACGTTTCTAGGTTGGGCAGTGAAGGTGTCGCTTTAAATATATAAATAAATAATAAATAAATAAATATCAGGGGACCATCTCACACAAATTGACCTAGTCCCAAACTAAGCTCTAGGCTTGTACTATGGGTCCTAGACAACGATAAACAAGCTTATATAGAGAAATACATACTTAAATATATAGAAAACATCCATGACTCAGGAACAAATACTCGCGCTCATCACACAAATATTTGCCCATACCGGGATTCGAACCCGGGACCGCTAGCTTCGTAGGCAGGGTCACTGCCAACTAGGCTAACCGCGTCGTATAGGGTGAACCAAATTATGTTTAACGGCATAACATGTCATCTTTCTTAGTTAATTCTACGTAACGTAACAAGCAATAAAGCGACGGCATTCTTATTCATTTACATTCTTACGTTAAGTAGGTGCATTATATAAAGTAGAAGCCTTATTTACTCAATCGTAAGTAATGAGTTGCTTATCGGCTAGGCGGCTGTATGCTGGTTTATGTAATTTACACATCGTGCTGCATAACAGCATACGTAGCAACTTAAGCAGGTTATTGGTTGTTTATTTTGGGTTAAGATGGCGCCTGTTGCAGGTTCGTCGTCACTCTGTCGCGACAGACGAACGAGATCAAGGGGTGAGTCGGTCGGTGTTGTCTCTCTGTCTCTGTCGCTCCGCCCTATCTGTTATTGTTCTCTAGTTTTCTGAATAGACATGTTGCTGTCGTATCGTAGTATGTTTAACCCACAAAGTCCCGGCTCTCTCTCTCTCTCTAAACGTCATATGAAATAAAATAAATGGTGAGACGCTTCGTGTATTTAAAACACAGTTCTAATGCCTTGGGTGTCGTTATCTCGCTCGTTCGCATTGTCCTGCCTTGGTGTTGTTAAGAAATACCTTACCTGTCTATTCATCAATCATCATTAACGGTAAGTAGCATAACAGCCCTGTTAGCAAAATATATCTGACTAGCGACGCGCCCTCGCTTCGCTTTAGCTAATATAAGCTTAAATGTAGCCTATGTCCACCCTGAAAGTCCATTCTAAATATTTGTGAAATCATTTTTGTAATCGGATTAGTAGTTTAGTAAACTTACCTACAAACTTTACATCTTTATAATGGTATCCTGTCATTTGACTAAATAACGTTTCCCAAACTTATCATCTGGCTAACCGCTTTTTTCCGAAACTGTAAATATTTCTGTGTTTATTTCAGGACCATTGTGTTGAACCCTATAGGTTAGGTTAGTTTAGTTTTATAAAAATCCTGAAATATTTACAGGTTTGGAAAAAAAGAGGTTTGCCAAATGTTATATTTATGAAACGAATCAGTTTAGGAAACGTTTTTTTGTAAAACATTAGTGAAGTCTTTATTATTATTATTAGTGTAGATCACGTAGAGCGTATGTAGTACCGTAGCACACAGTAAGGTGCTACGCGGGCGCCCGTAGCAGTTCGTAGCAAAGACGGTCTCTATCCGACTATGTTTTACGCCATGCTGCTTTTGTAACCATATTGCTTTTGTAACTATAAGGGTAAGGGTGAGACTTCATTGTCTGTCTGTCTGTTTCTCAGCAACTACACAAGATATCAACTTGAAATTTGGCATAGTTGTATAACTTGCTTGCCTGCATCTGTTTTTAGTAAAAAAAAAAAAATTATAAATAATTAAAAAGGTGTCTAGAATGGGGGGTTGAAAAATGAAAGTGATTCGATTATAGCAAGTGGGGTGTCATATGAAAGTGCTCAATCTGCACATTTCAAATGCTTACAAGTAAAGTACATAAAAAGGTATATTTTTGAGGTACGGACTTAAATACGGAACCCTCGGTGCGGGAGTCCAACTCGCACTTGACCGGTTTTTTTTATGATTGACTTTACTTACTGTCAAGTGAATAAGTTCTACCAAAAGGTTAAAAATATGAAAACAAGGTTTAAGGCAAAGAAATTTGGAATGGAGATAGCTTACACTCTGGATTAACATATAGGATACTTTTTATCCCGGAAAATTTGATAGTTTCCCAGGGAAAACCGATAAACGACTTCTACGCGGACGGAGTCGCGGGCAAAAGCTAGTGGAAAATAACCTATATAACGTTGTGTAATGACACGCGAGCCGGCGGCGAGGGGTCGCGGACAATGGCGGCCGGTAAGGTTCCGCTTTACAACTGTCAAAGTTGGCAATTTATGCCGCACTAGCGCTCGCCCCCGACCCCGCTCCACCCGCTGCTGGACCGGGCCATAAATCACTTCGCTACCGTTGGGTTCACCGATAGGCAGCATGGAATCCCACGCAGAATTGAATTATCACTGATCCCTGGAAACTGTTAATTTTTTGCCACTATTAAGAAATATAAAAAACACATTTTTTTCTAAATTATTTGTGCGTGTGTAACGTGACGTCAATAACGCGACGTGTTACAAAAAAGTGACGTCAAATTAAAATCAATCTATTAATTCGCGTCAAGAATTAAATAGACCTTTTTTATTGCCTTGGACAGACAAACAGCCAGACAGCCCACCTGTTGGGAAGTGGTCACCGCCGCCTGGACATTTGCAACACCAGAGGCGTCACTAATGCGTAACTTAGGATTTATATTGTTTTCTTACATACTCTTATTCTATCAAGTTTCTACCCAATAATCCGATTTTATCTAAGCCATTAATATAAGACAAAACATAAATAAAAAATTTAAAAATATATTATACAATCTCACACAAGTACTATGGGTACAAGTCAACAATAAACATACATACTTATATAGAGAATACATAAAAACATGAAACACTCGGAAACAAATACTCGCGCTCATCAACAAATACCATACCAGGATTCGAACCCGTGACCGTTAGCTAGAAGGCAGGGGCGCCAAAACATGTAATATTTACACTAAACACCCCTTCCATTTGCAAATACGAGTATTGTAGCCGTGTGTGTCGTAAGTTTGAACACCGCCGCACAATGCCTCCGCCGCGCATCGAAGCCGCTCGCTCGATGGTCTTTGTTCCGCTAAACCCATTGTGTCCGCAGCCGTAACAACTCGCAGTATTTACACCTAGACAGCGAGACATGTTAAAACGGACCTTCACTCCGAACTGCAAGGTTTATATTACTTTACTTTTTCTGTTGACAATGACGTAACTACTAAACTTGTATGTGTGTATGTTGGGGTGTGCCGCCGTTGGCATGCCAAAATAAATACTAACCCCCTTACTAATAAACGTTGAGTAACGGCTGAGTAGTTATACAATGCTTTGTCCTTATCTGTCATTGTGACATTTGAATTCGACAGATAAGGACAAAGCATTGTATAACTACTCAGCCGTTACTCAACGTTTATTAGTAAGGGGGTAAATAAGCAGTGATCGGAATAGGTAGTGCCGTTGACCTTAAACATTGTACATAACATGAATAAGACTTGGGATTCCGGGACTCGTATATTTTCACAGATTTTTTTCTTGACATGTCATTAATTGAAGTAGGTAATGTGAGGCTACACTTTCATAACTCATAACAGATCGATAACTGACAAACTTTTTCAAATTGGATCGACATTTTTCTTAAATATAAATTTTCAAATACTGTCCACTTTTGACGCAGCCAGTATGCTTCACATAGCGAACCTTCACAGTAAACAATAGAAAGTTATAAAGGGCGAGTCAGGTAAAGATAATTTAAGAATGCCCTTTGAAAAACAACATGTGAATACCAAAAGATAAGACCTACGGTTATGTTTTTTTTTTTGTTGGCATGAATGTCAAAACTAGGTAGTGTCTTCATATTTCGTCAATGCCATATTCTATGCTAGCAAAACAATTGTAAAATTATACATTTATAACATTTCAGAACCAAACACAAACTTAAAAGTTTTCATATGAAATCCCGGGGTTAAAAGGTATATCCATACAAAGCTTACGCACCGAAGTTCCGTGAAATGGCACTACCTAATCGGATCACTGTTAATAAGCAACGAATAATTTTATTGGCATTGTTTGTCATATATGTTTTATAACTTCTTCGAAACCTTAAAAACCCCGTTTATGGCCGACAGTTTGAACTGAATTGAACGAGATTCTGATATTCACCACAATAGACTGCGAAGTCGGGCGAAGCGCGTTCAAATCCAGTGTAAAAGCTCTTTCGAGCCATATCCAGGTCATCGGAGAAAATCCAAGTAGGAATTGAGAAGTACACGTAGCGAGAGAAATTATCAACATAGGGGTTCTTTTTGACGACGCGGTGAGACTAGTTGGCAGCGAGCCTGGCTACGAAGATGGCCGGTCCCGGGTTTGATTCCCGGTAAGGTCAAGTATTTGTGCGATGAACGCGAGTATTTTCTTCCTGAGTCTTGGTTGTTTTATGTGTATTTAAGTACCTATTTCTCATTCATCTATTTTACAAAACGTATATGTAGTCAAGGGCATAAATATCTATACATTCATCGCATTCAAATCACTACATAGTATAAAACAAAGTCGCTTCCCGCCGTCTGTCCCTTTGTATGTATGTACGCTTAGATCTTTCAAGCTACATAAATGATTTTAATGCAGTTTTCACCATCAGTAAGATAATTTTTCACGAAACGTTTATGTATATAATTGTACCCGGAGCGAAGCGAGGGCGGGTCGCTAGTATATGTATAGGTACACGACCTTATCTTTAGTAGCATAGAGGTATGTAGTTATTTATGGCATATCTAGTATGTGTTTCTATGAATTCAAATTGCAGGGCATTTTAAGTTTAATCGTCGCCTTCGACTGTAAGTTATTATGTTGATACTACGTAGATGAATGGGCTCTTTAGAAATACTAACGAAAGTTTACGGCTCGTAATTATGCAGATTCCCTATTTTGTATGCAACTGCGTTGGATGCATCTAAAATACCAAATAAGAGCGAAATAATGTGCCAAGAGTGGAATCTCGTAGAGAATTTATCTTCACTAACACTCGGTCTTAATTTATAATATTGTGAAGATAGCGCCGGCGAAAATACCAAGTTATACGACTTAAGTTTCTGCCAAGCGGATGTCTCAGTCCTCTTTCCTTTTTTACAAAGCATTATAGATAGACAACAACGTAGAGTATGTGACCGCCGGTGCTCTATGTAGCGAAACAATTTGATGTAGAACTATACAGAATAGCAGTCGCTTAGGTTCTAACAGAATATTTCAAAAGTCATTGCTATTTATCACCATACGCATCAAAGTTTACTTTACACAAAAGCAGGTCTGTTCCCTCTAGTTCTACCTAACATGCATCACAAGAATAAAGAGACAGCACGAATAGAAAGTTACTAGAGTAATTAAATTCCACGCTTAGCTTAGAGTCTGTGCACGCTAGCGTTTTCAGCCCTTAGCCCCTTTATCAAAAACGCTAGGTGTGCAGAGGCTCTTAATAGTTTTCAACGATTTATTTCATTACTCTAGCAATACCGGATAAAATTGCTTCGTAATAAGTCTGGACAAGACACTTTTAATTTAAACCTTAAGCGTTAAGACTTACGTTATAATATGGAATAGATGTATCAATTTCCCTAGCACCTGTCAAATTTTATCTCGTGCATGCAAGTTAAGCCCGCAGACAACTAGAGCTAAATGGTACAGAAAAAACAACTAACTAGTGGGGATAGACCCAAAAACGTTTCGCGGCTTTAACCGGGTACAAAGAAATTGCAACGTAGATACCGTTAGACTCCGTGATCTCCCTGTGATTAACCGCGCGTGTTGCCCCCAGGATCACCTGCCTGCACCTGCCGCTGCAGTCCAAGTGGGTGCACGTGGGCACGGAGCGCGGCAACGTGCACGTGGTCAACATCGAGACCTTCGCGCTCAGCGGCTACGTCATCAACTGGAACAAGGCCATCGAGGTGTGAGTACCGACTGCCGACCCCACCATACGTAACGTCACAATCGCCCAACAAACGTTTTAGGCGTACAGAAATCTTGTCATTTTAATTTTCATTGTTATTGTGTCGCGTATCTTTATATTTTTATGTTAAAGTTATGAAGTTTAATTTGACAAGGTAGTCGTCCTAGGACGCGAATGCGCGATCATTGCGCGATGCGACCACATACATTTAAAGTCGCATCGCGCGAGTGCCAATTAGGAAACCTATTCGAGATCTATTCTACTTTTCTATTCTGTATTGTTATCGCATGGTCGCATTGCTTACTCGCGCGATGATCGCGCATTCGCGTTTTATTAGGACGACGCCTAACATTTTTCTTGGCTTACTGTATCAGTCAACACAAGTGTTAAACACTAGAAATTATAAGAAATACCATTCTTCACGTCGCAAGTTTCTGCCATAGTTAGACAGATGTAGTGACGTGTCGGTCGTGGATTAAAACACATAAACTCTGATGAATCAGTTTCAGGGGCGACATTTCTAAAGCGATAAGCTTAGAAGGGGCTCTACAAGTCACTATTTTTTTTCTTCTCAAACATTGTTAAGGAATTTGTGATTCCTCTAAACGCTGGTAATCGTTTAAGACCTGTAGATCTGCGTGTTTTATCTTTAAAAAGACTTCAATCGTCAACATAGTTAAAATTAACAAATACTATATTATACTATTATAAAAAGTTTACATACATACATACTATTCTCACCCCATTTACCGGCGGCCGCTCATTGGTCAACCATTCAAAGGAAACTGTAACTATAATTTCGTTAACGAGCGACAATTATCGCATTTGTTATCGCGCGATAAGATCTCTCTAATGAGCGGCCGGCGAGTGAATGAATTTAACGAATTGATCACCATTTTCATTCACTAAAAGCATTCAGAATGAATGTGTTTTTATTTAGTGTCGTCGGCGTTATCGCTGGCACGAAGGTCGATTACGTTTATATTTCATATCGTCTGGCTTATTATAGATACGCTATCAAAACCTGTACATAAGGTCTATACATACACTATAAATGTCTGGTGTAACATACTTAGGTTGTTTATTTAGATTTAAAAATGAAAAGTTATTTTACATACAAATTGTCTTCATTCCACGGCGCACAATTTCTCTCAAACGCCCATTTATGCATACGATTTTCATTTTTCTAGAAAAATGCTAAAAATGTAAAGCACGTACACGTTTCATGTGTGTGACGCGGTTCATCGGCCGCGATATGTAGCGTTGCGATTATTCCCGGCGTGATATTACCGCGCGGCGGAGCGATGTTTGACGCAAGAGCCGGTTGTCTGTGGATGACGCTTTATGTCACGTTTGTAACTTTTAACAATGTTGCCGTTACTTGGGCAAGTCGAAACTTGCTCGATAAGACAACTTTGAATTTGTGTGATCATTTATTAGTGACAGCAAGTCGTCGCTTGACTAACTTGCTGTGTTAATTGGCATTCAGTGTTCCAATTAGAACAACTAAACTTGTTGGACGAAGAACAAAGGTTATTTATTAAACAAATGAACGCTTCATGATTTCCACTTGTTTTCTGTTATAATATGTACAAATAGAAAAGCGCAATGCAAATAACTTGTTACGAATGATACTAAAATACTGGAGTGCTTGTCTCAGTTCATTCTTAAAACTATACTTGTAACTTTCCAGAAACCTAAAATAGGCGCAGAGAATAAGAAAAACCTGGACATAATTCTATAACTGTAATTTTCTTTTTCTATGATATAAAGTATTGTTAGTTATAGTTAAAATAAAAAGAATTAAACATTTTAAGTCTCCGCGTCAATGTAAAAAAAAACAAAAAACAAAATTTTAAACACATTTTGATTTCATAAGTACAGCATAATAGTTAACTTTGTAAAAGTACCTCTATTATGTTATGACACCTGCATTCCAGATAAGAAATCAAAATTAAACTAATTAATCAATCGGGACTATCATTAATAAAGAAGATTCAGTAAGTTACACATTTTCTGGCTTATCTTACCAGAAATTATAGATAACTGTAATTCGACAATTTATTCTGAATAGTATATTATGTGTGTTGATAAATGATTAAAAATTAAACAGATTCTCTTTGCGGATCTCCAAAGTCTAAAATATTGGTAATTTTTGGAAAACCAAAATACATAACTACTTCCAAAGTGTTTAATTTATGCCGTCAACGTATTATTAGTACTGTAAGAAACAAATTAAACAAAAAATATCCACGGTTATTAATTAATTGATATGTTTCCTTATTTACGTTTTAATATGAACGTTATTTATTGCAGAATAAGGTCTTCATTTCTTTGTGCCTCAACTCCCGACCGTGCTATCGCGAGTCGCAAGCGATTCTCGTCTAGTAGTCGGGCAATTCTTTGAGCGTTTCAACCGCCCTGATTCCCGTGGCCGCATTAATGTCTAAATTCCTGTCGCTTTGGATGCTATTTTCGGTTATCTTGTAGAGTATCCTGACTTCTACAAAGTTTAACTGAAAATGTTTCCAAAGCTACAGGAATTTAGAAATTAATGCGGGCACGGGAATCAGGGCGGTTGAAACGCTCGAGAATGGCCCAGTCGTCTCGTGCATTCATTTATTATACTCGTAGGCTTTTATAGTCAATGATTGTCAAACTTTTATTAACACGTGGGGTGCACCACGGTTCGGCTAGGGTGGCGGAGATGTATTGACATATTGTGTTCATTAGATCGATAATAACTAAATTGTTCAGGATGAGATAAATGATTGTCGTGAAATCACGTTTACCTATTTATAAGCTCTCAGTTTTCTGTACAGAATGATTTAAATAAAAACATGTTAGGAGTCACGACGACGTGTCGTGAAACAGTGCCGCAGCGGTGCTCAATTTTTTGCCGCATGCGACGTCACATGTAAAGGATGGTGTCATGCAAACTTTTTTAAACCAAGCAAAAATTTTTTTACAACATTAAATATTTTTTCAAATTTTTACTTTACGATACTTAGCTTTATATATACCATTAGAGGAAATTGATGCTTATTAAATGTTTATACCTACCGGAAATCAGGTAAGATAACTTTAACTAGAAAAGTTGATAATCTCCAAAAAACAATTACTATTAAATATTACAGTACAGTACGTTACGTTGTATAATACATTTTGGTCACACGTCATACTCAATCGGTTATAGTGATTATGATTAAAAAATACATTTTAAACGATGTTTAATCTTAATCTACTTTTCCCATCACTAGTAAACTCATCAAACTATAGACAATATCAATATGGCGCTTTGTTTACATCGTTCACAAGTTCTATAGAGGGCGACTTTAGTTCTTAACTTGAATTCAGGAAAAATAAAATAATAGTTATGATTATTATCAGTGCAAGTCATAAATATCCCGGAAACTAAGCATAATAAACTTATCTCCATGCATTTGCACGTGCAACGTTAAGATTTTGTACAAAAGGTTGGCGAGGTAAGACTCGAAACCGAAGATAAGGATTATCAGCGAATTTCACATTGTCTTTTGTAATTGCGGCAGCCGTTGTTCGCACTTTCTGTTTTTTTAACGATAGAGTGACAAATACATATTTAAAGTATTTTCCACTGCGATACCTAGAGTATTCTTTCGCTAAAGTACTAAAACTCCGTCATCATCATCATCATCATCATCATCATCAGCCTATATTAGTCCACTGCTGGACATATAATAATAAATACTGATTCCGAAAAAGCATTAACTTGAACGTTAAGTCGGTTGAAAACTTAAATTCAATGATTTTCTCATTAACTTGTTTAATTATGAAAGTCAATAATACAGAGGCATAAGGGATAGTGTCTACCTGTCGCGTATAGCTCGACTTTATGTAAATACTTTTCTATTTAGCCACAATAAATTAAAAACTAAAAAAAAAACACCTCAACCGTGACGGTTGAAAATCAGTAGGTTGATTCCCTAAACATGAGTTAATCTACAAGCATCCATTTTTGACGGCGAATAATTACTTACTCTTTCTTAATTATCTTTTAATTAATTAAGTTCAGTTCTCTTTTGCAATAATATCGGCCATTGAAGTATGCATCTGAAGATAAATACTGATTTCTGAATAGTTCGTACCAGGTACAAGAGTAATGGAAATTCATAAGAAATGTACTTCTTCGTTTTAGTTAGTACTTGCTAATTTTGAATATTTAATATTTTTTGATAACTATTGTACCTCATTAGATAGCTAGTACCACCAAGGAAGTTTTTCCAGTGATTTGTACGCTGCATGTCATACATTTATTTAAAAAAAAACACTGTCTTTTAATGAAGTAATTACTTTTTTGTGTCTTTTTATTGGAGTTTTATTAAATAACATGACATGTAGCATTATGTGATTAGGTTTTTGTCATTAAAGAAAAAAAGAAAGAAAAAACGTTTATTTACATACATCTAACAAAATTACAGAACATAAAAAATACAAAGGACAAAAATAATAAACACTGCACTAATGCTAGTTGACGCAAAACGGTTCCGGGTCAGCGTGGTACTGGTTTTGAGGCCAGAGCTGGTCTTACGCCGGAACCATTTGGTGACACCACGGCAGGCCACACAGCCAACACAAATAAAAAATAAAAACATAAAAGAACAGAAAACCCAAAATTATCACAACAAGAAATATTAATATTATTATTACCGCTGACATTTTAGCTTTCAGAAAATATATTAAAGTACATTAAAAAACGGCAAATTATTTTTTTATATATTTTTTTTCGAACATGTTCCGCAATTCCGAAAAAAACTAAGATCTCAAATATCTCCGAAACTAATAATTTTCGGCCAGGGTACTATAGGTAAATTACTTTTTAGTATTTGTATATTTACAGGGATCCTAAAATTTTAATTTCATTCTACAGTCAGAAAAAAAAGGTTTGTTACATTTTGAAGAAGAAAATATAATATATATTGCTCTACTATGCCTCCTTAAAAGGATTGTATCGAATATCCAGTCACCCTGTATATCTGTTTTTTTTTTATTGTAATGTATTATATTAACGGTACCAAATATTACAATTTGTGCACTGATTAAAAAATTACCCTGTATATTTTTGTTATACAAATATAATATTGTTTACCCAAAACACTGCATAATACTATCCATTACCACGTGGAAAGAAAGCATAACTTAAATTGAATGCAAATAGGAATGAACCTTATGCGCAAGCATTAAGGATTAAAATTCGCACTTACAAATTATGAAGTAACTACATTGACATATTGAACAAGATTTACGTTACGTGGCCCGTCACATCACAACATGATGTCGTATTGACTAAGAAGTTTTTATGGCTATTGCAACTTTAGCTCTAAAAAGACACATACATTCGTAAAATGATGTTAAACTGAATATACAGAATTAATAACACATGGCATTTGTACACAAAAATAAGAAATATTTTTGAATATAATCATCTCTCGGGGAGCTATTAGCAAATGAGTAATAACAACACGTTGTCGTGACCGGCGTCTCGCGCACGCTCTGCGATCACGACAACGTGTCGTGGGTGGCGCTGAATGGGTTAAGTTTGTTCCAGTTTAAACTAATACTATTAATAATTATAAATTAATATTTATTGTTTGTTTTGATACCGGCATCGGCTTGCAACCGTTTATTGACAGCAATTGGAACTTTTGAACTTATTTGAACTCACATCCTCCAAATGAATGTAAAAAAAATGCGCTCACTGATTATTTATTGTTCGGGCTCTATACAAATTCTACAATTTACTTCAAAAATTGAGCTCTGAAAAATTATATGATTGATGATATTAAATGATATATTAATTATATGAGTAAAAGTTTAATTTTATAGGAAAACCTGCTTTTGTCATAAAATCGCAAACTTTCGCTAAATTAATTATGCTATCGAAATGATTATGTGATTGTTTAAGTGGCCAAACAATTGAAAGTGGCCAAACAGTTTTTGCTATGTTTACTGTCTATACTGGGTGGACGCAGGAGTGGGTAATCCGAACAATAAACATTTTTTTACGTGAACGAACACAAACAAACATATTTAGAAGTTATCGCTTTTGGGCCCAAGGTTACGTTCAGACGATTATCGCCCTAAAGGTGGAACACCGCGAACGCAGGCGATAGTACATAATTGAAATGAAATAAACTCGTTATGACAGGGGGGAATAAAAGAAACGTTTAGATGGTTCTTTGTCTATGATATTTGAGGTTTGTTCCGTCAACTTCCGTCCAAAGAGTACATACCTAATAAAGACGTTTTGATTAATTTGGCAGACAAAATGTCAAAACATACCTACTTCTAATGATAGAAATGAAAACGAATGGTGTGGACCACTCGTTTTTAATTTTTTTATCTCTCGTGCTTCAAAAATACAGTTTCACTGTTTTTGCTCACTTTCGAGTGAAACTCATAAATCGAGCGCTTGAAAGTCAAAAATCGCCCCCCGTCCGCCGTATCTCGCTCGCCGCTGGCTGGCGCCCCGCTCTCTCCCCGCCCCGCACCCACCGCATGCATCCCGCTCCACGACAAGTTCGCGCGTATTTTTAATTAAATTTTCAATTTCTTAAGCGTGACATTAACATGTTTAATTTTGATGAAAACATGATTATAGTACACAAAAACCTATTAATAAACAAAAATTTCACAGTTACGATTTTTAGCTACTGAGTAATTCATTATTATTAAAACGTTAAAAATAAATGTTTAATTTTTGTCTTAAATGTCTTATAAGACGCAATATAGTTTAAATAGATACAATCATCATAGTTACCATTTTTGCTTATCTAGATATTGAGATCAGATGAAAACTGTGAAAAAAAACGTACATGCAGATTTGGTTTCAGTTTAATTTTGCTATTAATTGATCGCATTCGAATGCACCTCAAAATTATACTAACCAGGTATTTGGTTAACTATTTTGCTTTTAGCAAAAAGTTAGGTAGTTTACAATATCTCATGATTTTTATAATATACGGTTACGACCGCGGATTTTTTAATTAATATAGCTAATTAATATTTGATACTTAACATTAATATCCGATAAAATAATAAATACAACGGGTTTTTGAATTATGTCCAGGTTAAGCTAATTTGATGCGACTAAAATAGATGCATGCGTATTCACTAACGTTTCGTGTCTTTTTAACAAGATAAAAAATCAAGTGTAATCAACACTTTTACTTCTCAATTTCTACGCTTCGTAATTAGAATAAAAAATATACGGTCATTAAGTTCAAGACAAAACACTTATTACGGTAATTACAAGCAAAGATAAACTAAAATGAAATAAATTGTGTAATATTTTAAAAAAGATTTTCTTGTCGCCGTCTGAATAGACTGATGGTTAGAGCGTCGGCCTACTACGCAAAGACTGCGGGTTCGAACCCCAGCTATGGATCGTTTTTTTTGTTTTTTTTTTTTTGTGTGTAGAAAATCGATGAAAACTCGGTTTCGACCCGAGCGACGACTCCCAGCTCGGTCTCCCAGGTACTTAAGCTTATATGCAACATTAAATGGATAAACGGCTTGTACCTACAACAAAAGCGTGTAATGGTCTCAAAATTACCTATTAACGGCTGCCAAGTTGAAAATTCACCCCTAAAGACATAACATAATCCACATCTACTCACTGACTCCAATGAGTCCGATCGCTGCGGACACCCCGTATATGAAAACCTTAGCCATTTGAACCTTAATTCATTCAACTACAGTTCAAATTGACTTGCGATTGTGTTAGAAAATTGTCATTTAGTTTTGAACTCTGTTGTGTTAGTTTTAAAGACGAAATTGGTTTGTGCTTCGTTTATTAGTAATAAGCAGTGAAGGTAGGGCCTGTTTATACAATACCTGACCGGATATTGGCTCCGAAACGATCGCTGCCGAAAGCCGCCTATCTTATTTTAGATTTACTTACCTATTTCAATACAAATTGCTAATTTGAAAGTTGATAGAGGTTTGTAGTAGAAATTGCTTTGTAAATAAAGTTTTGTTGAGCGAGAGAATCACCACGTTTAGAGACAATAGGGAAAATGCATGTTTTTTTTTGGTTTAATATAAAGTCATTCATGTAACAAACCATGTAAAAATAACCAAGATATAACCTTAACATTAAAGATTGGTTTCTGTCTCTTTCTAGAAACAAAATTTAACATGGAGTTTATATATGTACACTGACGTCACAGTACATGACAGATTTCTCTGTCAATTTAGTAAATAAATAAATAAATATCAGGGGACAATCTCACACAAATTGACCTAGTCCCAAACTAAGCTCTAGGCTTGTACTATGGGTACTAGACAACGATAAACATACTTATATAGATAAATACATACTTAAATAGATAGAAAACATCCATGACTCAAGAACAAATACTCGCGCTCATCACATAAATATTTGTCCATACCGGGATTCGAACCCGGGACCGTTAGCTTCGTAGGCAGGGTCACTACCAACTAGGCTAACCGCGTCGTCAAATGCTTAGTATTTAAATGCTTATATTATCCGTATTATTTGGCCGATTTTAATTTTAATATCACTTTTTGCCATCTCTTTTACGGTGTTTTCATATTGTTAAGAAATGCGATATAAAAGTTTCATGCATATTCCCAATTCTGTGGGCTTGACTAGGGCGCTTAGTGAATTAGTGCCGCACTTACACAAAATCGGTAAAGCATTAGTTTCACTTCTCCCGAAGCCAGTTACCAATACCACAATTGCAATTCTTCTAGTGTTTCAGGTATTCTGAGACAACGATAGTTAGAACACAAGACCCCATTGACTGTCAAAAAAGCTTTCACTCTTTCAATCAAAATGCGAACCCGGAAATTTTGCTTTTGATCTCGAAAATACTAAATTTCGGGGTTATATGCGTAATAAGAATTAAACCGCACAAGGTTCGCCCCCTCCCCCCTCACGCTTGTACCACAACCGCCCTCCAAAATCACGCGTCGTAATTCAATGCGCCGTAAATGTTGTTACGACGGGCCGTCACGGCCAAATTGATATTTTTGCCGCGCGCAATACGCGCGTGTCGTAAACCGCGGCTATTGTGTGAAGATACGGAGCTGATACGTTTAAAAGGCTTGACATTATCTCATTTATTATTATATCAGGGGGGAATTGGAGACACTATGATGTGACTTTACTTCTAGCAGTTAGTAAATATAATCTCAAATAGAATAGAATAGAAAATAATAATAACAACGACTACCTATTTTTAGAATCATACGCAAAACTAGCAAAAGATACATCTGTAATTTACAAAATGTTCATTTTTTATCTTCAGAATTCAAAATTAAGGCATGCTTTTTTTTTATTAATTGTTTTGGGGCCTCTTTACTTCCACTCTGGGTAAACTATATATGAATTCTTGTACAAACTTTGCAGGTAATAAATTTAACCCTCCGCGTCGTCTCGGCATTCGATCTAACTCTCACTTTCATCACGTTTCTGTTATTTTATCATTTTGCCACCTGACACAAACATAATAAAGGTTTTTACGAGCTCGTGTCGACGTGGCCAGCTTCCTGTCCAGGTGCCGCGCGTCGAGTGGGCGCCATCTTGCCGTTACACCACGTTTACAGCGAAACGTTGTTGCTTACTCTTTATAAATAAATCGGCGAAAGTTTTCTTCGGGATCTTATTATTCGCTTTGTATTTTTGACGATCTTAATGGAACTTACTGTTTCACAATCGACAAGTAAATTAATCTGCCAGTTAAATATAGCCCTCTCCTTGTCTATTATCAAATGTAAGAAAGGGAAAGGGCTAAATTTATTTGACAGATATGCTTTACGTCGATTGTGAATCAGGCGGTTACTGTAGTTACCTGGACATTACTTTTTTTTTTTTTTTTTAATAATAATAATTTACCGTGCGAAATAAATCACATTCATCCGAACTCTCTAAATGGGATCTCAAAAAAATACTAGATTTGGTATAAAATATATTGTCTCAAATACTAGGAACGTTGCAACCCCGGAAGATCTGGTCTACTCTCAACAGAATCCGCACAGGAGTAGGAGTAAACACCTGGGGCTTGGGCGAATCGGCAGCCTGCGGTTGTGGTGCCCCGGAACAAACCACCACCATCTAACCACCTCACAAACGAGTGCTCAAATGAAAGATTCCCTGATGAAGTGGGGGGACTGAACGGGATGACACCGGAGGCTGACCTGGCTTCGAAACGCTAATCTTAATTTATAGAAAAATGCAGGAAATACCGGACGAAGAAGAAGACTAGAGGCCTCTTCGGATGCTATAACGATCAATTCTCATAATATTATTTGGTGTCGTCATTACTTCCAAAATTATAACCATCATCAAATTAATCCAGTCTGTTGTTACGAGTACATTCCGCCCCGTTGCGGTAATACCCCTCATAAAAGAACCCATTAGCCCTAACTCGATACCCATGAAATTCAAAATCAATACACCTGAGGCGGACGAAATCATAACGCCTCCCATTAACATAATCCTCAACCCGACGCGGTCGTGTAATGAATGCCCACTGTCCGGCGAGATAGGGCCGTGTGTGGCCGACTTAACTGCGGTGTTGCCATTTGTGCTATATCCCGTTAAATTTGATAACTCGGAGGCAACGGTTATTGCTAGGGTGACCATTTGGTGGATTTTTGGGAGGTCGGGTTATTGTTTTTTATTAATAGTACCTAATTTGTATTATTCAGATTGGGTTAAATTCCAGAGTGGAATAATTTTACGTTGATTTATGTTATGGTCAAATATTGATGCGGAGTAGAGGAACTTCAAAAACAGTTCTATTTACCTGTAATACCTACATAATATCTATTCGTTTTACAGATACTGCTTTTTGAAAACTATGAATGCCCTTATAGGTACGTCGTATTGTTAATTTAAAAAGAGACATTTAATCAAGAACATCTAACAACCACACAACACTCATCAAAATAAGAAAATATTTCATACAAGTTAGCAAAAATAAGAAAACAAAAACATTATAAAAAATGTGGGTAGGTATCGCAAGTCTGATCATGTTTGTCATAATGAGCAATGATAACCTCAAAAGGCGCCTGATGTTGACACTAATGATGTCTAGACAAAAACAATACCAACGTCATAAAAATATTAATTGTGATGCCTCCACTGAAAGCTCGGGCGCGAGAACCCTTATTATCCTAATTACTAAACAGCGTTAGCTTTTTAGCCGCTCGTGACGAGCTTTGAACTGGTTTAATCACTGAAGTAAATGTCAAAACTTTTGTGAAATAAAATATAACGATACGAGTTAAATTAAAAATAATGGAATAAAATAAATTGCAGCTGTGATTTATAAAGTACGGTCCCGACCGCGAATGTCTGTTCGCGAGCGATCGTGATGCGGTTGTCGATATCAGTTTGGTTATTTTCTAGGAATAAATTATAATTTAGGTCGACACACATGGACCCACACTCTCTCACGAACATGAACAAACACGCACGCACACTCACATGCACGCGCACACACCCGCATATTTACTCACACACAAGCATGCCTAATTGATTTTTGCCTTAAGTTTCTCAGTTAAATATTGCCTAACTCGTTTTACTACTCTGTGTAAACTTAAGCTATAGGAAAGTCGTTAAAATTTGTCTTAATTTGTAGAAATATTTATATTTGACGATGCGGTTAGCCTAGTTGGTAGTGAACCTGCCTACGAAGCTAGAAGTTCGAATCCCGGTATGGACAAATATTTGTGTGATGAGCGCGAGTATTTGTTCCTGAGTCATGGATGTTTTCTATATATTTGAGTATGTATTTCTCTATATAAGTATGTTTATCGTTGTCTAGTACCCATAGTACAAGCCTAGAGCTTAGTTTGGGACTAGGTCAATTTGTGTGAGATTGTCCCCTGATATTTTTTTTTTAATTTTTTTTTTATATAACTGTGCTCATGGATGCCCAAGATACGGGCTCAGCCCAGTTTGAGAACCGCCGGAAACTGATGTTTTTGAGTATTTGTGATTGAATGTATGGTTGCATAAGGAGATCAACTTACAAAAGGTGATTATAATTTTTAAGAAAATCACTTACAGGCGGATCCTTATGATCTAGCAAGTAATAAGGATGGGTTGTGGGATCTTTGCTGTATATTCGCTGTACGCATACTGTACACTAATTATTCAAAAGACAAGCAAATAATAAACATTATGTGCTTCAAATTAAGAGATGGCCATGCGGTTAATTACCGCACGAGCAGCATATTCATGCAACGAGAATTAATGTATTCCTTGAAACTTTAAAGGACTAAAGTAGAGCGTGTCTCGCTGAAACATTTCTATACACGGCGCGGTTCTAATTGCGAAACAAAACTTCTCCCGGGAGCTCATTCTTTATGCATCCAACTATTTTTCCCGGAACTTCCCTCTCGGTAAAACGGCGAGTGCTCCCTGCAGGCAATCAAGCCCGGAACCACATTAGCCGGGGCAGAACACTCCGGGACGCCCGGGTCCCCGGGATGCCCACCGGGTCGGAGTTAAATGCCTATTCCTGTTCCGTTTTGGTACTCGGCTGTTGAACGAGGTTTTATTAGAATGAAGGATTTGAAAAATTTGATCGAATTTTTTTCCAAACATGTTCAGAAAGTTCTTTCTTAAGAGGACTGTGAACCAACTGCAAAATCTAGCCTTTTCATACAAACGGCGATAACGTTTTCCACCCCCTAAACGTTAACCGAATTCGACCAATTTTTGATATGTGGTCAGTTGGAACAAAAACTATGTCCGTACGTTTCGTTTTTTAAAATATTAATTAGTTATAAAGAGATTATGGCCGAAATTACTTTTGTATGGAAACAATAAAACGGGAATAAATCGAAATTTAAAAAAAAAAAAAAACGAAACGTACGGACATAGTTTTTGTTCCGACTGACACCGTATCAAAAATTGGTCGAAATCGGTTAACATTTAGGGGGTGGAAAACGTTATCGCCGTTTGTATGGAAAGCCGTCACCTCACAATCCTCTTAAGAAGTTTCATATTCGACTTTCCAAAGTTGTTATTGTTATATTGTTGTAATATTGTTAAATTTGTTAACACACATATTAGACATGCTGTGACATCTCTCTATCTTCTACCTTTACATCGTTTATCCAGTATAAATAGACCCGTGAAGACAGAACAATAAAAATACTCGATGAATGCCGTGCGTAGAGCCATCGTAGCACGCTATGCGTAGCTTCTACGCCCGTAGCACTTCGTAGCGACGGTGCATGCGTACTACAAATTTTAATAGTTAGTACAATACAGTTGACGTGTATGCGGCAATTTCTTGCTGCAATTGTATAGCCGACGAGTAAAGTTGCCGTCCATATTGCGCAAGTAAGGGCTACGACGACTGTCATTTATTTGCATACGTATGCTAACTCGGGGCACAAATTCTAAAGTGATGTAGCAAAATATTTTAGGACCATAAATTATATCGATATTACTGTCAACATATAGATAATATTCAAGGATAAAGAAATATCTTTTATTCTCACTTAATTTTAAAATAAACAATCAACGTGTATTATTTTTTTATTTTGAAATAGATGTCAGGATATTCACTAATTCATGAGTTAATATTCACGTGGGTTTTTCCTGAGCCGCATGATTATTATGAACTTCGTGGCAATCGTAGCGGGATATTACTTCATGTTGTATTATTTTAATGAAAATTACATCCGTGTACTTTGTATTATCTTACGAGGCTCGATATCAGACATGATATTGAAACTCTTTATAGTAATCGAAGATGTTCAATGAGCTCATGTATAAATATATATCGACATCTTATTTATCGATATCAAATCCCTAGAACATGCCCCGAGTTAGCACGTGTTTATTTGTACTTGGTTACAATCATGTACCTACACGGTGCACCAAAGTTTTTCGCCAAGAGAGAAAAAAGTAGAAATACAATAAACCGGTTTACAATGTCGAATGCAGGGCTTTAGTCTTGCGAGTTTATTAAGTTCGTAAGCATCTTGCCATAGTCTCAGTTTTGCAGCTGGAACGGCTAGGTAGTTAGGTGAAATGCGTCAACTTTGGGACATAAAGACGGTAATAATGAGAACTAGAAGTGCTTCAGATTGCAGCGCCCCCTGGCGGGAATTTCTCGTGCTCGAGTACTGGAACTAGAGACAGTCTTTGTTCTTCGTAGTCGCATTGAAATTCTAGTTGCGACTTGAAACTTGGACATTGAGAATCTGTTTCTGTTAACTCCGCTCCCGTAGTTTCTCTGTAATGTCTTCACAAATATGTTGTTTCATCTAACTGCAAAACTAGTACGAGTAGTGCTTGCGGGCTATACATACCTACAGGGTGTGAAGTACATGATTGGACAAACTAAAACAGCGAAGAGGTGGGGCCATATGCTACTTACTTAGCCCTGTAAATCTAACCTAGGCCCAAGGTTTACGAAAAAAAATATTATCCGCATTTTTATAAGTTATTTAAGTGATGAATTTCGGCACTTTTTTGAACATTAAAGATTATTTTTTCCTAAACCTTGGAGCTTAGGCAAGATTTATAGGGCTAAGTAAGTAGCATACGGCGCCACCTCTTCGCTGTTTTCGTTTGTCCACCCATGTGCCGAACACCCTGTATATTAAGGTTACATATCGCCTCTTCCTAGACCAGACTTGGTCTAATAACTACTGCTAACTACGACTATTTTTTTCTACTACGATATAAAATAGTCTTTTACTTGCCCCCCTGCAATATTCTCACTTGCTCTACTCCAAGGTTAACTGGAAGAGATCCCACGTGGGATAAGTTCGCCTTTTTACTGTATCGATGCAAATATGTGTGCTGTTGAGAGTTTAAAATTAAATCGGTGCTTGTAGTTTACTGTTTAATTGAAATATCACACAACGAGTGGCGCACGGTGCCGGTGTTGTTGTGTTGCCTGTGTGCGAGATAATGCGCCCGAGCAGAGCTGATTTAATTAAAATCTCCACTTTGGCGGCGCTGATGTTATTGCGGTTTGCGCGGGATTCGTTTGGCCGGTATGCTCAACATTGTTCACTGAATTAATTAACATACGTGTATATGTACACTAGTTCTCGCCCGCGACTTCGTCTGCGTGCATCGTTGCACCATATCTCCAGTGAACGGCACCGTGGCTTTGATTTTAAGCTTTAAATTGTAATAACTTTATCAATTATCCATTTTACGGTTTTGTATGATGACATACGTATGGTAATAAGAATGGTTTTTGGTTCAGACTCGTCTAAATGGTCGGCGCCATTCGTTTAACAGTAATATCTCTAATGTGGGTAAAGACAGCCTAGCTCACCGACGGAAAGTTGCCTGCTTGTCGGTGTTCTACTTCTCTGTTGTACTTCGGGGAGTGTGCACAGGAGCTCCACGAGCTAATACCGCCGTCTCCTTTCTACCATCGGACTTCCAGGCGCACCGCGGGATGCCATCCGTACTTGGTTCAAATTCCGCCTTTTCGAACGAAGCGCTTTGCATCATCTTTCATAATGCGTACTGCAAAGGAGTGGAATGCGCTTCCCGCGTCTGTATTTCCGAGTGCATACAATCTGAACCTATTTAAAGCTAGGGTGAATAGGCATCTTCTGGGTGAGCTCGCTACATCGTAGACTGAATCTTCGTCCTCCAAGGGCGGGAGTTGGTCATGAGCAAACCCATTATCAATAATAAAAAAAAAGACATAACCCTATTAGCAAATCCATTGCGGTTATACGCGTACTATCAAAGACTTTTACACTTTGCTTACTTTTTAGGGTTCCGTATTTCAAAAGGAAAAAAGGAACCCGTATAGGATCACTTTGTTGTCCGTCTGTCTGTCTGTGTGTCTGTCAAGACCCTTTTTCTCAGGAACGCGTGGATGTATCAAGTTGAAATTAATATCAAATACTTATGTCTGCAATCCCTTCGATCAGTGAAAAAATCAAACATCTAAGTCAGCGCAATCAAAAGATACGGCCGTTTATGCCGCATATTAAAGGGAATCTCAAGGGAATCAAAACCTATAGGGTACATCCCTTAACATATTACATTCCCTTGAACATGCGGCATAAACGGCAGTATCTTTTGATTTCATTAGCTTAGAAGTTTTTGACTTTAACTCAGCTCCAAGGAGAAACTCGGAAAAAGAGGGAAAAATCTTCGAGACTCGATCCCCGTGATTTACGAACTATTTGCATACCTACAAGTTTGTGCGGAATCCTCAGTGCGTGAGTCCGACTCGCACTTGACCGGCTTTTTCTTTACTCAGTCAGTCACCTAGGGCCTTCCCTTTCTTGCTATTTCCCTTATGAATGATGACTTCCCTTCAGATGTAATAACTATGCGGTATCTAATAATAAACACCACCGCAATATCCACCTTGTTACATCGGATTAACGTTAAAATTTCTGTAAACTACCATTATAATTATAATGGGAAACGTTTCCAAATCAAATTCAACCCTCTATTGTTTATAATAACATTGATATTCGCTTGAGAGAACTATTTGTACTATCGTATTAATTACATATTAATTTATGAGCGGAACACAAATGATAACCCAGGCGTAACCGCGATATTATAGAGCTCCGAATTAGTTTCGTGGAAATTATTAATGCGTGAGTGAGATGGGAACACATTATTGAATGAACATGCATCAAGTTTAAGTAGATAAATTAGCTCTACCTATTCCGACCACTGGTAATATGTCACCTATGTATACGTGTTAACTAAATTGTGGCTTATTCACCGTCATTTCAAATACAAAAGTCGTTACTCAGCTAAATATTAGCTAAAATGTTTATCTCACGAACTTATGTAAGCTTATTTTACGCTGTACCTGTCTTGCTTCTTCGAAACATTTTATCTGAGACATTTGAATATAGTGTCTTAACTTAGAGATTGCCCAAATAGGGTTTGTAGAAAAACATTACAGATAAACATAAGAAGCAAAGAGTTACGATTGTTTGAGTTTGAAGAAACACGGGGAAATGTGTTTGTATTAAACACTATTTTTTGTTTAATATAAAAAGAGGCAGATTACCTATGATGTAACGACATAAAATATATCAATTTGAAATGTAATGTAATGTTTCAGCAAACATGGCGCATTGTTAAACGCCCGAGCAAATCGGCAGAACAACCAACCGATATGCAATGTTTCAATTAGTTGGAACAATACTCGTATTCGTCGGTGATAGTGCAATACTAACTAACAAATTCAATATGTTTCAAAATGCACCTTGCAGACTTACTTTGTGAGGTGCATTTTGCATTTTCTTGAATTTGTTAGTTACGCGGTATCGCAGTCGATATGCAGGTTTGATATCAGTTCCCCGCGGCGCCTGACCTGCGGTTACCGCTAATGTGTTTATGTTATGTCGGTGGTTTTATAGTTTTGTTAAAAACCATCTGGCTTTTAGGTTAGATATTACGGACACTATAGATCCGCGTAAATTCTGGATAGCTAAACTGGATGCGTTGAAGAGGTTTATAATTTCATATATTAATTCCTTTTTTTTATATAATATGTTTGTCATTGTTTGCAAGCTAGGACTGGACGTATGGCTAATAAATGGAAATAGAAAATATTTATTTAACCTAATTTTAAAACATATGCCGATAAATTATTTATGCACATGTTCTTAAATCTAACAATTTAGGAGCTAAATAACAGTGCTGAATAGCTGCGTCGCAAAGTATTTTCTTTCTTTTTTCTTTCTCTCATGTATAAATACAGACATCTTTATAAATGTGGATCATCTAGCATTCGCGCTTTTCCCATCATTATTACCTACTTCAAGCACGGCGGTATAGGCGTGTTTGACCCTCCGAGTCGAGATTCAATACGTCACTAGACAAAGTACTCGGCATTTATTTCAAAGGTCGTTACGGCGCGTATCGTCGTCGTGAGGGCGTCGTAAACGTGTCGTGCCGGCGTCGGCGCAGGTAACGGCTTATTGCGCGACGTAAACGCGAATTGACGTCCGTCGTAAAAAAGAGAGGTCATAACTGTTACTCGTTTTGGTATCGACCTGATAATTATGTTCGGACTATTTTCTGAACAACATATACATACACAACGAAACGGCTTATCACAAGGATAATTAAGACTTACGAGAAGCGGACATTGTCGCTGAATTTATAGTTATTTGTTATACAAGGCTGCAAAGTTAACCTGGGATTCAAGGCCTCGAGATCCAAATAACTTGGCTGCCGTGCGAAACACAATTTTTCATCTCACCTTAGCGAGGAAAACACTTGGTGCTTGAAAATCAATTACACGAGCGTCACATCAGTTGTGGCCGTTGTCGCGCAGCGCCCTCCGCGCACAGCACCACCAATTACTTTCCATGTTAGCGCTTAAAGTGGACTTTTGCGCGCAGATTTTGACCGACAAAGAAAGCCTTTCCTGGCTGGTGAGGTGAAAAATATATTTCCGTAAGTAAATTAGCAAAAAACATAAGTCAGAAATATTCGGTTATTAGTCGGTTCTTATCGAACACTGAAGATTTAACACGGTACCTTAAGGTGATTTATTTATTCACTTGTCACTGAACTAGCGCTCACGGCTACATAGCTATTTGTCTATTATTCATTTACTAGCTACCCGCCCTCGCTTCGCTCCGGATTCTATTATATTATCTAACCGATGGTGAAAACCGCATTAAAATTCGTTGCGTAGTTTGAAAGATCTAAGCATACAAATGGACAGACGGCGGGAAGCGAGTTTGTTTTATACGATGAAGTGATTGACATTCATGCATGATCTTATTGCAGCGCACCTCTCTATTGGTTGAATAATTGTTTTCCAAGATTTCCAAGCTTCTTGTTCCTATATTTAAAAGCTCTGCGCTATTAGTCAATCAGCCAGTTACCCAACAGTTAACACTCGTATGTACAACTCCACCTCGCCCTGAATTAAACATCATTTACTTGCACGTATTCGTAACTTGAGCACGTGTCTGAAGATGACGAGTTAAACATTAACAGGGACTACAGGGACACAGACGACACAGGCGACACTACCGACAACGTCTCAAACGAATTTAAGTTTGCCGCAGCTCGTGATACACCCTGGCGTGTATGCGTTGCTAGAGAAACTTGATAATAACCAACACCACATTTGCGAACGATAGTTTCAAAGTTACGTGACTTAACTGCGCTCGCGTATCGCTTCGAGGTATCAGATAGGTACGCGTGATACGCGAGTGCTATCGCGTATCTCGTGATCAAGCCCGGCGAGTGCGGTAATGGGCCGCGGCTGCAACGTATTTTGTTACGGAATTAACTTAGTGTTTTAGAAATTCACAGCAAGCACTGTTTTATTTGGTGATGCTTGTGTGAAACGCTTAGGTGGCGATGTTAGCCTAAATACCTCGTGTATGATGACGGAATAACCTAGCCTAGCCTCAAAAACTAAAACCAGATTGGTAACGAGTATGACGCGCCTTCATAATAATGTTTGTATAGCCTACTCGCACGTTTTTGACGAATCATATGACACCTCATTTATTAAAATCGGTCCAATCGTTTAGGAGCTAGAGTGGAACATCCGATTTTCGGTCACATTAAGGGGTGAATTTCAATCAATCAATAGTTTATTTTACATAAAACATGGTATATACATACAGTTCTTAAGATAAATAATTAAGTATCACATGTTTTGCCGCCGGGGCAGCACGTAAATTTTTTACAAAATAATTCAAAATGTATATGTCATGTAGGATTAGAATTTATGTCATAATAGAATTTCAATAAATGTTACATAAGTTAAGGATTTAAAAATAGTATTTAACAGCATGTCAAATATGTTTATAATTATATCAATAATATAGAGGGTAGTTTCGAAGTCAAATCTATGTCCAATACATTTTAATAGCCAAGGTGCACCTACCTACATGATCTACTTTTTGGCTCCGTCGTTTAGGTACTCATCCACCGAATAAAAGCTTTTTGTATAAGCCAATTTTTGAGATCTCGTTTGAATTTATTTAGAGGCAGATTTTTTAGTGTCTCAGGTAGCTTATTGTATACAGTTATGGCCATACAGTATGTGCTCTTACCATATAACCTAGTATGTTTGGCAGGTATTACTAGACGGTCCGGATACCTAGCGCGACCACTACATGTATCTTTACGAGTTTTGAAGTAGTCCACACACATACCACACCACATATATTGACGAAATCAATGACACTACAGCAACTTCTGATGATGATAGAAACTACATCCCCGGTTCTGATTCTGTTTACATCAGGAGTAGCTGGTAGGGGCAATTGATTTCGTCAATATATTTGGTGACACTAATGACGGCGGTTGAAACGCCCTGAAATTCACCCTAAGCTGTTAACCACATTGCCCTTCCTTTTGCTTCGCGCAATCAGGTAAAATAAATGCAGTTTTAAACTTCATAGAAATGTTCATGTCATTGAATTTTCCCGTATGGAAGGAGGGAATTTGACAGCTAGTATTTTTAAAGTATATCAGCTTTTAAAGGTAGGTAAAATTGCGAGATCTGACAAGAAACCAACCCCTTCTACCCTTTAATTTTGAATTAGGATCCCGGCGTGTTTCCACAACTGTAACCTTTGTTCCCGTGCGATCTAAAACTGGAACAAAAGAAACATTACTCCGTGTCCGCGTGTTGCTTACCTTAAGCCGGTAAGATTAATGACGTGCATTTGTGACGTGACGTCGGTCCGAAGCAGATGACGGGACGGAACAACCATTTTTCACCACCGTTTTACAGAGTAGTAACTGTTTAGAATTGTGTATCGTTATCATTTGGGTTACCTTATTAATTTATCATTTGGGTAATTAAATTATCAGCAATCCTTCAAATTAAGCAAGTTTGAAACTAAATATTGGTGGTAAAACAATTGACGCTTGAAAACAAGTTTGCTGTTTGCTGGCACAAAACCAGAAAACCTATTTACGCGGGCACAGACAGTTACAATATTAACGTACGTAACGTATTTCTGCAGTGATCAAGCTAAGAGTTTTTCTCGATGGATCAACTGCTTTAAAACCCGTCAGCTTGCATATGTCCAGCGGCTGTTTGCTGAAAATAAGATGAAAATAATTCATAACCGTAAGTTTTTATAAATATACTCTGTTTTGACCAGTCTGACCACTAATAAATAATATCAATGAAAGGTTATGGTAATTCAAATTGCCGCGCCAGCAAAATGGCGACAAATATGATGTCCAATAACAAGTGCGTCGGACACGATAATTAACGTGTAAAATTGAGTCCGGAATTTGTAATTTGTAAATCGAATATTGGGAGGCCATTTTGTATTTTGATTAAACGGCGGATGTAGTCTAGGTATTACGTAATTGGAATACGTGTTACGTTTCATGCAGCAAATGGATGTTTCGTATGTAGAGGTATAGGACTAAGTATCTGCACCAAATCTTTTTAACCGGTTAAGCGTGATTCAAACACAAACATCCAAACTACCATACAAATAATAATAATAATAATCCAGCCTAATATACGTCCCACTGTTGGGCACAGGCCTCCACTCACAATGAGAGGGTTTGGGCTATAGTTCCCACGCGGGCCCAGTGCGGATTGGGAACTTCGCACACACCGTCAAATTGCTTTGCAGGTGCGTGCAAGGTTTCATCAAGATGTTTTCCTTCACCGAAAAGCTCATGGTAAATTTACAAATTATATACAAAATTTCACATAATTTACATATAATTTTAGTAGGAAGGAAGTAGGTTAGGTTAAGTTTTTGCGATTAGTTCGACCTCTAAAACACGCTGTCACTGAATCGGCCGACAGTCGCTCTAATCGTTTTCCGCCGGGGCGTTAATCCGCCGATTATTCAAACGGTCTGAAAGACATCCACCGGATTGAAAGGTTCCGCCGACCGCTCTATTTGCTTCCCTTTCAGACCCTGAATGCCGCTGTATTGTCTAGATAAACATCGCGGGTTCACAATTTTATCAGCGATATTCTGAGTATTTCTATTAAATATTGATTGGATTCTGCAAAACTGAAATGAGCGCTCTGTTTGAAATGAAATTGGCACCATGATCCAATGTTTACCCAAAATCAAAAGCTAGTTGCCACTTAAAAGTATTGTAGCTTAATGTAGTAGGTACCCCGCCAAACTTTTATTCCAAGCCAAACTTTTATTCCAAGCCAAACTTTTATTCCAAGCCAAACTTTTATTCCAAGCCAAACTTTTTTTATTTTGGTTTTCGTTTTGTCGGATGCTGATCATAGAAACTCTTCAATATCTAATAAATTGTAAACGAGTATGATAGGTCTCTTTAGTTTAGACTTGTTTGACCTCTTTTAATAGGGTTCCCGATTATTTCTCTATAAATAATTACGTTATCCGTTGCCCCTTTGATGCGTATTTGAGGGAATGGGCCAGACAAGGGAAACGACTCGTGGTTATAAGCGCACTGGCGTGTATTCTATACCAAGGCGAGGTATACGCAGATACCTACATAGCTATCTCTGTACACAATACCCTTTGCTGTGATTATGGAGAAAAAACAAACAAACATCGCATCTTAATAAAGATTTAAGATTAGGATAACATCGTAGATCGAGAGTTGAATACAAAACAACAAAACAAGCAATAGCAAAACGAAAAAACAGGAATAGTACCTATTGCGATCACGCGCCAGAGCCGAACCCGGATCATTGTTCCCATTACAGGGGCTGCTGCCGCCGCATACCAAACACGCCTAATTCGCATGAGCAATTTGAATGGACAAAAAACCGAACTTCATTACTTCGAGTAGGTTTCATTACGAGCGAATTTTATGCCTATGCTTAATTGGACAAAATCTATATTGCTTTAGTTCTATAGTGCCTAAATTTCTAATTCTACTACTCTGCTTGTTCCGAAAATTTAGTAGGTGCGCGTGCGTATACATATATAGGGTTCCCTGAAATTATCTTTTTCACTCATAATAATTCTGACATGTTTTCCTGCAGAACTAAGCAGATATTTTATATTATTTTTACAGTTTGATATAATGCTAGAATAAGTATCATCATTGTCTTAGTTGACTATGTTTAAAAATGACTTGTTGTCGAATTTATTGCGGCGCTTCTTCTCAGCAGTGGTCTCCTCTTGGGAAGCGCTGGTAGTTTTTGACGTGTAAAAGTGCCCGTGCGGCCTACTTACTGAATATCTTTTTTATCTTTTAAAATACGAGCGCAGGTCTCTTATTTGGATACAATAGTGTAATATTCTAGATATCACACCAGTATTTGTGAAAACCACCTAACATTTTAGTTAAGTTATCACGGCGGCACTCAGAGACGTCAATTAAGTTTTAAGTTTCATTAAAGTAGCTGCTGTCACTTTCTTTGCTATAGCAATAGAATAAGACGCAGAACCTTTAATGAAACTTAAAACTTAATTGACGTCTCTGAGTGCGGCAGTCAATGTCACTTATGCCCAGTCGCACAAACGTTCATCAAACTTAATGTCGTCTCGAGTTGCATGCCATCACTTTCTACTTTGGCTAATTAGATTGTAACAGGTGTCCTATATAATGGTTCATTAATGCCTATTAACATTTGAGCAACTTGGCGTTAGACTTCAGGAGTGGAATCCTCGAAAATCTTATAAAGTTAATGAACATTTAAAATAAACTGGACGCACTCGATAGCCGGTAAACTGGTTCAATAGTTTGAACCTTTTATCCTGTCCTTGACCCAGAGCTTTTCAGTTAAAAGCCCTCAAGTTCAGCGCAAAGGTCGGCCAGTTTCCGCCGCCACATTTACATGCGATTACCATACGTCAGCGATCCCGGCTTTGCTATCTTAATAGGAACTTCATGGTTTTTGGTGTACGTCACTTCGTTGTTGACTATTGTGGCAGTATTTAATATTATTGTTCACTACTATTTAACGATTTCATCTTGAAATTTCCAGGCCGTATGTTCAGCAGTGTTTTAAACAATATTTTTTGGATCCGTTCCTTCCCACAATTGTTTTCTGTACCTCTCGTAACACGAGAGTATTTATTTTTAAAGCCCATAAGTCTGAACTGCACGTCCATTTTTAATTCTAAGCGGCAGCGAGTGTCTGTGGTTTTATTGCGGCGCAGGTCAGTGGCAGAATAAAGCGAGCAACAAGTAACCTTCGCCTCGTGCATTATTAAAAAAATGTTAATTGACGTTTGCTCCTGAATATTCTTGTTTTGCTACTCTGCGCGCCGACATGTTGCAACATGATAAACTGTACATGTTAAAATAAAACAGTTTCTAAATTTTCTAAGAGGCTATCGGTGTTTATATTTATGAATGCCTTATTTAATTTTGTGCTTGAACGCGAACGGATAATAATTGTATAAATTAAATTCTAAAATTTGAAATGAATTTCGTTTGATATGATGTCGCTGCCGCGGAAGTTAATTTAGAAGTGTCGGGGACGTGATATTTCAATTACGCTTGTAATTATTTTCCTGTAGCTTTGAAAACAAGCCGAACTCCTCATTAAGATCATTAAATGTGTAGGCAAATATTTCGCGTTTGTTAATAACTTTTGTGTACAAGTAAATATTAATCGAATTTAAACGAAACAAAAGATACTTAAAAAGTGGAAATTGGGTCGAGTTTTTTTTAAATAAATATATGATTATAATTGTAGAATTCGTGTGTTATTAATTTATTTTCAGTTTATTAGTTTGCAATGGCTCACGACAACACCAAGGTTTAGCCTTTTTCACATAAAGTTTATGATCTGTTGTAATGCTGTTGGTTTCTTAAATGAATAAATAAATATATAACTTCCAACATCTAGTTCGCGCCAATAGCTCTGACAGTTGACATTGACTCAGGTACTTTTGTGCGTGAGACAGGGTCTATTAAATACATAGATACTAACACTTCTTCTTCTTAGCGTGTCGACAGCGTTCCAGACTGAACAAACACTATATAAATTACTTGTCAAATCACCTCGCAGTCCCCAATTTGTTTTAATAAATCGTCTTGTCCCATCGCGGCCGCTGAGTTATATTGATTTAAGTACATATATTACTTTAAACATCCTGAGTACCTAAGTATTAACAATATTATTAACATTACATAAATAAATCCTGATTAAAATATACTTTGTGTACATTTATTTCACTTTGAACCATTAAATAGAAGTCGAACTGCCCGGCTGACGCGGTGATAACACCGCCATTTGCATTGCTAATGCTCCCCCACACCGGCGCTCCTGACACCTCCACACTGGAGATAAATGACCTATCGTTACTTGATACATTGCTTTTGTATTCTTGTACTACATGACCCACAAAGCCTATATAGCTTGTGTTCCGCATGTTACTACCATGTCATAGTTAAGTATTAAAGTGAGAATGGTTTGAATTTGGTATATTCGATAAGGTACTATACAGCTATGTATTCATGACTCAGTGTTATATAGCTGTTAATTATCGCTAGGTATTAAATATCTTGTTACCTATGTTCTAATTATGCTTAGAGGAAAATGAGAAACGCGTGAGAACGCCAATTCTCAAAACAACGCGAACGCAAACGCGACGTTAACAACTTAGAATAGACAATTAGCTTGCAGCTGAGCGCGTTTTAACAGACGGAGACAAATTTAATTCGTTCACAAGGTGTAGGTTTAACTCGGGCTAAGTTTAACATAGTTAATTAGAAGCGAGAGCGGGCTTTGTGGGCGCCCGCGCCGCTGTTTGCTCTGACAACACGCCGGCGCCGGGAACTCCGCGGGTACGCGCTTACCGCCCACCTAAAACTACATTACTCGACACAAGTTCTGTTTATACGCACACGTTTACTCAGCGCTTCTCTCCGCCCCATATTCACTCTGACTATTTGAAACTCAGCTCAGCACGTACGAAATTTACCCCAATTTTAATCTCCCGTTTAATTTTCTAGAGCCATTATTCATCCTTAACTTCCACTGGTGCTTTTAACCTAAAGATGTGGCAATAATTTTGAATTTACCTCAGTAATTCGCGCTAACGATATCCCGCGCCGGCGGCGGCTGAGTGCTAAGCCGACGCTCTGTGCTTCATAAACAATCGTCTTAATTGGCGAAGTTGTTCGCCGCGGGCGCCGCCGCCGCCGTTATATTGTAAGTGTTAACTGCACAAACAATAAAGATCGTTATAACTCGCCCTCGGGCACGTGCCAGCCCTGCTACCTGCCACCACGTTCTCATTCAAACAACGCTCCCTTATTGGCGCGCTCGCGGCCCTCCGCCAATGGTAACGCCCTGATAATTAAAGCATCCCATGGTTGTCACAAAGCCATTGTCAGATATTTTCCACGATTTAAATTACCGGCGTACTAACGACGTCCGCTGCAGACGTGTCCGGGCACAAAAGTATCTCGAGAGGCAATAAAAAGCGAGTCGAGAGCCGAAAGAAAAGCTCTCGTCCTCTTGAAGCGATATAAATAATAAAGAATTACCATTACGGTGCGAACTCTAAAGAGGCGGCGTAATGGCGCAGCGAGTGAGCGCGCTCGTGACGCCTCTCGAGCCGGAAAATTACGTAACTGCCGTGTTTCAAACATTCCGTTATCATATTCGCTTTGGCATTCTTACCTTTGCATTATCCTGTAAAATTCTTTATAGCATTCCGCTGTTGAGCGTTTCATAAATTCATTAGCATTGAATTTCACCGGCGAGGGGTGTCACTAGGCACGACGTCGAGGCATCTTACAAAGCGACGCGGCAACAATGGCCGTCGAACTGGTTGCCGTCCGGTCCGGGCCGGTTGTCGCCGGGCGGCGGACGGCGATAGCGGCCCATTCACGTCGTAGTCAATGCGACGCAACTGGAACAGCGATGAGCGGAATCTGTTTCACGTCGCAGTTCCGCTACCTGACGCTTTACATAAATTGAATGTATTGGATTTTCCAAGCCGTATTTTATATCAGTAGTCAATACAGAATGTTATTCCTGTTTTATAAATGTATGTGCATATATATGCTTGGTATGTCTAAGTAAACACTGTTGTACGAAAGGAAATAAAACAAATACAAATAGGTACGAAGTAAATTGGTAAAACACTACAAAGGCAAAATTATCCTCTCAGACCTTAAATTATCCTGTTAGTAAAAACAAAAGCCACTAGGAAATTGCCATTTGGAAGTGATCGATGAGGACAATGAGTTTATTTCCGCACACGTTTCCAGTAATATTTGTTACTGAATACTAATATTTGAAACTGTACAATTATTAGGTACGTTTAAAAGGGATGCTTTTTAATTTAAGCCGACGCAGTTTATGGTTTAGAACGAATACAAATTATCAATAACTTAGTCGCTGTATTTTTTAATAGCTGTACCTACAAAGCGGTTGACAGTTTTGCCATTTGTTATTTTTAAAACGTTTAAGTGGGACAAGCAAGCCTCTAACTGTTTATCATTGATTTTCCTTACAACCTCAAGCATCAAATACAACAGCAGTGAAGTAGGTCTACGCGGACGTGCACAACAAAATGGCGGAACAAGATGGCGGCCGGACGCGCCATTGTGCGCCGGACGCTTATCGCGCTCAACAGTTGTCAGACGCGGGACACGCATTCATCCCCGTGTTTATGTTGCCATGTTTAGAACCATGGGATCCGAGAAAATAATGAAAACCTGGCTCTTATTCAATTAAAGCTTGATTTTTAATCGTCTGATAAAGTTATCTCTTCCTTCTTACCCGACTGAGCGAAGCCAAAAAAAAGGTTTTAACAGTCTATGTACAGTTCGCCATCAAATATATCTGTACAGTTAAGGTCATAAATATGTATACACTTTAGTACCTTGTCACTTTAATCGCTGTGAAATCCATATATGGCAGTTTAAACATGACATTAAAGAGACAAGGTACTAAAGTGTATACATATTTATGACCTTGACTGTACATATCAGAGTGGTCAAAAATATCTGAACATGCACTCTAACGCCTTGACAATAGAGTCGTGTTCAGATATTTGTGAGCACCTTGTTTGCTGCAATATATATGATGGCGACTGTACATATATATGTATGGATGGATGCATGTATGTATGTGTGTGACCAAAAAACGGATGTTCCGCTCTAGCTCCTAAACTACTGGACCGATATATTATTCATTTATTTATAATATCAAAATATTACATGTCACAAAAAGCCGTGGTAGCCTAATGGTTTGACCTGCCGACTCTTAAGCAGAGGATCGTAGGTTCAAACCCGGGCTCGCACCTCTAAGTTTTTCGGAATTTATGTGCGAAATATAATTTGTAAATTTACCATGAGGTTTTCGGTGAAGGAAAACATCGTGAGGAAACCTGCACACACCTGCAAAGCCATTTGACGGTGTGTGCGAAGTTCCCAATCCGCACTGGGCTCGCGTGGGAACTATAGCCCAAACCCTCTCATTGTGAGTGGAGGCCTGTGCCCAGCAGTGGGACGTATATAGGCTGGATTATTATTATTATATATTATTACATGTCAAATGTCAAATATGCCATGTTTAGTTTTTGATATTAGATTATTTGCTATGTAGAAGAAAAGGAATAAGATTTAAAAATAAAACTGCAACCTACAAATTGTTGAAAAAGTCGATGTCCATCATAATTCTCAACGTAAAGAGCCTTCAATTGTTTTAAATTCATGGTAAAGGAATTACTATAAAATAGGTAGTACTGCAGCTTTCTGTGTAGAGGTCGCACCATCTAGGTATGTACCGTATTCGAGTACGATCCTATATATTTATTTACGTGCAAGAAAATGAAGTACAAACTATTCTGGAATGTTAGACGTGCTCAAACTTGAAAGACTGGTAAAACCTTAATAAACGAAAGTTGTCTAAAACCCCAATACTCAGCGTACGCCTGCCCGGTTGGTTGGTGCGTAGTTTAACCAACTAGCCAATCTACCTACCCCAATCGCGAAACTTAGCACAATACCGAGGTCGTGTGAAATTAATCTCGTCCCTGCCGCGGGGCGTACGATACATCAACCCTGCGGGCCTCGCGGCCTCCGATGAATAATTTTGTTTAATATGTTCGGGATACCAACGCATAGTTTCAGGTCGCCTTGCCTTGTTCCCGAGTTCGGGAATGTAGTATTGGCTACCCGGTACCATGTCGAGGCCTGTCCGAATGCCAGGCGTGATGTAGTGGAAGTTTGAAAGTTGACAAACGCAGCTGTTGAGTTTAGGTTTTGATAGTTTTACTGAGTTTCGAGTATTGTTTATGATAAATTCCCTGTAGAAAATTTAAATTAAGTTTTCCAAACTTATCAAAAAACATTTTCTCGCTCGATAAAACTGAGAAGAAATTAACATCGCCTACTTTATCAAGGCCGATTTGTTGAGAATCTCAGCAAACATGAGATTTCTACGAGGACACAAAGTAGAGTATCCCCACAGTCGGGTTAACATAAGAACTCACCTCCAATATTAATACATAGCCACCTCGAGTTACCCCCAACACATTCAGTTAAGAATACAAGCAATTTCTAATTAAGTGAATTTAATTTCAGTGTCAATTTCATTGTGCAGGTCCAATAAAAGTACCTTGGTCTATCCATTTCTTTTATTGGACCCAAAATAAAATTATCGTTGCTCTCCTGTAATAAAATAATAGTTTGTAATAAAATACAGTTTGTTTTGATAACAGTTAAACGCCGCAGCTGTCCGAACGTAAAACTGAACGGAATCTAAATGACTCCATGCATTTTTGATCGGCGAGCAATGCCGTATAATTTTATTGTTTATGGTCGTCGTGTTGTCGTTTATAAAATATATTGGAGTGCGATTAATTGGCAGTTGCTTACATATCCTTACAGTACGGTGAAATCATTGTTGTGTTTGCATTTGAGTACCTACTTCTCGTAAGTATTAATAAGTATTATGTCATTTTTTATCCTTGATCGGAAGACTTTTTATACATCTCCCATATGCTATTTTATTTTTTATTATTATTTCATGTATTCTGGAACACTAGCATAAGTTTAAAAAACGAACACCCGACTACAAAAAATATATAAAACAAGTATGGACCATTGTAATGTTTTATAATATTTACCACCATGTCCTATCCTCTATCTGATACACAGTAAAACCACTTCTACTCATATGATGGGAACAGTAAGTAAAATCTAAGACTTTGGCGGCACTCCATCCATTGCGTTCGCCATCCCTCCTCCTAGCAAGCTATTCAAAATATTGTTCGTTACTGAAGGCCAGGAATTATTACAGCAACGTGAACCGCAGTTTGGCCTTCGACTGCTTAAGATTGATTGGTCTCATATTATGACGAAGTTCTATAAGGTAGGTTTACTTCAGAGATAATTAGATACAGAAGCTTGCAGGTCACGTGACATTGTCGATTAGCCTATGAAGTAAAACGTAGATGTTGTATAATGAAGACGTTTATTCAAAGTTATGAAGCCAAGGCTCCCCGCCGCCCAAATTCGCTTTGACATTGAAATATTCGTCCTAATGGCGCAGTGCTAATCCGAGGAGGGCCACGCAACCGGCGATAGGGGATATCTAAATATATAAAACGAAGTCGGGTTAGTTACACCATTTATAATTCGAGAACGGCTCGACCGATTTTTATGAAATTTGGCACACAGATAGTTTATTACCTGGATTAACATAAAAAATACTTTTTATCTCGGAAAATTTGAAAGTTCCTGAGGGGTAAGCGAAAAATGACTACTACATGGACGGAGTCGCGGGGGAAAGCTAGTTTGTATTATAAGTACTAGCTCTGTGAGGAAAATTAACTGTGCACCGATCAATATCTAGTTAATCTACTACTTACCAGGTGAATTGTGAGGTATTTCATTGGACTTAAGTATCAACATGAATTATTTTAACGCTTTAGATTATAAATAAAGACCAGTCTCAATGGTAACCTTTTCAATTCCATTGACGGATATATCCGCATTCCGCGACTTATCGCATTACGGATATATATCCGTTCACCGACTACGACGGGTTTATCCGTTGACAACGCAAAAGTAAATTAGGTTGAAATTTGCGGTACTTTTGAACTGTCATTGGAATTTGAGTAACGACTTTTGTAATTGTTTTATTATGATTAGCTTTTTATACTTATTTCTTCAAAAGCTTCTTTATTCCTCCAAATTAACTGGTTCGTTGTCGACTAACCGTAGCTAGTTCTCTATCACAGCATTACATTTTCATGTGCAACCTTCAGTAAGTCTGTAACTCAGTTGCCCTACTTCATCCCGCTCGTGGTGTGGCCCCACGAGGACGTAGGGAGCACGTGGCGTGGGGGCTGACGTGGGGGTCGGGAGGGGGGTCGCAACAAGTGGCGCCGCGGTGCCGGCGGGGTACAATCTGAGGCGTACGCGATTTTTTCATGGAGATTAGATTTAGTTGCTATTGTTTAAATACTAACTAAGTATGATCTGTAAGAGCAACATTTTGACGGCAATGTGTGGCTGGCGACTATGGGCGTCTTGCTCTAACATACAAAGTAAGAGTAAGCGCGCTTGCCGGTCACGCGTTGCGTGAAATTGTGTGCCTGTTTTTTATTTATTTATTTATTTTATTATTTACGCTGACATAAATAGGTATTTACACGTAATTACTATATACGGTAAATAAATAAAAAGCCGTGGTAGCCTAATGGTTTGACCTGCCGACTCTTAAGCAGAGGGTCGTGGGTTCGCAATTCTAAGTTTTTCGGAATTTATGTGCGAAATATAATTTGTAAATTTACCATGAGCTTTTCAGTGAAGGAAAACATCGTGAGGAAACCTGCACACACCTGCAAAGCAATTTGACGGTGTGTGCGAAATTCCTAATCCGCACTGGGCCCGCGTGAGAACTATAGCCCAAACCCTCTCATTGTGAGTGGAGGCCTGTGCCCAGCAGTGGGACGTATAAAGGCTGGATTATTATTATTATTATACTATACTGTGCGTGGCCTTGACAAACTGCATTATGCGAACGAACTAAGGCCTGGTGTTATAAAGGCCCGTTAGTAAATATTTATTTATGTCAGACCAAATTTTAGGAACTTCATAAATTTTTTGACATTCCTGATCGAAATTTGATCCAACGGTTCTTTATAAAACCCATGCTAGAACATCAGAGAAAATGTGAACGTACGTTTGCTTGAGTCAATTTCATGCAATTTCATAGACTTCGCCGAGATGGATGTGTCGCACGAGATAAACGACTTCTGTCTCTGTCGCGGCGGAGACAGATGGAGTGTCGCTCGTGCCGCCGGTTGCAAAATATATTTGAATTATTAGGGAAAGTGTTAAACATACTTGTAAATGAGCCACGAGATAAGAACATCGTACTTCTTTATATTAAAATGTTTTGTAACTGTATTCTTTTTATATAAAGGCCCCCCTAATAAAGATCACCCTGCTTCCTGGTTGTCGGGTAAAAGTGGCCTATATCAACTACGCCTATGCAAAAAAGCTTTTTAATCCAATGTGTTGATAATTTGACTCAAATAAACAATTTAATTACAGCTTTTAAAAAGCAAGGAAACCAACAAAAACCGTTAAATAAAATAACTAGGTCATTGACCTGATGAAAGAGGACGGAGTAGACAATGTAATCTTTTCCTCTTTTGAATAATAATCCGAGGTCCCGTCAGCGGCTGTCCGGCTGCCTCTATTATATCGGCGGCGACGTCGGCGCGGGACTACTGCGACGCCTTGTCGCCGACAAGTGTCGTCGCCAGGGCTACCAGCGGGCTTAACATACCAGCACGAGATAAAATGTGACAGGCGCTAGGGAAATCAACACATCTATTCCATATTCTAACGTAAGACTTACGTTTAACGTTTAAAATAATAGTGTCTCGTCCTGACTTTTATTACCTTTTATTTCTAAGCGACTATTGCGATTTTCACATTTTTATAGCGAGTTTATCAAGACGGGACACTTTTATTTTAAACCTTAACCTTTTCAACGCCAAGGACGCTTAAAAGCTTTATGAGCTGCCGTGCCTACGACGCCACCGACGCTTATAGTTGTCATAGGTACAGCTGTACTGAATAAATATTTTGACTTTGACTTTTGACCTAAGGCTGCCTTTCCATTGAGGCGGAGACGAGCGGAGCGGTGCGAAAAGGACCAATCAGATTCCTCTAGTTTATTTGTGTTATGCGTTAGTGCGGGTACTTAGCAAGGTGATTGGTCCTTTTGCCACCGCTCCGCTCGTCTCCGCCTCAATGGAAAGGCAGCCTAAAACATACAGCATTATTCAAGTTCAAATTAGCGAGAAGTCGCGGACAACTGAAAGTCAAAACATGTTCGGTGTGTTCTCAGATTTCTACATTCATTACGTAATTTGCGCAGAATGCAACTTATCTAACCCAACGCGCAAAACATCATTTGAAAACTATAGGTACATGTATAATTATAGACAAAGTGAAGCGGCAACTGGCCTACTTGTGCTATTAAAGACTACAGACTGACACGTTGCAAGACACAGATATGTGTAATAAAGATATGTGTGTATGTGTAAGCTTAAAATTAAATATTCAATCTTTAGAATTAAGTTTGAGCTTAATTTAAATGTTGCACGCCCGAAACGGGTAACTGTTGAAACTGTTTATTTTATTTAATACATATGTACACAGTTATGCATTAAAAACTATTCTATTACATGCTAAGGTTCAAACCAAATAGGGTCAAGTGGCAACCCTAGCGCGGTCGAATTTCCGAGGGTAGCTTCTTCATTATATTTGACGGGTAAATCCGGTCCTCCTTTAGTCTTTTTCGCATTATTTACTTTCACTTCGGCAAACAAGAGAATGATTCCGTTATGAAGTTACCTCGAGGAAAATAGGCCATGAACAAAGTTTTATTTTTTGCGAGATTTTGCTCAGAGATTTTTAAAGGTTTTTTACTAAAGTGTGATAAAATTGGGCAAATTATCGAGGAATCACGTTTCCTCCGGCATTCAATAAATTGTGCGAGGGCTATTTGCTCGCGATATTCTGTTAACGAGTGGTCGTTATTGGATCATAATTATGAGCAAATTGTAATTAACTGTAAGAAGGATAATAACAGGGAAAGGTGGTCGTTATTTGTATGAGAATTAACTACATGTTTCATGAGACGAACAACGTTGACCTGATTTTTTCGACCATGTTTCTGTAATGAATAGATCGAAAATATCGATAGATAGAAAAAAGCGGTTTACCAAATGATAATGTTTGTGAAATGAATAAGTTTGTAACACGTTTTTTGGTATAACATTAGAGAACCCAATCGCTGGCTGACCACATCACTTGATACGGGGTTCAATACAACAGGGTGCGACGGCGGCACACTAACCCACTTTGTTGACTGTACGATGCAAAATATCTCTGGTTAAACTACTGCTTTAAATAATTATTTGTTTTTTACTCTGTCTGTTTTTTTGTCACAGAACGAGACAGAACCACCCCGGGGCGGTCGTGGAGATCTGCGACAACCCGCTAGATGCGAGTAAAGTAAGTAAACATCGATCTCTCGAGTATTACCTCTACTTTATAATCGGATAGCCTCTCCTTTTCTGAAAAAAAGCTACAGCAAAAAGTAATATGAATGCAAAGCTCACTCCATAATGTCTTGCTAGATGTGAAATGCGGGAAACATTCAAACGTTGTGTTCCAGCTGCTAGTGGCGTTCGAGACGGGGCTGGTTGTGGTGTGGGACCTGCGCGCGCGCGCGGCGGAGTGGCGCGGCGCGCTGGGCGGGCCGGGCGAGGGCATCCGGGCCGCGGCGTGGCAGCACGACGGCAAGCTGATGACGGCGCACGTCGACGGCGCGCTGGCGGTATGGACCACGCGCCAGCCCAGGCCCACCTCGCTCTCATACCCACACGGTGAGGAACTTGGCGCAGTTGGTAAAGTCACTTATAGCTATGGTGACGAGAAACTTGCAAGCCCAGACTTGGACCAATATAAACCATCCGAAATGGCGTAAAATCATTTATTAACTTGTTGCCTGGATTTTTGTAGAAGAGTAATGAAATCCTGTTAACGCAATACCTATCTTTATAACCTTTTTTTTTTTGTTACCAGATTTAACTATACAATTATTTTTAAAACTAAAGACATAATTTCCCTTATTTCAGCAAAAGCAAACAAAGACGGGAAATTGGAACCCTGTAAACCTATTCACAGATTGGAATGGAAAACGTCAAAAACTGGGTAAGAACTATTATAATTACATCCATTCTTGTAAACAGGTTGGGATTCTAGAAGAGTTCAAATTCCACTTTGGTTTTGAATATTGAATGTTAGACCAGCTCAAAATGATGTGCAGTGTTCGTATATCAGTGTGTTGACCGGCTGGCCAGGCCGGCGGATGCCAGGGTGCTCCTCAGGAGGGCGTGCTTTGCAGACCCACAGCCTGCAGGCCGCTGAAACATAGGCACACAAAATTAAAATCTTACCAGGGTCGCTCAAGGGCTACGACACTGAATAATAGTCTCTTTAAGAGTTACTGGTTGTGTATTCCAGGGAGAGCCTGGTGATCTTCTCGGGAGGGCTGCCGACGGACAAGGCGGGGCGCACGCACAGCATCACGGTGCTGAACGGCAAGAGCACCACCGTGCTCGAGATGGAGCACAGCGTGGTGGACTTCGTCACGCTCTGCGAGAGCCCCCACACCGCCGGTGAGTTCTGGCGTTATCATTTTATCAAGCCGAAAGACGTCTTCCCCTGGAATTCTGGGGGGAAGGAAGGCGTATCCCAAAAATCCCACGTATCTTCTACAAGATAGCCACTCTTGGGAAGGTACCCGCCGTCCCACCGCTGGACTTAAGCCTTGGATTCCTCTTTCAAGGCTCGCCTGTTCTGAGCAGATTCCGGCAACCTGGTTGTGTTAGTTGGAATAATGGTTGGTTCATGTTCATGTAATAATTAGGTGAAGAGGAACCGGATTTGTTCTCGATGTCCGACGACAGTAAGTCGTGTCGTTTTGTTGTGCGTCCCGATTCCGTCGTATTTCTGTGTTGTAACGTCTTTGAAGCTACTTTCTATTAAATATTCTAGAGTAAATTGTTGTTCCTACTGCTGCCTATTGTATTGAATATTTGTAATAGTTATATAGGAGGTGGATATATCATACATATTTTCCGAATTTCTAACCAAACACATCCTATTGCAAACTAATAAAAAAAACTAAAACAAACCTATTCCTAGTTTCAAATGCCGAGATCTAAGTCTAAGAACATGGTAAAAATACCTCAAAGACCCACACAAGACCTGATTCTGTCTGAATTCGATTATTATGTTTTTTGGCATCGATTCCAGTACGATTATTACGCTTTGCACCCTGGTTCTTACATATTATACATGAGGTATTCACAGTCATATCCTCTACGGCTAGCACAAGTTTTATTTTCTTTGTAACTCAGTATACGTTACAGAATAGTAAAACAGAGATGTCCTTAGCTTAGACGTTTGCATTCAGGCTGTGCTAGTCCCCTTGACCCGCCCAAAGCTAGACACTCCATAATACCAACGTATAAAGAACAACACTGATCCATTTACTGAATGTCTGGACATGATCCTCCACAGACTACCAGGAGCCGTACGCGATCGTGGTTCTGCTGCAGAATGACCTGGTGGTGATCGACCTGCAGTCGCCCGGGTACCCGTGCTTCGAGAACCCCTACCCCATGGACATCCACGAGTCCCCGGTCACCTGCTGCTCCTACCTGGCCGACTGCCCCTCGGACCTGGTGAGACCTCAGGGAACATGTTGCGTGAAATGTTGTATCCATTCTGGTACTGCTTAGTTCTTTGTAATTAAATGTCATGGAGTAAAATATACGTTATGCTGAAAGTAAGATCCACACTTTTACCATGTTTACAATAAACCAAAGCCAGAAATATTTGCGCGGTTAGGTAAATCGTGGCAATAAAACAGACTATTACTGTTTACGTGATTCGCTTGCTCCTTTGCCCCCCTTTCCGACCAAGTGTGATAATACTTTTAATTTCTCCAGATCCCGGCGTTCTACTCGGTGGGCCGGCAGGGCAACAAGAAGCCGCAGGGCTTCAGCGAGAAGCTGTGGCCCATCAACGGCGGCGAGTGGGCGCCCGCCTCCTGCTCCTACAGCGAGATCATACTCACGGGGTAACTAGCGCCGGCAGACTATAGGACCCTCCTCAAAAGCTTCAAAAATAAGCTGCCGCGTTCTTAACGGGGCTTCCAAACTATCAACGTTTTTGCCAATACCCACATATCGGCAACTATGAGCTGCTTTAGCGCAAGGACTGAGTAACACAGGAATACGTAGTTACTGGTCGTTGTCGTGAAATTTGATAGTTTACAAGCTCCTTTACGCGTACCTTCCAAGGAGCTCAAGCCATGCTGCCGCGGCGGTCACGCTGCATGTAACGTTTCCGTTACGTCGCGTTTTTGACGTTGGTCGGTATGAACACGACCATATTTTTGTGATTTAAAATCAGCTCATTTACCTATGCAGCGTCAACGTATTTTGAGCTCGTTTGGAACATACGCATCAAAACGGTGTAATCGCCGCAGGATACGTTGAAGATTAAAATCGCAAGAACACGAATCTAAATTCTTGAACAATCTGATTCATTTCAAAAACCTATTGATTGAAAGCCTTTACGAAACTCGGCTTGGTTGTTATTTTTTATCTCTGTAATTTTTATTTAATTACGATTTTTCTTGTATTTCAGGCATGCAGACGGTAGTATTAAGTTTTGGGATGCGAGTGCAGGGACCTTACAAGTTTTATACAAATTAAAATGTGCTAAAGGTGAGTTATCGTATTAAAATCAGTTTACATCAGTTTCACCATCAAAGCAGCTTTAATTACATTTCCAAAGTGTCGCACGGACGCATGGCCGCTACATCCTTACCGAATGTTTGTCCTACCTTCTTCGCTCTTCGATATGTTTACTTGTTTACTCTACAAATCACCAAGCATACTGGGGCGTGAACTCAACACAACAACATGATTTCGTACACGCGGGCAAGATTCACATCCACTCCGTGTTCGACCTGGATCCAGGGGTCCATGACCTCCCTGAGCCTTGTTACAAGTTTAATAATATCCTTGTCAATATGTATTATCCTTGAGGTCCCTTTTGGGAGCACTTGACTCCCGCCTGAGCCGAATCCTGGAACCGCCTATATTAAATTCATCTAAACTCGCAATGTTGATTTCTAGCTATTTAACAACGCTCCCAGGACAATCATTGATGCAGCTCAGACGCCGTATTATGCGCTCTTAAAATCTGTGTGATTCCCGTCGGAGATTTATGACTTATAAAGTATCCCTTTTCCCTGATTAGAAGTTGGCAGGGTTTAAGAGCTTATAAAATGGGCTCTTATGCATGTATTAGGATGTCAGGAAACGGCCTGACGGGAAACCAGCTATGGACTGGTTAGAAGTTCCTTATTAGGGAAGTGTACAGTGTTTTCAGTGTTATGTTTAACCTTTTCAACGCCATTGACGGATATATCCGCACCACTGGTTTTACGCCAACGACGGAAATATCCGTCACGGTTGACAGCGAAAAATAGACCTGAGTGTCTATGACTTAATGTTGAAAATAGCTCAGCTGTCATTGGCGTGTGAGTGACGCTTTTTATATTTGACAAGGTGTTGAAGAGTTTAAGAGCTGATTGTTTTGTGTCAGTGTTCGAGCGACGCGGCTCGGTGTCGGGCGCGTGCTACGGCGGCGAGGAGTCGCCGCTGGCGGTCCAGCAGGTGGCGCTGTGCGCGGAGTCGCGGCGCCTGTGCGCGGCGCTGCCGCACGGACACGTCATCCTGTTCAAGTTCCGCAAGGCCGACACGCACGCCGAGACGCACGTCAGTACACACGATAGAAACTGTTATCTTCACGCAACTGCGTCGGACAGGTAGAGGCTGTAATTCCGACTTTTCAGGGTTCTGTCTAAGCCTAGGCTGTCTGTCTGTTCCAACTAAGGATCTGTATCTTTTGAACCGTAAAAGACTGCTCGTTGATTTTTGCACAATATGTAGGTATGTAACGGCGAATTTAATAAATAATAATAATAAAATCGTTTATTTACCAAAAAAGTGTTGAACAATTAAAGAAACAATTGGTCCCACACTAGGCTTTGCCTGTCCTGTGGTGATCAATTTCTTAAGTATTTACAGGAAACAGTTAATCATCCTCTGCGCGAGCGCAGTACATCTTTACTTAATTAAAACCGAATTATATCATATTTAATCTAAACTATCGTGTGTGTGTGTGTGTGTGTGTGCGTGTGTGTGTGTGTGTGTGTGTGTGTGTGTGTGTGTGTGAGTGTACTCAACTACGCAATAACCTTGATAACGTTTTCTGTTTGAGAGTAGTCTAGTTCATTTAGCCATTTGAAGATTCTAGATTTTGCTTCGATGACGGACAGGGTTTTAATGTTACAGTGTCTGGCAACCCTATTATATATATAAGGATGTAAAAACATTGGGAAGCGTTTGCAAATTTACAGACTAATAATGAAAAAAAATCAAAAGGTGCGGTATCGGTATAGGATGCGTGTCAGATTTTAGAGTAGGTAGCGACCGCGCACCTGGAAGCGAAGTGTTGGTAGGCAAAGGTAGACAATGATCTGGTGAAGATCTCGGGAAACCGACGGGTAGCATAAAATCGCCCACCGCGGAGGTCGTCGGGGAAGGCTTATGGCCAGTAGTGGACGTCATTCGGCTGTCGGGTCGGGTGTTTTTGTAGCTATTATTTAATGTGAAGGGAACTAAAGAATGATGATGTCCTCTATTGCAGGTGCTAGAGATCCCCATGATCACGGAGTCGCTGGAGGAGGAGGCGTCGCCGGAGCCCGAGGGCAGCCGCTCGGCTTCCTTCAGCCGCGCCGCCGACGCCGACGGCGAGAGCCGGAGGGTGAGGCTATACTTAGGGCCGATTTTTCTATTTCCAGTATTACATATCGTATATATCCGCTTGCCGCGTTCTACTTTTGGTTTTAGGCAAATGCGTATGTTTGTTTGTCAGTCGGGCGTGTGGGCGGGCGGGGCGGGCGCGCTGCGCGTGCGCGGCGCGGCGGGCGCGGGCGGCGCGCGGCGCGCGGCCGGCTTCCAGCCCGCGCTCGTGGCGCTGCAGGCCGGCGCGCCGCACCCCGTCGCCGCGCTCACCATCAACTCCTCCTACGGCCTGTGAGTCCACGCTACGCCACCACCACAACCACTGTCAATACACACATTTTACAGTGCAATAGACTTGTTAAACACTGTAAAATGAGAGCGAGTTAAAAAAATAAAAACCCGAGAGTTCTTATAACTTACTAGAACTGCACTGTCCGACAAGTTTATACGTAACCGTCGCGAGGGGTGTTGTCGAAGCGAGGTGACTGCTAGTGACAACGCGCGCATGCGCGCGCTGGTTTTCCCCGCCACACAATCCGCCCTCACTTAGCATATGGACACGTCGCTTTCGAATCGCGGGTATCAAGAACGCGGGTCCTCTGCGCGTCGTTGGTGCTAAAATAGCGATAGTTTCAAGAGAAGCGCGTTTGCTGCGCGTCTCAGTTGAGAATGACCGCGCGTCCTCTGCGCGTTTAAAACACGCCGTGTATATATGCCCTTACCTATAAGGCTTGGCGTAAGGCTTACGCCAAGAATCTAGGCCGCTTCCCCCCGCCCACCCCGCACACCGCGGGATGGCTGCGCACAAACTTGTCGGACCATAGGTAGTACACGGAGCATACTTTACAGATTGTGACTGTTGTGAGTACGAGTATACTAAGTACACATCCTTCAGACTTCGGCTCTATAATAGTCACGTGTTGTACACTTCACAGGTAATACGTATACAAAACGCATTACCTGTGATGTGACGAATTCCTCGTGTCGTGTGTCGTGTGACATGGTTGTGTGCGTGCGCGCAGCATGGCGTGGGGCGGCGAGCGCGGCGTGGTGGTGGTGGACGTGTCGCGGCGCGCCGTGGTGGCGGCGCTGGCGGCGCACGCGCTGTACGGCGCGCTGGACCCCTGGGGCCGCGGCGCGGCCGCCGAGCGCGCGCGCGAGCCCAGCCTCGACCAGGTCAGTGCCCCGCAAGGACACAACTACACTTTATCTTTTCATTTGCGAGTTCTGTTCAGTTAACGCTCTCAGTTGCGCGCCGCCGGCCCGCGGGCGCCCGGCGGCCCCTCCCGTCGAGACCCGCTGCGACTATTAGTTCACTAGCGGTAGCGCCGACCCCGGCTTGTTCTAGTAGCGACATGGCATGGCATCGTTAGACTCCCCCGGCCTTCACCCTTGACGCATACGTAGCGGCCCGACATCGCGAGCTAGGTGTAGAGGTTCCACAGATCTCCCGGTCGGCGTAGGCCGCGTGCGCCGGCTCCGGCGTGCCGCCCGGCCGCCGGCGCCGCCCCGATCCTAGCTCTCGCACAGAACACTCCCGAGTCGTTTTCAGCGGCCGCCTCACCTCACCAAACTGTTTTCCCCCCGATCCCCCGAAGCTGGAGGAGACCGCGGCGCGCTCCCCCCCCGGCACGGCGCCCGCGGCGCCCAGCCCGGCCGACGACGACGAGGAGCGGCCCAAGCTCGACGCGCGCCGCAAGTCCACGCCCTGGAAGACCTTCAACCTGAAGCGCCAGCTGACCAAGGTGGACCTGAAGCTTAAGGCGGCGTTCGCGCCCGCCGAGCCCAACCTCGAGGAGCCCACGGAGGAGGTGGCGGGGGCGCCGGGCGGCGGCGGCGCGCCCGCGGACAGCGTCGAGCTTGCCGCCGAGGCCGGGGTGGACGAGCCCGACAGCGGCTCGCCCGAGGACGAGGGCGCGGGCAGCGCGGGCGCGTCGCCGCGCGGGGCCGCCGAGCCCGACGTGTACGCGCGCATGCACCGCGAGCTGCAGGCGCGCTGGCAGGCGCGCGACGCGGCGCCGCGGCCCGACAGCCTGGCGCTGGAGCCGCCGACGCGGCCGCCGCGGCGCGACAAGGCGCGCGGCGCGGAGGTGCGCGACCTGCGCCGGCGCGCGCCGGCCGCCGCGGCGCCGTCCTTCGGCGCGACGCTCATCCGCCGCTTCAGTAAGTACCGAGCCGCCGCCGGCGCGCCGCACGTAGCGTCGCCGTCTAGCGTAGTTCTCGATTGTTCTCGATTGGATTGGAATGGTAACAGGTTGGCGTTTTACTCATGGTTCACTAACGTCCGTAGCCCCTCTCATTATCGATAAGGTAGAAGTTTTGGCTCGTTCGTGGTGAAGTAGTTAGATTTTTGATCTTAAACGGTGTGACTTGAAGCGGATGTAAACTGAGACTCCCCATGATAACTAATGACCAGTTTAACTAATATTAACGAGAGTGTAATTTTACGATTTTTATTATATGCTTTACGCTTTTTGTGATATTTGGCTTTTTAATTTATTTTGATTTAGCGGTGTATGGTTTGAGGTGTCGAGTAAGCGCGGCCAGCGACTGACGCGTCTGTTCTCTGTCCCAAGGACGAGGACTCGTCCGACGAAGACCCGAACTGCCTAAGATATTTGTTCGCGGAGTTCCTCGGTAACTCCACGATCGTTTCGGTGTGATTGCATCGGTTGTGAAGTGCCGTAGGTGATCTCTGTGTTGTCGTTGTCCGTTTGAGTACGCTAGAGGCCGGTAGAGCCGCTCGAGCCGCAGGCATGACCGCCCGTCCTGTCCGCAGGAGCGTATGTAGCGCGGCTGTGCGCGCGCGCCCCGCGCCGCGCCGCGCCCCGCGCCGGTGCGCCGCCCCGCGTAGGTACGCGACGCCGGACGCAGGGTAACCGCACTACTAACCCGGAGCGGCACAGAGATCACTAACCTGTAGCGTCCTCGGACGGGCCTGGTCGGGTGGTGAGGTGGTGGTGTGTTGTAGATGAACGGGCCGGCGGGCGGCGGCGGCGGCGCGCGCGGCGTGCGGCGCTCGCGCTCGCAAGGTACCCGCAAACTGCACAAGTGCCTGTCGACCGCGTCGGACGTGTACGCCGCGCCCCCCGCCCCGCACCACTCTCTGCTCACGACGCGACAGTATTGCAGTTTTGGTAGTACAGTCACCTTATACCGATGTCACTCAGTCTCGTCTTTCCATTCTGAAACAGTCGCAATTTCTCTTCTTCTTGATTTTTTGTTACGTTTCCGTTTCCCTTGCTCATTTGAATGTGGCAATTTTTGTTTCTCGTTTATTACGCGTTCTGACGCATTGGCTCTATCTTACGTTTGAAAAAAAGTTATTCCGAGATCTTTCTGCATTAACGGCCATGATGAGATGTGTACTAACTGCCTCTGTGTGGAACTTGCTCGTAGCTCACCTGTGCCTACTAATCGAATGATCTGACAGTAGCGGCCGCTCCGCGAGCTGGTTTCCGCCCGAGGGTCCGTTGTAACGATGATGTGAGGTCGGACACCGGTTCGCCTGGCGCACTGTGTTCAGTGCGACCAGCTTGTGACTACGCAAGTATAAGCTATTTTTAACGCGTTCTGTTCATTTTATTCATTTCCTTTCTTTTTCATCATTTCTTCTACATTCACTGAATTACTTCTTTCCATTACTAATGACAACAAACTGATGTTGCTATGAAGTTGAAGAGATTGCCTCTGACGTCTCGATGGACGCCTCTCGTCCACCGCGAGCTGGTTCGCGAGCGGTTTTCAAGTTCATAGCCACGGTTTCCTTAAATTTTGGTAAATGACATCCAAAATAAAATAAATTCTAAATTGATCACAATAGTTCTTGAATTGGCAATAAGTAGAACGCCGGCTCACCCGCGGGCGGTGACGAACATCGACGGGTTTCATTTGTCTCGCTCCTTTTGTTTGCCGACGAGCATGTGTTCAGTTCTAATTTCCGTATATTTATTTTTGATAACTTTCCAATTTCAGATCGGAATCATTTAATAGGTAATCATTGGAGTACACCACGCCTGTGTCGGTTATGATTTATTACTTTCTACCTAGTTGTTTAATCCCAGTAGTGTTTCATATGTTGTGACCTCATCGCCAACTTCTTGAATGGACCCCGATCGTGGATCCTTGTGTATGTCCGCGGGGCGGGACCGCGGCCGGGCGGCGCGCTCGCTCGTGCGCACGCGCCGCCCGGCCGCCGCGCCGCCCCCGCCCCCGCCCCGTCTGGTGATCACGCTTGTAACCATGGTTTTGTTTGTCGGTACAGAACCACCTATTCCGCAGTCTCTCGCATCTATGGAGTACTTACAAATAATGCAACCCAATGGTATTCGAAACATTGCATCGTCACTTTTTTTTTTCTTTTCCTCGATTTGTTTTTTTGATCGAACGTTTCTTTGCCTGAACACGTCACCCGGTGACAGTAGTGTTACGTTAGAGTTGAAATTGTGGCTGTGACTGTCTGTCGTGTCTCGCACTCACCGAGTCCGCACCCGCTCTACTCCAGTGGCATGACTAGATATAAGACGAAAGGTGACTTACTACTCAAAACTATTTTATAATCTATCACTTACTCTGTGACGGTGGGCGGAAGTATTGTATGTTACATGTGCATATATAAGCGCGACGCTTTTCATATTGTATCAAGTACATGTATTGGTATTATGTTATCATTTATACTTTCCTATCTTTAGTTTGAGATCGTCGGTTCTGCTCACGCGCCACGTTCACGTTGTTAGTGCCTGTGCATTGCGCCCGCGCCGACGGCGGGCCGGCCTCGCCGGCTCGCGATCACTCGATCTCTTTATTACAATCTCTTTTAACCGGCTGTCGAGTACATGATATTATTTTTCTTTTTCTAGCTCGACCACAAAGCAAAAAGTTTATATGGCTCGTTTTTGGCTGCCTCTATATTCGGCTGTCGTTGTGTCTATGTATGCTTACGGTACTCTCCTTAATACGCACTAGTGCATGCGCCTCGACGCCCCACCGCCCTTGGTTGTAGCCCTTCTGATTGATTGCCGTAGTTGTCTGTCCGTCCACGCGACCGCTTCGTATTAGCCCGCGAGAGTAGCGCCACCTGTACGAGCGCCTGCTAGAGCTCTAGTCCACGTGCGACAGTGTGCCGTGGCGACCGCCAGAGGGCGCGCCCGCCTGCGCCGCCCGCGCATCCGTCGCGCCGCCGTCACTCATACCGTATTTGTTTGCTGACTGTTTACCTTTTGTTTCTAACTCGGCTTCTCACCCATTAAACGAATAGAGCTGTTTATCGATGTGCTAACAATAATCTGTGGTAAATACCAACTAAACTAAGATTGACTAAAGGGCTAATCGGTGTTTTGACTTATAACCGTTCCCACTGTCGAGTCTCACTGCGATCCATTCGTGAACCATTACAAGTCAAAGTACCATTTAAATAATTCAAACTAACCAAATCCATGTTCGGATCGGCATCAAGCATCAACTAACGACCAGACGACGTTGTGTAAATAAGCTGATATTGGACGGGCATGCAACCGACTCCTCCGGCATGACTCTTTGATATATTTTATCATATTTTTGAGCACTGTCCCGTGTATGGCACCTCGGGTGATTTCAGCTGATTTCACAACCGCACCGGCTGCTAGCGATAGCCTGCAACTGCCGTAGAGTAGCCGGGCGCTGCTGGCTGTCCTCGACTACCGCTATCTCATCACTGACTTCACCAACTGTGTTGCAACTGTGTTATACGGGTCTATCGTGTCATCAAGCCAGCAGCGCTCTGTAAACTCGTCGCCGCTCTTCAAAAAGGTGTCACATGTGTGACGGCTACTCTTTAAGTCATCACAGCTGTGGCCTAGAGTTTTCGAAGAGTCACTGCACTTGTGGCACCAGATGGTACACCACAGTTGTGGCACAGAATTTTCGAAGACTTACCACATCTGGGGGACCGAGCCTGAGTAGCCTCCACACATTTGTCGCGGGCCCTTCACGAGCTCCACACGTGTGTTGGCGAGTTGAGCCTGACGCCCCACACGTCTGGCGGCTCCGGGCCGGGCGCGGCGGCGAGCTCGCGTGCGCGGCGGAGGCAATAACGATGTGTTCTGTTGGCAACCGGCCGGGTAGACAAGCTGGACTCGTCGTTCTCGCGCTCGCGCTCCAGCAGCATGTCCAGCCTGGAGAACATCTCGCAGGAAGGCATCCAGTGCCTCGCCTTCGCGGACAGCTATACCAAGAAATCGGGTGAGTTGTATAATAGTTTATAAAAGATGTTTGGTGTATTGCTTACCTGTTTCCCATTAGTCTGACTTTTAAAAACCTTATTATATGGTAATTGGGCAATTCTTCGAGCGTTTCAACCGCCCTGATTCCCGTGGCCGCATTAATGTCTAAATTCCTGTAGCTTTGGAAGCATTTTCAGTTAAACTTTGTAGAAGTCAGGACACTCTACATGATAACCGAAAATAGCATCCAAAGCTACAGGAATTTAGACATTAATGCGGCCACGGGAATCAGGGCGGTTGAAACGCTCGAAGAATTGCCTAATTATATTATGAGTACTTTACAATTTCTAAGTAAATACATATATTGATCAAACTCTTCCTATCTCCTTGACTATTGTTTCTGACACACACCAGATAAGATATATATTTTTTATCACAAGTTCAATTCCCAAAATCCACTTCTGTACTCCATACCAAATTTCATCAAAATTTCAGCAGTTTAGCCTTTAAAGCGTAACAAACATACAAACAAACTCACTTTCGCATTTATAATATTAGTAAGAATGTGCGCCAAATAACAAATGGATAAAGATTAAAATTTTGCTACAAGTACAAGGACCCTTGGAACAAGAAAATCTACGTTAGCTAGAGCAAGATTCAAATAGTGACCAGTTTAGTCTAGTTTAGATTAGATTAGACCACCCTTAGGGTGCCTTCCCCCAAAGATGTGCGAGGGAGCTAAACGGTGAGGAAGGCCCAGCTTCCCGTTTCCACCAGCGCTAAGCTAAGCTAAGAAAACAACCGATCCTAATTGATGGATATCATCACATCCATAGCTACGCAGCTTAGCACAGCTCTAGTGGAAAAGCAGCCTTATAGGGCAGTACTTCACCGAGACACCACGGCGGTGCCACCAGCAAGATGTGTACACGTACAGCTGTGGAGGGTATCCATCTGTGAGGGACCTCACCTGCCGTCCGGTTTGTCGCGCAACATAATTTTGTCGGTTAACACGACTGGTTGCGCTCCCAATGTCTCGGTGAAATGCCCTAAATTGTCACCAGTATCACCTAGCTGTAGTGAGTCAATTTCCCCTGACTGAGCGTGTGTGTCAGACCCGACGACGCTGCTGCCGACGCTGTGGATCGGCACGACGCTGGGCTCCGTGCTGACGATGATGATCAGCCTGCCCGAGCCCGACAGCCGCCACACGCAGCCCGTCATCGTCTCCATGACCGGTAAGTGGTAATTCCTTTAAACTACTGCAGCCCGTTTTTTTTTTTTTTTTTTTTTTTTTCATCCCAGCATGGCCGAACCGCCACTGAAGTTACAGGCGGCGTGGAAAACCAGAAGGTATCGGAGCAAATAAGGTCCTAAATATATCTAAACAAAACGCAGGTGGTAAAGGCGTTTGAGCGGATTTAGATATTTTTGTCCACCTTGTCTGCTTCGATATATTTGAAGCCACATGATCTGACATACAAGTGGGCAGTTACGAAAGGGTTTAACGTGCATATATGGTCTTCTTTCTTTATTTTTTTGTCTGGTTGGGTCCAGTATCCGTGATGATTATATTTCCAAACCCATGATTCAGAAGTAATTTATCTAAAGTCTTCATTTTTATATAAGTAGTATGTCACGTAATAATTAAAGTTCACTTCGACATTGTCGTTTCTAAATTAAATAATATATTATTGTCAATAAGTAATAGTTTCCATGGTACATTTTATTAATCTTTTTTTCAGGTGGTCCTATATTTAGGTTAAAAGGTTCAATCCTAGCGATGTCGTTCCTGGACTGCAACGGTGCTTTAATACCCTATTCGTTCGAGAGTTGGAAAGACGACGCGAAAGAAGTAAGTTAGTTTAGACATGGTATACTTAAATCGCGCCTTTAGAATTAAAGTGACCTAATTCAATTTTTTTTAGATTTTGAATTAGGTCTCTATAATAATAATTTTATTACTAAGTAGAAAAGTTAACATTTTGTATTAGGTCACTTTAATTATAAAGGTGCGAAATACTGATACTATTACTGACAATGCATTCCAACTAAAATCAACTGATAAATAAAAGACGTGATCTCACAATAGCTTACTCATTTTTAAGGAAACTAGTAACAATTAAAACTTGTTGTTAATTGTGTTTTCTATACGTCGTTGGGCGTTATTTATTAAGTAATTTTAACTTTTTCTGGTTCGTCACGAAAATTAGTCATACATTTAGTATCGTTAATTTTCGTGACGAACTGGAAAAAGTTAAAATTTCTTAATAAAAAACGCCCAACGACGTATAGAAAACACATTTAACAACAAGTTTCTTAATTTTTTCCTTAACGATGTACACTTTTTTTTTTTAATTGGCTTCAATGCTCTCCCAGTGAAAAGGGGTATAAGTCGATTTAACTGGTAATAAAAATAGGATAAATCATTTACGGAGTACACTAGACTTATACCCTTTTTACGTGAATTTTAGGAGACATACCCTTTTTCACTAGGACCCCTGGTGCCGGTGGTTTTTTAGAACAAATTAGGTTTTCTTGCTAAATTATACTTTCTTCACGGCACCTTTGGGCGGCTCCCGAAGCTTTATTCTGGGCCTACGTTTATATAGCAGTTACAATACATGACAGACAAATATAGAATAATGCAAGATGAAATGGTATCGATGATCGATCGAATCGATAGTGCAAAGAAATAAAGTGATACATTCCATTAAGAGCGATTCGACCAAACAAATACAGGTGGCGCAGATCTTAGGGGAACAGTGGACGGGTTTCGATTGACATGACGATGATCATGAAATACTTGTATTAATATCTATATTGTATCTGACTCCAGTTTAATCCAAGTTCCCTTGGTATTGCAGGTGAGAGAGCGGCGCGAGCGCACGCCGACCAAGCAGGGCTCGTCCGGCAGCGGCAGCCGTATGAGCCCCACGCCGGGCGAGGGCGCGGGCGGCGCGGGGGGCGCGGGCGGCGCGGGCGACCGCCAGTTCGTCGTCATCGCCTCGGAGAAGCAGGCGCGCGTCGTGGCGCTGCCCAGCCAGAACTGCGTCTACCGCCAGCAGATCGTTGATACAGACTTCGTCGTTAAAGCGGAGATTGTTAGCTTGAAAGGTTTGTATGCATGTTGTTCCATGTTCTAACCTTGATTAGGTATCTTGCATATGGTGTCCCCTTGTTTTGCAGACACTCATTTCATTGGAAGTGTCGTTTCACCGAATTTCGTTTCATCGAAAGCTAATTTCTGCTGAAACCTTATAGTTTTCAGGTTATCTTAAGCACGGGGTAACGTAGGTTGGGTTAGGTTAGACCTGTGACCACTAAAAATTATAACTCCTGCACGTGGAAATGTCTGTCGATCAAATGAAAATTCGGCGAAGTAAAACATTCTATGAAATGAGTTTCGGTGATTTTAGAGTAAACCCTTGCATTTTGAAGTGTCTGATGAAATTAAAGTACTTATTGAGCAAATCAAAGGTTGACAGATTAAATGTAGAGAGCGACCACACTAAAAATAGATCCGCCGGAGTATACTATATTTATCTAGCTTGTCATTGTCGAGCGCATTCTAACACGTCTAACAGCTCCGCTGTCTCTTTTGCCCAGAAATAATTGGAAACTATTTGGTGATAGTTGTTGTATGGTGTATTCCAGATAGCGTATGTCTTGTCAATTACCTATCGACGGGCCACCTGGCGGCGTACAGCCTGCCGTCGCTGCGGCCGCTCGTGCAGGTGGACTTTCTGCCGCTGTCCGAGCTCAGGTGAGCGCCGCGGGCCCGGCTGCCGGCACCGACGACACCCCGCAGGCAACTCGGGAGCGTCGTTGATAGTCTCGCGGTGTTGGTAGCCCCGGAGCTAAACAATACTTCCCCGGGCCTCCCCCCGGGACAGGGTGTCCTGCGCCGCGTCGCGCCCACGATAGATGTCACGGACACACCCACCTAGACGATTCTTTGCACCCGACGAAGGCACTAAATGATAAACGGCTTATTTTATTCTAGACATACCTTAGCCGTTCTTAGCTTTGCAAATTTATCAGCATGAGAATGCTGTTTTTCAGCTAACGATTTGTCATTTTTACGGTTCTCGCATTCATCCTCAGCCATCAGCCAGAGACGTTTTTGATTATTTGCTATTTTATCATTTGGGAGCCGGACGACAGACTTCCTGTGATCGATCGGTGTTAGACGCAGCCCGCGCGCGAGCCCCGGCCGGTCCGGGCCCGGCCCCGGCCCGGCGCGGGCCCGCGCGCGGCCCGGCCACGCCGCGCCCACGCTACCGTCGCGCTACTTCTGTTCACAACGTAGAAAAAATTGCAAATCTATCGAGCACCACTTGTGCTTCCGATATTTGGCACTCTTCATCTATTTTTAAGTTTCAAAATATAAGACGCTCCCGTCACACACTAGACACACCTTGGAATCGCGTTTCCAACTGACATCAAAGAGATACACCGATCCATTTTAACAGTCTACCCTGCACGGTGCCGCAGTGCGAATGGTTATTGTACATACACCCGCCCGCGACCACGGAACCGCTCACTGAATGTCGTACCTGACACCGATGCCATGTGCCATGCTAACCGAACCTTGATTGACTAGTGCGTGACCCCGTCCTCGGCTAGACTAACCTTAGTAGCAGGAGACGTGCGGGGGGGAGCCTGCCTCGCGCGGGGAGGCAGGGGCCCCGCCGCGGCGCTTTACTGACGATGTCTGTGTTCCTGGTAGCTTCCAGACACAGTCCAAACAGAGGGGTATCGTAGACCCAATGCTCTCCATATGGGGCCAACAGCTCATTGTAAACGAAGACACGGACCAGTAAGTCACGACACGATGACATGCGGTAGCCATGTTCCGCCACCATGTAATGTGGAGTTCACTCCGGCCTCTGTTGCGTTCTCTCTAGACATGTTTGTTCATGTGCGTTCCGCTTCGACCCTCCCCTCCTGTTTCCGTCCCCCACGAACGGTAGTTCCGGCGGAGGCAACTCATCGCGCCACGATCCACACCAAATAGGTAACTTTTTAAAAGGAATAACATAACCTAAAAAACACGATCACGTCGCTCGCTCACCTTCCCTGCACGTGCAAGCGAGGAGTAGGTGGACGATGACTTGCCTCGTGCCGAGCGCTGCTTGCCACTGTGCTTCACTAGATCCCACTCATGCCCACTGTGCCCACTGTGCCCACTGTGCCACGAGCCCACTGATCACACACACACGCGCGGCCCGCTCGTCCGCGGCCCTCACATACTCCCACTCTACCTACTCTACCCACACTCTGTACCTCTTCTACAATTTCCACACGTATGCTACACGGTTTTGCTGCCTCTTGCTGGTTTCGCTCTGTTTCCTTCTCTTACCTCAAGGCTTAAAGCATGAAGGCTTCTCGATGTTCTATTGGAATGTGTATTTAACAGGAATGCGAATCTTAGTCGTAATTTTGTCTAGTATTTACTAGTTAAGCTTACATGTTAGTCATAAATTTGATCCACTAGATTTCATCACTATCGGATCTGAGGATGATTCAAGGTGAGACATTTTAATTTTCTGCAAAAATAGATAAATTTGCGAAAAATATCGATAAAAGTACAAGTCACTAAGTAAATGAACTGTGTCACTGCACAGCAGCTCGTTATACTATGATTATCATTAGACATTAAATAGAAAGAATAATTGGGTTTTAAAAATATATTTCCCATTCAAGATAACCCGTATACTCGTAGTACCGTTAGTCTTCTCTCAGCCAGCGGAAATATCCACCACTGACGGACTTTAATGTCAATTTAACGAGGTATATTTCGACAAGCCAATATACCCATATCTCGTTAACTAGTTAATGACAAAAGAGAGCAATGAAATGCCAGTTGCCCTGGCTTGCTCACCCTGTGGTGGCAGCCAGGGGAGCGGGCGGTGGGTATTTCGGCCGGGCTGCCGGCGGCGCGTGACGAAGGGCGGCGTGTTGCAGGATAGCGAAGACGTTCTGCTTCAGCAACCGCGGGCACGGGCTCTACCTCGCGTCCGCTACCGAGATACAGAAGTTCACCATCGACGCGGAGTTCTGGTCAGTATCTCCATCCATATATCTAGTAGGTATTTTCAATTTGATGTTTGAAGTATAATTCAGAAGGTCTTGGTACATCTTAATTCTTTATTTATAAAGAAAATATTAATTTTCAAATGTATTAATCAGTCCGATGTAAGTATGAAAGTAGTATCTATCAAAATGGTAAGAATGTTCAACGGACTTTCAAGTAATGATCTATTTTCATTAGGATTGATTGTACTTATTCACTGAGGCTGAGGCTTGGTATAGACCCAGGTGGGAGCGGGTCTAGTGCATACATATTGTTTGTCATAACGTAATGTTAGTCATAAATTTTTAGTCATACACCGTTTCAGGCTGAAATTACAGGATTCAATAAACATCCATCGTGTAGATTACTTAGCTTAGGTTAGGTTACTTTAATGAAAATCCTGCAAAAAAAGCCGCAGTCAGGTAGAAGGGCCCCTCAAATTTTCATAAAGGGTCCGTCTAGGGCAAGCTACGCCACTGGCTATACCCCTAGCTTAAGACGTGTTTATGCATTCAGTGAATGCTCAGGTGATTGTCCCTCAAGTACGGCATCGTGTGAACGCGCGCTTGTTGCAGTGTGAGCCTGAACGAGATGCTGGGGGAGCTGTTCCTGCCGCGCGACATGCCGGAGCCGCCCAAGGAGAACTTCTTCCGCGGACTCTTCGGGGGAGGCTCGCGCCCGCTCGACCGCGAGGAGCTCTGTGAGTAGACTGAGTCGACTCTAGCTCTAGGAGTAACTGCTCAAAAGAGGTCTAAGCGCTGAACACACACGATCGTATAGTATCCGACAGAATCCTTTACATATAACAAGATAAGATAAGCCTAGCTTCCCCGGTTTGACTCTTCGGCGGAGGCGGTGCAAGTACAACCTAGACATAAAAAATCAAAAACTACGTCACAAAAAATTATAAAAAAAATTGATTTGAAATGTGCAGATTGAGCCCTTTCATATGACACCTCATTTGCTATAATCAAATCACTTACATTTTTCAACCCCCCATTCTAGACCCCTTTTCAATTATTTATAAAATAAATTTCATATTTTTTTTACTAAAAACAGATGCGGGCAAACAAGTTATACAACTATGCCAAATTTCAAGTTGATAGCTTGTGTAGTTGCTGAGAAAAACTGCTGTGACATACAAACAGACAGACAGACAACGGAGTCTCACCATAAGGGTTCCTTTTTTTCCATTTTGGTACGGAACCCTAAAAATATGAAACACCAGACGTGACGAGATTGGGCGCAGAATGGCAGATACTTTTTTTCCATTTAGACATAAATCCAAAGTGTGGACCATTGCAGTCTTAACCTCATATATGTATATATATAGTGTGTCCCGTAAATAGTGGTCCAAACGAAAACGGTTGATTGTCCTATCTTAATAACCCAACATAGGCCTAGTAAAAGTCTTACGGTTTTCGAGACATTTTTATTAAGTACAAAGTTTTTTTAATTTTTTCCCCTTTTTTTAGTTTTTTTCGCTTGATTTCAACTGTTTTACATTTCTGAAAAACTTTGATACACATCCCATGGAACATTTAATGCCATACAATAATAATTAAAGATTTTTTTTCTTGTCTTGAAGAATTTTGTCTTGTATGTTGGCTTTTAAAATAGGGCAATGTCTTGTCTATGGACCGTTTTCGGTTGGACCACTATTTACGGGACACTCTGTATGTATGTACAGTAAACCAACGAAAACGTCGACCGTTTTAGTGCCATGTCATAATGAACTTCAAACCGAGAATCAACTCAGCATGGTAATGCCAATGACAGTTACAGTGACATCGTTCTAAATATGCTCAACTTTGTTATTGATTGACTGTATGTTTTGCTTTTCTTTTGCAACAAAAGAAGAGGCGCCGAGACTTGTCTTATGCATGTAATTTCTGTCTACCCAGCGTCGAAGAAGACCGAAACAAATGACGCGCTGGCTGGGTAATATCCTCTCTAGATGACTACTCGTAGACCGAGCAGCCGCGGTGCGCGGTCGCCTTTGTCGCGGTGGACAAAAGTGGATAAAGCATCCGTCTCTCTCGCACTGACATACCGCGAGCCTAACATGCATGCACAAGAATAAAGTGACAGCACGAATAAAAAGTTGATAGAGTAATTAAATATCACGCTTAGCTTATAGCCTGTGCACACTAGCGTTTTTGGCCCTAGACCCCCGGTCAAAAACGCTAGTGTGCTCAAGCTCTGATTAGAACGATTAGATAGATTTGAACGATTTTTTCATTACTCTAGCAATACCGGATAATGCTAAGCTCGCTGGGGCCCTAGCCAAGATGCATTCCGCTAACTTAACGATTTCAGAAAATGAAAGAAAATGTATAGAATTAGCTTTCGTACGTCACGAGTAAGCTAACGATCAGTCGCGTCAGCCGCTTGTCTCGATTCCATATAAATTTTGTCGATTTTCGAAAATCGTTAAATTAGCGTAATGCTTCTCGGCTAGGTACCCTTGGTCAGACAGTGACAGATGTTTTATCCACGTTTACCTCCGTTTATCCTTGTGGTAAACACGACCATAACAAGCCCCCAACAACACTTATTTAAGCTTTGGCTTCTTCAACTAAGTAAGCGTATTTTGTGGCAGTCGGCGAGGGCAGCGGCAAGCCGCTGCGCACGGTGGCGAAGCACATCCCGGGCGCGAAGGAGAACTTGGACCAGCTGGGCGCGCGCGCCAGCACGGCGTCCAGCGAGATTGCGCGCGCGCACATGCTCGCGGTCGAGCGCGGCGACAAGCTCGGCCTGCTCGAGGAGCGCACCGAGCGCATGTCCAACCAGGCCGCCGGTGAGTGGGGGGGGGCGCGGGGCACAGCCTCCCTCCAGGTCGAAGTAGATTTTAATTTAAGAAAACTTCATGGACGTTGTTTCCCTCTAACATTTTTCAATCCGTTTACTGCCGTATTCCTGTCATTATTATTTCGTATCCTCCAGTCGCTACCGTTAACTTCAGAGACCGATTATAGTTGGTGTTGTCTTTCTACGCATCAATTAAGAGATAAGAGATAATTTATTTGTAAAACATGAGTGAGTTTACATAACACAATAGAAAAATAATTGAATTAAATGTCCTGTTTTGCAAATGAATTAATAATCAATTTAAACACTTAAAAACTATTATCATTTAAAGTGTCATTAATATTATAGTAACGTTTTTCCAATAATAATTCCATCATCCTTTTCTTAAACATGTCAATAGTACAATTCCTAATTTCTAATTGTATCTTATTATGGATTGTAGGCGCTAGATTAAATATACTTTTCTTTAGTAGGGCAATATTAGTGATTCGGCTTATTATCCTATCATTATTTGAGATGGCTACATACTACACTATGACGCAGAAATCGGTCAGGATTATTTTTAACGAATACAGCTACTTCATAGATATAAACTGAAGGAAATGTCAACAACTTATATTTTGTAAAATATGGTTTACTAATATCTAACGGTTTGAGACCAAACATCGCATCGCTTCAATACATTATTTTGTGATATTAAAACATGTTCTCTATCTGTGCAATTTCCCCAAATAATGACTCCATATCTAAGAATAGATCCTACCAGCGCGTGGTATGGTGACAGAACTATATTATGTTCACATCCACTACCTTAAATCGCATCGAGTTGGTTTTTATGGTATTGTATGTAACGAGTGTCGTTTCCCGCAGAGTTCTCGTCGTCGGCGCACCAGCTCATGCTGAAGTACAAGGACAAGAAGTGGTACCAGCTGTGAGCCGGCCGAGCCCCCCACGTAGAGATCTTATGAACCTAACTTTAGACTCCCTAGGCGTGACGCGAATGAATGAACGCACAAACTGTGGCACCCGCGCCGGCGCGCGCGCCGCCGGTTCGCGCTGAATCGTTCAATTATTTCTGTGCCTAATGTTGCTATCGGCCGCCGCGCCCGCGCCGCCGCTTCGTTCACGCGATGTGATAATGTAAATAATCGAGAGCATTAACTATTGTACTTTAATCTTTTTACACGACGCGCCCGCGCCGCCCGCGTCTTCCGCGACCTGCGGCTAGTTGTACATTTTATAGATACGGTGGAAGTAACAAATGAACCTTAAGTAATATAATGAATAACAATAATGATAGTCGACGACGTTGATCTGTATAAAGTATTAAGTACATAATAAATAAAGAGATACTAATAAAGATTGGAAAATTAAGCATTGGATGACAATAATTTTTGTTACACTCGTCAGTTTACCGTTGCGTTTGGCGCCCGCGCCTCGTTCGTATCCTTCGTTCGCCCGGTCGTTTGTTTAGCGTTATAGTAGCCTAGAGTATCCCGTGAGTGTCTGTGTGAGCAGCGTCGCTGCTTCGACGCATATACAAAGAATAGCAATACTGCGTGTGTGTGGCTCGGTAGCCTCGAGTGAACCGGACCAATCGGTGTCGTGTCGGTGTCGCTAGTCGTCGAGCTGTCGCGAGCGCTTGTCGCGTGTCGCGGCCAGCTCTGCGCCGCCGCTTTCCGATCTGTGTATTCCTCTACCTACTCGGTACTTCCTTTGGATACTGTATTTTCGTCCAATGTCATTTAATCGCCTTACTTAGCTTCGATTTTATACTCTCTATAGAGATGCTAGTTCGTTTAGTTGTACTTAGTTAGCGTGTGTATAGTGCCGCCGTTGACGTCGGATGCCAAAGGTTTACTGGCCGACGCCGTGTATAATTGTTACGCGATCTGTAAACGTATTTGAATTTAGTCTATTAGTTAGTTCCGATTCTGAGTTTCGCGAATATTGACAACTAGAGTAACTGTGGTGCGGAGAAACAAGCAATATCAACAGGTACCTACTTCGGTACGTAGCCGTTTTAACCAGATTATTTTGGAAGAGAATAAGTATATAGGTGAAGCCGGATTTTAGTCGAGAAGTATTTTCGTACGAGAGTTGAGCCTGGCGCCGCCGGATGTTACATTTTAATAGATGAGATATTTAAGAGTCCCCGCGCCGCGCCCGCGCCGCCGCATATCAGTCAGCGAGCTTGAGGCCCTAGAGCGTAGATTTTTCATTTTCACAGTAATGTCGTGTAAGATTAGGTCCTTCTGTGGCCGGCGCGCCGCGCCCGCGTCGACGCTCGTCTCCCGCAGTCGGTCAGCTCGCGTCGCTCGTGAGGGCCCGCAGCGCCCTGGACCGCTGTCCGACAGCCGCCATACTGTCTAGTCTCCCCCTCCCGCTCTCGCCGCGGCTGTGCTGCACTAGTGTAAAAAGGACAAGTTAAGTTTTCTCAATTCTATTATTGTTACGCAGTCAAAGGTTATATTTAGCAGTTCCGTTCGGGAGCAGACCGACTCGTTCCGACATAACGCTGAGAATTCATTCGGAAATTATGGGACTAAATTAATATAAGATTGTAAATAAATAAATAACAAAAAAAAACTTGTGGCAAATTATTACTTGTTAATCTGTAATAATCGTCGTTGATTTCGTTATTTTGTATCGATTAAACGACTGTCTCCTTTTTTTAAAGTTCGGAAATGAGGAAATATAATACTATAACTATACATATTGTATATAAAGGATGCTGTTGAATTATATTTATTATTTAGTTTGGTAGATGATTATTAGTCATTATATAAATAAATTATAAAAATAAATATTATCAAAATACTCTGAGCTTGTCATTTGTCGCCTGTACACCTGCTTCTGACTTCTTGTCCCGACCCGCGCGCCGGCTCCGTCGAGCTGGAGCGACGTGACGTCGACCCCAACACTCCAGTTTTGAGACCTACGCTAGTTTCTTTTACTCCTCCCAAGGGCATACCCAGGAGTAGGCAAGGGAGGGCATCTCCCTCCTGGATTTCGTATGTTAGGTACGTACCTACTGTTGTATGTTGAATGGTGTTGTGTAGAGCAAAATTAAAGAGCGCGGGTGATCCGGCTTATATTCTGATTTGCCCCTATCAAGCTTGCGCCTATGATGATTGCACAGCTAAAAATGAAAATAGGGAAAAATCATGGCATTTTTTTTTTACTTTAATAAAAAGTAATTCATGTAACAAACAGTAGAGAAAAATTATTTTTCGTATACCTAACTATAAAAATAACCAAAATATAAGCCATTACAGATTTGTTTCTATCTTTTTCTAGCAAAACAGAATTTAACTTGGAGATTATATAGTCGTATTGTACGTTGACGTCACAATTCATTTAGGATTTCTGTCGAATTAGTAGTTTTTAAATGCAATATCCGTATTATTTTGGCGATTTGATTTTTTATTTCACATTTTGCCGACTCTTGTACGGCATTTTCATGACCTATATGAAAATGCTATAGTTAACAAATGCGATAAAAAAAAATCATGCTTATTCCATATTACGTCACGGACCTGTTACATCTCTTTCAGGAATAAAGAAGAGACAAAATGTTTGGATTAATGGATCGGCTACACCGGTGATCAAGACGTTGACGCAGTGACGTAACGTATACGCCACGATTCTAACGCATACCGTCTTCAACGGATCTCTCTCTCGCTGCGTACCGGCGTGGCAGATCCTTTATCTGTAGGTACTATGGAACGGTCAGTCAACGACGAAGTCCGCCGGCCGACTAGTATAGTATGGCATAGCCTCTACACTACAACAAAACTTATCAAAGCCAACTAGCCTTTCGTGAAGCATGGACGCGCGCCGGTGACGAAGTATTAGCCCGGTAGCACACCTCCGCCGCGAAACCGCGAAACTGTAGAGGAATCGTGATATTTAATACGAAATTGAACTTTATTTCGTTGCCAGTTTCGCTACTACAGTTCCGCGGCGGAGATGGGCTACCGGCGTTAGGGTCTGCGCGACCGGCCAAGCGGCGAGCGAATCTACTAGTACATTGCGTGTAACGTCAACAAACCGCTGCGCGCTGAGCGTCTCGACCGAGCAATGAAGAGAATTCGCTCGCCGCCGCCGCCGCCGCACAGTCGTGGCCAGGCCGTTACGCCAAATGGTGCCAACAAGCAAATGAAACGTCGACATTATTGAGCAACTTTTTTAATAAAACTTTTAACTATGATATAAATACAATAGAATACATTACGAGCATTTATTATGTCTCGGGCCCGGCCCGGCGCCCGGGGCCCGGAAGGCACAGTTCTCGTTTTCGCGCATGCGCGTCGACCGCTCTGGCAGCCATGCCAACACACCACTGCCTTGTTAGCCTTCGTCCGCACAGCTTGCGTCGCCGAACACCCGAGGGCTGGGAAACGAACTGTCCAGTGCAGGAAATGTATTTGCGCACAATAGAACCACAAATATAAATTTCACGGATAATAATTTAGCATAGAGAAAAGTGATACACACACAACGTCCACTAAACGAAACAAATAAGTAATAATAGGTATTTAATATTCACCGCTTCATAAGTTACTCGATTCATTTAGTGGACGTTATATAATTTGTGTCTATGCCAAAAATACGTTCCAAGTAACTTATATTTGTGGTTCTATTATACCATCGCAGAACCCTCTCGTAATGACGGGCCACATCTCTCAAGCTTGAGTTACGGCCTGGCCACGACTTAGCGCGACGGGCGGCGCAGCGAGCGATTTCCGAACACATTGCGTGCAATGCCAACTAATCGCTTTAATGATTTAATCGCTGCCGCCGTCGTGGCCGGGCTGTAATGTGTCCCGTTATAATCTACCACGTTGCAACGGTCGGGTCACGAGCAGACCGGAGAAGGCTGGTGCTTATTTACGTAGCGCGCGAGTTGTCCCAACTACCCGCACTTTGTCTTGTTTCAGTAATGTGTTTTTTAATGTCTCTTTATTGCGATAGGGTTCCATTACACGCGGATACATTTCCTTGACTGAACGTACAAATTTACACATCGAGACCAGCTTTCATGCCCTTGAGTGTATATCCACACACAATGATCATGATTCTTGTTGAACAGAAACGTTTATTGCGTTGTTCGGCTATTTTATACATGTTAACTCCGAATCAATTCTAACGTTTTGATTTCGCTTAAATATAATAAATGTAGTCTACTTTCGGCCGATTTTTCCAACCCCCAGATAAAGTTATCACTTTCCTTTTCATTGTATCGTAATATGATAAAAAAGGACAGAGTTAACATTTACCTGACAGATACCTGGTGTTACCTGGAAATTGAACAATCGGCACTTACTACAATAATCTTATCGGGCGTACGACGACGCAGTACGTACGTAGTAAGAAACTTACATTTGTGATAATACGAAGTCTCTGTTACCAACTATGGCAGGATGTCTTACACATGATTGCGTTCCTATCACTGACAGATCATTCTGATATCCCGCGAGCTGTAAATAGTGAACGTAAACGGATAAACGGTGATTCATTATGTCAAACACTAGGTCACCTTGGGACTGCTAGTCTGGCGCAAGCCGCCGCCGCCGGGCGTCAGCCGCCGGGCAGCGAGCGGCGCGTCACAGGACCTATATTCGACACTCAATTTCCGAACGTTTTTTTACAAACAGGTTCAATTCTGTTGTTTTGGTACCGCTTTGGGTTTGTTCTATTCTTGCTTTATCAACAAACGGATGGGAGACAAAGCAAACTTTGTTTTTGAAAACGACTGTTTACTACATAATTTTGATAATTTATTAATGTCGAATATGGGCCCAGCAATGGCAAGGCGAGTATTCCCTGACAGCTGTCATTCTTGTACAATAGGGATGATGACTGTGTAATGAAAACGAAGTTATATTTAAACCGTCAGTTAGATTATCAAAAATTATTGAACACGTATTTTTTCTTTTGTCAATCAAACAAAAAATGACAAAGATAAAGCGCGTCAAAATTCGGGAGTGGGGGCTCGTGACGTCACTTCTATGTCAACATACCGGTCAAAATCATAACCCTCCCTTTCTGCTTCGCCGTAGTCGGGTAAAATTGTATTGAGACGTGACGTCATGCGACATTTCAACACAATATATCTCCTTAATTTTTATTATGTGAAAAAAGAAAAAATACGTGTCCAATACTTTTTGATGATCTACCCGATTGACAAGGAAAATAAATAGTCATCATCCCTATTATAGCTGTTAGGGTTCGAATTCTAACAGCATGAATGCTCTATGTCAATCTACGACGGTACGCCTCCGCTCAAGTTGAAGTTGCACGGCTGCGTCGTAAATTCAACTCTATTATGTTTCCTGCCCTGCCCCTGCTCAAAGGACATCGTCAGATAAAGATCTATTATTACAACTATGACAAGCATTAATAAAACATCAAGGACGGTCGCAGTTAGCTGAAGGTCGAAAACGTAGTTATCACAAAATCCTGTACATTGTTAAAAATCGTTGAAGTTCCCCTGAAGCGAGCAAAAGGATCACATGTCATTATCATCACACTCTTAATACAAAATACCAATATATTTTTTGCTACGAATCTACTAATTTAATATAAATGATTTCACCTAGTGTGTAACGATATATCGAGATGGCCCAATCAAACATGTCAACCGCCAGTGTCGTCTTGAGTTTCAATTGGCTTCAGTTCATATTGACGTCGTAACACACGAGGTGAAAAATTTCAGAACTTCATTTTATAATAGTTATGAAATTTGGTACCAGACTTGTACATGCGTTATACAGAATACTTTTAATATCAAATTTCATTATTTACAAGGGATCTCAAGGGGGAATACCAAAGTCAACGATCCGCTGCCGCGGGTAATTGCACTAGTAATACAATAGCAACTCTCGGTGCTGACACTTAACTAATATAGTCGCAGGAAGACGGTCCGCTAGTGAACTCATCTGAAATAACTTGCGCCACGGAATGGGGGCTTTCACTAGATGGCGCCTCTGGGAAGCGAGGGCTTTTTGACAGTTGACGTTCAAATCTATGCCTACAAGACCAAACGAGTGCCAATTTACTTTTTCACTTGATATATACACATTTTAAATATTTACATATTTCAATTTATAATTTTTAATATCATCTGTCAAAAAGACCTCCGTCAAAAAGGCGCCATCTAGTGAAAAAACTGATGCGCGGTAGCCCCCATTGAATAAAAACGTATGATCTTTTAGATTAGTACATTAGCATTACAAAGCGCCTTTAACGTCTTCCTATAAAACGCGCCGCGGCGGTGTGTGGACGCTGCCTTACGAAAACCTACACATTGTTGGTCATACAATAATATAATAAAATAGGGACAGAAAAAGCCGCCAACACTGTCACAGGATAAAAAAATGTAAAATTGAAATACCAACACTCGGGTAAAATGTTCCACACAGCGCCGTAGCCGATATTAAAACTAACAAATGCTATAATACACATCGATACAGGCGCGCGATGAAGCGACACGCGACACACAAGCGACATCAACGACAGTACTTACAGGACATACCTGTGGGTACGTACACAATCTTATATTTAGCACCTCGAGAGCGGCGCGGCGCGCTGCACCAGGGCGCGCGCAGTTTTATAGTCTATCTATGGTCATAATAGAAATATCATAGCCATAGTCTCGAAATAAGAAGTACTGGATACAATCCCACACCCGTACTCCGAAATCGAAATTGGAAGTTACTTTACCTAACCCTGCGATTGGGCCTCGGGCTCAGTACTGAGTGCCTCGGTGGTATTGTGGCACCTAAAGCTTTTCGAAGCTGCACCGAAATGTAGCGTCCCTTGCTTGCTACGTCACGCGATCCGTTTAGTTTAACTAACGTCTGGTGCAGCGAGCCTCGGCGCCGCCCCCGCTTCACAACAGGTTCACATCACATCGCGGCGCGCGCCGCTACCTCACAATACAATTCAATGATCTATCGTTATTACACCGTTAAATAGACCCTGCCTGTTGAATAGCCTCGTCGTCGAGAAATCAATTAGAAAGGAAAATCTCATACAAATGAGATTGAGAGATTAATTTTGTCGAGTTTCTCCTTCAGCTAACATAAGGGTGCGTCCAGACCTGGCGAATGCGCCGCTCGTGACCCGTTCGCGAGCTGTTACTGCAATTGTTTGGTACGTCTCTTTAGTGCAACTCACGCCAGGCTTGCACAGCGGGCGCACGTGCATGCGGTTCTGTTCAGTACTAGGAAGTAGGAGCAGCGCGCGGCGCTTACACGAAGCATTCGCCACGTCTGGACACCCCCTAACAACATATAGTCATGATTCGAACTAACTAAAAGATTTATTGATATGAAGCAGCCGTTTTGTGTCTATATCATATGTATCTATCTTTTATGAATATAGCCAGAATATAGCAACTCGCGTAACTCTTGAACGTACCAAACACCCCTTGTATACCTCGGCTCTCGCAAAATTTGGACGGCTATAGTATTTGGCATGATTGGACGACGTATCCCGCATGCAGGGTCTTGTATAATATACAGCAGTCATACTGAACAACGTGACAGCGGCGCGCGACCGCGGTAAAACATAACACTTTATAATTTACAAAACTAAATACGTTGTAGAAACGGGTACAGAACAAGTGCCGGTGGCCCGTCTACGAGGCACAACTTAAGTTTGCTTTGTACTCGTACATTATCAAAGTAATTACTTACGATATGAATTCACAATATGTTTAGGAAACGTGGAAATGTAAATCGATCGAATCTACCAACTATCGTAAAAACGACTTGCGAAGTAACCTATTCAACATAGCAAAAGATTTGTACCCTGAAAAGGTTGGTCCAAGAACCAAAATGTCCAAGGCGACACGATGTCCACGTGTTTAAGAAAACTCAAAGCACCTAAAGAGTCGGACCGCGTCCTACGGTCTCGGCATTTGGACATAACTACACCTCTACACCTTGGACATTCTGACACTTAGGGTCTATTCACACGTACCGCAACCACACCACATCGCAGCGACAATAATCGCAGCGGGCGGTAATTTCTATGAAAATAAATAATGTTATTTACACGGACCACATTTTGCAGTCAAATTTAACAATGCTTGACCACATTTTGTCGCTGCGACGTGGTGTGGTCGTGGTGCGTGCGAGGCCCTTCAACAGCCCCCTCACCCTCAGGGGTGACGCGTCCACCCGTGGACTCGACAGACTATCGGCACAAAAACAACTCGTAAAATTTACCAATTCAACTCATTTACTTTAAACTCCGCAATGCAATGAACAAAACATTTTGGCACTTGACATCACAAGAATGAAGTAACAGATATAAAAACGCATATATATTTTACACAAGGCCTCGCAATTACACTTTGTAAGTTAAAATAAGCAGAATCACAGACACCGTCAAACCAATTATTTGGGAACCAAATTGGCAACCGGAATTTAAGAGATAACCAGTTCGCAATACCCTAGTGAACTACAGTCGAGTCTGCAACCTCGACGACTACGACAAATAAAACGAACTTATACTAAACTATTGATATTCGGAGATATGTTCAGACTACGGAGGAAACAGAGATCTCGATTGCACTCGAACAATTGCATCGTGGAAGGTACACGGCGCAGGAAGCCTAATATTGCTAAATTAGTTCTAACGAACGCTGTAAATAATTTTTAAACTAGTTAACTCGAGTTAGCTAAGTATCACGAGCCGGGGCGAGCGGGGGCGCTCTACACTCTATTATAGTTCAAAGCGAGACGACCTGGTTTGAGGGAGATGTACAGATGTTCAGCTACAGATATGCGAGTGATATTACGGATCGATATGACGCTGTGGAACTCGTCGCGGACGGTCAGACTTGAGCCGTTGTCGTGACAGGATCAAGTGGCCAACTTTATAGACGGACTGCCCGGTGCGTACAACCGTGCGTGCGCACATAGGAGTGTTTCTATCAAAAAACCGCTTATAAGTCAAAATAACACAATTAGTCTAAGTCGCCGCTGAACGTTTTTTTTTGCATATCTGAATAACCAGTCCCAACAGAAGCCAAATCATCCCTCAGGTGCGAGACTCCCGCGTGGTCACTCGGAATTTATTTTTATGCCTGGGCCACACCGGATGCGTTGCGTAGACGTGCACGTGCGCGTTCGCGTTCCACTGCGTTGTATAGTATGAATCCTCACATGAGGATGCAGCTATACAATGCAGTGGAACGCGAACGCGCACGTGCACGTCTACGCAACGCATCCGGTGTGGCCCAGGCTTTATAGATAAACCGGCGGCGCAATAGCCATAAAACTTTTAACAATAGCGTTATTTGTTTAGAATGGTCATAAAGTCATAAGTTGTATAAGACGTTACTTGACATTGAACCTTAGTGCAAACTATTACGTTCTTCATCTTCTTCTATTTAAGATTCGCACGAAATTGAGATTAACACATTAATTGGAGAACGCTAAACCTAGGATTTAAGGATTTATAAAATAACATTACATAATATAATGCAAGAATTTAAAGGAAAAAAATTGGAATAATTTTTATTGGAAGAAAAACTGGTACAGTTAACCAATTGCTCAGAGCAGGCAAAAAGCGTTTCAGATCGGACGATTTGAAAAGGACTTAAGGCACTTTTGGAGCGATTTTAAGATGCAATGGAGAAATGCACAGTACAATCAACAACGCTTTTAAAAAATAACGAGAATTGGCTTGAAGCATGTATACAATTGCCGGTTTGGTCCAAAGTCGCACAAAAAGGCAAGGCAACCAAAGACTTTAAAGTACTAAGCGAGTGCAGGAACACCAGAAACAACGGTGTTACGGAAGCGGTGTGTGCTGGCGTGGGCGGCAGCTGTAACTCACCGCGCTACTGGACATTCTGACGCCTCAAACATTATTCAACTTCTACTTCTTCGCCTACGGAACTGGTTCCAGATTCCTAGTGACAAAATTTATGGACCGACTAGGTAATTATAATTAAACACTGTTTCATTTCACCACATTACAAAAAAACGATGAAATAATTTCGGTCGGGTTTTTGACACAAATACTCCTATGTGTAGCGGTAAGGTTTTGAATCCCACCGCCCGCCTAATGCGCGCCCCCTGCTGGCTAAATACTTAAATTATAAACTACGGAGAACTCGCTACTTCGTTAGGTACGCGGATAAGGCTGTGCGTTGCTCTCGCCCGCCACTTTGTCTAACATAATAACACTCGGGCAACGCTTAAGAAATTAAGTCCTTATAGAATCTTTTGTATCAAAATTAATCAAGATATTTGATCAGTTACGAAATATTCGGGACTGTAGAAAAAATCCTGCTTTAGATAGCCATAAAATACAACAAATTGAAATGAAAATGTGTATTCCTATATTTTTTTTTCATTTTAAATTCAATTGGTGCCTTTTACAAATAAAAATAATGTATGTAAAAAGCTAAACACATAATTTTCATGTTTTTCCATTACAAGTCCTGCTAACTTTCGTAACAATCCAATATTGAACTAGCCTAGTTGTAAATCCATCACCGCCGACCCGCCGAGCGCGCGACCTGGCCCCCGTCCATATGTACAAAATATAAAGCTCGATTCAATTGCCCAAATTATTTATTACCTATACATTTATATACAGACCTTGATCGAATGCTAGCATAAGGCTGCGCGGCCTCGCCCCGCTGTTCCCGGACTACTTCACACAGCCCATTCCTCTAACGTCGATAGCGTTGCGATTACACTGGAATGACATACGTGCCGTCCCGGTCGGCTCGGCTACATCGGAGGGAGATAAGGTTAATATTGCATCCGTGCGCTAGAGGCAGCCCGGAGAGCGCTCGGGGTGATGACGAGCGTGGCCGCGACCACGCGGTGAGCGCTCCTCGGGACAAGAACCGACCGCACGCTACCTGCATTGCGCCCATCAGCTCTCCGCCGCCGGCTCGCTCGCCGGGGGACACGCGGGCACGTCCGGCCCGCCGGCCACGTCGGTTTCACTTGACGCACTAGCACTAGGCACATCTGAGGGGACACTAGGGGCAGTCGGCACATCTGAAGGGCTAGGTGCACTAGGAGCATTCGACTCTTCTGAAGCACTGATCACTTTCGGCTCCTCCGGTATCGGTACACTAAGGGCTTTTGGATCTTCTAAAGCACTGGGCGCACTGGGGGTTTTCTGCGCTTCCAAAGCACTGATTTCACTTGTTGTATTCAGCATATCTGCTGCATCAGGGATGCCAGCAACGTCGGGCGCATGCTCCCGGCCGGTGGCGGCGGGCGCGGGCATGCTGGCGACGATGCCGGCCACGAGCTCGGGCGCCATGGAGCTCATGGCGGTGCGCAGGTTGTCGGCCAGCGAGCTGCTCAGCGCGTCCAGCGGGCTGTCCAGCGCGTCCAGCCGCAGCGCGCGCAGCCCCGCCTCCGCCGCGCCGGCGCCGCTGTCTGTAACCAGACATTCATACATACGACATTTATCCGTCCCGAATTATATTACAAATCAAATCGAACACTTAAGGGCATTAGCAGTGTTACTTTCAATCATTTAATAATGTTACTGCAAGCAATAATGTTACTGCAAGCAATAATGTTACTGCAAGCAATAATGTTACAAATTTGTAAGATTATCACAACACGAATGGAGCGATCATTGATCAGTTGACGACTCGACGATCGATGATGGTCAATCAATCAGCGGAAGTTAGCAATATAGATAGCTTGACGTCGATCGCCGTGTCGATTGTTCGACTGGCTTCGGTTAGACAACGTGAGATACGGACAAAATTGAACATAAACCAAAAACACTTGGCCCGATACACTTGCCAGTCATAGCGAGATAGCACTGGCCTTGATCCTCATTTAGTGAAGAAATTGGAAATATGTAGGTCGTGAAAAAGACTGTAACTACAACTAAATTTATCACAAGTTCCAACTCAAGAAACATAATTTATTTATTAGCGAATAATCAACCGCATCGTATTTTGTCGGAAAATTTACCTTTACAGTTAGCTTTCCTCGATAAGCGAACCTCAATAGCAAGACAACTACCAACTTATACGACATAACCGAGTTAAAACCCCCGACAACAGCGCCTTAAAAACCTCTGAGCAATGAGCAAAAACTTCAACAGGCTCCGAGGACGTACATTTTCACAGCAGGGACTTCATCACTATAATATAGGAAACTATAGGTCTATAATTAAGATTCCGTAGGCTAATTAGCTAATGTTTCCGATGTTTTATGTAAGACTGTTTGTTTCTATTAAAAATAAAAATAAGATTCCAAGTATTAAAAAGCTCTCGACAAAATCGAGATCAGAGCTCATAACTTTTAAACGGCGTAACGGATTTTCATCAAACCAAGCTAAGAACATTCTCGATTAAGTCACCTTTCTAATAAAAAAAACTAAATCAAAATCGGTCCATCCGTTTAGGAGCTACGACGCCACAGATACACACACATACATACAAGATACACACACATACACACGTAAAACTTATAAAACCCCTCTTTTTTGCGTCGGGGGTTAAAAATACGATGTCGTTTGATCACTACTCGTAAATCTGTAAATTGTTTAAAAGGGAGGTCCAGCGCAAACGTACCATCTTTCTTGTCCTGGTACCCCCAGAAGGGCGTGAACTCGTCTCCCGCCGCGTTCTCCCCGAACGCGTCATCCGCGAACGCCTTGCTTCCTTCAAAGTGGTCCCTACTCCTGAACGCGTCGCTCGCGGCGAACCCCTCGCTCGCGAACGCGTCGCTCGCGGCGAACGCGCCGTCGTCGGCGAAGGCGCCGGAGGAGGCGAAGGGGTCGGCGGGCGCGCCGAACAGCGCGTCCGCCGAGAACTGCGCCCAGCCCTCGCCCGCCGGCGCCTGCTCCGCCGACGCCTCCCACGCTGCTCACACATTATTGATTCGTTACCATTTACATATTATTAAAGCTGGTTCACGGTTAAATAGTTCATTGTCATCAAATTTCATCATAAATGTCAAATCTGCAGACCAAATTCTGGTTGGACTCATGACCACAGATTTTTCCGTCTTGCCATTTGTTTGATCGCGAGTGCGAACACCTTGCGCCTTGGTGGCGTAAAAATCGTAAACCGTAAATCAAAAGCTTGACCAGTCGAAGTCATAAATATGTTTACACTTTAGTACCTTGTCACTTTAATCGCTGTGACATTTTCATATGACAGTTTAAACACGACGTTGAATAGACAAGGTACTAAAGTGTAAACATATTTATGACTTCGACTGACCAACGGGTGTCCCCTTGTTTTGCAGACACTCCTTTCATCGAATGTGTCGTTTCACCGAATTTCACTTCATCGAAAGCAAATTTCTGAAAACTTATTGTTTTCAGGTTACCTTAAGCATGGGTTACGTAGGTTAGGTTAGACCTGCGACCACCAAAAAATTATAACTCCTGCACGTGGAAATGCCTGTCGATGAAATGAAAATTCGGCGAAGTAAAACATTCTATGAAATGAGTATTGGTGATCCAAGGGTCAACCCTTGACCAATACACTACGTTGACCAGTCATATTATTTCTAATTAATTAATTGGCATTCGCAGATTATCGTATCGCATTATCTCTACTTTAGACACATGTCTCTAGTCAGTGACAAAGACGAAAACTATTACAAAAATATAAATCTAAATGTTTGCAGTCAATCATGAATTAGGTAGCTGTCACGACAGTGGCACGTATTTAGAGCGACGGTGGTGGGTTTAAAGATATGTTGCTGAAGGTAGCGCTCATGCCGTAACGGAGGAATTTAATTGTTTTGGCTGCCACGATGCAGGCCTGGCTTAGGGCGCAGTCAAAGGTACTTTTGTTATTACTCGAGTTACAATTTAAGAAACAAAAAAAGAAAAATTAAATTGTTACAAGTGTGATCAACATGGAACGCACCATCTTTCTTGTCCTGGTACCCCCAGAAGGGCGTGAAGTCGTCTGCCGCCGCGTCGTCCGCGAACGCGTCGCTCCCTTCGAAGTGGTCCCTCCCTGCGTGCGCGCCGGCCTCGCCTCCGTCCGCGCCCGCGCCCCCCGCGCCCCCCGCGCCCTCCGCGCCCGGCCACAGGTTCCTGCAGGACATCATTCAAACAATCTGATCATTCTAAACAATCTTCATATTTAGGGTTCCGTACCAAAATGGTTTAAAAGGAATCCTTATGGCGAGACTTCAGTGCCTGTCAGTGTGCCACAGCAGTTAAGCTCTCAAATTGAAACGTGGCACAGTTGTATTCTTGCGTGCCCGCATTTATTTATAAATAAAAAAAATTATAAAAAAAACTTTTATATTAATTGGAAATGGGGTCTAAAAGGGAGGTTTAAAAATGAAAGTAAAGTGATGAGAGACGAGATGATAACAAGAGGTATCGTATAAAAAAGCTTGATTTTCACATTTCAAAACTATTTTTTTCTTAATTTTTACTCATTTAGTTTCGGATTTATGGCCAAAAATTTACAAAAAATGACCATTCTCCCCTCTTATCTCTAAAGTTAACGGGCCAAAAATCTGAAATAATTCAAACTTATAGACATTTATCTGATAGGAAAAGTAGAACTAAGCTATGTAAATAAACAGTTTCCGAGATATTATCAAAATTCTAAGTGACCTAATACAAAATATTAAGTTTTCTACATCGAGTCATAAAATTATTATCAAAGAGACCTAATTCAAAATCTAAAAATTTGGAATTAGGTCACTTAATTCTAAAGGTGCGAATTCAAGTTGACAAAGTCCTGTAAATGGAACTCGTTGCTCACTCTATTATGCGCTCGTTGGCCAGCTCCAAGAACTTGTTCCGCTCGGACTCCCCCTGCGAACAACATTGTAATTGTACTTGATGTTTTAAACTTTGTATATTATGCTAATGTTTTAACTCCGTTCACACCATCCCGAATAGTTGCGACAGTGAGCGCAATGATGACGTACCTCGTTGTCATAAGTCGCGATGTCGTTATACTGTGGACAAAAGAGAAACAATTGACAATACAATACAAACTTAAGGAGGAGACAGGTGGACGGGTCACCTACCAAATATAGAATGACCTCACTAAAAGTCTCACCATTAGGCTGCCTTTCCATAGAAGCGTAGGAATCGACCAAACACATTGGTTGTAATCTACATATCGTATCCGCTCCGCTTCAATGAAAACAGTCAAGCGGAGACGAGATGTGGATTACAACCAATGTGATTGGTCGATTCCTACACAGCTCCTCTCCGCACCGCTCGTCTCAGCTTCTATGGCAAGGCAGCCTTAATGAGATATTTAGATTTTCCTGATTTTTTTGAAAAATGTACACCCGCATTAAGTTTTTGAGTTTTACGGCCGCACTCAGAGACGTCAATTAAGTTTTAAGTTTCATTAAAGTAGCTGTTGTCACTTTCTTTGCTATAGCAATAGAATAAGACGCAGCAACTTTAATGAAACTTAAAAATTAATGGACGTCTGTGAGTGCGGCAGTAAGAGTTAAAAATAAAGTTCAGTATAAGCTGACACTCATAAGTACGAGAGTGGAAACTTAGTGCGTGTCAGTTTATACTGGACTCGATTTTTTATGTGATGTAAGTACAAATTAACGGTATTCGGGCTTTTTCCTTGTGCTACTTGTGCTATGTTACTTGTGCTAGTTTCAAACTATGTAGTTGCGACGTGTGTGGTTTCATGTAAGACAATATGGGCATGAAACTCAAAAGTAACTAGAGTTGCAATTTCGTGCCTAAAGAGATGCGCCGTCTGTTTTGGGCCTAAGACATTGCTTCTTGCCAATTTTCATGATTTTAAGTCAACGGGAAGTACCCTATAGATTTTGATAGAATAAGCGGCATAAACGGCCAACGTACTCGTATGTTTTGATTGCGTTGACTTAGAAGTTTGATTTTTTCACAGCTCCAAGAGAAGATTGCCGACCTGAGTATTTGATATGAATTTCAACTTGATACCTCCACGCGTTTCTGATAAAAATGGGTCTTGACAGACAGACGGACAACGAAGTGATCCTATAAAAGTTCCTTTTTTCCTTTTGAAGTATGGAACCCTAAAAAGAAATTGCCAGAGGTTAGAGTATTTGGAAATATGCAATAATTAAATAATATCCAAAATATTGTATTGGAAATTCTTTTTTTGCTACCAAAAACGTATGAATTTCGGCAACAAAAAAGAAACTTCCCATCAAATAATTTTCTAATTTGGAGATGTCACTCACAGTGGGCAAAATTTACAGAGAAATGATCAAATGTATACTCACGTTCATGTTGTACATCGCCGACTCCACTTCGACCATCCCTTCAGCCTGGAACGAGAACCTCGGTTTAATTTTACTAATCTGGGGTTTGGGGACTGTTCAAGTATTACGTAGGCACCGAAGGGGCAGAAGCAAAGCAAATATCCCCCATATTTGCTTTGCTTATTTTTGATGACATGGGGGAGGGGGGGATCTGAATGGCGACTGCGTCAGCAATATTTATTTACTAACTTGTATTTACTTATAAATAACAATAAAAAAACTTGAACAAATTTGTAAGCATAGGAAGCATTGCTTACTTTCGCTGACAAAGGGGAGGAGCGGATTAAAAATGACTAAAACTCTGCATAAGTAATAAGTTTCAAATAACTATAAAAATTACAAAGATATAAGCCATCAAATATTTGTTTCTATCTCATATTTTCTTATTATGTTGAGAAATGCGATAAAAAAAAAATGTATATTCCTTATTGTAGCACATAAATTATTGTTTTCTCAATCAGCAATCGTACCGTCGCCTTGTGTTGCCTAGACGTGCTTTATACATTATTATCCTGGAAATTTTATTTTATCTACATTTAACCTATACTATAAATAATAATAAAAACGATTCTTTGAATTATTTCGGAAGAATAAAGGAGGATGAGCCGAATGAAAAAGGTTTGTAACGAAATGAAGAGACTTACCTCGTACGAGTTCTCCGAGGGATGGTACCCGCCCTGTAAGGAAAACGGGCTGATGTAAACATCGTTACACAAGGCTGATTGCTTTGGCATAACATTCGGACCAATAATACGTAATATACTTTTCTTCCAACTATGCAATAATTTCATCATAACTGCACTAAATACTGAGCACAAAGCGGCACTTTTCTGCTTTAGAGCAATACTGGTTCATACAAAATCCATTCATGCACCGTTTTATTTTCTTCTTCAGTCGCGGGACAATAGGACATGAGTTGGGTTTTTTTATCATGCAAGTCATGGGACGCTGATTTCGAAAATGACGTAGATTTTGGAATTCAAGATGGCGGAGATGATTTTTTTGTAAAAGTGTTAATGCGACTTACGAGCGGCGTGTCGTGGCGCTGCAGCGCGGCGTGCAGGCGCGGGCCGAGCGCGGCCAGGCGTGCGCGCGCGCCGGCCCCGCCCTCCCCCTCCCCCTGCCCCTGCCCCTCCCCCTCCCCCTCCCCCGCGCGCGGCGCCAGCGCGCGCAGCAGCTGCAGCACGTGCCCCATGTACCCGCTGCGGGGCGCCGTGGCCGTGCCCCTTACAAACATACCGCAGCTCAACTATATATATTTTATACGATCACATCACCCTTTCAAATATATAAATGACCTACGGGAATAACTCAGGGCCTAGTTTCCTTGCGGCACTCCCGCTCCAGCTATTAATGCACTCGTGCTTTTAGAGCCCTCGCCGAAGCTCAGGCTCCAAGTCAGCACTCGGTATAAATTACTTTCTACTAGGGGCAAAAATCTACATTTTTTTTGTCTCACAGAGAAGGCAACAAAGGCTTCAGCTCTGGGCTTATAACTATTCAAAATCTCATGATTGCAAATAAGCTTGATATTCAAGATAAAATACCTATGTGCTTTCCTAATCATTTCAACTGATACTTGTGCACCACAATGTTTGAGTACCTATTTTTTTCTGGGACTAAATATAAGAAGTCAATTTCAAACACTGCACACTTTAAAATTTTCACAAACAAAATCAATCTGAACATGAAAGTAAACTGACCTTTTGGTCTCGTTCTCTTCGTAAACATCGATGAGCCTATTCAGTAAGTCGCACTCCTCCAATATCTGAAAACAAACAAATTGCTGAAATATTCCGTTCAGAACCAACCGAAGCGAAATCTAGATGGAATAGATGCTATTACTGTTATTATTAAATGAAAATATTATTCTTTTCTTAACAATTTAATAAAACGTTATTTAAGACAAATACAACACTTTCTGCTAGTAATGCCCACAGAGTAGAGAGAGTTGCAAAATATAGATAAAATATTAATAAGGCCGAGCACAGATTAGAAGGCGCTAATTTTTATTACAACACTTCCCCTAAATTAATGCCTTCTAGTTATTAATTTTACATTACAGACAAAGCAAAAATATAGAAGCAATAAGTTTAGTATTAAGTATTCTTGACTACATGACAGGATTTAATTCCAATTTTGTCTCTAAGATAACAAAATTTTATTTTACACAAAGGCTTGGTAAAAATATCAGCATATTGCTCATCACTGCACACATAGTTTAACTCAATAATCTTAGCATAATACTTTTCTTTAATAAAATGAAACTTGACATCTATATGTTTGCACCGTTTGTGAAAGTTTATGTTTTTAATTACACTTATAGCACTTTGACTATCTAAATTTAAGCACACTGATTTTTGGTTAAATTCACCAATGTCACATAACAATTGTTTAATCCACATAGCCTCCTTAGTGGCAGCACAGGCTGCCATAAATTCTGATTCAGTGGTTGACAGGGCCACTGTCTGTTGCCTCTGACAAGCCCAAGTCACTGCTGCTCCATTTTTAGTAAAGACATATCCTGTGACTGAACGTCTCGTGCTAGGGTCGTTAGCGTAATCCGCATCGCTGTAGCCAATTACTACATTGGGCTCTGATATTGGTGTGTAACATAGACCGTAATCTTTAGTCTCTTTTAGATATTTGAAAATTTTCTTCACTGCATTCCAATGTGTTTCATTGTAAGAATTTAAAAATCTACTCACCAGGCTTACGGCGAACGAAATATCAGGTCGGCTTACTGTAGCTAGGTGCATCAATGATCCAACTGCTTCTCGATACGGAATGGTTTTTTCTGTTTCTCCTTCTCCTTTTTCCAACTTCATATGTGGGTCAACTGGAATGCTGTTGGGTTTACTATCATGTAAATTAAATTTAAGTAATAACTTCTCAATATAGTTTGACTGATGTATAAAAATGTACTTTTCACATTTCTGTATCTCCATACCAACAAAATTTCTAAGTAAGCAGGTTTTTACTTCAAATATTGACTGTAAGTCATTAATTAATTCCTTTAAAGTTGATGTATCTTTTGCAAATAATAGTCCATCATCAACATATAAACACAGGTAACATTTTGCTCCATTAAGAGTTCCAACATACACACACTGATCAGCTTTACTATTGACGAGCCCAAACTTCTTTAAAACAGCATCAAATTTTGCGTTCCAGCATCTGGAAGCCTGTTTTAAACCATATAGTGATTTATTGAGTTTACATACCTTATCTGCATCACAGGTTAGGCCCTCGGGTATAGTCATGTATATGTCTTCTTCAAGCTCACCATATAAAAAAGCTGTTTTAATGTCTAACTGAATTATCTGAAGATTATGTTGGGCAGCTTCTGAGAGTAATAAACGTATAGAATCATACCTGACAGTTGGAGCAAATGTTTCTTGGTAATCAATACCTTTGGTTTGTGAGTATCCTTTTGCACAAAGCCGGGACTTATAACGTAGACCTGAAGGTTCTTCTTTGATGCGAAACACCCATTTACATCCAATCAATCGCATACTGGGAGTTCTATCAACTAATGTCCAAGTATTATTTTGGTGATGAGAATCAAACTCTTCTTTTATTGATTTTATCCATTTTGAGGCATCAGCAGACTTTAATGCCTTTACATAGTTATCAGGAACTTCATTTTCTGATAATTGGTCTTCATAACACAGGTAAGAACTTTCTTCTTGTTTCTGAGCATTTAAACATTGTCTTCTTGTTCTTACTGTTATATTTCTTTCAGGTGACGATTCTACACTTTCATCGGGGATGTACTCGCTGTCTGACTGTGATTTACCTTCAGTCACAGTGTCAAACGAGTCATCACTTGAAATTTCTTCTTTATCTTTAATTTTAATACTGTTTTCATTTGTAGTTAATTCAATTGGTACATAATCTCTTTTAACTGTTGACTCTAAAAATACTGCATCTCTACTTTTTATTGCTGTTCTTGAATTAGGTAATATGAATCGATACCCTTTAGAATTTTCACAGTAGCCAATAAAAATTAATTTTTGAGATTTTGAATCCAGCTTCTTTCTCTTTTCTCTTGGTAAATGAACCATTGCCTCACAACCAAATGTACGCATGTGGCTGACTTTAGGTTTCTGACCAGTCCACATCTCTTCTGGAGTCTTATAAGACAGAGATTTTGTCGGAGAGCGGTTGACAATGTAGGCGGCTGTATGAATTGCTTCAGCCCAATACATTTTAGGTAAGTTAGCATTTAACAACATACATCTCGCTCTTTCTATTAGAGTTCTGTTCATGCGTTCGGCTGTACCATTTTGTTCTGGTGTGTAAGGCGTGGTTGTTTGATGTATTATTCCGGCATCTTTGAAAAAATTTGAAGATTTTTCATTAACATATTCAAGTCCATTGTCAGATCTGAGAATTTTAATACTTCGATTTAACTGATTCTCAACATGGTTTTTAAATTCTTTAAATTTTTCTAGGACTTCTGACTTGTTGTGCATGGTATACACAAATATTTTCTTTGAGTAGTCGTCGAGGAATGTCACAAAATATCTGACTTTGCCCAAAGACTGAGTTTCTATCGGACCGCAAACATCTGAGTGTATCAATTCAAGTAGATCTTTACTCTGAGACCCTTGACTTTTAAAAGGCAGACGTGTTTGTTTTCCTTCCTGACACGTTATACACTTAACATTCTCTTTAACTTGACTTAGGTTTAAATCTGCGGTGTTCTCAGTTAATTTCTTCAGGCTCTGAAAATTCAGATGTCCCATCCTCTGGTGCCACAGGTAAGTATCTTGCTCAATAATATCTGATATGCATGCATAGCCACCAGGCATGTTCAGCCGGTACATATTATTTATTAAGCTTGCTGTTGCCACTATGACATTCTTTCTATTAAGAATAACACAGCCATTTTGATTAAACTTCACTTGGCCACCATTTTTAATAATTTGACTTACTGACAGCAAGTTTGTAGCTAGTTCAGGTACATACAGTACATTTGTAAACAATATTTCATTTTGTTGGCCTCTTTCATCATAAACATTCAAGCTTATTTTTCCAGAGCTTTGAACAGGCAGTGTTTTATTATTTGCCACTTTAATGGTTTTAATGTATGGAGTTGTTTCTTCTTTAAACAAATTATTGTGCCTGGTCATGTGTACAGAAGCACCAGAATCAACATACCAGGCATCGAAGCATTCAGAAGATGCTATAAATACAGCGGCATAAGATGAACAGTTTTCTTTATTTGTATTCTTCTGATCCTTATTGGATTTTGATGACTTACACTCAGGACTTTTATGACCATATTTGTTGCACGTGTAACAGCGGGGGCCTTTAGAAAATCTTTTATTTTTGTTGTGAAACTTATGACTTGTAGCAAGAGCTGATGATTCACTTTCAGTTTGTTTGACGTCTTGTAATATTTTTGATTTCACTGAGTCTGAGGAAATCTTCATACCTGAACTCTCAATGGCTATTATCATTGGCTTGTAATTTTCTGGAAGGCCGGATAGCAAAAGTGTGCCTAACCACTCATCATTTACATCAAAGCCAATGTTCCTTAACTTATGGGCTGTTGTCATTATTTTACTGACATACTCCTCTACATTTAGGCATCCAGCTAGTGTAGTATTGCATAAGTCTCGCAGCAGACCAACTCGGCGTGTCAGCCCGGAGTCATCGAAAGCGCGGGATAAATTTTCCCATACTTCTTTCGCAGTGCTTGATTCTTGAATATGAATATAGTTAACAGGATCAACAAGAAGTATTATCTTCGATCTGGCTTTAGTGTCACGCTTTGTGTCTATTGTACTTGAATCTTTACATTCCACGCAATCCCATAATTCTTCATGCTGCAAGTACGTTTTAACAGCAAAGCGCCATGTGGCATAGTTATCACGGCCGGTTAATTTCTCAATTAATGCCAATTGATTACTTGATGACATGTTATATTCGATGTTCAACTATTTTGTTCTAGAAACTGACTACATTGCCTTTGTAGGTTAGGTCTTTTACAAAACTATTTTTTTTACACTGATCTTGTTGACTTTTTTGCACTGATTTTATTTATCGGGCTTTCTGAGCTCATAACCTGTTATTATTAAATGAAAATATTATTCTTTTCTTAACAATTTAATAAAACGTTATTTAAGACAAATACAACACTTTCTGCTAGTAATGCCCACAGAGTAGAGAGAGTTGCAAAATATAGATAAAATATTAATAAGGCCGAGCACAGATTAGAAGGCGCTAATTTTTATTACAACAATTACAAACATGTAAAGGACGAAAATATTTCTAAAAATTGAAAAACGGTGCAATCGAAGTCTTCAAATGGTACTTTGCTGGCAGCGCTGCAAAAGGATATTAAAAGAAAAGTCTAAACAGGCGGCCGCTACGGGAGTACCACAAGGCTCCATTCTAGGCCCACTCTTCTTGTAATACTAACAGAACTATCCGAGCATGCTAGAGCAAAGAAAGCTTTCTTTTGCGTATATGTAAGATTATTTTCTTCTAACTATGCAATAATTTCATCATAACTGCACTAAATAAGCGGCACTTTTCTGTTCTAGAGCAATAATGGTTCATACAAAATCCATTACTGCACACTGTTTTATTTTCTTCTTCTAAATCGCGGGACAAACGGACATGAGTCGGGTTTTTTGTCATGCCAGTCACGGGACTCATTTTCTAAATTTTTGGGACGCTGATTTGGAAAAATGTCGTAGATTTTGGATTTCAAGATGGCGGACATGACTTTTTTGAAAAAGTCGTCATCGGACTCATTTTCTAGGATTTCAGGGATGCCGATTATTTGGTGGTCACAGGTCTAACCTAACCTACGCATGGGCAAACATAAGCTTGTTAACCTGAAAACAAGGTTTCAGCAGAAATTAGCTTTCGATGAAATGAAATTCGGTGAAATGACACATTCGATGAAATGAGTGTCTGCAAAACATGGGGACACCATCGCCATGGGACACATTTTCTAGGTTTCCGGGGATGCCGATTTCTAAAATGAGGTGTATTTTGGATTCGGCTTTGATTCGGATTCCTTGAGCGAATATAATTAAACCATTGAAGAGTTCATTTAATTTATTCAGTTTCTTGACGCCACTTCTCTTGCAGTAGTTGAAGGAAAAGCAGACTATGAATTTATAAAGTAATTTATTAAGGCTCGGGCTCCTAGTCGGCACTCGTTGCCATAATAAATTACTTTCTGCTTGGTGCAACCATCTACTATTATTCCTTCGTAGCGATGCATTAACTGGGCGGAGCTTGATAACTTCAATAGTCCGTCAGTTAGATTATCAAAAAATATTGGACACGTATTTTTCATATCAAAACAAAAAATTTACAAAGATAAAGCGCGTCAAACTTTGGGAGTGGGGCTCGTGACGTCACTTCGGTGTAAAAATTGTACCAAGCTATGCCAAGACGTGACGTCATGCGACATTTCAACTCAATAACCCTATTGTTTTTAGATGTCTTACAAATTAAAGATCGATTTACATCGAAGATTGAATATAGTAGATGTAGTGGTGTATGAAATAAATTCAGGTTTTTCAATCGTCTCGCATGTATGTATGTATATAAGACAGCGGTATGTGTGCGTGCGTGTACTCACGTGCCGCGCGTACTGCGTGCGGTACGCGTTGTTGTTGAGCGCGTTGTGCACGAGCGCCAGCGTGTGCGCGTGCAGGAAGTTGTTGTCGGCGTGCCGGAAGAACATGTCCAGCAACACGCCCGGCGTGCCTGGGGGGAGGGGGATTTTATAATTATATTCTCTGCCAACTACGCAATAATTTCGTATTAACTGCACTAAATACTGTCTTATATGCATTGCACTTTCCTGCTCTAGAGCAATAACGTTTTATATCGGTTACGTTGTTTTCATAATATGCCATATTAAATTCAGATTTAAATTGGTCACTAGTTTATTATTTTCGCTAGGAGCTTCTCTTCAAAAATAGATACTGGAACTTGTTACAGTGTGTTGTGTCCTCGGAGACTGAGTAAAAATGAACTACCAATATTGTCAAGCGGGACAATCTGATGCTTAATGTAGCGAATTCCCAAGAAGCACACAAGCTGTATAGGAGCTTATACAGCCCTTAAAATGCTGAAACTAGAGTTATAAGCTAAGCTCTTATACAGCTTTTGTGCTACTCGGGTTAAGCATCAGATATCAGGTAAAAATTGGATTAAGTCGTTAATGTTTAAAAAAAAAGTTGCTCCAAATAGCGCTTCTGGTATTTTCCAGTCTTTTTAACTTCAGCAGTGTTTATATATTTTTTTACATATTAGCATTGTATAATGTGTGCGTTTACCGAGCGTGAGCATGGTGGTGGCGACCTCGTCGACCTCGGAGGCGCAGAGCGCGGCCAGCAGCTCGGCCACGCGCAGGCGCGCCGCGCCCACCGCGCCCCCCGCGCCCCCCGCGCCCCCCGCGCCCCCCGCGCCCCCCGCGCCCCCGCCGCCGTCCGCCGGCCGCTCCTGCGCACGCATGTCACGTCAATGTTTATAATAAGGTACAGTCACACCACGGGATTGTTGAGCCACCAATGCCACCATAGAACCCTGTCATAATGACAGTGTCAAGTCACGCAAAATAAATTACGTCAAATTTTACCGTTGACTTTCTGTGACAGGGTTCTATAGTGGCTCAACAATCCCGTGTTGTGCTGTACAATGGCATGGTGGTGCATTCACGTGTGGTAGGGCTCCGGCGGCTGCAGCGGCGCCGTGTGCAGCAGCGGTAAGTGCGGCGCCCCGGCCAGCTCCACGCCGGCGCGCGGCCCCGGGGCTCCGGCGACACTCACGTGGTGGTAGGGCTCCGGCGGCTGCAGCGGCGCCCCGGCCAGCTCCACGCCGGCGCGCGGCCCCGGGGCTCCGGCGACACTCACGTGGTGGTAGGGCTCCGGCGGCTGCAGCGGCGCCCCGGCCAGCTCCACGCCGGCGCGCGGCCCCGGGGCTCCGGCGACACTCACGTGGTGGTAGGGCTCCGGCGGCTGCAGCGGCGCCCCGGCCAGCTCCACGCCGGCGCGCGGCCCCGGGGCTCCGGCGACACTCACGTGGTGGTAGGGCTCCGGCGGCTGCAGCGGCGCCCCGGCCAGCTCCACGCCGGCGCGCGGCCCCGGGGCTCCGGCGACACTCACGTGGTGGTAGGGCTCCGGCGGTTGCAGCAGCGCCGTGTGCAGCAGCGGTAAGTGCGGCGCCACGGCCAGCTCCACGCCGCTGCGCGCCGACCCCTCTGCGCCCCTGACAACAAATCATTAGTTACTTCAACATGCAGATTTCGAATAGTAAGATGAAAAGGATCTTTGTTTATAATTGTTTTGTAAATATCGTAACGTAGTAGATCAGTATTTTTGTAATGAAAGGTGTAAGATAGCTGTTATGTTGAGCGCGGCACTGACTGGGCGGCGGCGGCGCGCAGGCGCAGCAGCAGGGCGGCGCCGCGCTCGAGCGCGTGGCGGCGCATGCGCGGCGGCGCCGTGAACACGCCCTGCAGCAGCGCGCGCACGCCGCGCGCCGAGCGCGCCTGCGCCACCAGCGCCTGCGCCGTGCGCCCCCTGCCAACAAGCACACCGTCTATTACAAGCGACCGATCATAAATTATCATATTAGACTAGCTTTTCCCGCAACTTCCTCCGCGTAGCAATCGTCTATCGCTATTCCTTCGTCAACTGCAACGTCGCGTGTTCCGGACGCCACGTCGTCATACACCAGCAGGAAATGTATATAGAGTAGAACACACTCACTGACAGTTGGGCGTCCACGTCGTGACAATTCGCCGTCACTTACGGCCTTTTGCAACGCTCGAAGGGTTCAGAAGTAAATGATTAGAATAATAATTTGTGGTGTACGGACCAGGTGGGCGCGCCCTCGCCAGCGCAGCCCGTGCTGACGATGTCGCCGAGCAGCGCGGCCGCGTTGGCCGCGGCCACGGCGCGCACGCGCTCCGCGCACAGCTCGCGCCGCTCCTCGTCCTCCGCGCCCGCGCCCGCCTCGTCCGGCGGGGACTCCTTCACCGGCACCTCTGCAACACACACACCTCTCTGAAAACAGAACGAACGAACAAAAACAGACACTAACACTCTAGCGAACTATCTTCACATGTTTAGCGACAAACAGCGACAAGTTAACTTTAAATGTCAATAGTAACAGAATGATAATTTTGTAAGCCTCAAAACACTACCCATACGAATGCATATTTTCGCTCCATCAATAAGTTATTTATTTGAACCAGTATTGTAATGCCCGAGTTAGCGAAGGATTCAAAAATAAAATCCTGAGCGTAACGAGGGATTCAAGGCCTCGAGACCCAAATAACTTTGCTACCGTGCGAAACACAATATTTCACCTCAATGCAGCGTAAACACTAGGTGCTAGAAAAACCATTCCACGAGCGCCACATCAGCTGTCGTTTGCGCGCAGTGCCGACAGCTACAACGCCACGCTAGCGAATAAAATTGACTTTTGCGCGCAGATTTTGACCGACAAAGAAAGCCTTTCCGAGCTGGTGAGGTGAAAACTAAATTTTGGTAGCTTTTCCGATCAACGATGACGCGCCGCGTGACTAAACTGACGGTGCACAGTGACAATGTATTCTATGGTCTAACCATGGGTGTATGGGTAAAGTGCCATAAAACTAAGCTAATTAGTTAATCTATTGTAAAAGCTAATGTAATAGTTTGCACTAAGGTCCAATGTCAAATAACGTCTTATGCAACTTACGAGTTTTTGACCATTCTAATTCTTACGCCGCCGGATAGACGATACGTAAACTGAGCAGTGGGACGAGCGAAAACTCTAATTGAAATCCACATCAATCTTGAAGAATCGCAATCCATTTTGTAAGCAAAATAAAATCCATACGATAAGCGAGATCATGCAGAAATGTTTCTTTGGGTGAATCAACTTTTTCTTGTTGTTATTCTGTCCCCGTGTCTCCTGGACAACAGTGACAGAGTTTCTTAGAAAAATGGTTTTAATATACACTTCTAATATGCTTAGAAGAAAACTCATAAAATAATGGACTTGTCATTACAAGCCACAAAAACTGATGTTCGGTGGATTTATATACTTAATGTCGGATTTCACCAACCACTTAACAGACGATTAGAGTGTTAACAGCTCTCAAAATGTATGAACTAACAGTCGATTAACATTTAACATCGTAAGATAAAATTGGTACTTGAAATCAGTTTTAAACAGCTGTCTAAGAGATGTCGCCATGGCAACGAGGTACAAAAAATAGTTGATGGACCCCTTGATAGATAAGCAGTTATGAAGTGTACCGAGAAACGAGCCGCGGTACCTTTCCCCTGCGCGTCGAGCAGCCCCTTCTCGACGTCGGCGCCGGCCTTCTCGCTGGGCTCGCGCTGGCCCTTCTCCTCGCGCGCCGCGCCCGCCAGCGGCTCGGGCTCGTACGAGCAGCACACGATCTGGATCAGGGACTCCAGGAACTGGTGCTCCTCCAGCCACTGGGGACCAAGTGCTCAGTTACAATTTCATATTACTAAAATCTAAACAATACTCACGATCCTGCTTACTTACTTACTGAAACAACACTTCAAATATTCGAAGAAAAGGGTTTTTTTGGCGACTTTGGATGGTCGTTTCTAAGAAACTGCCCAACAGGATAGGATGGAATTTTTTACAAAATATTGTGGTACCAATAAATAAGCTCGCCAAGTGCCATCCGATCCTGCTGGGCAGTTTCTTGATTTGATGTTTTATTCATCAGGTTACAACTTTAAAGTGAAGTGTTCACTGGCTACACTTGCACAAGCGTTTAATGAACAACCAACATACGCAATTCGTAAAAAAATAAATTCGTCATAATGCCCCTTGCTAAAATGTTTAAAAGTAAAACTATTTCCAAAATGGTATCACGAGATAAACTTCAGAGCCTATCGCGTGCAAACAGACGCGACCTGGACGTTATGTGCCGTCGCGAACTAGATCACTAGCCCAGCCGGCAGACACGTGACGCGGTCATTGTGCGCCGCGCGGCGGGTCGCAGATAACTCCGTGCTTAATATCTAAATAATATGTAATATGCATGCTTTCTTTTATCGCCATATAAAAAAATTGCAAAAAGAGAAATTAAAATCGGCCAAAATACGGATAATATAAGCATTTAAAAACAACTAAATTTTAAAGACAATTAAAGACAAGAGAGATCCGACATGAACTGTGACGTCAGCGTGCACTACGGCCGTATAAACTAGTATAGTTACATTTAGTTTTTCGAAAAATGTTTTTTCTCTACTGTTTGTTACATGAATGACTTTTTATTAAAGCAAGAAAAAAATTCATGTATATTCCCCATTGCTATTGTACCGTATTTAAGTCAGTATATTAAACTAAATCAAAATCGGTCTATACGTTTAGGAGCTATGATGCCACAGACATGTACACAGATACACACGTCAAATTTATAACACCCCTCTTGTTGCGTTGGGGGTTAAAAATAAAAATATATAAAAAATAAAACTGAGAATTGAGAACCTTCTCCTTTTTTGAAGTCGGTTAACAAACAACAAATAATAAAAACCGGCAAAGTGCGAGGTGAGCTCTACGGAACAGTCGGTGCGCGAGTCCGACTCGCGCTTGACCAGTTTTTTAATGTAAACAGGTTGTGTCATGAGCCCCATGATCCCTCTTCCTGAATCCATGCTTGGTTCCACTATACTACAGTATAGTAAAGCAGTTTCACAACTAGCTCATCACGTTCCAAGGGCTTCACGAACTGACCTCCATGACGATCTTGTTGAACAGGTCGTTGAGCCGCACGAAGCAGCGCAGCGCGTCGGCCGCCGCGGACGTGTGCAGGTGCCGCAGCAGGTTGGGCAGGAAGTCGCGCCGCGCCTTCAGGAAGTCCAGCACGCGCAGGCACACGATGTGATACAGGTACCAGTCCTAACGACCAATCACTTAGCTTAACGTTTGTAACAAGCAGAAGCCAAATAAACCTAAATTGCCAAATGTATGTAAGCGTATCACTTGAGAACGACTCGACCAATTTGGCTGATTTTTTTAGTTGTGTTCGTAATTGTCGGGACAAGACTTTGTATGAAGATTTATTTTCGATAATTGCACCCGTGCGAAGCCAGGGGGCGGGCTGCTAGTGAAAAATAAAATGTAGTAAATATGAGTATCAAGAGACAATCTCACACAAATTGACCAAGTCACAAACTAAAGTTTTGTGGGCTTGTTTGTACTATAGGTTCTATGCTTCCTGCTGCACCTTATGTATACATGCTGTAGCATTTTTCTTAGAAATGCAAAGCTTCTCATATCTCTATACATATATCATACATATAATTCCTATGAAATGCAAATTAATGGAGTAAGTTTCAGCCCTATAATTATTAGTTCAATAACATACATGGAATTAAACCTCGCATACCTGTTTAGGGCTCCTCTCCAGCAGCATCTCAATAGTTTTACTAAAGTAGGATGCCAGCAGGGGGTTCAGCGGGGGGTCCCTGTTGATGAAGTCACAGAGGCGGTTCATCTGCACCGTGTCCATGGAGAGCCGGTCCGAGAGCGTGGGCAGGTAGGATGTGAGCACCTCACACGCGATGCTGGCGTGCCGGTACTGCAGGCTCAGCTCCACATTCTTGGGTGGCTCCTCTGTGATCAGGGTTATGAGCTCCGCTAGAATATCTGGCCGCGTGAGGCTGGAATGTAAAGATTGTTGTAAGAATTAGGTACAAACAGCATGTAACTGTCTTCATATTCTTCAAAAAGCCAAAATGTTGGTTAAATGAGGAGAAATGAGTCAAGAAAGACCTAATTTCAAACACAACACATATCCAACTAGCACTTGCTTTGCTCCGGGTTACCTTGAATTTTTCAAGTCAATTCTTTAGTTCCAGAGATTACACATAATTTCAACTCTTTACATTATTTTGTATATATAACACTTGGTGTTAGTTCTAAATGCAAAACAAGTTTTTCAATAATTTATTAATTAATAGAATAAACAGTTTTATTTCTACATTCTATAGAAATCTTAATGTTAAGGCCATCTTTTGTACCACATTTTTTGCAAAATAAAGATATTTGTATTTGTATTTGTAATAAGACTACAATAAAATATTGTGTCAGATTAGCCATTTATACATACCATTAATATGATTTGAACATTTGAGTGTAAATTAGACAACAGGTTGCTGACTGCATCAAATTGAATGATTATACATTTCAATACATTTCTGTTTTGAAGAGAAATCAAGCATTTTGTTTACATTCCTTATTGTGTTGATCAGGAACTGCACATTCCACACAAGTTCCACAACGTCAGTGAGAGATACTAGCAATAACAACGGTTGGGCACAACTTCAGCTACACACATATTTGTTATTGTGTTTTTATTTAGCTTTGTATGAGTGAACTAAAAAACAAAAGTATCAGGTCAGCTGTAGCTGGGCCGGTGAGGGCGCCCGGGGTGCCGCGACACTCACAACTGTATGAGCGCCTTGTTGTCTGCCTTGCATTCTTGCAGGACGTCATCCGCCTCCAGCACCTGAGTCAGCGTCACGTTCTGAAACAAACGCACTGCTCACCACTCTGCCGCGCTATAACCTTCACTAAAACACACATAAGGGTCCTTCTACTTCCCGCGACCCTTCGTCAACGATCCGACTATACCACGGTCCGTACAATACACAAAATCCACCCCAAATAAAACCGATCGCACAGCTCATAACCATGAATTTTTCAACAATATACGCACCTCCTCTTTGAGCAGGGAATTTAACTCCCGCACCGCTATATAGTTCCCGCTCCAGAACATGATTAAATTTAATAAGTACTGATTATCTTATTATTGTAGAATCCATAGAAAATTTAGTTATTTTACGAATTTCAGCGTTCCTTTGATAAAGTGCAACGATCCGTTTTCTCATCTGACAGCAGTATCGGTATTGCCGCTGTTCAATAACAAGATCGAATTAACCTACTATTCGATTCAGTATAGGTATTATGGAATACAACACAGTTTCAGGCATCGCAATTTCTTTTACGGAATGGTTTTAATCTCAGATATAGCTCGGAAAAAAGGAACTTGGCAACATGATCCAATTTAACACGAAAAACTGCTGCTACAGAACTATAAGGCTGGGCGTATGCTGAGACGCAGTGATGCAGAAATTATACAACGAGGCACAGAACGGGACAGACAGATATCTGCGTTGCACGTGCCTGCGCCGCAGCGTATGCAGCTTCAAGGAAGTTCATGCATTACAAAATCTGTTATGCCCTGTGCTGCATGAGCTGCATCGCCTGCGTCTCAGCACAGCATACGCCCAGCCTACCTAATGCGGGATGTAGGCTGGCAAAAAGGTCAAGCTAAAAAATGAGGAAGCTCTTCGGAATTAAATTGGCAACATGATCCAAGGTTTACTCTAAAGTGTACTGGTTGCCATTTGAAAATATTTTAGTTCCAGCTGTCACCACACGCCCGACTTTTTTGCCAGGCTATACAAACCTTCAGTTTTATCATTTTGTAGCCTGGAAAAATAGTCGAACGTGTGGTGACACAGCTGGAAACACAGTGTTTTCAAATGGCAGCCAGCACCTTTTAGAGTAAACCTTGGATCATGTTACCAATTTCATCCCGAACAGCGCCCTCATTTTTATGCTAGACTTTTTTGCCAGGCTGTCTGTAGCCTGCCTAAAGCACTGCACCGATATTGTTAATGCAAGTGTTTGTTTGTTTGTTCTGCCTACATGGTTCGACGCCTGAATTGATAGATGTGAAACGGTTGTATACTATATGCGAACAATCAGATATAGTATACAGCCGAAATCAGAGATAGGATGTTTTTTGTCCTGGAAAGTAGACAGTGCGATAGCTCTTAAAATGGCTTTCGGGTTCGGGTTGACTTTAGTCGGTTACACTCGCATAAAGGCGTATGAAAGCGCTACTCTGAAGACAAACCCAAAAGTTCACACTGTATTTGATAGCAACTAATAATGTCTGCGTGGTCGGAGCTAGTATTATCTTATAACTTACTAGCTGGTATCCGGCGCGTTACTGCCCATATCGCACATAAAAAATCTGTTGATCCCATCACTGCCAAACTTCACAGGATCTGCTCGCTGGTCTAATCTGAAGATTACTTGAAAATTTCATCAATATCGGTCCAGCCGTTACAGAGTCCTGAGGGAACATACATTTCCACATACACAAGATAGTATAGCACAAGAATAGCACTATACCCTTTGCCCGCTACTATATCCGCGTATAATTATGGGGCTTACTAGAATTATTAAATTTTGCGGGTAAACGTGTATCCCGTCTTTCCCCGGGGCGTTATGTCTACACGGGCTACACACACGTGCCACGCGGGAACGCATTCTATTAAGGAAACGCGCCACGCTCGCCCTCAGTGCGTTTGCGGCTAAAGGGTAGAAAGAAAAATACTCGTGAAGATAAAACAAACAATATTTATTTCCCCTTGAGCAGCTGCATGGCGAGCGCCTCCGCCTCGCGCACCGACAGGGCTGCGGCGACGTCCTGCAGCCGCGCGGCCTTGCGCGGCGCCGCGCTGGCCTGAGGGATGCCGCGGCTTTCCACCAGCTTGCGCTTTGGAGGCCTGCAGACAATAACATTAAACATATAAGGTAGCTGTCCAGGACTCCGGGTAGGTTGTAACACACTAAATTTGAAATTTCGGAAGGTCTTTTGCTTTCACTCTTCAGTATTTACACTATGGGAAGAAAAGAAAAGAAGAGCTAATGTGACTTTGCACTTCAATTTTCACAGTAGAGCAAGGAATTCATTATTATAAGCTATACTAATTGAAATTATATGTGTAAAGCAGGAACATTCGTTGTTATAATAGTCTATTTGGTTAGTGTTGCCATGTTGTGGAGGTAAAATTAGAATTTGCAGTTTAAGACAATTTTACTAAGTTTTAAAACCTAATGCAGCCATATAGCAGAAATATCTAGAGTAAATATAGAGCAAATATAATGAATGGAATTTAATTGTTTCTTATGCCGTAAGAGTTAGTTCTTAATATCATTTTAGCAGAGATAAAAGTTAACATTACAACAAGAGATTCATATTGACATGTACACACAAGATGTGGAAGCCAAAAAGAAAAGAGATCCTAGCCAACCATACCTGTGAAATTTGTCTTCATCAGATCCCACTACAGACTGATCACTGTCTGATCCTATTCTATCATTATCTTCTACAGAACTCTGTCCATCTTCATCCCCATCCTTCTCATACACTTTATCGGGGTCTGGCAGCCATGACAGATCAGGCCCATCTGATTCTGTCCCTGAACCAAACTCATCCTTCTCCCCCTCCTCCTCCTTTCGTTTGTCCTTCAACTTCCTCTTCTGCTCCTTGTGCTTGGCCTTCACTTTCTCTCTGAATCGGATCTTGTCAAATTTGTCTTCCTCTTTGAGCACTTCCTTGGCCATCTCAATGTCAATGCCACCAACATTCTCACTGACAAACTGTTTAGCAAGTTCTGACTTCACATCCCTCTTTTCATCATCCATAGCCTCACCCTCTTTAGTGAATTTTACTTTAGTGTTTACTTTTATCTTCTTCTTTAGTATCTTCTTTGCTACAGCGGCTTTAGTTAATGGTTTAGATTTCTTCCTTGATTTGTGTTCTTCTTCTTGCTCCACAACCATGTCATCAAAGCCAACATCTCTTTGTTTAACTTGCAGGAAGTCATCTTCATCACTGGTATCATCATTGTGAAAATCTAATTTAGGGGCTTCTTTGACAAGTTTTTTCTTTACTTTTTTTTCTACTTGAGGCTTTTCCTCCTCTGCTGAGCTAACATCTGAACCCTCATCATCATCAGCTTTATCCTTGAGTCTTTTAATGACATCAGCATCATCTGGCTCTGCCTCCTTCTCTACAATCTTCTTCTGATGTCTCTGCAAGAATCTTATTCTAGGTGGCACTATCAGGCCCAGGGACCTAGCATAGGCATCTGTATCAAGAAGTTGCACATTAAATATCTCTTTGTTCTTCATTAAATATACTGACTTTAAGTAGCTCATAAATGCTTTCTGAGCTGTTTGTTTCAGCTCTGTGTGATCAGACAAAAGTGCTTCTATTTTCCTCTGTGGAGCAACTACCTTGGAAGGGTCTACTGATATTTTGTTAATGGGTATTTTACTCTTGTTTAGGTCCTCTACAAGCTTCTCTTCATGAGGTAGCAGCATGAGGAGGCCCTCACCTTTGCCCAGCACTCCTCGCGCCGTCCGTCCTGCTCTGTGGATGTAAGTCTGCACATCCTCCGGGCAGTCCATCTGAATCACCCAATTTACTCTGGGAAAGTCCAGCCCTCTAGAGGCCAAGTCAGTAGCAAACAAAACTACATTAGACTTTCTACAGAACTCTGTGTAGATCCTCTCTCTCTTCTCTTGATGGAGTGTGCCATACAGAGCAAGCAAACTGACTCCGGGACGCAGCTTGCAGAATAACTCATAAGTGTACTTGACTTGCTTGCAAGTTGCCATAAATACTATGACTTTCTGCTTTAAATGATTTTTAATAAATGACCAAAGGATACCGAGTTTCTCATCAATCTCACAGACAATGTAGCTCTGCTGCAGGGCCTCCGGTGTCACTGTGTCAGCTTGTTCATGCGGAGCCACATATGTAGGAAACTTCAGGCTGAGTCGGGCCAAATCTTTTACAGACTTAGTCTGCGTTGCGGAGAAGAGCAGTGTTTGCCTCTCCACTGGTAAGTTTTCAATGATTGCATTCATAGTCTTTTCAAAACCCATGTCCAGGCACCTATCTGCCTCATCGAGAACCAAGATCTGCAGGTGACTACAGTCAAATAGAGGATTTTCATCCATGTGTTGCAGCAATCGTCCCGGAGTACAAATTAAAATGTTGACTTGGTCCATCCTCTTTCTTTCAAATTTAAGATTCTGGCCGCCAATGATTAGCCCGGCAGAAAAGTCGTGCAACTGGCCAATTTTCCTCAGAGTCTGGAATATTTGGTAAGCCAGCTCCCTAGTGGGCGAGATAACGAGCGCGCCGACTCCATCCATCCGCGTCCACTTGCTACAGAACAAGTTCTCCAAAATGGGAATGAGGAAGGCTAAAGTTTTTCCTGAGCCCGTCTTGGCAGCCCCCAGGATATCTTTACCTTGTAATGCATAACCTATGGCCTGTCGTTGTATTTCGGTGGGCGTTACATAATTATTATCTCTTAGACCCTTAAGCGTTTTTTGGGAGAGTGGCAAATCTTTAAATGACTTAATTTCATCTGGAACAACCTGTAATTAAATTTACAATACATTTAGCAGGTTGAAGTAGGTAATAGCTTCTGTATTCGTTTTAATTTGGGTAAAATTTTAAAAGTAAGAACTCTCGTTTTACCTTCTCATACTGCGCTTTCAAATATTGTATGGCTGCATCTTCCTCGACATTCTTTTTCTTGCGTGGCTTGTAAAGCTGAAATTTCTTTTTCCTATCGTAATTTTTCTGTGAATTATTTTCCTGCTTCATTATTATAGATTCCTTCTAACCTCACCACCACGCATTGCGCACTCGAAAATGTAGAAAATACAAACACACATAGGTACCCGTCGCACCACACCATGACAAAACGTCGAAATTGACGTTTGACATTTCACAGAATAGAAAAAGTAAACCTCATAGGGAAGCGATACGGGCCAATACCGAAATTGTAAAGTTTAATGAAATCGATACATCGAATAACTTTATTTGTCCTGCGTTTAATATTTATCTACTGTTTCTGGTTAGCGTTTCGCTAGTTTATATTTCGTTGTCAAACAAGAGACCCCATATCCAAAAGTTTCACTATATGCATCGGCCTGTCCATCGTCGACTATTATGATTTTTTTTATAGTCGTTTACACAATAATTTCATTTCAATATAACTGCACTAAGTACTGAGAACAAAGCTATACTTTCTGCTCTAGAGGAATAAACTTTGATACAATAGTAATTGTTGAACCAACCAGCTATTTAGTAATTTATTATTGCACCGCGAGCTGACTTGCAGTCCGAGCCTTAGCAAGGGCTCTAAGGGTCGTATTAATAAGCTCATCTCAACTGTGATTCCCGTCTCAAGATACGTCAAAGTAAACGTCAATCCATAGAAAACTGTAATTTCTGACGCATCTTGTGACGGGGATCGGAGTTGAAATGAGTTTATTAATACGGCCCTAAAAGCACGAGTGCAATAATACGTTACTTACTGCGATGTTCATAATCTGCTTTTCTTTCAACTACTGCCAGAGAAGTAGCTGTCAAAAAACCGTAATAAATTAAAAATACTCTTGAAAGGTTTAATTATATTCGCTCAATAACTCCAAATCAAATGAAAGTCCAAAATTTAAGTCAGTTTAGAAATCAGCATCCCCGAAAGCTTGAAAAATGAGTCCCATGAAGACTTACTTTTTTATTTTATAAGACTTCGCCTGTAAATCTGTTATCTGTGCAATAAAGGCTACATAGGTATACACTTCTTCAAAATAGGCATGTACTATCTTGAATTCCAAAATCTACCACATTTACGAAATTGGCATCCCAAAGACCTAGGAAATGAGTCCCATGACTAACATGATAAATAAATGCTGGCTTAAATGTTTGTCCCGCGATTTAAGAAGAAAAAAAATACAGTACGTAATGGATTTTGTATGAAACTTTATGGCTCTGGAGGAGAAAAGTGCCGCTTCGTGCACAGTATTTAGTGCAGTTATGATGAAATGATTGCGTAGTTGGAAGACAAATCCGTTAACTGCACTGTTTTGTTCTTTGTGACAAAGACTTTATACGAATTGGGGTTCTCGGGGATAGGTACGTCGGTACAGCTATATATTAATATATATTATAGCTGACAACTAACTTAGTACGGAAAATATACCTAAAATATTCGAAAATATATCATAAGATGCCTTGCTATAATATATATTAACATACCAAAATATATATAGCTCCGTGTGTGACGCGCTTAAAGAGAGACATCCATCCCTACCCTTAAGGCTGATTTACATTGGTGAATAACAATGGCAAGTACAGTGCCAAATACAGTGGACAATACAGTGGCGACAACCAAACCAGAAAGTGACTGATTACACTAGGTAACAAACAGTAGGTACCTACGCTCGTTTGTTCCTGTTGCCGGCCACTTATACACTGTCCTAAATTTTACTGTTATAAGTACTAGGCCAGTGGTGAGTCAAGTGTCGCGCGAAGGGTTGAGCGGGCGCGCGGGGGATGCACTTGCCACAAAAAATAGAAAGTGATTGGTGATTCTATTTGGATCCACTGGCAAGGTAACTTGAAAGCCAAGTTGACTCGCTGCTGTCCGATTGGTTTACACTAATGAATTGTATTTTATTTTATTTATTTTTTTGTCCACTGTCACTGTCCAAGTGTCCACTGTCTTTGACCAATGTAAATCAGCCTTTATAATGTGGCATAATATAATATAATCTGTGCCTCTGTGGCATAAAATAAACAGTTTGGTTGTTTGGTTGCGAGTCGCGACGCGGGATAGTCGCATGTCAGTCGTCACTCAGGATTATTACTTCGCTGCGTAGTTGCGTAGTGTACATTTATTATAGTTTTAATTAAATTAATATTATTGCACAACTTTTGAGTATCGTTATTTGGGTGAGTTCTTGATATTTTCACACATTTACTGTGTATTTAAATAAGGGTCTAAGTTGGTGTGTATTTTATTTCTTCTAATGTTTCGTTCGCTTTACTTCTGGACGATGTTCTTTGTTTGGGATTTTTTTTGTGCCCTCCGTCCGTGCGAGTTCATTCAACGCGATTTCCGTATTACAACTTCTTACGTGATGGTGAGAAAATTGTTCAACGGTTTCTACAGTTTCTAGTAAATTGCGACAATAAATCCTTCCTACCCGATAAGTTATAATTATTAATTAATTATACTTAACGTATGACTTTACGAGTTTATCATATTTATATTTATCATATTTATTTCCCTTTCCTTGAGGATTACGGCGCAAATATCGTTGATAGATTATTAGTTTACCTTCTTTTATTTCTTTGTTTTTGTCCTTTTCTTTGTTAGGCGTTACTCTGTTCTACTCTTTCCTGTTTATAGCAAAGTATATTATTATTTATTACTTATTACTCATAATAGAGCAGGGCTCCTAGAAAGAAGGATTTGATTCTACCAACAGGGTGCTAAAATTACTTATATAAAATCCACTAGCATTATACAATGTGGTCAATTATACAAAGAGGATACATAAGGAATCAAATTATACGAATTTTGTATTCAATTATACAACCTGGATGCCCTGACATAGAGGTTTATAGTGTTGTTTGTTGTGTAGGGGTAAAATGAAGTACCTAGCAGTTATCCTGTGTGTGGTGGCGGCCGCCAACGCAGTCTCCTTCTTCGACCTGGTCCGGGAGGAGTGGAGTGCCTTCAAGGTAATGTTCACATTCATGTAGTAACAATAATACAATTGAGTCAACAATATACAGTTCCACTATATGGTAGTTTTTATGTATTTTATCAATGCAAATACATAATTAGCATTGATTTACTTATTGGATTCCTTGCAGGCAGCATTATAAGCTACTTTTAAGAAGGGTCTGGAATGGTTAGTAACTTTCAGCTCTTGTCATTAGTTGCAGGATGAGCCATTAAACAAATTATGTGGCTGCTTGGGGCATCATGGGTCAGGGGGCACCACAGGCTTCACCAAAATCACAGATCAAAATTGACACAACTTTTTGACATGGAGGCACCCCCTGTGCCTGTGCCATGAGCAAACATTCTTAAGGCAGGGAGGCTTACTCCGGCACTGTTGTCAATAATAATAAAAAGTAACTTTACAGTGTGGCTTAGTTGTGATGTTCCTTACACTATGGTTCTTAATGTTGTCTCACTGGTCGTAGGTTATTCTACCCTCTGTTACAATTATTATCTTTTATCTACATTGATATGGTATCAGTCGGAACAAAAACTATGTCCATACGTTTCGTTTTTTTCAATATTATTAATAAATTTCGATTTATTCCCGTTTTATTGTTTTCATACAAAAGTAATTTCGGCCATAATCTCTTTAAAACTAATCAATATTTAAAAAAACGAAACGTACAGACATTGTTTTTGTTCCAACTGACCACATATCAAAAATTGGTTGAATTCGGTTAACTTTAAGGGGATGGAAAACGTTATCGCCGTTTGTATGAAAAGGCTAGATTTATCAGCTGGTTCACGGTCCTCTTAAGATAAAATAAAATGTCAGAAATCAGATTGGTAAATACTACTTCATGAATAGCGCAAAAAAAAATCGTGATATTGTTCAGATAACCAATAATTTATTTAAACACAAAACTCTTGTTATTAAAAGCACTAAATTGTTATTGTAGATTATTTATTTTGACATAATATTTTTATTTATCTGCCCTTTACATCTTTCATAAAGGATTGTAAATAGGTGCCCCTTTGAACCATTTTCTTAGATGGAGCACAGCAAAACCTACGAATCGAAGGAGGAAGACAAGTTCCGCATGAAGGTGTATGCGGAGAACAAGCACAAGATCGCTCGGCACAACCAGCGCTACGAGCAGGGGCTGGTGAAGTACCGGCTCAAGCTGAACAAGTACGGGGACCTGCTGCACCACGAGTTCGTGCACGTCATGAACGGGTTCAATCGGACTACCAAGTCAGTTCCTTTATATCATTACTGTCACAAGTAGAAACTAAAGTGGAAACTAAACAAAGACGTCATGAACTGGGTCGCTGATAACAATTCGGCAAACAAACAATGCTTATCTCGGGTTCGGGAATTATACAAACAATGCCAGAAACTACCACCATACTTAAAATGTTGCCTTCCACAAATAAATACAAAATAAAAAACTACAAAAGGCCCACGTACCCAAGGGCACATGATACCGAATTATTAGAAACGCTTACATTCTTCATCCTACGCATTCATCATTCAATCGTCCAAGCGTTAAAGCAATACCTTTTTTTGTTTTATTTATTTTATTATACTTATCCGAACAATGAGTTCCAGTTCTCTGTCTCACGCGTGGGTCGTAGAGATTTTGCAGGGCCTGAAACATTCATAATATTATTCGTTTAAATCGATGCTCATCCGTCCGTTTCCGATTACATTCTCTTAACTCACTCAGCGTTTTATTTATTTAATGTAGCGACGCGCTACACTTGCTAAAATTATGATGCCGTATTTTTCGCCTGATTACCCACTTCACTTCACGCCGAAAGCTGACGTAAATCCCATTAATTTTGGCACTAAAACTACAGATATTCTGGCGAAAATACTCAGTAGGTTGCTGTTAAGCAATGTAACGTGTCAAGCTGACCAGCCAGAACGGTGGACACCGAGGCTTAAATCCGTTGATTAGGGCAAATGGTAGAACACAATTATTGGCATCCAAAATATCAGTTATTGGCACTTAGTGATTTCAGAATTATCGCCTCTATTCTATTGAAATAAAGTTCATGTTGCCAATTTCATTTATGGGGTGCCAACAAAAGGGCAGTTTCTCCTACCTTAATCTTTGTGGATTGACACATAACATAACTCACCTCACATCACCGTGACTCCTACTAACGGAACATTACGAAATCTAATCTAATTGGTACATATGATAGCTATGTATACATATAAATAAATAAATAAATATCAGGGACAATCTCACACAAATTGACCTAGTCTCAAACTAAGCTCTAGGCTTGTTATATGGGTACCAGGCAACGATATACATACTTATATAGAGAAATACATACTTAAATATATAGAAAACATCCATAACTCAGGAACAAATACTCGCGCTCGTCACAAATATTTGCCCATACCGGGATTCTAACCCGGGACCGCTAGCTTCGTTGGCAGGGTCACTACCAACTAGGTGAACCGCGTCGTCATCGTATATGTATATACTTATCGCACGATTAAAAGTAAAACGCAATTACTTCAATTATCAGATCATTCAACATTGATACCTAAAGTAAAACGCAGTCAAAGCTCGAAATAAATTTAACTTCAAATGACACTTATTTCCTTATTCCTTTAAACATGCGTTATGTTTATGTATGAATGAACCACGCGCCCTTTCCACAGCGAAAAAACCCGTTTTGGTAGAAATCCGCGAGACCCAGGCATACTGACCCTAATAAAACAAGTTAGGCTCGAGCCCGATCCTCGGTGGTTTATTGTGAACAAAACGAAGTGAACAATCGCCAGGGCTCTGCTATAATCATCTTTCAATTGTATCAATTCTGCAGAGTAAGAAGGATAGAGCATTCGATGTTTCGTATTTAGAGTTCCGGAGTAGCTAGGGCTCCCGTCTACTGAGTCCTGACGTCGGACAACGTACTCTTAACTCCCTAAACATTTTCGGTAAAACGCAATTTAAAATAAAACACATTCTGATCTTCACCTTCGTGCAGTGTGCATGCAGGGCAGGCGAAGACCTGCTCCCAAAATCGAATTTCAAAATTACGTTAGCCCTGTCCTTATATCGTTTGCAAGTGTGAAAAGGATAGATCACCCTAAGTTTCGTATTTAGATAGTGCATGGAGTAACCCACCGGGTCCTGTAGCGCTGGCGAGACAGAACTAATCGCCGATAAGAGTTAATTATTGCGCACCCGATCGTAGCGAATGCTAACTTGATTAAATCACTAACTGCCGATAATACCGGGGTTTTTTATTCGGTTACGTTATCAGCAATTCCAAAAAGAATACCTATAATTCGAATCATTATTTAATTTTAGCTGTTACTCGCGCCTATTCGAATTCATAAAGACTAAGTATAGTGAGCTATATTTTGCATCGTTAAGTCGTGAAAGAAAAACCAACAGAACAGTATTTTTGTTTCACCCAGCACGGTTTCCACAATTTGATTTGTTTCACTGGTCACTAAATGAGTCTCTTTATGTTATAACATCTGTAGAGGAAGATATACCGCACTAATTACAATGTCCACATGTAACTCGAAAGACACCACAGACAACTTTGATCTATATCTGTGAGAGACGCACGTTCTACAGTCACCGAAATAATAATCTTGGTCAACATTGGGCACAAAATATCTGACACATATTCTCTTATATTATAGCCTTTTGAGGTCCAAATCCTATATTTAAGACATTTGTCAAAATAACTGTTAACTTTTTTGACTGACATAAGATTCTGTTTCGAACTAGCGAAATTTGACGTGGGCCTTAGGAGGATATCATATCAGATATGATTGAGTCAATATTAGCTAAGTTGTTGGCGAGTATATTCAGCGTTGAGAAGACGTGTCTGAGGATTGGCGTTGTCCGCAGGCCGAGCAAGCAGCTGCGCGCGGCGGGCGCGAGCACGCGCGGGGCCACGTTCATCCCGCCGGCGCACGTGGCGCTGCCCGACCAGGTGGACTGGCGCAAGAAGGGCGCCGTCACCGAGGTCAAGGACCAGGGCAAGTGCGGCTCCTGCTGGTCCTTCAGCACCGTGAGTACTCACCAACTACCCGACCACACTGGCGTCACCAGCACCTCCATCGTCGACCTTGTCGTGGCTCTTTGCCGAGACCTAGGGTCAGAAGCAAACTCATTTAATATAAAAAAACCTTACAACCTCGCTTTCATGTATCAGACACTGGCAGTGAGAAGTAATTCTATTCGTGTAGGATCTCAGATCGTGAAGAACCGCTTGTTCTGTACTTGGCTAATTCTTCGAGCGTTTCAACCGCCGTCATTCTCGTGGCCGAATTAATCTCGAAATTCCTGTAGCTTCCTGTAGTCTTCTACAAAATTTAACTGAAAATGCTTCCAAAGCTACAGGAATTTCGAGATTAATGCGGCCAAAGGGATGACGGCGGTTGAAACGCTAGAAGAATTAGCCACATATATTATTAAACGTGTTGAATAAATTAACTTAAAAGGAAGTGGTTAAGAACCTTACGTCAACAATTTTTTTTTTTTTTAATAATATCGCCACTACAGACAATTGCCACTTGAGCGACTTGCCACGGTTCCCATTCCCACAGTATCCCTGTGGAATGTCCTCCGCGCTCTCGATTGTCCGCACTCTGTTTACGGCTTGCGTTACCCCGGTGTAATGAGAAATATCAAACAGGTTGGGTTTCCGCCTGGAGAAAAAACTTCCAGAATTGAAAATAAAAAATCTAAAAAGCAGCAACATCTGCAGCTTTTACTTTGTAAAAATGAGGGCGATTCGGAATACATTGTGAATATGTAATGTATTCCTTTAGATTTATGTGATGGTTAACCCCGTTCCACTTTATTTAGTGGTATCCCGCACCAAACTCTTCTGTCAAGCTACTCTATTCCCTAGTATAGTCTAACCATGGGCATGTGGGTAAAGAGCCATAAAACTAACCTAATTAATCTATTGTAAAAGCTAACGTAATAGTTTGCACTAAGGTTCAATGTCAAATAACGTCTTATGCAACTTACGAGTTTATGACCATTCTAAACAAATAATGCTATTGTTAAAAGTTTTATGGCTCTTTACTCTTACGCCGCCGGTTAGACTATACATAAGAAGTACTCGTACTAAAAAGATTAGCGAAACTGTTTGCAATTCGCTTCGATGTAAACAACCGGCTGACAGCAACCGCTCGCAGTCGCCAACATCAGAGGTCACACCGACGAGGAAAACGTCTACCATCGCGTCACGCGACCGCGCCGATAGCGAAAGAGCGGGGAAGGAAAACATCGTTAATTATGCCTAAAGTACTTTTAAAAAACATGTCTTAAAGCAGAAAAAAATATTATTTCAAGCCAGTTTGCCCATAGTTTGTTAATTACAGACTTACATTACTAGAGTTAGTACATATTAACCGAGGTCACGCAGTTTTGTTTTGTTTTTATTTGGGTTCTTGGTACACAGGGCGATGAAAAGACGCCCAGTGACTGATAAACGTACAGCCCCATCTCTCTGCTAGATCGGCTAGCAAAGTGTCGGTGCTGGCCCGCAGGCCTCTCTCTCTCTCATTATGGCATGAAAATCGTTCATGCGTGCTTCCGCAAGCATGCCTGACGCACTGCAAAAACGTGGCAGCCCCAACAGCATTCTGAAACCGTTATTGAATTGGACACTGTAAGCGCGCTTCGTGTAGTTGATCCACAGGCTGCTGGATATTGCTTTCGTGAAATGTTCTTAAAAAATAAAAGCATTGTTTGTATCTAATAAATTCAAAACAGTATCAGGGGCGGCTACTTGCTCGCGACTCTGCTCCTCTCTTTCTACCTAGTCATTATCGAAACTCACTGAGCGACACGAAAAACGACTTGTGCTATTATAAGACCGACCATCTGTTTATAAACTATTTTACCTCAAGACGAAAGACCTTGATAGATCGATCTTTCACAAAAACCCGCTCACGTTCAGACGGCGACCTTCTTCCCATAAAGCCGCCACTTCCATATAAATTCCCATGGCGGGACAAGTTCGCCTTTGTAATTTAATTTTACGATGTCATTGTAATTATCTTGTACTTTTTGTGCAATAAAGAGACATACATAAATAAACCGTACAGTAATCGAATACGGTAAGATTTATATGGAAACAACGAGCTTTTTCCCGTATAGGTATATACGGGAAAAAGATCGCCGCCTGATCATGGGCTTACTCTAAGATTATTATTGTAATTACTGCGGCCATTTCAAAAGCGCAACGCAATATCAAATTAATAAACCAATATTAATAGTTGGATATGGGTTCTTTGTGTAAACTCATCTCATAGCTCGTAATCTATGGATTAGGAACACATGCGGGCCTGGCATGTTTTGTTTATCTGCAGCTGGGGACAAAAGCGATACAAGGAAATCCAACCCCGATGTAGCTGTTTGTAATCAAACCTCAAAACCGGTTGCTGGCCGAGTCAGAGTTGCTGTTCCCGCATTCGTTTTTGTGCAGGGATGACGCAATCCGAGCGGCCGTTGTAATGTGAGGGCTAAAGGCTACGCTCTTAAGTCTCTATTGCTTTGGCTTTTTCATGGTTGTTTAATTTGAGTAGTTATTACTTATGTGACCGCACATGTGTAGCTATTATGATTCATAATGCTTTTGTTGTGTTGTTTATAATGAAAACACGATATGGTAACAATTCACCTTAGGTAGGTACAAACTTATATCGGATTCCAATTTCCCGTTGAATAATCGGCTGTGTCTAATGAAATTCGATATTACTTTGATTTGATTTTACATTACTTTAATTCGTATACATTGCATAGTATTTATAAATCTAGATTGGCATTATTGACTAGTTCCATAGCGTAACGATTAAACCCTCGCTTCTTAGACGTAATTGAACGTTATTTATTATATTACCCAGCATATTTGGTTAATATTTAATTTTTTTCATATACTTACTTGAAGTCATAAATGCGAAAGTATTTTTTTCTTTGTTTGAACCATCTTCGGGGTTAAACGGCCCGGCCGGTCCATGTGCCATTTGGTACCAGAGACAATTACAGCCCGAAGACAGATTTATGTTCTGGGACTTTTGTCTTGAAAGATCGGACAGTGTTTAAGGAAAAGGCTATAAATAACTCTTGCGCGGGCAAAAACTAGTTGTTATAATATAACGTGTCTCGTAGGTTCACAAGGGTTTACCCTTGGATCACCGACACTCATTTCCTAGAATGTTTTACTTCGCCGAATTTCATTTCATCGACAGGCATTTCCACGTGCAGGAGTTATGATTTTTTGGTGGTCACAGGTCTAACCTAACCTAACCTACGAAAGGTTGCCTTCCATAGAAGCGGAGACGAGCGGTGCGGAGAGGAGCTGTGTAGGAACGACCAATCACATTGGTTGTAATCCACATCTCTTCTCCGTTTGACTGTTACCCTTGAAGCGGAGCGGAGACGAGATGTAGATTACAACCAATGTGATTGGTCGATTCCTACACAGCTCCTCTCCGCACCGCTCGTCTCCGCTTCTATGGAAGGGCAGCCTTACCCATGCTTAAGGTAACCTGAAAACAATAAGGTCTAGGCAGAAATTAGCTTTCGATGAAATGAAATTCGGTGAAACGACACATTCGATGAAATTAGTGTCTGCAAAACAACCGTGTCCGTTCACAAACTCACAATCGATTGTGTGAAATGTCGAGCGGGTTACCTCGCGTGACTGCCGCGGTGATTCATGCCGCATCCTCCGCGGTCGGTCGCGACCCGCCGTCGCGGTCCACGTCGACGCGTAAACGGAAGATTGGCCTGTTGTATTGTATCATAACATTTGCTTTGTGTCATCTTGGTTGTTTCTTTAAACCAATCAATCAATCGAGCGCAGTCCGTCCTTCCTCGTTCTCACATAAGTCATCGGCTGGCCTACTTGTGCGCGGGTCTTAAGGATTGTTATTTAAAGGCCTGAAGAAAATAGCGTTTCTCAAAAAGGTCTGGACGTAATACAATTTAATGATGAAAAAAAACACGCTACATGCGGTTGTTTGTTAGTGATAAGGACCGGCTTTCCCGGTGCGGGAACGTCCGGAGGGAAGGCCAAAAGGCCGGACGTATAAGGACAGATGTTAACCCTAAAGGTGGTCATTCACGGTCAGTTAAACTGATCAGTTGAACTAACGTACATCCAAAAACTGACCGTGAATGTGAAATCTTAAGTTGAAATTATACGAACTCAAGGTCAGCTTCTGGATGTACGTCAGTTAACTGATCAGTTTAACTGACCGTGAATGTCCACCTTAACTTGTAATCCTGTGTTCACCTTCTTGGTAATCTTGGTGAATACTTAACGTCGGTACAATGATATCCGACGGTTCACTCGAATGAATGATGCTGAACGCCAATATCTAACATCGTTGGATTGGTGCACTGATGATTCGAGTGAGACGTGTCACTTTGAGTGAAATATGCAAAATGACACAGGGGGTCCATATTGGCTCACCGAAAAATTTGTAATCCGAATGTATCGTTACTCCTAATCATCGCAACTCCTAAAGTGAATCTTACTCAAACCGTTCTGATTTTAGATTTTTTTTAAAACAAACCTAACCTAACCGAACACTATTTACCAGTTAGATATTTTAAAAATCCTGAAACAATGATGGTTTCAGCTAAAAATACTTTAGGACTTGCGATGATTAGGAGTAACAATACATTCGGATTACAAATTATTATGTGAACTTTAGCGCACAGGAAATTGGAATTTGAACAAAAAATTAATCGTCTGATATAATTAGCACCAGCATTATATCCGTTCAGATTCAGATTCAGATTTTATTACTCAATATAAATTACAGTATAAATTGCACTTCATGTCAAATTACAAGTTATTATATTGAGATCGTCAGAAGTAGAAATTACACATTAATTATGAAAATACAAAAATATAAAATTTGAATTATTTAACCTCCATGTTAATGTCATCTTATAAGTATATCTCCATTAAGGATCGTCATAACATCATGATATAAATACGTGGTCAGTAAAGAAATCGGGAATAACAACATATAACAACATTGAAAGTCAACACAAAATACATTAAATGTGAATATTATTTATATGTCAAGTTCTGTATACTCATTAACAGAATAAAGTGGATTATTAAGTGGTTAAAGTTAATATATAAAATTAATTATCCTTTAGTAAACTACATTTAATTAAATGTTTTGGCTGGCAACGCAAAACAGACTTATTATGAATATGTGTCACCCGGCCGACAATTCTAATTCTGTTGTGCGGTTAAGGAAAGAGGTTAAAGTGCACTTGAGTCAACATTATTCAGCCGGTGGCCGCGCTGATGTTGTTATTGAATCATTCATTGCGATGACTAAATCTTATTAGCCTATTCTATGAAAATCTACTTCATAATCCATGGTTTTAATTTGGCTTTTCAGAGATTGAGTGCGTGTTATTTTAATTATTATCCATAGCCGCCCTTTTTTAACCCCCGACGTAAAACAAAGGGGTGTTATATAACGTGTGCATCTGCATATTTGTCTGTGGCATCGTAGCTCCCAAACGGGTTGACCGATTTTGATTTTTTATTCGTTTGAAAGGTGACTTGATCGAGTGTTCTTAGTGGAAATCCGTTAGGTCATTTAAGAGTTATAAGGACTTATTTTATCGGGGGTTTTTATCTATAAATAATAATCCAGCCTATATACGTCCCACTGCTGGGCACAGGCCTCCACTCACAATGTGAGGGTTCGGGCTATAGCTCCCACGCGGGCCCAGTGCGGATTGGGAACTTCGCACACACCGTCAAATTGCTTTGCAGGTGTATGCAAGTTTCCTCAGGATGTTTTCCTTCACCAAGCTCATGGTATATTTACAAATTGTATTTCGCACATAAATTCCGAAAAACTTAGAAGAGCGAGCCCGGGTTCAAACCCACGACCCTCTGCTTAAGAGTCGGCAGGTCAAACCATTAGGCTACCACGGCTTGTACGGCCACGGTTTTTATCTATTTAATAGTTATAGAAACAGGTGTTTCAAATTCAGTTCGAGGCATAAGATAGGGATCCAACTTGATATTGAATCGTAATTCATATCTTGGCTCTCAGTTATAATATTGTTTCTTAAGCGTCTCGTCCACAATACGGCAGAATATTGGGGCAGAAGATTACCCTGCCCGCTATGACCTCTACACCTAGAATACACAGTATACTAGAGACTAATTTCCAAGCTTTCGAGTTGAATGCCCTTACCATAGACGATACTCTAGTATTCAGTATGGATGCATCGCTATTATCCCCTCTAATTGAAATCCTAGATCCGCCCATGGTAATCTAATCACTCTACAAGAACCCACTCCCAACAGACCGGCGCGCTAGAGGGCCAGCACTTCCGCAAGAGCGGCATCCTGGTGTCGCTCTCCGAGCAGAACCTGATCGACTGCTCGGCGGCGTACGGCAACAACGGCTGCAACGGCGGGCTCATGGACAACGCCTTCAAGTACATCAAGGACAACGGGGGCATCGACACCGAGAACGCCTACCCCTACGAGGCCATCGATGACAACTGCAGGTAATTTATATGGCAGTTCCTGACTCAACTTTGGAAGTACCTTGCGCGAGGAGAACAGGGCACCGGAAAACTCCTTCATTTGATTAACCCTAACGATAAGGTAACCTATCATTGGGTTACCCAATCGATTTGGTTATCCTATGATTGCGTTACCTAAACGTTAGGGAAACCCCTTTGTACAAGTTGACCGCTTTCATAGAGCTTACAAAGTTCATTAGAGTTTCGGTAGTTTAACATTTAAACACTTAGCATTAGCTGGGTATTACCCTATTGATCGCCTCTCTTTTTTGCGCATTCGGGTGATCTCTTTTTAGCCGCTACTCATTCAATTGTTAGGTAGTGCAATAATAAGTCGAAACACTTGCGCGTAGAGATTAAAACCGTACGATCAAGTTTTAAAAGGGTAACAGATGATAGGGTATTGGGATTGGGTTAGCTATCTTGTTTCTTTGTGGAGTTCCTATGATCACCTTCCGCCTGCATCATCAGACCAGCTCCATGGTACCATATTATTGCATTGTCACCGAAGTTACGTCGGTGCATCAAACTTTAGCTCAATCGGACACCGGGAAGTGGTTCAAATCTTGCGCAAGATTTAACCTAAACATAAACTTGCATACAAACATTGCAAGTTAATAAAAAGCTTAGTAAAAAGACCTGCACTCACACGATCACAAGTGCCATAAGTTTCTTTCGTTGTTTTTGTGGCAGTTCTTCTAGCTTCCGTAAAAAATCATGCTCATGGAATTAGTGCCTCTTCTTTCAAAAAATTATGAATAGAATAATGATTTCATTAGTTTCCAAGTTGTTATGTCCTTAATTCGCTGTTGATGCCTGTGTTCATAAATGGAAGTAGATTATTCTTATCTAAATGGACAACAAAATAGAATCATAACACTAATAAAATATCATTCAGAGATTAAAATACTGTATACAACAATAATGAAGCATGTCCAATTGATGATAAAATGTAATCTGTATTCGAAACACATTAGCCATAATGGATTTTTTAAAGTAAAGTAGGTAATAAAATCCACAGTATGACGCACATAAAACATATTTGTAATGGATACTTATGATTAATTTGTAAAATGTTGTACCGACTTTTCTTATTATTGCTGAAACGATACGGCTGTTATTTTTTTCAAGTAACCACGAAGGCTACATTGTTTAGAGGTTGTAATTTAATTTAATTAATTGTTGTTGTGCATAGCAGCAGCGAAAGTGGCCAAATATATCGCAACACACCTTTATTACTATAAGACTAAGGATGTGTTGCGATATATTTGGCCATTTTGGGTGCTCCTATCTATTTGATACTGACTGTATGAAGCGCTTTAAAAGTGAATGACGCCGCTTCCTTAGCTAGCGGCCGACGACCGAGGGTTCTCTACCTGAATCCCATTCGAAATCTCGTTACTCCGTCAGATACAACCCGAAGAACTCGGGCGCCGACGACGTGGGCTTCGTGGACATCCCGAGCGGCGACGAGGAGAAGCTGCAGGCCGCCGTGGCCGCCGTCGGGCCCGTGTCCGTCGCCATCGACGCCAGCCAGGAGAGCTTCCAGTTCTACCACGACGGCGTCTACTTCGACCAGGGCTGCTCGTCGGAGAACCTCGACCACGGGGTGAGCTCCGTTCTAGTTAAACCACTTTACCGTTTATAGCCTCAAAAAACCCACTTTCCCCGAAATGTGCACTTTCTGCAAAATTATTTATCGATACTTACATTGATAAAAAGATACCTAATTATCGATATTTATGTATATATCCAAATTATACCGGTGTTACAGTCCCTGGTATAAACAGACCGGCTTATCGCTCACGTACTTCGAAATTAAACTATTGCTGATTAAGAATGTTATTATATCGTCCGTGTAATGACTAGCGATAACTTATACTTGATGTTTGTCGTGTTGAATTTCAATATTTATACCTACTTCTTTGTTAGTAGTACAACTTAGTAAAATATTGATGTATATACATACGAGGACCTAATCACCTAATCACTACATAGTATAAAACAAAGTCGCTTCCCGTCGTCGGTCCCACTGTATGTATGTACGCTTAGATCTCTCAAACTACGCAACGGATTTTAATGCGGTCTTCACCATCAGTTAGATAACTTTTCACGGAAGGTTTATGTTTATAATAATACCCGGGGCGGGTAGTAAATAATATATAATAATGTAATCAACATTATTCTATACTATTTAAAATCAATAGATAATAAATATTGTCGACAAGCTCCACAAATAGCCTCAAGTTGTCAGTGCATGAAGGCTGATCGTTGGAGGGTTTGTGTGACATGGAGTGACGTGGTGTGTTGTCAGGTGCTGGTGGTGGGGTACGGGGAGGACGAGAGCGGCGGCGACTACTGGCTGGTGAAGAACTCGTGGTCGCGCACGTGGGGCGACCTGGGCTACATCAAGATGGCGCGCAACCGCGACAACCACTGCGGCATCGCCACCTCCGCCTCCTACCCGCTCGTCTAGCTGCGCCGGCGCCTCCGACTCCGCCGCTCCTGCTGCCGCGGCGCGAGGGCCCGCCGGCTTCCACCGCCCCCTACATCACTGTCGCGTACCAACTCTGTCAAATGGTCTGTGCCGCAGTCGTAAAAAAGCCCATTGAACACCACGCCGTGCGCGTATTTCTTAGAGATGTCCGTTATGTGACACCATACACGACATCCATCTCGCACCGCCGCTAAAATACTGTTTGTATGTTGAGTCGCATCATAGTATTATTTTGTAAGCGGTTTTATTTCAAAGCATAACCCTGTAAGCGCAAGTAACCTCAACATTGCTGGTGTTCTGATTACTGCGAGTGAGCGAGAACATAGCTCTCGCCTCCGCTCTGAACTTGAACTATATGGTCAGCTCGCGGCGATGCCCGCGTGCTTGTATCTCGCTTGTCATCGAACTGAATGTGTATCGTACATAGCCGTGCTACTTGTTGTTTCACTTAGCCAGGGGAGTGCTAGATATTTTTTATAATGTGATTTATGTGATGTCAAAAGTACTGTTAGTTATATTTGTACTTAGTGTAAGCTTTTCTAATATTGATATGTGTAAAGTGAACGCCATTATGGGAGCCGACTCGTGGAGACCACGACGAGGGCTCTCATTCGATTTCTATTTCCATTACTGCAGTAAATCATCACACTGGTTATTTGTAAGTAATGTATGAGCGTTATCTCCAAGTTAGATTTTAAATTAGTTTTAATTATGTTTATGTGATATTACTGTGCGGATTCGGAGAAATACAAATATATTTTATAAAAAGTTTCATGTTTTATTTATAAATGAAATATTTCAGATAATTTCTACACCAACTAATTCATTCAACAAATAGCCTTATAGAGAGTGCGTGAGCAGGGACCTGAGCGGATCCTTCAGATCTTTGTTCAGGATGCTTCGGGAGCGAATTAGACTCCCGTTCCCCCTGTACGTACCTTCTCTATGATAGGTACTAATATTTGATAAAGAGGAAATATTTAACTTATTTTACCGAAGCGAAGCGAGGGCGGACCGGTAGTCAATTAATAAGACAAAGAACAACTTGGGAATATTATGTAAGTACCTACTGTGATCGATCACCCCGTTCATTCGTCTGATGTCCCAGGACGGTTCGCACAAATTGTCGGCGACTGTTGTCGCTCGGATATCCCTTTCTAATAATCACTAACGATAGAGACGCACTGAGCGACAAGAGAGAAAATACAAGATGGGCTTAGCATGCATGCACTAGATAAAATTTGACAGGTGCTAGGGAAATTAATAAATATATTCCATATTCTAACGTAAAACTTAACGCTTAAGGTATAAAATAAAAGTGTCTCGTCCAAACTTTTATTACTAAGCTATTATCCGGTATTGTTAGAATAATGAAATAAATAGTTCAAATCTATTAAGAGCCTGTGCACACTTAGCGTTTTTGATCGGGGGTCTAAGGGCTAAAACGCTAGTGTGCACAGGTACTAAGCTAAGCGTAATGTTTAATTACTCTAGCAACTTTTTATTGGTGCTGTCCCATTATTCTTGTGATATGCATCACAAGAATAAAGGGACAGCACGTTAGGCTCGCTGAAGCGAGAAGGAATCGTTTCAATCGTTGCTGGTCTGACAAAAGAGTATACTCGTCTTGTGAGTTCATAAAAGTTTAAGCATTTCCTCGGATCTGATTTTAGTTTTTATCCATCTTAAAAACGGAACTGAACTTGACCGGCGCCATTTTTTTTTATTTTATCAGAAATGGGTTTGCGTTTGGTGATGATAGGCCTTCCCATTGCCCATTTCACCTGATCACCTGAACCGGAGGTCTAAATATAAAATAATAATTCCTCATCACATAATTGGTATCATCAAAACATAAATAATGAAGGGTCTATATTGGATATCCTAATTGTCGTTTGTCCTACCGCATCGTTAGTCCGAATTATCGTATGCCCGCTAAAACCATTTCCGTTTAAATTTTGAAACTTTTTAGTGTTTGTCGTAAATACAACCCTAACTTAACCTAAAGGCAGGCTTTTTAGAAAAGCTTAAAAGGCTTAGACCCGATTTCACCATACTCTGTTAGTTATATTCTAAATCGGGCGTTAGCTAATCGATAATTAAAATTAACAGAGGTACTAACATCCCTGTTAATTTTATACGTCCTATGTCGAAAATGTAACAAGCCATTAGTAAATCAAACATTTAGTGAATGACAAGCACATCTTTCACTCGCACTTTAACCAACCAAAACAAAATAAAAGTCATTCATGTAACAAACAGTTGAGAAAAAATCTTTTTAGAATGACTATTAAAATAACCATTAAAAATTTGTTCCTATCTTTTTCTAGCAAAACAGATTTTAATATGGAGTTTATATGGCCGTAGTGCCCGCTGACGTCACAGTAGGTACATGTCGGATCTCTCTGTCTAATAGTAGTTTTGAATGCATATATTATCCAATTTTTTAGCCGATTTAAATTTAAACTTCACTTTTTGCCATCTTTTTTACGGTATTTTCATATTTTATTAAGAAATGCGATAAAAGAAAATCATGCATATTCCCAATAATAATAATAATCGTTTGACTTAACTGGTTTTCAGGAGTCGGAAACCTCGCAATGCGTTAGGACAAATATTGTTGGGCCAACGATGGCCTCCGCGATGAAGAAGAACGCATTTTTGTTATAGGTACCTCTGAATTGTAAACACAACAGATTCTAAAAGCGTACGCCCTCGAGTAAACTCATCTCCCCGCACCACCCTGAACTACTTGCGAGAACAAAAGAAATCAAGGCACTCATTATCTTGGGTACATTAATTAGTAATTAAATGGCGCAATTAGTGCGACGACACGTGATGAGGACCTCGGACCTCGATATCGGGGTCGTCGCGACAAGTGCGTAGTGCTGCGAAGTGGACCACGACAGTTCACTTCCAGCGCTCGGATTACGATAGATTGTGTTAGAGATCATTGACGCTTCTCGTACAGTCGGCATCAAATATATAGGAGCAGCGAAAGTGGCCAAATATATCGCAATACAACTTTATTACTATAGGAATAAGAATGTGTTGTGATATATTTGGCTATTTTGACTGCTCCTATCTACTTGATGCTGACTGTACGTCTAGTTAGGTAGTCAAGAAAATGTATTCGTATACGGTACCACCGCGGAACCCTGTTGCAATACTTGACGTAGTTATAAAAAGACGTTAGATCAATCAAAGTTTGAAACGACAAACGACGGGGTTTTAAATTGGTGATGGAAACATTTTGCCGATTGTACTGTATAAGGGATACACAAATATGCTGGCAGGCATTATTATTATTTATTTTGACGACGCGGTTAGCCTAGCTGGTAGTGAACCTGCTTACGAAGTTAGCGGTCCTGGGTTCGAATCCCGGTATGGGCAAAATTTGTGTGACGAGCGCGAGTATTTGTTCCTGAGTCATGGATGTATTTCTATATATTTAAGTATGTATTTCTCTATACATATAAGTATGTATATCGTTGCCTAGTACCCATAGTACAAGCCTAGAGCTTAGTCTGGGACTAGGTCAATTTGTGTGAGATTGTCCCCTGATATTTATTATATTTATTTATTTATTATAGCGAGGTTCTCTAGCAAGGATGGCATAGTTATGTAAACATGGGTGTACCTATAACAACAGCACACTGATCAAATCAGAGAAAAGGTCTTAGTTTCTTAAACAATCGAAACAGCTGTGCACGCTTGAAGGAACTCTATAATAGCGTGTTGTTTTACTGCGAAGTCTAGAACCTAACTAAATAGCGATGACCTCATGTAAGCATTACTCATAGATCATACAGGCTGTCTTTATAAAGTGCACATATTAAAACGGACATTAAATTAAATTTTATCGACGAAAAATATGTTATTTTTTTTATTTTCATTTTTGTGTTTACGTGTGGTACACAGTTGCGAAATAGTTTTTTTAAAGAGTCATAAAAAATAATAAAAAAAATGTTTTTCCTCGATATTGTCGATAACATTTCATATGGCGGGATGACTTGGACGCGTTTCGGAGCGAGTGGCGGGAGCATGCGCTCAATAGAGACGAATGGCGGAAAAGAGGGGAGGCCTTTGCCCAGCAGTGGGACACTAAAACAGGCTAAAAAAAAAACATTTCATTTAATGTCCCTATTCTAATGTGCACTTTATAAATACTCACCCTGTATTCATAAAACAGTATCGAATACGCGCCCCGAATATGACTAAGCAATATTTGCAGTAGGTACATACTATAATCAAAAGCTTGACAAAGAAATTAAATTCCGAATCGGTTAGCAACGACTCTTTTGTTGTAGTTTTCTGCTCCGATTATATTAAGTACCTACATAACTAATACTTTCTGTATAGTAAGTAGGTTATTGGGTCACATTTAGCGATATGAAAGGAGGACTTTCAGCAGGAGATAACTGAGAATGACTTAAGTGTTATTGGGTGGTCGTGCGCAGCAAATGTGAGCTACATACGTTTAGCCGACTTAACCCGTAGCAGTTGGGTTATGTGACGGTTCGTGTCCACGACATGGCTCGGCGCAGCGTCCGGGAAGAATGTCGTAGAGACGGAACATATGCTACAGTCAAACTTTTAATCATCTCACGGAAAAAATGTAAACACACACGTTGCCGTTAACGAAAAAAATTTGAAACATTCTGGATACTTAGCACATTTTAAGAAATCGACTTTGTATAAATAAAATGTATATTATAATCAAGATAAAATAATTTAATTTGTTGATGGCAAACTTTATTTTGAAACTCTTTGTTATATCAATTTAAAGAGAGAATACTGTTTTCTTATCCATAATTTATTTATTGCACTGGTATAACTGTCTCGATACACCCGGCTCATAAAGTTGTGGGACGCTTAAAGTGAGATTTCACTCGCTTCACTTAACATTCGAGATAGAATGCTCCGTGATCCCGTAATCGCTTTCCAGTGACTGTTGTCAAATTTTTATTATTGTTACGTTTTCTGTTGTTGTTAAGTTGTTCATTGTTACGTTTTCCGGTATGGACAAATATTTGTGTGATGAGCGCGAGTATTTGTTCCTGAGTCTTGGATGTTTTCTATGTATTTCTCTATATAAGTATGTTTATCGTTGTCTAGTACCCATAGTACAATTTGTGTGACATTGTCCCCTGATATTTATTTATTTTTCGTTCTCATGTCAAACGACTTTACTCACACGCCAATGACGGCTAAAAAACTAGAGCTAATGTCAACCTTAACTCATAGACACTCAGGTCTATTTTGCGCTGTCAACTATGACGGATAAATCCGTCGTTGACGTTGAACCAGTGTTGCGGATATATCCGTCGTCAATGGCGTTGATAAGGTTAAATATACTTATATGTCTCTTTTATTGACACGGGATCTATATCTTTTGTTCATTTCTTGAGTGAGAAATTAGTCGATAGAAGGATTGACAATAGATTACCATGTAATATAATTGTTAATTTGTGTATAAAGGTGAGGCAGGTGCTAGTGGGTATAAAATGAAAGTCAATTACTGACACGGATGAAGTTTTATTGTAAAAACATTAGCTATTCACAGCGCGGGACCGCCACTATTTACAGGCTCTGCTAAGAGGTCACTATTGACAGTAGTTCTATGGCAAGTTGGGAGTAGAGCCTTTGTAGACTTAACACACTTACTGCTGTTCCTACAAATTTATGTAAATTTGACACACGCTCCCAATCATACAAAACTTTACAAGTGCATAAACCGAGTTTGTCAACGTTTTCTATTGAAAAACCGTACAATTTAGTCAAATTGTAGTCTTTAAAGTTTCGTGTGATGGGGGCTTGTTCCATACCCCTCATTTGCACTAGTTTTTTTTTAATCAAATTGTGCAGTTTTTTGTGTGATGTGGGACCTGTGTCAAAGGCTCCCAACGTGTAATGGGATTGGTTTTATTATTAACCTTTTCAACGCCATTGACGGATATATCCGCACCACTCGTTCAACGCCAACGACGGATATATCCGTCACGGTTGACAGCGAAAAATAGTCCTGAGTATCTATGACGTAAGGTTGAAATTAGCCCTGGTTTTCAGCTGTCATTGGCGTGTGAGTGACGATTTTTGTATTTGACATGGCCGCATGGCGTTGATAAGGTTCAAGGTGGCTTTAGTATAAATATAGCGAGAATAACATTTACTTTAAAACTCCTTTTTAGCTAGGTTGGAGGCGTTCATTAAACCTAGCTGAGTAACATCGTGACAAAATTGGCTTCCAAACAAAACGTAGAGCCCGTCCATCCTTACTGACGCTAGGATGGTCTATGGGGATCTTCGGGTCATCGAAGCTTAACAAAACAAACATTCTTCAAGCTTATACCTTTTTTACTTGTAAGTATACATTTCCAACCAAAATTCATTTCATAGGATGAATCGAAATCCCGTTCTTCATTGGAGAATAACAACACACCGGGAAGCAAGGGACCTTATTACAGAATGTAAGCAGAATCACGCCACGGGATGCCAATAGTAGTTTACGCGACGGTTGCGTAATGCCAATTACGCAGAGTCGCGTACAATACTTTTATCTACAGTGTAGTCTGGACTATAGACTCTATAGTAGAATAACTCCAGCAGATTCTTTATTCGACGGCTAACGTAACCTACTGACCGCGGCCGGCTGCGTGACTCCACACAATTAAATACTAAACTTATCCAACCTTAACTAAACTATATATTTACAAAATCTACACATAACCAAGTACAGACAAACGTCACATAAACACAATAACCTCCACTTATCACCTCAAATTTGGCACAGTTTTACGTTTAACATTAGGATCAAAGTTGTTATCTACTTTATTTTACAGTAAAATTACGTTGAATTATACATAACACGTTTCTATGTACAGTTTTCAGAATGTTGTTGCAATTAATGATAATTAAATAGTTGATATACTAGACGAAGATGAGTCTTTACATTTGAAGTAAATTTAATATAAATATGTTAAAAGGACATGCTTGTTCGATCATGCGACTATAAATACCGGGTTAACTAGAAATTAAAGCGTATGTTGAAAGTCCCTCGACGTCCATACAGACAGACAGGACCTTCATTCTCTTTAACAATTGAGGCACTCTGCGCACTACTTTTTTCACTAGATGGCACCTCCGTAATATGAGGTCTTTTTTATTGTTATTTTAAAATTATAAATTTAAATTATCACTGTGTATGTATCAAGTGAAAAAGGAAACTTGTCACTCGTTTGATATTTTGAGATTTTAACGTCAACTGTCAAAAACACCTCAGGTCGCAGAGGCGCCATCTAGTGAAAAGTGATGCGCGGAATGCCTCATCAGCTGGTGACGTCGGCGAATTATTTATTTATTAAAACAATATAATATTATTTGGTTTCGATGATGAACTAATTCGGCCGACGTCGATATAGGTACTCGGCTCTTTCGCGTTCGAGCACTCGGGACAAATTAAGTTCGTCGACATGAACACGGGCGAATGTTTAACCTTTCCAACGCCTACGACGGATATATGCGTCATGGTTGCCAGCGCAAAATAAACTGGAGTGTCTGTGGTAAGGTTGCCATTAGCTCTGCTTTTTAGCTGTCATTGGCGTTCCAAATTCAAAAATGGTTACTCTATTAAATTTGACATGGCGTTGAAAAGGACAGGAGTACAGGAGTATCAGGGCCTAGGTTCGAACATTATAAAATATTATGCGATATCGAACTCAATTATTATACATATTTGGTTCTTAATAAGACTAAAGGTCGCCAGTGAGTTTTAATTTAAATTAATTGCGAGCCGGTATTTCGAATCGAGTTACAATTTAAGGAGATCACACATTCTTATTTAGGCCGCAACGTCAGTAATACAGAGGGCTGATGATTTTTTTTTGTCGATCAGGTAGATTATCAAAAAATAGGACACGTATTTTTTTTACATAATCAAAAAATTACGGAGATATATTATATCGAGTTGAAATGTCGCATCACGTCACGTCTTGGTACAATTTTTATATAGAAGTGACGTCACGAGCCCCCACTCCGGAACTTATACGCGCTTTATTTTTGTAATTTTTTGTTTGATTGACAAAAGAAAAAATACGTGTCCAATATTATTTGATAATCTAACTGACGGAATAAATATAATTTCGTTTTCTTTACCCAGTCATCATCCATATTACCTTAATTTGGCTCGTTTTTCGAGAATCTTCTATTTTAGTGCTCACTGGCGACTTTAATCGACCTCAAGTAGTTTTTTTTACAAAATATACCTTTTGCCTTTCGATAACTTTCTAAACACCTCGAGGAGCGAGAGCGCGGGTGCGGCCAGGGGCCGGGTGAGCGGCGTCAAAGTGGGCTCACATACGTTCTTTTGCCCGTACCGTATCTCCGTTTCGTATCAGCATCGCGATCCAAAAACGCTAGTGCGGCTCGCGGCGCGGCGGCTCGATGCGGGTACAGATACGCTCCGATCCATCGCGAGTCAGTTTTTTCGCCCGTTTCAAAGGCGATACGATACCACGCCCAAAGACCCTCGAGATACAGAACGGAACGGAACGGAGGTACGTGACGAACGAAAGAACATATGTGGACCCATCTTCAGATCTCGGCGAACACTAAATAAAGGAAACAACACCTGATTTGAGGAGGGCCGAGGGTCATAGCCCCTAACTGAAGTCCTGGGTCGTTGCCGCGCGGGAGCGGGCGCGTATTATTTCTTCTTGGGCTTCTTGGGGTTGCGCGAGCGCGACTTGGCCTTGCACAGCGGGCAGATGGGCGCGTTGCGGTGGATCTGCTGGTGGCACGACAGGCACGACTTCATCGGCGGCGGCTGCTGTCTGCGCACACATGCTTACGTTCACTCACTTCACTAAACAGATGGAGTATTTAATCATTTATTTAGTATTGGGCACGTCGGGGCTTCCTTTCATCACACGCCGGTAATGTGGACTACGTCTACTAGCATCGCACTCACACAGACGCACGTCTGGACAAGACCCCTAAGCGGACATGGCAGTGCTGTCTGTGGCGGGTGTCGCGTCCAGACGAATGGTTTCGTGGAGAAGAATAAAATACAAAGCGTAACCATTCGTCTCGACGCTTCACCCGCCACTGACAGCACTGCCATGTCCGCTTAGGGGTCTTGTCCAGACGTGCGTCTGTGTGAGTGCGACGTTTCGAACGTTTGTTCGTAGTTTCTTCACAGCTATAGCTATATTTATACTGTACAGACTCATAGCGGCTTTTTAATGGGAGATTTGTAAAAATATTAGCTCTGTTATTAGAATGTTTAACAATAAGTGTTTGCCTAAATAATATTTAGACTTTATAATAATTTGAAATAAAAATTAAACACAAAAATATATTCAAATAATAAACAAAACTATACACAAGATAAGTAACGAACTACTATATGCTGAACATCTTTTTAATTAAATTTAATTAATAATATCATCGTTCAGCACACAAAAAGTAAAGGAGGGACCGGGGGCAGGTTAGGAAACAAACAAAAAAAAACAAAATCGAACCTCAGCGAGACGGTAAGGAAATCTTGGTCGAGTGCAGACCTGAACGCGGGCGGCGGCGGCGGCGGCTTGCGCGGCGGCGCGGGCGCCAGGAACGGCGCGCGCGCGCCCGGCGCCGGGAACCGGCTGCAACACGACACCCTCGTCACCGCGCGGCTCACGCAGCCCGCCGACACGCTAATACGATCATGGTACAGTCCGCCATCTAATATATCTGTACATATCACAGTGGTCCAAAATATCTGAACATGCACTCTAACGCCTTGACAATAGAGTCGTGTTCAGATATTTGTGACCACCTTGTTTGCTGCAATATATATGATGGTGACCGTACAATTCCTGCTCAGTTCACTTGCAATTACTCTTCAAAACGCTTTATGGCCATTCGTTACCACACTGCACAATAGTTTGTAGCAATTTTGAAATTTAATCATTGATTATCACAAGCAGCAAAAGTTTACGAGTGGTAACGGACGGAAGTAACCCTTAAAAATAGACTTTTCATGACCGTCTATAAACACAGAAATTAAATATGTGACTCTTTGCTGCAGTTTACTAATGCGAGACACCAACGGTTACAATATTGATAAATCTTGTAAACTTTAGATGATCAAACAAATTAATTTCAAAAGCAAAAACTATGACTCCTCTCTGGCAGGTGCGGGCGGAGGCGGAGAGCACTCACTCGGGCGTGACGGGGCTGCCCTCCTCCTCGTGCAGCTCGGGCAGGCGCTCCAGGCCGAGGCACTGGCGCCGCAGCAGGTCCACCTCGGCCTTCAGGGGCCGGTAGTCCTCGTGCAGCCGCGACGCCGCCGACAGCTTGCGGGACATGCTCTCCTCCGTCTGCTTTATCACCGTCTCCATCTGCAAACAGCACCAGTCAACAACATCAATTATTAATTTAACCTCCTTGCTTCATTGCCTGAGGAAATTATAATAATTTACATGGCGACATGTTGTCCCGTTGGCCCATAACATTTTGTTTCTACAAGAACTCGAACAAAGTTTCACTTGCTAACTAACTACAGTAAAAGTACTGAGCTGCTCTCATATTGATTGAACATTTTCCTGAGACTTCGTCCGCGTAGAAGTCGTTTATCGCTGCTACTTCGGGAACTGTAATTTTTTTCTGGATAAAAAGTAGCCCATGTGCTATTCCAGACTATAATCTATCTCTGTGCCAAATTCCATCCAGATTCTGGCGTTATGGAGTAACAAACATCCACCATCCATCCGTCCATCCAAACTTTCACATTTATAATATTAGTAGGATTCAGTCATTATGTTTTATTATTTCTATTTTATGTTTATTTGCTTTATTATTTTTATTTATTTATATCACATCCATTTTCTGAATCTCACACATGCTACGGCTCAAATTTTAAAGTGTGAATTAGAGATAGGCGCCGACTTAAAATTTGCCGGCGGCGGCGCGCTGGCATGGTCGGCACGGCTGTTTTGATCAAATATAAAACCTTTATATATTTTTCACGTTTTATTTTGAATAACACAGGTGTTCACGTATGTTTCACAGGGCCTCCGCCGTTGGGGCGAAATATGTTTGGTCGAATGTATCAGATGCCAAATTTTCATTTGCCAAACAGGTATTTCCCGCCGCAACAATTAGTATTTTATGGTGTTCACAACTCTAACTTAACCTAACCGAACCGAAATAGCTGTTTTGGTCAGGGCTTGATTTAACGTTAAAAAGTTGCAAACGTTACCCGCTGATCGACAGTCAACGTTAGCAAAATATATCGTTAACATTTTGCTAATATATTTTAGCGTTATTTTTACCGGTAAATTGAGGTAACGTTAAAAGCAAAGTATTGTTAATATTAACATTATTTTACGTACGTTATCTGCGTCCCCATCAGCTTGATTTAAAGTTATTTTTAATGGTATTTAACTTTAACTTAACGGTAGTTAACGGTATTTTTATGAAATTACCATTATGTAACGTTATTTATTATGTTATCATCTAATAATTACCAAGCCTTGGGCTACTGTTAAAATTAACATTAGTAAGTTAACATTATAATAAAACTACTAAATAACATTAAAATGTATACCGTTACCAAAGTATTTTTATGAAATTACCGTTAAGTAACGTTATTTATTATGTTATCTAGTAACGTTAACAAGCCCTGGTTTTGGTATCCTGGAAATAAAACAAAAATAATACAAAATTCTTCTTCTTCTGCTTCTTGGGAAATGATACATTCGACCAAACAATATTTCGCCGAAACAGCAGGCATCGGTTTTTACAATTTTTATAAATTATCTTGTATAAATATTATTTTGTTTACACGAGTACGGCTCAAACGCGATCTCTTGGCATTCAAAACCAATCCAGCTACGGAAAAGGCACGGTCGTTTGGGGTGCTCGTAGCGGTAAGTGCAAGAATAGTCCTGGCAAGAGCAGCAAGTCCTGGGACACATTCTGCTTCTCTCGCCAATATGCAAGCAGATCCCCATTTAAAGTTTCCAACTCTTTAGAATCGACTGTAATCTGATTCTGGTGACTCATCCATATGCTTTTTAGACAATTGTGTCAGCAAAGATTGAGTTGAAGAAGAAGAGCTTGGTCGTCGCTCTGATAGATCATGGGAAGTTTCAACGCATTCGGTACGTAGCAAATCACAAGGCCTAACATACTTATCGATGCAGTCTACCAGAAAAGCTGCACGGTTTCTGTTTCTTTCGCTTTCTAAATATGAATCGATTTCTTTAACTTCTGAAAATCTGGGATCCAAAAGAGATACCAACTACTACATTATTTGTCAATGGAAACCTGTGGTCAAATTTCTCCAGCATTCTGTTTTTGAGTGTTTTTTCATTGTCACTTTTTCTTTGACTGAGATTGAATTTAAAATCTGTTTAAATTCAGAGTGAAACACGAGCCAAATTAAGAGAAATAGACTTTTGCATACCTACTCCAAAATTCGACAGCTTCGCGAAATTTTCGAAGAAATCTAATAAGGTTTTTCAGCAGGTGCCATACTAACTGTACCAATTTCAAGTGTTCCTGGCCAATCCTGGTGAGTATAGAATTAACTGGGTTCCTATTGCAACAATGCGCCCAGCTCTCCAACATGCTTAGCTCACTATGCCAGCGGGTGGGCGTTGCAGTTTTGATGTTTAGCAAGTGATAAAAACCGCCGGACTCTCAAAATTTTAAAATTTGGGTACTAGGCTCGGCCGTCGCAAATTTTAAAATAGTCGGCTGCGGCGATGGCGTGGAGGAACTGGCGCGGCGGCGCCCATCTCTAGTGTGAATTTGAATAGAAAATATTAGGAACAAACTGTGTACTTAAATATATAGAGATTTATGAGCAATATTAATTTAAATTAAAGAATGTTAATATAATCAATTAAAGTTATGACAAAAATGTTTAGTGAAAATGAAACATCATTGAAATAATAATGTAATTTGTTAACTTTAAAGTCAATCTACTCTCTCACTATTTCAATCTCATTTATTCATACAACAGAGAGCACCTCAGTTCTACAATAAGTGTGTTTTAGCAGGATGGAAATAGCCCCACTGACAGCCAAAACAAACAATCAGAAATGATACAATGGCTGCTACTGTGGGATGCTAGGCAAACAAATAAACATGCGTTAAGAGAGGCAGGTGGCCTCTAGTCCTGCCATGAATGATTCATAAACAAAACATTGCTAATGGATACATTCCTTAGGATAAAAATTTAATTTTGATTGACAAGTGTTGATCAATGTGATATGGGAAGAGAACTGGAAGTTGTAAATTAGATGAAATTGAATAAAACAATTTTTCTACACCCATACCACTTTGACAAAATGAAGTAGTAGGTAGGTATTTTAGTATAATTATGTTAAGAGCAAAAATGCTTCAGTTAGTTTTTAAGTTGTATCTGTTGGCATAGAAATATACATTATACAAATAATTTATTTCCAAAGGTTGGGTTGGGTTCCAATTTGGAGTTCATTGAAGTTCCGATCACAGTTTATGTATACTGACTCCTACAAATAAATAAGTTATTCATTATGAAAAACAGTGGCAATCTGTTCGGGCAATGGAGAGGAGCTCACCGCATTGATGTCAGCGTGGATCTGGCGCAGCTCTTCGACGTGGCTCATCTTCTCCTGCTGCAGCAGCTCCATCTCGCGCTTGTACTGCTGCAGGCAGCGGCTCTCCGAGTCGCCCGACCGCACCTCCGACAAGATGCTGCGCTTCAGCCGCTCCAGCGTTATCGTCTTGTTCCTGTCGCAATCATAACAATGCGACAACAGCCAAAACCGATAACACAATTATTATCTTACAATTATTATGTTATAAAATGCATTGGTAACGCGATTAAATTGTCAACAATAACAATGAGGATATATCGCCAAAGGCGGTGCCGGATGCCAAGGTCTGGATGCGTAAAGTCCTGGACGGGCAAGATTCATAAATCATAGGGATAAATCGATGATTTAGAGGTTTACTGAACAATAATCGGTGTCAAGTGTTTATTGATCGAGTCCACAGGTGCGAACCTATCTCATAAAAACGACAATAAAACAGTACCTGATGTCTTTCATGGCTTCCAACTTGTGATATATTTCACGTTCGTTTTCTGCGGTCATTTCTTATTCAAGTCGTTTTAAAAAAAACTAGCCCCAGGCTAAAATATTATAAAAATTATAACGCACAAAGCGAAAAGGCTTCTGCCTCGCGCACATGAGATTAACTAGTGAAGTAGGGACGTCCCATTTTTTCGAAGTATGTATCGCAATACCGAAATCGCTACCACTATAAAAAGGTTTGTGTTATTTTAAAAAACTATTTATATTATTTCGCGTTTATCGTAAAGTATTATAATTTTGGATTTTTGAACAGAATAGCCGTTTTCTGCTGTAATTGTTTTATAATTTAAACAAATTACGGTAAATGGTAACATAGTGGCTCAAACATTCCTAGAATGATACCCGATCAAGTTTAAAAATATCGTAAAGAAAAAAATACACTTAAGAAAAATTCAGGACTAAATTATTCATCGTTACTACTAAAAATGTGTCCGTAATCTTCTGAATCGGGTGTTAAGCAGACTTTTAATAGATATTTATTGAAATAATCCTCAGAAAGACCATCTATTCTGCAATTTATTTCAGTAGTCCTCAGAAATAGTCACAAGGCAACCCTATCGTAGCACAAAATGAAATGAAAATGGCCGACTGACTATAGAAGCGGCTTGCTGTCAAAATATTAAAAATAAGTTATAACGCATTAGGGAAAGTTTTATGTAATTAGATAATTGTAATGGCACATTGAATCATATCAACCGGATGAACTCTGTTATATTCACCTCGCATGATTCAAAATCGGTCTCGCAAAGGTCATTTACACCTTTGCCAACTCGCTTCGTGTCCGCTCTCTGAGGCACCAGCGGTCGGGGAGCCAGCGTCCGAGAGCCGGCGGCCGGGATGAGTGACGAGGGCGGCGAGGACTCGCCGCCGCCCGCGCGGCCGCAGCGGCGAATCAAGAAAGTGATGGTGCTGTCCTCCGCGTCCGAGTCGGACAGCGACGCCAGCGAGGGCCCGACGCGGACGCGCAAAAGGCGCCTGCGGGTGAGCGCCGTTCGAGAGCCGGCGGGCTGTGCGGCGCGGCGGGCTCTGACGCGCGGCTTGTTGCAGGTGCTGAGCGACGACGACGGCGCCAGCAGTAGCGGCAGCTCGGCGGGCGCGCGCAGGCGTCGCGCGCCGCCGCCACTGCAGGACTCCGACAGCGACTCGTCTAGGGGCGTCTCGCCGAAACCCGGGCCCGCCTCCGGGTTCGCTTCTGACAGCTCTGAAGGCAACTCTGATAAATGTTCGATTTGCCTCCTTCGATTTAAAGATCAGGAGGTCGGCACGCCGCAGAGTTGTGAACACATATTTTGTTTAGACTGTATTATGGAATGGTCTAAGAACGTAAACACATGTCCAGTGGATCGCATGACATTTGATTCAATTGTGGTGAAGACATGTGCAGGCGGACGCGTGCTGCGCACTGAACCTGTGCAGGTGGTGGTGCGCAGGCCCTCTGTTGAGATGCTTGTTGTTGAGGACCCTACAGTTTGTGAGGTGGGTAACTATTTATTTATTTATTTAAAAGGACTCGCCATAAACATTCATAAATTAGATGATAAATAAATAATGGTTGTTAAACCAGTCAATGAAACAAATTTGAAAACCCTAGGCTGCCTGCTACCCAACTGTGAAGGCAATAAAGAGTAATGAATTTTAAAATTTATGTATGCATGTGTCTACAGTTAGATGTTCTGACTTCTGACCTATTGGACTGATTTTTAGGGTCCGTACATGAAGGGCGCCCTATTAATACGCCTACATTGTCTGTCAGTCCGTTCGTCTGTCTGTCCATCTGTCTGTCTGTCGAAAAAAAATGAAGAAGAAGATGCAGCTCTTTATAGTTAGGATAGTCATATCCTAACTATAAAGAGCTGTATCTTTTGAACTGTAATAAAGAGGGGGTTGATTTTTTTTCAGAATATGCGTTGTTACGGCGGATAACAATTAAAAAAAAAAGTGAAATAATTAAGGGGGTCCCCATGCGACATACATAAGAAACATTTTTTTTAACATATTTTTATTTTGGTTGTATTGTAATAACGGTAAAACATACAAGTGTCAAATTTGGTATGATTATAAAACAAACCTTATAGAATAACAACAAATACTAAAAACTAGCCAAATGTGTACGGAACCCTCAGTGCGCGAGTCCCGAGTATATGATTGGTCATTCAAGTCCCAAGCCAAGTTTTGGTTATTTTAGTGTTTTTATTCTATGTTGAGTGAGCCCTATTATTCAAATTGGGATTGTGTGGTTACATCAATGTACCTACATAATTTTAAGTACCTAGTTAAGTTTTGAAATCATTTCTTATTATTTGAGAAGCTGTCTGGTAATCAGTAACATGTTGTTGTTTTAGATCTGTGGCAGTATAGAGAACGAGGACACAATGCTCCTGTGTGATGGCTGCGACCTCGGATTCCACATGCAGTGCCTTTCACCACCCCTCCTTGAAGTAAGGGAGACGCCTGTCATAACATCCATGTTATTATGAATAGTTAACCATGTTGGGATTGTATGACAATGTAATATTTCAGATTCCCATAGATCAGTGGTACTGCCCCAGCTGCATCAGCGTGGGCATGCAGGACGCGGGCAATTTAGAGGATATCATATACTTGTCGGAGGTGGATGACCTGTTCTCCGACATCACCGACATGGAGCGGCCGCAGGGCCCGCGGCCCGCCCCGCTCCGCCAGGCGCGGGAGGCGCGGGAGGCGCGGGAGACGCGGCGCTCGGCGCGCGCGCAGGGCTCCGAGCAGCCGTCCACGTCGAGCGGCCGCGCCGGCGCGCCTGCCTCCAGCCGCGCGCGCGCGCCCCCGCGCCGCCGCCGCAAGCGCAGGAGACAGAACACTAGGACTGTTATCATAGAATATGAAATAGAAGAAAATGGAAAATTCCCTATTACCAGAAGAGTCAAAAAGACTGTAAGGAAACGAAAGGTTTGTACAGACGGTATAGACATTGTTCATCATCTAATAATTGTTTCAATTTAAGTCATACTCATATAATAAATTTACTCCTGCGGTTGTCCGTTTATTTTATATAATATAATTATGTATTATGAAGTTTGATATGGGTAAGTGAAAGGCAGTACTGTTCCCATACAAATAATTGTTTTAGGAGTAGAGTTCCATTTTGTATCATTTTGGGTAAAGGATAACAGTAAAACATCATCATATTAACATTTAAAAATTTGTTTTTGAATAAATATCATTGTATTTTATTATTTTTATACATTACAACCATTGGTCACAAATAGACCAGCTGTTAATGTCGGAGCGACATGGCGGCACCGCGGCGTGCGGGCGCGTGGTTGTGCGTGCGTGTGTGTGACGGCGTCGTGTTGCAGATCCGCAAGCGCCGGCCGCGCACGGCGGCGCGCCGCAGCCTGGTGCGGGCCAGCGTGCGCGCGCAGCTGTCCGCGCTGCGCGCCGCGGCCGAGCCCAGCGTGTGCGCCAGCGTGTCCGACCTGCACGTGCGGCGCGCGCGCGCCGGCGTGCCCGCGCTCAGCCTCTTCGGCTCCGACTACGACCTGGAGTACTTCGACGACGACGGCGGAGCCGAGCCCGGCGCCGCCGTCGCCGTGGCCGCGCGGCCCTCCGCCAGCGTCATCAGCGCCTACCGACAGGTCACTATTGAAGCGTTCAAGTGTCTCGTACTCGATAATATCTTATTTGAATACCACTACTACATCATCATCATCATCATCATCATCATCATCTCAGCCGACAGACGTCCACTGCTGGACATAGGCCTCCCCCAAGGTTTGCCACTAGGACCGGTCCTGCGCCGCTTGTATCCTACGGTTTCCCGCAATCTTAACCACGTCGTCGATCCACCTTGTTGGAGGTCTGCCCACGCTGCGCCTTCCGGTACGCAGACGCCATTCGAGAACTCTTCGGCCCCAACGGTCATCTGTTTTGCGACCGATGTGTCCCGCCCACTGCCACTTAAGTCTAGCAAATCTTAGGGCTATGTCGGTGACGTTGGTTCTTGTGCGGATCTCCTCATTCCTGATTCGATCACGCAGAGATATTCCGAGCATAGCCCTCTCCATTGCCCTTTAAGTGACCTTGAGGTTTCCTTATGACGCCCATCGCCAGCGCCCACGTCTCAGTACCATAAGTCATCACTGGCAACACACTGGTCGAAGATTTAGAGATCTGTCTGTTGAGCCGCCGGTACTGATAAGCATCACCTGAAAACCGCAGAGTCATCCCACGCCTCCTCCATGAGCTTAAGAGTCGAATCTGAGAGCTTTTTGGTTTTGTTAGTACGGCGGGTTTTAACTAAGATCCGACCGTATGGACAGTTTCCACGAACCCGTCGTAACCCTCCACGTCACCCTGCAGGCATTCGAAACGGTTCTGGAGTTCCAGCTGAAGGCTTTCGGGGTTCTGGAGATGGATAGGTGCTGGGCGTGGACTTCATCAGTCTAGACCTTTAAAGCTTGATCTTGATACTCAATATGCCTCGTACCATACGGTAATCACTCCCGGTTTTCACCGCGTTGATAAGAATAAGAATGATTTATTTGGACACACGTACCATATGATTACATGAAATAACAGGTGGAAGATAAATATCAAATAAATAAATAAATAAATATCAGGGACAATCTCACACAAATTGACCTAGTCCCAAACTAAGCTCTAGGCTTGTACTATGGGTACTAGACAACGATAAACATTACTTATGTAGAGAAATACATACTTAAATACATAGAAAACATCCATGACTCAGGTACAAATACTAGCGCTCATCACACAAATATTTGCCCATACCGGGATTCGAACCCGGGACCGCTAGCTTCGTAGGCAGGGTCACTACCAACTAGGCTAAACGCGTCGTCAAAAGATAAAATTAAACAGTACAAAAAGAAACAACAAACCAGTAAGAAATAATTAAGACTAATTACTTAATAATCTATGTAGTGGTGTCCAAAATGGTCACTACTCAGCATGCAGCAGAAGCAGGATTGGGTAATCATGTGACGCTGATTTTCAGTAGGGCCAGGCGAAGATTTGTGTGTGTGTGTGTGTGTGTGCATGCGTCTGCATGCATGCATGCTTGTGAGTAGGTTTTTGTGTAACTGTTAGGTATCAGTAGTTAAGCTAGGCTTAGAAGCTTTGATCACTGAGACATCATTGAACATCTGCTTCTTCGTCGACATGATGAAGTCTATCTTATTCCTCACCCGGGTCCACTTTCTATGCTCACGCTTCCTGAAGAAGGAGTTCATCTAAAGAGTCCCTCCTCCATCTCTAGGCACCCCCTGCCACGCCGTAGCCGTGACCGCTACCGGAGTCGGGAATAGCGCGGCCGCCGGGGCTGGGGGTCTGGGCCGATTCTTTCTCACCATTGTGTGGGGGAATTTGCTATAGGTGCCACGCTTGGCATGCGTGTTGGCCGCCGCAGTTAGACGGCTCCGTGCCCGGGGCGCCGCTGCCCGCGCCTCGGGCTGCCGCCGCCGCCCCCCGCGCCCCCCGCGCCCGCGGCCGACGGCCGGGGCACTCTTAGCCGGCACTACGCGGAATACTACATCGCATGCAACAAAATGTGCTATGAGTTATGATGCAGCAAGCGAGTAATTAACATTAACAACAAAGTAAATAGTTAAAAGTTTGTTGTTAATCGTTTTCCAACATACGCTTTTTCAGGCTAAAAGAAAATTGGTAGCGTTGCCGTCCCCGCCGGCCGCGTCCGCCGCGCCCGACCTGCTGTCCGGCATCCTGCACAGCCAGGAGCTGCTGCACGCGCGCCGGCCGCCGGGCGCCGGCCGCCGGGAGCCGCCGGCCGCCGGCCGCTCAGACCCGCCGGGTGCCGACGGCAGGGACCCGCCGGGCGCCGGCCGCCTGGACCCGCTGCGCGCCCCGGCCCGCGCGCGCGCCGCGCCCGCCTACCCGGGCCAGCGCGGCGGCTGGGGCGGCGGCTACTCCGGCAACTACCACCGCGAGCAGAGCGCCAACAACTTCGGCCGCGGCTACGACGAGCGCTACGGCGCCGGGCCCGGCCCGCCGCCGCGCCCCGCCTACAACAACGGGCGCCGCGAGGACGAGGCCTGGGCCGGCTTCCCGCGCCGCCGCGAGCCCGCCGCGCCGCGCGACGACCCGCCGCCGCGCCGCCGCGCGCCCGCGCCGCCGCCGGCGCAGCGACGCAGCCTGGGCGACGCCTGGCCCCGCGCGCGCGCCGCGCCCGGCCCGCCGCGCCGCTCGCTCGGCGCCGACGACCCGCTGGACATGCGCCTGGCGCCGGCGCGCCCGCTGCCCGAGCCGCCCGTGTTCCGCTTCGACAAGCCCGGCGACGACGCCGACGACGCCGGCCAGCTCGTCATCGACACCGACAAGTACGACCCCACCGAGCCGACGCGGGACGAAGACGACAGCGACGAGCCGGCGCCGCCGCCCGCGCCGGCCGCGCCCGAGCCGGAGCCGGAGCCCGCGGCGCCGCCGCCCGCGCCCCCGGCCGCGCCCCTGCCCGCGCCGCCGGGCGCCGACGCGCTGGCCGCGGCCGAGCTGCTAGACACGGCCGTGCGCGCCGTGCTGCGCGAGCACCGCGCGCTGGTGGCGCCGGCGCGCGCGCGCAGCGACGACGACGACGACGGCGACTGTCCCAACTTCTCCATCTACTCGGCCACCAGCGTGCACATCGCCTGCGCCGGCTCGCTGGCGCCGCCGCCCGCCGCGCCGCGCCCGGAGCCCGACCTGGCCGACCTGGTGCAAGAGGACGACGAGCCGCCGCGCCCCGCGCCCGCGCCCGCGCCCGCGTCCGCCCTCACCAAGAAGGACGAGGAGTACAAGGAGAAAGTCTCCAAGCGGTGCCCGATCACGGCAAATACGAGGAATCCGATTAAAATCAAACTGCAGTCCTCGTCGCTCATCAAACGTGTCAGTCTGTACGACGACGACGACGACCTGGCGCCGGGCGCGGAGCCCGAGAGCGCCGCGCCCGGCGCCGCCGACCCCGGGGCGCCGCAGACCGCCGAACCCGGCGATGACGATAGTACAATTGAACGCTGTGAAGTCAACGAGAGAACCGAAGTCGATCCGGAAGCCAAAGCGGAGAAGGACGCGTCGGATGACGAACTAGAAGAGAACGGCGAGAAGGCGGAAAACCATTTATCACCCGAGGACACGAGTCCGGCCGGGAGCCCCGCCGGCGCCCCGCAAGCGGCGCCCGAAGATGACCCGCCCGAAGAGTCACCTAAAGAGCAGCCCAGCGAGTCTCCAGACAAACAAAACGGGCTGAGCGCGTCGCCCCGCAGCGAGCGTTCCCCGCGCTCCCCGCACAGCGACTCGGAGCCCGAGCTGGCCGCGCCGCCCGAGAAGATGACGGAGTCCATCAGCGAGACGGAGGACTCGCGCTCGTACACGCCGTGCCTGGACGAGCCGCGGGGCTCGCCGCGCGCCGCCGCCGGCCTGGGCACCGAGCTCATCTCCGAGGACGAGGCGCGCGGCGTCTTCAGCGACGCCGAGCCCGAGCCCAAGAAGAAAAGGAAGCCGCTCAAGAAGGAAGCCAAGAGCAAGCCCAAGCCCAAGAAGGACGTCGCCTTCCGCAAGCTCGGCAAGCAGAGCCGCGCGCGCACCTACCGCGACAAGGAGCGCCGGCGCCGCTCCGCGTCCTCCGGCTCCCCGCGCTCCCCGCGCGCCTCGCCGCGCCGCCGCGACAAGCGCAAGGACCTGGAGCGCTACGACGTGCGCTCCGTTGTCACCGAGAAGCGCAAGAAGTTCAAGGACCCGTTCGGGCGCGACGTGTCGCCCGCGCCGCCCGCGCGCTCCCGCTCGCCCGAGCGCGCGCGCCGCTCGCTGTCGCGCGCGCAGCGCTCGCCGTCGCGTCTGCGCCGCTCTCTCTCCCGCGCCAAGCGCTCGCTATCGCGCCCGCGCCGCTCGCTATCGCGCCCGCGCCGCTCGCTGTCGCGCGCCAAGCGCTCGCTGTCGCGCGCCAAACGTTCGTTATCGCGGGCACGCAAGTCGCCGTCCCGCGCGCGGCGCACGCCGAGCCCACTGCGTCGCCGCGCCTCGCTGCGCTCGCTGACGCCGCCGTCGCCACGCGCATCTCCGCCGCGGCGCTCGCCGTCCCCGCGCCGCGCCGGCCGCGGCAAGCGCCGCGCGTCCCCGTCCCCGCGGCGCCGCGCCTCCCCGCGCCGGCGCGAGCCGTCCACCGCGCGCGCGCGCAAGCGGCGCCGCTCCCCCGAGCGCAGCCCGAAGCCTAAGCTCGGCAAGAAGAAGAAGCGCGCGCGCTCGCCGGGCCCGCTCGCCGCGCGCCGCGCCGAGCCGCGCCGCAAGTCGCCCAAGCGCAAGAAGAAGGTGCGCCGCAGCCCGAGCCGCTTGCCGTCGCCGGCGCCCGGCGCGCCGCCGGCCGGCTGGTCGCCGATGTCCGTGGACTCGCGCCTGCTGTCCCCGCGCACGCCGCCGCCCGACGCCTCGCCCGCCTCGCCCGCGCGCCGCGGCAAGCGCAAGCGCAAGGAGCCGCGCCACGCCGCGCGGCATAAGCGCGGCAAGGACGCCGCCGCGCCCAGCAAGGAGGTGTTCACGTCCGGGGACAACATCCTCGTCAGCGTCAGCTTCGCGGAGCAGCAGCACGCCGCCGCGCCGCCCGAGCGCCGCAAGCACCGCGAGGCGCGCCGGGACAAGCGCAAGCGCCGCGCGCCCGTCGCCGCCGCCGCCAAGCCCGTCGCCATCATCGACCTCGAGCGCTCGCCCTTCCGCGAGCTGACGCCCTCGCCCAAGAACGTGATCGTGCTCAGCGACAGCGACCACGGGGACAAGGCGGCGCCGGCGCCCGCGCCGCCCGAGCCGGCGCACCCGGCCCCTGCCTTCGCGCCCGGCGCTGTCGGGCCCAAGACGCCGCCGGAGCCGGCCGCCGCGCCCGCGCCGCCGCCCGTCAAGTTCACGCTCGCGGCCAAGCCGGCCGGGCCGGCACGCGCGCCCAACCCGCTGCGCGAGGACGAGCCGGCCGAGGCGCCGGCGGGCGAGGAGGCCGGCGGGCCTGCCACGCCGCCCGAGCCGCCCGACTCGCCGGACGCGTACGACCCGTTCGAGCCGACGCGCTCGGCGTCCGGCTCCCCGGCGCCGGCCGAGCCGCCCGCGCCGGACGCGTCGCCCGAGCGGCCCAGCATGACGCTGGAGGCGGCGCAGCGCACCAACATGTCGGCCGACGACGTGCTGGCGCGCCGGCCGCTCGAGCCCATCGAGAAGGTGATGGCCCTGCTGCAGTCGACGCGCGACGAGGCGCCCGAGCCGCCGCCGGAGCCCGCGCGCGCGCCGCCCGCCCAGGCCGCGCCGCCCGCCCAGCCCGCGCCCGCGCCCGCGCCGCCGCAGCGCGCCGTGCTGCCCGCGCCGCAGCCCAAGCTGTTCCTGGCCAAGCCGTCGCCGATCAAGTCGAACCCGATCAAGCCGATGCAGGCCGTGAAGCTGCCGCTGCCGCCGCGCGCGCCCGAGGGCGAGTCGCCCTACTCGCCGGGCTCCAGCGACTTCGGCGACCTGTTCTCGCCGCCGCCCGCGCGTCGCGACACCTTCGACTCGCTGTTCGGCGCCAAGCCCCGGCGCAACAAGTCGCACGCCGCCAAGGTGCCCGTCAAGTTCAACAAAAAAAAAGGTAAGGACCGACGTAAAACTTTACACCTGTTTCCTTATTTGCTCCGTGTGAACTCTTCAGAGTTGGGGCTAAGTAAAGTTTTTGGAAGAGATGTAAATTTTTTTTTTTTGATATTCGTCATCCTAAAGATCAAGGAACTGCGGGTCTTTTATTTTTATTTCCTCTATTTTAGAAAAATTTTTTTAGTCATTAAGTTGACATTTGTAAACTTTAATGACCGACAAGCCTGTTGCCTTCGTACTTAACGAAAAAGAAAAAAAACTGTCACATCTATATCTGTCATTGTCAAGTCAAATCAAAGTAAACAAACGATTCAATACCTAATTCATTATTCAAATCCAAATATCGTGCAAAGGTCGTAGAGCAAGCGGCAAAATCGAAAGTCCGGAGTTCGTTAAAAATATTTCTAAAAACACTGATCACATGAAACGCAAGCAAACAGAAAAGAGCCGTTGAATTGAATCGTTCGTTCACTTTGATTTGACAATGACAGATATAGATGTGACAGTTTTTTTTCTTTTTCATAAGTACGAAGGCAACAAGCTTGTCGGTCATTAAAGTTTACTAATGTCAACATAATAACTAAAAAAATTATTTCTAAAATATTAGAGGAAATAAAAATAAAAGAGCCGCAGTTCCTTAATCTTTAGGATGAGGACTATCGAAAAAAAATATAATTTACATCTCTTCCAAAAACTTTACTTACCCAATTGTCGTAAAGATCGTTATAGGTAGTTTAAATTAAATAGAGTTACACAAATTACGACTAATTTAAATAAAAAGAACTAACCTTCACCATCTTGATTCTATTATCCGATTTTATTGACCTTTCTTCTATAACTCAAAATTCTCTTCTATAAAAAAAAACTGGTATGCATATACGCAATATAATATAATAACAATGTTACCAAAAATACACTCATTTATCAAAGTCGTAAGTCAAAATATTTAATACTATAAATAAAGAAGAAATTTGAATGTGAGCGATCAGAATGATTGATGCCCGCGCCCACGGCGGCCGCGGGCGCGCGTGGGTCCGGCCCTCACCGGCGGTGTGTTGCAGGCAAGCCGGTGGGCGTGAAGCTGGACGACGACAGCCTGAAGGTCCTCGACGAGCTGCCGAGCTCCGCCGTCGAGATGCAGGTCAAGAGCAAGGTCAGCGCCGCCCGCCGTCCGCCCGGTGGCGGATTTACACATTTGCCGCCAGTAGGCTATTCACATTTTGCCGCCCCTACCGCCCCCTACAATTCGATACCCTAGTTCACAATCATATTTAAAAAAAAAAATGTCCATGAAATTGTTGATTTAGTTAAAATTGCACAAAATAGTTTTTGGGTATATTTCTGAGCTAAGCTCCATCATGTACTACTAATAAGACGGGGTACACTCATGGGTCCGTAGAATAATATAGAAAATCAAATTTCATAATTATGAAATTCCTAACACGAAACTTCGAATATCAAAATGTCTAATGTACGAAATTCCTAAAGATGTGTATCCTAATGCACTTTTAATCGAATGATTTTATTTTCGAAAATCATTATTCTCTCTTATAAAATGCCTAAATAACAATACTTTGAAACTCAATATTTCTAGTGCTTGAAACACCTATTTAACACGTATTTTGTACAATCTTTTATTTAATGCAATGAATTGCAATGTATATACGTATGTATGTTTATCTGTACGGGTCAAATCTTTAGAGTCGTACGTAGGTAGGTTAGGTTAGGTACGTTTTTATATCAGGCCCGGAGGGCCAAAATAACCCAGAAATAAATCCGCTAAGCGCAGCTCCGTCGACTCTTAGGTCAATTGGACGTAGGAAAAAATGTCTTAAGGATTTTCGTGCACTAGTGGTATTCTACTTTAGACATTTTAAATCCGGCTAATTAAACATAGGACATGCATCTTTAGGAATTTCGTACATTATACATTTTGATATTCGAAGTTTTGTTTAGGAATTTCGTACCTACTTATGAAATTTGATTTTCGATATTATGCTACGGACCCAATTAAATTTACTACTACTATTCTATTGCTATAACAAAGAAAGTGTATTGCGTGGTATACGGCTGTTTGAACTCGGCTTCTTCAAAACTGGAGCTTAGAGTAGCCGCCATCTTGAACTTTTTATCCGACCGATTGCTTCCAAAATCGATATCTGGGGATTTGTGTGGTCTCCGACAATGAATCCGTTAATAGAATGAGAAAAATTAGCCGCCATCTTGAACTTTTTAGCATTTGCTTTCAAAATCGGTATATGGGGTCTCTTTCTTCATTATCTCAACGGATTCGTTGTCGGAGACCACACCAATCCCCAGATATCGATTTTGGAAATAATCGGTCGAATAACTAAAGAATTCGAGATGGCGGCTACTTTTTCGCATCCTGTCAACCGATTCGTTGTCGGAGACCACACAGATCCCCAGATATCGATATCAGAAGCAATCGGTCGAATAGCTAAAAAGTTCAAGATCCCTGTTGACTGAACGCCTTGTCAGGTTTAAAGTGCGGGGTATCATCACGGGTTGGCATTCACGCAAGGAGTGCCAGAGGCTGTCCTCCTGTCTTGATGCTGCGGTGGAAGTCGGGTTTCCTAAGCTTGCTTGTTGTTAATTTTACCAACTGGTTTACCGTGTCCGTGTTAATGTGTTCGCATGTGCAGTTCCTGAAGAAGCTGAACCGGCAGGAGCGCGTGGTGGAGGAAGTGAAGCTGGTGCTGAAGCCGCACTACACGCGCAAGCGCGTCTCCAAGGACGAGTACAAGGACATCCTGCGCCGCGCCGTGCCTAAGGTACTTGCCCGCCCGGCCACGTTACACGAACCAGTCGATAACGTCGCCAGATACTGACGCCGCGTTAGCCTATAGCACGCGCGCGACCTGAGTGCAGTCGGGGTATGAGGCGGGGCGTCCCCCCGCCGGCGACACCCTCGCCGCGCTCGCCCTGTAGTGTCGGGCTGTGCTGACCTTGATGTCGCTCGCTCGCATGCCTCAGAGCTGCACTCAGATCGCGCGCGTATTATTTTGACGAATGTCTAACTTGACCAATGAAGGATTTGACAGATGTCTGCGAAGTCTTATAGTTAGTAGTGGTAGTGACCCATTTGGCTTTCAAATCCATTATTGCTTGCTTTCCATTATTGTCAAGTGAATAAGAACTACCACAACAATAATAATATGATACTCGTACTATAATTCCTTAATTTATTTAATTACTTAACGATATTTTACTAAGAATTTCACTAAGATTACTCGTGTGCACGCTGTGTTCGCACCTAGGTTTTGCGGCTAACCTTGTTTTTTTGCTCTAACTTATAAGTAATAATGCTGTATTGTCTAGTTTGCAAACATTAATAAAAAAAATAACGATATGGTTAACCTTTTCAGCACCATGTCAAATACAAAAGTCGTCACGCACACGCCAATTACAGCTGAAAACCAGAACTAATTTCAACCTTACGTCATAGACACTCGGGTCTATTTTTCGCTGTCAACCGTGACGGATATATCCGTCGTTGGCGTTGAACCAGTGGTGCGGATATATCCGTCAATGGCGTTGAAAAGGTTAATAAAATGAAGAATGGACAGTACGTTGCTTCTGTGCAATAGCGTCACAAATCAAAATGATTCTTCGTTGCATTTAAATTCGGAACGCTATTTACTTAAAACTTAAAATCATACTATATCTGTTTTTGATTTGTGACGCTATTGCACAGCAGCGTGTCGCGAGCGGGCGCCACCATGCTGCCCTCGCCCCGCACAGTGAGACAGGAATGTAAAGCGCACAGCATTACTTTCCGTTGTATTCATTCATTTTATTGTCATTAATTGTTTGTGAGAGCGTCTGTTTTGAAAGATGCGTCTCAGATCGTTGCTTAACACTTTCACGACCAAGCTCAAATCAAGTACTTTCGCTGCATACCTGAAACCTATAGCTAGTATAGTATGAACAAGGCTCCCGTGTTCTCGGTGTTTCGGGAATATCATAGAGGGCACGGTAGCCGTGTTCTCGATCGTGACAGTGTTAAAATAATGATTTGAATACGTAGAACGAAACCGTGTTAACGCGCCGACTCACGCGCCGCCGCTTTGCAGATCTGCCACAACAAGACGGGCGAGATCAACCCGGCCAAGATCCAGGCGCTGGTGGAGGCGTACGTGAAGAAGGCGCGCAAGAAGCACAAGCTCGGGCTCGCGTAGCGCGCCGCTGGAGCCCCGGCGCCCGGCGCCCGGGCCATGAGATATACACATTATTTATCTACAGACGACGTATAAGCGGTTTATTTAATTGAGAGGGCGCGAGTGAGTGATCATGTGCTAGATGAATTCGTTATTTATAGTTCGCGTAGACGCTCCGCCTGTCGGACGGCTAATGATCGTTAATTTAATAATAAATATATTTTAGTTGAACGGAGTATTACTATTTGATAGTGCGGGCTCCGGCGCGGACGCTATACATACTGTAAATATGTACATATTGATTGATTCGAGTGAAATGAATATTTTATTTCTTGACCGCAGTTTCGCCCGCTGTGCGCTGTGGATACCTCGTAGACGTTACTAGATAAGCGTAGTGCGACACTTCACGATCAAGGTTTTGTGGTGTACTTTATAATGATTTGAATAAATAAAAGATCGATTTAACATAATCAATATTTATTTCATAGTATTAAAAGTAAAAAAACACAAAGTGAGTAAGTCATGGCGCTGCGTTTGGTTGAAGCCGCGACGGGGCCAGTCTCCAGACAGATATTCGAGTGAGCACTAATCACTAGGACTAACCTTTAGAGGACGACTGAGCGAACATAATCTAAGAAAACGTCTTTTAATTCTTAATTATACAAATCAAAGTAGCTTGGACGAGTCTCACGTCTAATATATAAGTAAAGAATTAGCCTAAACTACCGTGCTAGTCTAATGTCATTATTATGTTGATGTCGACTGGTAGAACGGGACACTACTGTGGTCGGCCTCTGCGCACGGGCCGGGGGAGAGCGGCCCGACACTTCACTGGTCAAAACCAGAAACTAAACTTAAGTGTCTTAACTAAACAAAGTCTTCTTTTTTTTGGTTTCCGCTATCATTTTCGATAACCATGAAAGCCAGCCATTCTTTCTAATCGACTCTTTCCCGCCACCATTCGCATAATACCGTACGGGTATTAAAACACGAGCGGGACGGGAATACCTTTGCCATGTATGAAAAATTAGAAAAATTATACGAATTAGAAATTCCCCGCATCACCCATCAGTATGGGTCGGACTTTTTGATGCAAATGACGCGAGGAACAGTCAACTAATGGAGTCCAGCTCATTTTTTTTAAATAAAATAAAAGAATATTAACTTTTGAAAACAAAATTGTATGAATTATTAAGTTGTGAGCACCGGTAGATTTTGATGTGTAAACCGCCTACTTACTGAATAAAAATCATCGTTATTAGACGGCTTTCTTAGGTGATATAGACGCGCTGATTAAATTTTCCAATCCAAATAGTTTTTGAACAAACATTATAAAGCTAACATGGTGTCTGTGGCGCGCGGAGCTAGGCGGCGGGCGCGAAGCCGACGCGGCGGTTGGCGACGTCGAACTCCGTGTAGTAGCGGCCGATGAACACGTCGCCCAGGATCCACAGCGGGCCCGCCGGCGGCGGCACGTCCAGCCCCATGAAGCCCGACAGGCACACCGTCTTGCCCATCTGCGACACCTGCGCACACGCCGGTTACATCCAGATACGGGATTTCAATCCACGAACTCCCGCCCCCCTACTTAATGTTACACACCGCACCTCTATTGCTAAGTAACGACGTTTTAAGACACAAAAAGTACTTTATTTCTAAAAACATTGACTTTCAAAGTCGACTGACGTTGTCGGTACAATCTATATAGGTGCGATACGCTGACCCGACCGTCGATGCCGATTGAGCGGCGGGCCGGGGCTTCATGGATTGTCAACAAAGAGTTGGCAACAGGCGGAACTATAATATTCTCGAGGAGCAACCACTACATGCAGCTGTTGGATAAAAATCGAGTCATGTTACCAATTTCACTCTGAACAATACCCTCAAAACTATTTTGCAAAGCTACAAAAGGTTCAACAGAGCGAGACGTCTGTAATAACAAAAAGGTTTGTGGGTGAGGGCAGGAGGGTAGAGGGTAGTTAAACCACCATCTTCGGATATGATCAGAAACTTAGAACCATTTATTGAATTAACCTTTTAAACGCCCCAGTCGGCTCTGGCCGTCAACGGAAAGTCGTGCCACTGACGCCACGACGGCTACAGCCGACACACGGTTTAACATCAAAATCAAGTTTAATAAAAAACTTAACAAGAAAATTGATGGAGTTTTATAATTGCTTTGCAAGTCTATATTAGTCTAAACCTAAAATACATTGGTTATAATAGCAGAATTATGAATAAATCCACTTTCTGTGAGACTGTGATTTAATGCAGTAATTGTCAGTGCTTACTACGCCAACGACGGCTCCAGGCGGCACATAGTGTTGTGACCGCCCGCTGCGTTTTATGTTTGGAAAAGTGTAAGAATAACTATTACAGAGTCATTTATCCATGATAAATTATTAAACTACATAATCCAAATTTATCATAAATTACGTAAATATTATATAACAATGGTATCCCATTTACTCTGCACGCAGTAATGTAATATTATTAACTAAGCATATGAAAATTCATTTTATTTAAAATCAATAGGTAATCGAAAATGGACCAGCCAATGCTATATTATTAATAATTCTAGTACCTTTACGAAATAATTTCTAGGGCCATAAAACTTCTTTATCTCTCGCTCACACTTACGGGGCTTATGGAGCAGCATAACTAAGTACTAATAATAACACTATTCTTTGTACAAAATCTGCCTCAAAATTCGCTAACAAAGGTCGGTCAGGTAAAACCGCGGTTTAAACTAATAATTATTAACAGTTGAGCTCACAATCAGGGTACTTTTAACTGTTGCCGCTATTGCTCCCGCGGTTTTTCCCGTTTATTGATACGGGCAATTCTTAAGACGTTCAGACGAGCAACATTTTTACGGAAATGTGGAGCAAAACTCATCGTTCATCATGAATCATTACACTTAAAAAACGCAATTTTATTTGGACTTTAATATTATTAAGATTCTAACTCAAAGATATCGATATGAAAGTTAATGCCTTACACAGTTTCTCAACTCTAGTATTATTACAATTTCCATTGCCTGTGACGCCCGTGTCGGCCAGAGCCGTCAATACGTGACGTCATCACCTCGTAAAAAAGCAAGTAGTGTTGTGACTCTGTTACTAAATTAAAGTGCATGTCGTGCGAACATTTTGGTGTTTTCATACTTTATTGTGGGTTTATAATGTTAATAAAATATGAAAATGTAAAAACATTATAGTGAAATATTTGTTAAAGTTTTCCGATACTCAAATACACATACATTACATAGAGTCAATTATGGTATCGATATTTCGTTTTGGAATCACTACGTTTTTCGAGATCGATTTGTACGTTTTTGTTGTGGCGTCCGGTAGGCAGCGTTTTGTTTCGCAGCTTGGCGTTCAAAAGGTTAACGTATGGATATATATATACATGTTGGGTGGTGCTGAGACAAGCAATATGCGTTTATGTAGCAGTAAACTATTGTATTACTGTACAACACTGAAAGTGGCCAATCGCCAAACTACACGTCATTTCAAATACGACAGCTTTTTATCCGATTACGCGAGGCTAAAAGAGCCAGAGAGATTATGTATGATTTATTCCTGACTTGTCATATTTCTAATTGATCATATTCCAAATTCGTCATCATCCCTCACACCTCATCATTGGTTCCGATTTGTATTGTTGAGAGAGTTAATGGCCACTTAGGAATATGACGAGTCAGGAATAAATCTTATGTATGTATTTAATGGAGAACCGGATGTTACACTTTAACTTTTACAAATCTCTTGGACCGATTAATATGTCGGGGTGTTGACAAGATCCGTCGAGAGCGAGTGACAATGAATCACACGTTTTCGACGGCTTTATACAAATTACAAGGGTGTGTTATATGAGGCGTCAGACTCGTTAGTTTAGGTTATCCCCTTAGACCGAGTGTCCTATTGATGAAAAGCCCAAATTAAACGTGACGTCTCGCTCTGGCATAGTAAAAAACTGGCCAAGTGCAAGTCGGACTCGCATACTATGGGTTCCGTACCATTGCACAAGACGAGATACAACGATTGTTAAGGTCGAGCATAAACCGCTGAAAAAATCACTTATTTTTTCATTTAATATAAGTATTATTATCTGTTGTTATTTGGTCTTTGTGGCTGGCAGTAAAATTCCAGATAACTAATTTACCTCCGGTTAATTTGAATGGTGCGCCCCTAAAAAGGGTGCATCAGTTTAAGTATCTGGGACATCTGATTGCTGCCGACCTCGAGGACAATGAGGATATTGAGAGGGAGAGGAGGGCATTGTCGCGAAGGGCGAACATGATCGCCCGCAGGCTTGCACGGTGTTCTACTGAGGTGAAACTCACGCTTCTTAAAGCTTATTGTACATCTTTTTACACCTGTTTTTACACCTGCAGCCTGTGGGCTAGATGTACCGGTGTGGTTTAAATGGTTTCCGGGTACAGTACGATAACGCATCAAGGCTGCAGTTGGGTCTGCCTCGACGCTGCCCGGGAATGTCCGCGTGGCGCGCACGGCCCGCTCGTGCGCGTGCGCGCGCGCCTGTGTGCGCTCCCGGGCGCGCACGGCTCGCTCGTGCGCGTGCGCGCCTTTGTGCGCTCCCGGGCGCGCACGGCTCGCTCGTGCGCGTGCGCGCCTGTGTGCGCTCCCGGGCGCGCACGGCTCGCTCGTGCGCGTGCGCGCCTGTGTGCGCTCCCGGGCGCGCACGGCTCGCTCGTGCGCGTGCGCGCCTGTGTGCGCTCCCGGGCGCGCACGGCTCGCTCGTGCGCGTGCGCGCCTGTGTGCGCTCCCGGGCGCGCACGGCTCGCTCGTGCGCGTGCGCGCCTGTGTGCGCTCCCGGGCGCGCACGGCTCGCTCGTGCGCGTGCGCGCCTGTGTGCGCCGGGCGCGCCGGCGGGGAGCAGCACCAACAGCACCCCTGTGATCGTTTCCTACCGGACACGCCTAGCCGACTGGCTGACTGTCCGCAACTAAACCATTGCCGGCCAGTTTCGAGTGAATTGGTATGTTACAATGAAATAAAGTAAAATTATGTCACTTCAGTAATTTAAACTAATTTATCTCATTATAAATAAATAATAATATTAATAATTTAAAAATTAATTTTGACCTTATCTAAAATAACTTTTTAAACAATTGACAGTCCGGACATTCTTTTATTTTATTCTATTTTTATTTTATTTTTATTTGTATCCAGTATGAATTTGTGATATACTTGTATAATTTAATTTGATCTAGTTTAATTTTAATTCTGCTTGATTAGTTCTATTTTATTTTACTTTATGACATGTGTTTTAATTTAATTTAATTTCAATGTAATTAGTGTATAAGATATGAGTCTTCGTTACTCGAAATAAAGATTTAAATAAATAAATAGCAGCAATTGATATACACAATCTGTGAAAATTTCAACTGTCTACGTGTTACGGTTCATGAGATACAACCAGCTGACAGACAGACGGACGGACAGCGGAGGCTTAGTAGTAGAGTTCCGTTGGCACCCTTCGGGTACGGAACCCTAAAGAGACCAGTGAAAAGCTCTACTTGAGCAATACTGGTGCCATGATTATTACGGCGGGGCCCACTCGTCGACCATGAACCGAGAGATCAACCCTTTCACAATAGTGCCTGCGAGTGACGGATCTATTCAGTCATACTGACCAACTCTCACTATGGGACTAGACTAGTGAAATTGGTCAGTGTGACTTCCCGATATAATCCCCAAAATGTTGACACTGAATTTAATTTTAGCCAGTCCATTACTTTTCTCACGTTAAACCTTACAAATGATGTCCCCGTAGAGTCAGTGTGTGTGTGTGTGTGTGTACTCACGCGCAGCACGTAGTCGGCGCCGTCGAGCGGGAAGTCGACGCCGGCGATGGTGAAGGTGACGGTGGGCAGGCGCGGGATGAGCGAGCAGTCGAGCGAGTACTGGCCGAAGGCGAGCGGCGTGGCGCCCAGCGCGCGGTTCAGCGCCGCCACCTCCGCCAGCGGCCCGCCGATCAGCGACGTGCCCGTGTCCGCGATCGCCTCGCACCCCTACACCACGCCGCCCGTTACACCACAAACATATTTCTCCAAACTACCGTCTAACTCGACATGTTTATCAATACCACTCAGGCACCCTAGCATGCAAGCGCGATATAAAATTTGACAGGTGCTATGGAAATGAATATATATTCCATATTCTAACGTAAGACTTAACGCTTAAGGTTTAAAATAAAAGTGAAATCGCTTTAAAAATTTGAAAATCTCTATAGTCGTTTAGTAACAAAAGTCAGTCATTTCCCTGTCGCGTTCATCTTGCGTCCTCGCACGCGAGCCCGCTGCTGCCGGAGCGGCGGGCGCTGTTTCATCTAGAGGAAGACGCAAGGTGAACATGAGAGCGCCCCGGTGTGGACTTAGCTATTAATAAATTCTTCTTGACTGCAGGACACGACGAACTAAACGTCAATTCATAAAGAACTGTCATTTTTGACGCATCTAGAGACATCTGAACCGAGATCAGCTTATCAATGCGGCCCTCGGCCCGCGGGAGTTTCCCAAGAGGCCTCTATTATAATTGGGATTTAATTTTTTTTAATGGTCCATCACCTGATGGACCTGATGATGTTTTTCTTCACCGTAAGAACATCGAGTAAGTTAGGAAAATGAATCGGTCGGTTACATGGAAACCGCGGAGGCACGTCGGAGCCTACATCTCAAAACGACTCGCCGCTGGGCCACCGGAGCCCTATTGGAAGCGCAAGAAAATTGTGTCCCTAGGGAAAACTCACGTTAACGCAGAAGGAGTGGGGCGTGCCGGGCACGCGCACGCCGCCGACGCGGAACTGCCAGTAGGCGGGCTTGTCCACCGGCACGTACGTGAAGTTGCCGCGGTAGTGCGCCGGGTCCGAGCCGCCCAGGATCATCTCGCCGCCCACCGCCGCCGCCGGGTCCCTGACACACACGCATTTTTGGTTTATTTTATTGCTCCACAAACGGAATGTTACACTACAATATTAGTAAAAAATACGAAACTTATAATATATGTATAAAATAGCGGATACACGTAGCTGGAGTAAACTTTCCTATTGATGGTACCATAACTTTATTTCAGGGTATAATTTTGCTCAATAATTAGATGTTTACCAAGTTTAAACTTAATCTTAGCTCTTAAGTTAGTTAGATAAAGATTGTTAGCTATCTTAACCAGCACAAGCGCAGCGATATTTTGAAATTGGAAACTCTGTCCTGGCCCCGCGAGACAGGCTTTGCCTAGTGTGGTGGTCACAAGTATTTTTTAATGTAAAATTATTTTAAGTTGGCAAATATACAATTTTTATTTATTTATTTTATTTATTAGAAGTGATCATTCACCGTTTTACCCTACACCAAGATGATGAAAAGTTGAAGTGGTTAAAAATTACCAAAACTGTCACTAACTATGACAGTTTTCATCCGTTGAATATGTAATACATTAGTTAGTCGCGCGTCACTTGTCGCGGTAACGCGTCACGTGCTCGTGCCGGGTACCTGTTGAGGTAGAAGGAGAAGACGGGCGCGACCAGCTTCTGCGCCACCATGTTGTCGAACACGGGCGGCACGCCGTCCACCGCGATCCTGCACACACACACACACAGTTATAGACCGCGACAAGCTTTAAGAGCCGTCTGCACACGAGGCGAGCGCGTCGCGCGGCCCGCGGCGCGCACACTCGTACGCAATATGCGCAAAACTCCACTCGCCTCGTATTCAGACGGGTGATAAAGATTTAGAAATTCCTTAATTCCATCCAACTCTTTCTATAACTAGCATAACGAGGGTGCTACAAGCCCGGACGCTGACCTGCTGAAGCCCATGCCCAGGATGCCGTCGAACTTGGCGGCCACGAAGGCCAGCCCGGGCTCCGACAGCGCCTCCGCGAACGTCTGCGCGCGCACCGTCACGCCGCCCACCTGTCACGCCGGGAGGTGGATCAGTATTAAGAGATGAACGAACGTGTCCGCTCTGCACCAGAGCACTGAGCGCGGTCCCCGGCACCAGACGGGAGGACAGTTTATCGCGCAGGCTCCACTCCATTTTGGTGTACAGTCGAGGACAGAAAGATGTTTACACTTTAAAAAAAAAGATAAAAGATATTTATTTATTTTTTTCACCTTATTCCATTGTAATAAGGTCCAAAAGTGTAAACATCTTTCTGTTCTCGACTGTACAGCCTAGGTTTACATCTTGCACACTCTCAGGTCGAGACCACTTTATGCTCGGACTATATGCATCCGGAATCAGTCCGGACCGGATGGACTCCGGGTGCACGTTATAGCCCGAGCCTAAGCGGCGCACGGGCGCTGCGCAGGCGCAGACGCGCACGCCACCGGCCCCGTAGCACCAGTAATAATAATTGGCGCATCGATCTCCAAACGATCGAATATAGTGCGGACCGAACCCAGGTCAGTGTGCGAAGCTATGATCGATCGTCTGCTAACACTATACAAGTGATAGTTAAACGCGGCCTGTCGTGGGGGACTCACCGTGACGGTGTCGGCCGACAGGAAGCCGGACAGCGAGCCCGAGCCGTAGTGGATGGCGAACTGCGTGCCGTTGGCCTCGTACGTCGACGACTTGCTGCTGTCGTACTTGTTGTGCAGCACTGCAACAGTCGCGACTCCTCCGTCAGCTCGTCACACGTTCAACACAGACCATAGCCCGCTCTAACATTGAGACTGTCATCGTCTCTCGTTTTCAAGATGGACGCGACCATCATACCGTTTGAGACTGTATTTCACGTTAAATAAGTAACCTTTATCTTGAATCCGTGAAAACGCAAAAGATAGCTTCGTAAACAATGTAGGCGCCGGCCACCGCCACTGATGGTGATCTCGGAACCAGTCGGATCATTAAAACTTATTTAAGATTGAAATACAATCTAAGTTAGTTTATAGTTACTCTGAACTAATTACACTAAGGTCGGAGTTCACCAACCAATTTAACGGACTGTTAAATCCTAATCGGCTGTTAGTCAATACATTTTGACAGCCGTCAGACCTCTAATCGCCTGTTTAACTGTTGGTGAACACCGACCTTTAGGTCGGATTAAATTGCATTCACGATTAATCATCAGTCAGTAAGTAAATATTTAGTCACCCACATCGGTCACGCCGGCGCGTAGCCGATATTGTTAACACGGGCCGTAACAAACTATATTATATTTAATAGAATAAGTGTACCTACTTAATGCAGGTCCGCATGGAACGTAGTTTTACGACCGTATTGTTAAATTGTAATGTTCAGACATAGGAATCCACGGGGCAAAATGTAATTACAGGTATAGGGAGTTCCTATATCGATAAACTCAATTAGCGATGCTTGTTCCATACACGCGTGATCGCCCCCCGCATTGTGTGTATTTTTTTGTAAATATTGTTCTGATGACGAGTATAAAGTTCACACAAAGCATATTTTAAATGATTTATTTATTTAATAAGGTACACCAACAACAAACATATGATCGCTAGTTTATAGCTAGGGTGTAACATTGCACGATGAAATAGTTAATATGTGACGTTCTCAATATAAAGGGACCTTATAGAGGAATGCAGTTACGCTCTTCTTATTCTTGTAACTATACAAATACTATGGTAACAGTTCTAAAAACGGCGTAACCACCTGCCTCCATAAGGTCCCTTTATATTGAGAACGTCACATATTATCTCTTTTATCAAACCTCTTCAGATAATTAGACAGAAGTAGCTTACCTACATAGACACTCAAAAATCGTTTGGAAAAAAGAAGAAGAGAATTACGTTTTCACTTCTCATGTTCTAAAAGCTCGTCTTTATGTCGTGCGTAGGCGACATAAAGTCGCTTCTTATGCTCTAGTGCATAAAGTAAAATCTTCGACGAAGACCTCGGCAATCGGTCCAACAGCCACACGAACAACTTTAACTTCATAGAATAACCTCTTTGTTATTTCGTTTCGTTAGTATTCTAAGACCAAGGCAAAGATACCAACGGCCAAAGTACACAATAAAGCTTCATGAAATAAAGTTATAATTTTTATTTCGTCGCATTTATTATTATTATTATTATCATGCTGCTGTTTCATTTCCTCGTAATCGAAGTGAAAAGTAGAGTGTACAACTCGTCTATAAAACCCATTTAACACTCGACTTTATATCCATCCTCACTCGCAAGCTCGCTTGGATGGATAAACGTCTCGCGTAAAATGGTGCGTTTTATGCACTTGTTGTACAATCTACTATATTACGTTATGTTGTTTAATTTTTACACTTTTTATAAAACATATTTTACAAACAAAACTTGGAGTGATCTCTAGTACATGGAACAAGCATCAATAATTGAGTTTATCGATATAGGATCTCCCTACCTGTCATAAAATGTTGCCACGTGGATTCCTATGTCTGGTGATGTTATAAGTATATATTATCGGCAGAAGTACTCCAAAGATTTGCTTTATCGACGCCTTATCTGCGACTACATTTACATGTGTACTGTGTGCAACTTGGCGGCTCCAACTAGGTCGAGCGGCCTCCCCGCGCGCGGCGACTCGGTGGGCAAAGCTCAAACTATTAACTAGTTAGGCCTATCCTAACAATTACACAGGTGAAATACAAGTAAGGCCGGGGCCACACTGGCCGGGCGATGGGCGACGCGACGGCGATTTCAGTACAACTGCGTGACAGTCGGGGATTATTTTGTACTGAAATCGCCGTCGCGTCGCCCATCGCCCGACCAGTGTGGCCCCGGCCTAAGGCATTATTCACACTATGCGGTTTCCATATAAACAGACTGTAAGTATGCGAGCATTCATTTAATACAGATGTCCCACACAACACCACTAACTTAAAAAATCGGTCAAGTGCGAGTCGGACTCGCGCACCGACGGTTCCGTATTTAAGTCCGTACTTCAAAAATATACCTTTTTATGTACTTTAATTGTATGCAATAAGGTGCATTTTGACTTGCCTAAATTTTACTACAGATCTTTAAGTTTTTTGTCAATTTCTCGAAAACTTTAAATTTTGAGCACTACGTTTTATTTTTCCCGTATAATATAAGTAATCATCTATAAGTTCGGTATTTTTCAGATATTTCGGTTTATAAACTACGGAGATAAGGGGAACGGGGGGATCGGGAGGGAGCGGTCATTTTTTGAAAATTTTTGGTTATAAATCAAAAAGTACGCCACGGAAAATTATAAAAAAAATAGTTTTAAAATGACAGATTGAGCCCTTTCTTAAGACACCCCGCTTGCAAATCAAATCACTTTCATTTTTCATCCCCCCATGCTAGATAGACCCCTTTTCAATTACCTATTTATAAAATTAATTTCATTTCATTTCATTTTACTAAAAACAGATGCGGGCAAGCAAGTTATAAAACTATACCAAATTTCAAGTTGATAGCTTGTGTATTAGTTGCTGAGAAAAACTGCTGCGACATACAGACAGAAAGACAACGAAGTCTCACCATTAGGGTTCCTTTTTTACCATTTTGGTACGGAACCCTAAAACATGATCGACGATGATGATTATGACGTGTATGTGTAAAGTGTCAAATTACAAACCTATACAGATATAATGAAATAAGTCATCATTTATAAGCCCATAGTACAAGCCTAGAGCTTAGTTTGGGACTAGGTCAATTGGTGTGAGATTGTCCCCTGATATTTATTTATTTATTTCTGTACGTTTGCTTGCCTTTACTTATACTTGTGCCTTATACATATATGTCTTATGTAGTGCTTACACTGCTGTGTGAGTGCACGAGAAGCGATGTTAGTGTAGGGTAGTGTATATTCAGTACAGGTGTTATTGACTTAGTGTGTGTAGCATAATGGCAAGCGACGTTGGTGTAGCAGAGGTGTGTGTGTGTGTGTGTGTGTGTGCTAACGGCGGGCAGTTGGTGAAGTGCATTTAGCGTATACTCACGGCAGGCGATGTTGGTGTAGTGGCACTTCTTGGAGGGCACCCACAGGTTGGAGGAGCCGGTGTCGAACACGACGCGGAACGACTGCGGCGGCGTGCCGATCGAGATCGGCCCGTAGTATTGCGCCTGCGCACGCGCACAAACAACGATTAGATCGCTCTGGTACTCGCGAATTAATTCTTACGCACACGTCGAAGCTACCTACGCATACACGCTGCACACGCACACGTGGCCCGGTGTCAAGACTACTTAGGTTAATTAAACTTCATTAACCTTTTATATCCGCACTACTGGTTCAACGCCAACGGCGGAAATATCCGTCATGGTTGACAGCGTAAAATAGACCTAAGTGTCTCTGAAGAAGGTTGACATCAGCTCTGGTTCGTAGCTGTCATTGGCGTGTGAGTGACAACTTTTGTATTTGACATGGCGTTGAAGAGGTTAAGGTTAGGTTCAGGGGCGTAGCTACCGCCGTATTTGCCGTATCAATTATACGGGGCCCCCGGGCCACGGGGGCCCCCAAAGTGTGTAAGGAAAAATCTTTACCTCCATATAAGGGCCTCCAAAAAAATTTTTATACGGGGCCCCGACAAGGCACGCTACGCCACTGGTTAGGTTAGTTCTATTTTACTCCCAAGGAATGCGCCGAATAACCAAAAACCCTGTATATTTGACGTGTTAACGCAGACAGCATCTGCGGCGCGTGAACAGGTTGACCGCTGCGGCATTCGAAGCGTTGTTGCCTTTGTTGGGTGAAAAGAAAACAGCGGGCAGGCGGAGACTCCGCCGCCTCGTGGCAGGCGGAGACTCCGCCGCCCCGTCTCACAAAGGCTCACTCGACTACTGTTTTATGCGTATGCCATTCAGTCGATCATACAAGATAATGAGTTTCACGGGATATAAATAGAATGATTACCCGCTTTGACAACATTACTGCAAGGCTCGTGAATAGCTACCAGGCTATGTAAATTAGTAGAGCTAAATAGAAAACAAATATTAATAATAGAGAGGATATAATAATAATATTAAGAACTAGCTGGCACCGGCGCGTTGCTGCCCATAACCTTCGCACAAAATTGACAAATAAATTCTGTTGATCCAATCGCTTCCCCGCGACACCTGGAGGCGCTCAGATGAGAAGGAGGCCTTTGGACAACGCTGGAATGAGCCGGAAGAGGTTGCCCAGGACCGGACAAAATGGAATTCCCTTCCACGAGCCCTATGTCCCTGCTGAGGGATAAATGGATTTCATCATCATCATCATCATCAATCGCTTTCAAACTTCACAGAATCACCTGCTGAAAATTGCCTGAAAATTTCATCGAAATCGGTCCACCCGTTTTGAAGTCCATAGGGAACATACACACATCGTTTTTCGTTATAGATATATTGTTTTTCTTAATGCCTGTTTATAATATAGTTCTTATATTACACATAATGATACATATAAATAACTAATAATGATTATAACTCCTAATTGGTATAACTTGGTCCATGATAGCCAAGGAAATACCTACTGAATACAAGTAACAACGTTAATGATTCCCGGCCGCCCGGCAACTTGGCGGACGGTTATTGATTAAATTAAATGTGGTTTTTTCTCTAACCCGGCCATTTGTAAATGTTAAAAAGTGTAAAAGCATCAGGAATATATTTACATTCCGTCCACCATCTGCAGGTGTTTGATGAAAATGAAAGATACTCTATGGCCCCAACAGAACTTGTATAATATACTAGCGACCCGCCCTCGCTTCGCTTCGGTTACATAAGTATAAAATATAGCCTATAGCGACCCGCCCTCGCTTCGCTCCGGGTTCTATTATATACATAAACCTTCCGCGAAGAATTATCTAACTGATGGTGAAAACCACATCAAAATCCGTTGCGTAGTTTTAAAGATCTAAGCATACATAGAGACAGACAGACACGGAGGGCGACTTCATTTTATACTAGACTAGCTTTTCCCCGCGACTCCGTCCGCGTAGTATTCGTTTATCGTGTATCCCTCTGGAACTATCAATTTTTCCGGGATAAAAAGTATCATATGTGTTAATTCAGGTAATAAACTATATGTGTGCCAAATTTCATCCAAATCGGTTAAGCCGTTTCTGAGTTTTAGCGGCGCGCACACTGTACACTTACTTTTATAATATATGTACATAATGTCGATTATCCATTGTTAGTTACAAATCAATGCGCCATTTAGCAGCGACCAGGTGTTGACATTTGTCATAAATATGTATTGGAAGCCGCAGCTCACTCGACACTCGAGCCAAATTTTGTGCCTTTCCGCCAATAACAAACAATAACAAGCCGACAATAGCGGTCGGCGCCGCGCGGCTCGCGGCTCGACATCACCTTAGTTCATTGGCCAACTTGCCAAACTGCCGTATCAGTTAGAACTGTAGATGATATTGAGACGCGCGAAGGGCGCTCGCGGGTTATCGCGGGTCAAGCTTATGTTCTTGATAAGTGCTGTGTGCAAACATACTCGGCTTGTTTGACCGTTGACTGCGAACATTGCTCAAACTTATTGTTATTGTGATAGCTACATGTTTAAGTATTCAAGAGGCTAGATTGGGAGAGATTATTTGTAGTCCACAAAACAATATTGATATTGGTGCGGTGTCCGTAAAGGGCGTGCAGCGGGCGGGGTCAACCTCTGTGATCGCTAAATCTATCAATTTACACTCAATTACACTGTAATATTTACTGAGGAAACCTCACTGACAATAGCATGTACTTCAATATAGTTTGCTTTACTTTAACGTTGAACGGTTACGATTACCATTTTAGTGTTTTTAAGATGATATTCATGAATACCTAATTTCAATGTAACATGTAAAATATAGGTAACTTTTTGACATATATCCTGATTTTTACCATAAACTACTTTCCCCGCAACTCCGCCCGCGTAGTAGTAATTTTTCGCGTATCCCTCGGGAACTATAAAATTTACCGGGATAAAAAGTACATTTTGTGTTAATCCAGGTAATTAACTATCTGTGAGCCAAATTACATGAAAATCGGTCGAGCCGTTCTTGAGTTATAAATGTGTAGATAACTAACCCGATTTTGCTTTATACATTAGATGTGAATTTGTTATATTTTGAACGACCGCGTGTGTCCGGTCGACTCTATGTGTGCTCGCGGCACTTACGTCGAGGTAGTTGGAGAGCGGCTCGGGCGCCGGGCCGCCCACGGCGCCGTGCCGCAGCCGCGCCGCGCCCAGCGCCGTGCCCACCGCGTGCAGGTGCCCGCGCACCGACTCCATGCGGTACAGCGGCACCCTGCGGGCAGCGCACGACCGCGTCACAACACAGCTTGCCAAACCACACAACTCAATGCCGTTAAGATACCTTAACCAGGAAATCACAAGTTCTGAACACACTAAATCAAAGGTTTGTAAAACCCTGTTTACAGTATGGGATAAACTGATGAAGGAGATGATAGTGAACAAAGGCAATTTATTTTTCTCCTCTCCACTAAGCCTTACCAAAACTGACGAAGAGTTGCCAGCCGTGAATGCAATGGAAATGCCCTAATGACATGGAAGTCTATGATAGATAAAAGACACTCCAAAGCTCTTACTGCCGCACTCAGAGACGTCAATTAATTTTCAAGTTTGGTTAAAGTTGCTGCGTCATATTCTATTGCTATAGCAAAGAAAGTGACAGCAGCTACTTTAATCAAAGTCAAAAGCTAATTGACGTCTCTGAGTGCGGTCGTCAGAGACATTTTTATTAATCAATTACGAATGATGATTAATTAATGAGCCTCAGAAAAATAAAAAGATACTTTTATTTTATTTTTATTTCTTTTTTAATCTGCAAAGTATTTACTTATTAATTTAGTGTTACTTTATTTAGTGGTAGAAACTGTAGAAAATAATAAGTTTATACTGCCTGCCATGTATTTTTGACCTGGCTATCTCACGGCCTAACATAGACTGGAAGTCACCATACCTACATAAGACTGCCTAGTATTCCTCTATCTATTTATGTTTTACTGTTCCACATTGTTTTGATTCTGAATAAAGAGTATTTGTACTGTGTCTTTCACCTATTGGTAATAGCTTTTTCATTTTAATATCCTATGAATGGATAAGGTACAAAATCAAATCAAATCAGGTAAAAAACCTTCTTATAGAAGAAAGCTTCTAGAGTAGTACAAGGTGAAGAACATATTGAAAATAAAAACTACGATCAAAATACTATTGGTCCAATTTTAAAATTTTAATTTTTTTTTAAATTTTGGAAGAGAAAGCAGAATATTAAGAAAGCGTAATTTTTTTTGTTCGGAAATCAGCGTACCTATGCCGCATTTTCTCCAAAATATTTTTTTTTTCACATTATATAGACTTGTACAATTTTGTGGACAGTTTGATGAACTAAAGCTGCTCAATGCATTGTTGACACGCATTTCCAATTAAAAACAATGCCGATATGTAAATATAATTCTAATCAAAATGATAATACTGCAGAGTGGTAGTTCCAAGTTTAGCGATGCATGTTTACGGGTGATATAATAAGTATTGAAAAAAACAACGTACCTTTGGAATGCCGACGCACAGACCGCGGCGAGTGCCAGGAAAAGTATCGTGAACTTGCCCATCGTTAACGCAAGTCACCCCGACCTGCGGCGAAAACAATCTATCAAATAACCGTGACTGCGTATGCGGTAACGCACCAAACGGTACGTACACTTACCTATGATGCGGCGATTTCTTTCTTCACGAATCAAGTAGCACGTCCTCACGCGACGCAACCGATTAATTAATTAAATTGGATTATCGGTGCACTGCGTGATTCGTCGCTTCGCTTTCTGTCGTTCGTAAGTTTACTTTATGCGATGCGAATACGACTGACGTCTGACACTGACAGTTGCTGTGTGTGCTGCCAGATCGTGTCCCGATTTACCCATTTATTTGGGAAAATCAATCGAATTTTATATATTCTAAGGTTATCAAAGTGATTAGTTATCGACATAGATTTGTTACTTTGTTCACATCCCGCATACTGAACTGATTAGGTCGATAGTGCATATCCAGGTTCAAAGGTTGTTTATAAACAGATTGTGCTGAGAAAAAGGGAAATTTATGGGATATTAACGCTTATCTTGCGGTCGTATGGTGTGGACTCCACCAAAAATGTTGAAATTCCAATAGGGTTTGAGCAGTGGCAGATGAAATTTCGATAGACGAGTACAGTTCTCTCGGCCCGGCCCTAAATATAATTTTGTTCGATTCGGCGTCGAGACCTCTTGGGATGAGATCCTATCGCACTAAACCTCTTCAGAGAGCTATGATCTGGCATTAAGATAATGTATGTTTGGGTCAAATCTTGCAAGTCTATTTTTAACCAGTTTCTATTAATGGAATAATTGGCTGAAATTTGGAATACACCTGTAAACCCAATAACAATGAAATACTTTGAGGTTTATTTAACGTTTTAACCGCCATTGAGGACCGTCATGGTTGACAGCGTAAAATAGACCTAAGTATATTTGAGGAAGGTTGACATTAGCTATGTTTTATATATCAGACTACGGCGGTTAAAAGAGCTGGTCTAAAGAGATGTCTGAAGATGGTAACAGTATTCCCGCTGTACTTAACGTCGACCTGTGGAGCTTGGTACTCATTAGTTAACGTCTCGATAAGCAGATGTTGACCAACAATAAGTGCAGGCGAAAAATGACGATATACAAGAGGTAAGTTTATCAGATTCGAGCTCAATAGCTATGTCTACACCAGTGCGCTTTCACGTCATATTGCGTTTTCCTGTGACGCATGCCTCTGCAACCACAGCGCATGTGCTCAGACTGGTTTGACAGCAGCGCATGCCCGTAGCGTACGCTGATCCGTCACCGTTGGGTTGACGTGCAACATTTTGCAAATAAAATGGCGGAATATAAAGTCAAAACATTGGATTTTATTGAAGATTCAGTGTCACCCTCGTATTGACGCAAGACGAATTGAAAGTTGAAGCGCAAGTTGAACATGAAAGCGCACTGGTGTGGACATAGCTAATCTCGAGCACTATATACGCTGTGGAATAAATGTTCAGGAAATTGAAATAAACAAAATAAAACAACAACCCTCGTTTACTTCATATTATTAAACAAGTAACAAGTACAGCTCGCCCGACGCGACCCGCCACCCACACCCACGCGCGCCACGCAACACATGCGGCGCGTTCTCCAGTCATTAGTTATCTACACGTAGAAGTTTTCACCCACATTATGCATGCATCGATATAGTTTGTACAATTAGATTCTTATCATTAATAAAAATAGCTTTACTGATGTCACCTTTGGTTAAAATATTACACGTTCTAAACAGATTGAAGTATCTAGGTATGTCCGCGCGCGGTACAGGCCTGGCCACGGGCGGGTAAACTTCCGGGCGTTTCAACAGCCGTCATTTACACCTACCAGCAACTTCTGATGTAATGTAAACAGAAGCAAAACCAGGGGTGTAGTTTCTACTAGCATTAGAAGTGTCATTGATTTCGTCAATATACATATTGAAAACACTAACGACGGCGGTTGAAACGCCCGGAAGTTTAAACGGGAGCGAAGTGAGTAACAGACGCGTGAGTTTGCGCGCCGTGGTGCGTGATTGTGCAGCTCTAGTGCGACAAAGATTTTCATTCTCTTCTGTTCCATAGTTATAAACACTCTCTTAATAAACTCAAGCGCTTTCCCATTTCGGGTTACGTGAAGTCACGTGGAAAGGAATGTGATAGAAATGAATAAAAAATCACATTTATGACCGCCGCGCTAATTCAATAGTATTAACTATTAGGTATTAACCTACGACACAACTACGCAAAATGCATCACTATTGACGAAACACTTGTATCGGGCATTAAATCTAACAGCAGTGGGTTCTGGTGAAACCTTAATATATTACAGCAATTACCCCTAAAATAGGGTAATCTCCTAAATTGGCAACATGACGTTGCAGCAGCGCGTTCATTTAAATCCTTGCCGAGCAGTTGCTGTGTAATACTGAATATGTATACATGTTTCTGCTAGTGACACACAGAAGGTAACTATGTTGTCGTGGCGAGACCGATACCTCAGCGCAGCACAACGCTTATTGTAACACTCACTTAGCTGGCTATTTAATACAATCTGTGTAAGTAGTCGCATGAGATGCATTTCATACAGCCTTCCATTGATCGCGTGAGGTTTCCACCATCCCCTGGGGCCCGTTTATCAAAAGCTTGTAGCTTGTATTACAAGTGGAAGTCTCTTTCCAACAATATGCAATAAAAAGAGACTTCCACTTGTAACACTAGCTACAAGCTTTTGATAAACAGGCCCCTGATCGCCCGTTTCGCGGAAGCTTGTAACTTTTATTACAAGTGGAAGTCTCTTTTCAATGCATGTGGTTGGGCAGAGGTTTCCGATAGTAATACACGCCCTCGTGAAGCTCCGAGGTACATCGAGACGACTAAGGTTGAAATGCTACTACGTTAATTTGTACCTTTCCGATTTCTAAGCTAGCAAGAGTGGAATCAGTAGCGAGGAGTGCTGTTGGCACGGTATTGTAATTTCCAAATATTAATCCATATTCATAAAATTAAAATAATGTCACGTCATAATTCAAATGTCGTATTGTCATCCCATCTGTACACGCGACGCCTGGCGGCTCGTGCCCGAGCGCCGCTTCCGGCGAGTTCGCTTCGGACGCGACGTAGACGGTCGACAAACCTCGCGTGATCGATGGACGATTTTCGAGAAGATATTTATGTACAAAGGACGGCTTTTAGAACCGGTCACGAGTCCAGTTTATGTGGAGCCTGTGTCCGGTACCTCCAGTACGCACCAGGGTCGTGACCGCGTTCTCCGAAATTGTTTAACATCAATAAGTAATAGCGAGGGCGCCGGGCGCGGGTACCCTGTCCCCAACACGTGCGCTTAAACTTAGTTGTACTTAAATGTACAAAAATAGTATTCTCTCTTAAATATATTTTCTCCTTTATCTATATTTACAAATATACTTTGTATATACAACGTACAAAACTAAAATATATTATTTACAAATTGATAATAGTACAGTTTCATAATTATAAAATTTTCTCAATAAAAATACAAACCACAGAAAAAAAAACATAAATGAAATGTCGACGGCCGCCGATCTCGAGCGACCGGCGCGCCACGAGCCGCCCGCGCTGTCCCGGGACAAGCAGAGACTCCGGAGTCAGTAGAAATGGCTAAGAATGTCAATAAATTACTACTGTCCGACGCATAACCACAAATTTTATCGAGCATTTTTTATAAAAAAAAAAACATAATTTATAGCTACTTAATCCTAAACTTAACATAAGTAACAATGAATCGTATAAATCATTAAAAAGACCACACTCGATCTTTAAAAGTACGTGATTATGGAGTAACATCATTACAGCACATCTTTGGCCATTTCTAGTGACGCTGATTTTAGCACAGAATGTTTAGTCGGTAGCACCACGCCGCTAGCGCGCCAGGAAGGCGGGGTCGGCGGCGGCGGCGGCGCAGTAGCGGCGCTCGTCGGCGCTGACGAGGCGCAGCGCGAACGCGTCCAGCGCCAGCGCCGGGCCCGGGACCAGCTCCACGTTGCCCGCGTTCGCCTGCCGACACACGTCACTCACGCATTACCGACACACGCTCCAGACGCCTTCAGGGCTTCATAGTACGTGCGAACTATTCTACGAAAATATGATTTATATGTAACAAATGGTGATTTAAAATGCTGGGAGCTGAGCTGCAACTGTCGTTCGTCGAAGTCAGATCCTGATAATGTTTCAGCATTACCATTATATTTTCAGGAATACACACTTAAAACTCCGTCTCTTTTATCGAATACTATCGCAGTGTTTCACAAAAGGTTCGCATCCGTTTAAGACACTTGTTCCATTTTTTAAATTGTAGTCGTACGCGGACGAGTGCATGTATACTGACCAGGAAGAGCGAAGCGAGGAAGAGGCGCGAGACGTCGGCGGGGTCGCGCGCGGCCTGGCGCAGCACGTGGCGGAAGGGCGCGGGCGCGGGCGGCGCGGGCAGCGCGGCCAGCACGGCGCGCGCCAGGCCGCGCACGTCCAGCCCGCGCGCCTCGGCCGCCGCCGCGCGCGCCACGACGCCCGCGCGCCACGAGAACCAGTCCGGGCCCGCCGCCAGCTCCTCCGCCGTCTGCAACCGACCCACAGGTCACCAGACACGCCACTAACACGTCACCGGCTCTTGCGATCCTCCAAGTCTAAGGCCGTATCAATAAACTGATCTTGGCCGAGAAGCCCGTCACAAGACGCGTCAAAATAACAGTTTTCTATGGATTGACGTTAACTTTGACGTATCTTGAGACGGAGATATTCACAGTTGAGATGAGTTTATTAATACGAACCTAAGGACATATGAATAAAGTGATCTCGAATGAGATATCCATTTTAATAGCCGAGCTCGCTCTGTACTCGTGTGGTGTGTGTATCAGGGACCGGCCCGCTATCCCTTTCAATGGGTTTTGTACGGGTTTTTCGTAAAAATTAACTTACCAAACCCTCTGCCCGTCAAAACCCTTTAAATGTGCTTTTAAAGCGCTATTTCCAAACGATAGCCCATTATATTAAGCGCTAACCAATACCCTTACTAAACCCTTTAAAAAAGGTTACTAGTACGCAATTACGCAATTTTAGACCTTTTGTAGACTTCATAAAACACACGTTACCTTGCGTCCCGTTCGAAGCAAGTAAACAGCCCATTCAATTAAGCGCTAACTTAATACCCTTATAAAACCCTTACATTACCGACAGCGTATCGTTTGAAGTTACCGCGCGGAGCGGCAAAAGATCCAATACGGTTCGATTTTCTATGGCACACGTCTGTGATTGGCTCGTACAAAAGGGAAAGCTTTATAATAAGCGCTTAAATCGTTATGGAAACCCTTTCATAGGGATATCAAGGCGAATCAGTTACCAGTTACCAATTTCAAAGGGCTACCCTTATCGTTGGGTTCTTCATTCGATAAGGCATAGTCAATCGTATGGGTTGCCAATTGGAATGGGTGAGTAAATCACTGGGCTAGCTATTTCAAAGGGAAGCCCTTTGAAAGGCTTTTCCCGATGAAAGGGTTGTCCGGTCCCTGGTGTGTATAGTGTGTGTGTGTGTGTGTGTGTGTGTGTGTGTGTGTGTGTGTGTGTGTGTGTGTGTGTGTGTGTGTGTGTGTGTGTGTGTGTGTGTGTGTGTAGTCACCGGCGGCGGCGAGGGCGGCGGCTCGAGGCGGCCGGAGCCCTCGGAACCGAGCTCGCTCTGCTCGAAGAACCCGTCGTCGTCGGAGTCCTCGCACAGCCGGCTCAGCGCCGACAGCGTGCTGTTCAGCGCGCTCGAGCTCATGCAGAATCCGGGGAACCCTGCGCACGCAACACGAGGGATATTAAGAGAAAATGCAATATGTTTTTTACTGAGGCAAAGGATACACCACCCTGCGTTACATATTATTTTTGGACTGCGTTTTTGCCGCTTGGCTTAAAAACGGTAATGGTTTGGTTTATAGAAAAACATGATTTAATATTATTATGAAACGGAAACGCGAATGATCCACAATCGAATGAATTAACCTATTTCACACTCACCTCCACTGTCGTTTACATCAGATTTATCCAGCGCATCGAAACCACGGAATTCTGAAAAAAAAAAACACACCGTAACGCATGAGAAACTGGTCGTTTTTTTTAAGGCCGGCCTTACACAGTCTGAATTTTAAGAATCTGAATTCATAATTTGAATCCAGAGTGTGTGTGCTCGTCCATAGATAATGTATGGAAAGAGGTGCGTTTTGTCAGATCAATCTGAGAAATTCATAATCACCGGGCAGCGCGGCGGGCAGCGCGGCGCGCGCGGCGCGCAGGCGCACGCAGCGGTGGTAGACGACGCGCGCGAGCCAGTCGGCGCGCACGCTGAACTCGCGCGGCGCGCGGAGCAGCTCCCGTAGCTCTGTTGCACGCCACCGACATCAACACCAGATATTCACATACACAACTCTTAAACCACCAACATTTCAAATAGAACCGTCTTCAAAAACCCACTAAAAAGGGTTAAATAAAGACCGGCCTCCTATGAGCCCTAGGAATTGCCTATTTAGTGTGTCAAGTAGGTATACACAATAGCAATGACACCATGATTCTTGCCACCGACTTCGATACGAGTATATTTCATTTATTTTATTTATTTATTATTAATTAAAATAGGAAGCCTCCACGTAGTACATAAGAATTATGTTCATGTACCTATTAGGCACTAAATAGGCAATTTTCTTAGGACTCCAGGAAGCCGGTCTTTATTTAACCCTTTTTATTGGGTTTTTGAAGACAGATTTATTTTTTTGTAAAAAAAATATTTTCGCTTTTTAGTGATGCACTTAATACTATTATGTGATAAAGCACATAAACTTCACATTGAGAAACAATAGCCTAATACCAATTTCTCATCACCCTTAACAAAATGTCGCTGTCCAAGATGCAGGGCCGTTAATCATTGAGGAGTTCTCAGGTACTTCACCATCAGTTCCCTTAATCACATGCATTACAATGAGTATAAAAGTAGCTTCACGTTCTTAATAAAGAAATCTCATTGCTGGCGTCAATCACTTACGACTAAGGAATTCCGATGGTCATCTCTGGTCTTCATCATCAGTTCCTCTTCACCAAGAGATGCTTTTGTAATGCAATTTCTTAAGGTCTTGTAGGTAATACCAAAATCGCTGTATGTGTGCCTATAACTTTTGAGGAGTTCCCTCGATTCCTCATGGATCCCATCATCAGATTCTGACTTGGTGACAATAGGACCACTTCTAAAGTATACCCTTTCAAACAAAAAGATAATTTTCAAAATCGGTCCACAATTGACGGAGTAATCGCGTAACAAACATACAAAAAATACAATTGAATTGAGAACCTCCTCCTTTTTTGAAGTCAGTTAAAAACCCTGCATGCTTGATATTGGATATCCTTACTAATCTTATAAACTACTGACCCGCCCTCACTTGATGTGAGTGAAAATATAATATTACCTATGTCCACTCTGAAACTCCATTCAAAATATTGGTGAAAGAATTTTTGAAATCGGACGAGTACTTTCGGAGACTACCTCCCACACGCAAACTACTTCTTTATAGGGAACACCTTGGCTAATCGGTGATAGTTTTATTAATTGGTCACAGAATTTTATCCCTCGAGCAGATCATTTGGCAAATTCACTATGTAAGAGTCCGTATCCATTGCCTTCGATCGTCAATATATCAAAATATTGCAAATATTAAACTGTCCATACAAAATACATTTGATTATACATAACATAAAATCAGGTAATTCAGTGATAATAGGGTTATTGTGTGATATATGACTTTAAATAATAAGAATGACATTTCTTTGGATCACATATATAAAGATATGTTTATGAATTCTTAACTTATCTTAACCTTTATCAGATTTCCCATTTTTCATCGAATTTCAGTGTTTATTCCGCTCAGTCAATTAACAAGTTGATATTAAAGCCAAACCGCTTAGTTTTCTATTGACGAAAAGGTTTTTAATTTCTGACAGAGTGCTCGGATACATTCTTTTTGTTATTATAAGATTTGAGAAAAGCACTCTCTAAGACAAATATGTCAGAACTGTATTTATATAATAAAACTTCACTATTAAGGCTAAATCAACTATCACAGGATTACCAAGAATAGCCCAGGTTTGCCCTAATATTAGTCTGGACTAAATGTGTGTTCGCCATTCCGCCTTCGCGGCCGACGCTCCCACCGATCGACATCATTCTTGATACGAGATGTTTTGTAAGTAAGATGACTGCTGCCACATTGGATGCCTGTGCGCCGGCGTAAACTTTACTATTGCCTTTAGTGCGGAATATGAAGATATAAAAAAATATAGATACCGAACTACTTTATTTAGTTAGTTATGTTATATAGTTAATGAAGGAAGAGTTTTACAATCGGATCTGTTAGAACTCCGCTGAAAAGTTACAAAATTTTCTTTATCTTTAAATAGCGTAAATTTTTTTACAATTTCAAAGTTCATTCACCTTTTTAAAAACAATATTTTCTACAAACACTGGAGCTTAAAACGATTTGAACCATTACATCACCAAATAAGATCGCTTTCCCAACGCTGTACATAATATAAATTCGAGTAAGTCAATAGTAATAGTATGTAGGCCCGCATATGTAAACAGGTGTCAGTAGCGAGAACTAACAGAAACGATGTCACTCAGATACACAGACGAGCGGCGTGTCTTCACGCTAATAACCACACCGGGGTACGCTATGCCACATTGTTCGTGGCAGCTAACACGTGGGCCAGCACTGACAAACATGACAATCACAAGTATCGTTAAATCTCGCACAATGTGATCCGCGTTCGCCTTCAAAGGCAGGACCGGCGGATGTCCGGCGTAACATTAGTAACCCGTTGGCACCCGTTTTGGGTAGACAGGGCTGGGCAAAATACCTGCTACATAGTAACTATTTCAAATACAAATTACAAAATACAATTGAATGAGGTATATGAAATACTAAATACTTTCATGATAAGTATTTAAAATACAAAATACAAATAACAGTATTTAAGAACATGTATTTGAAATACAAAATACAAATTACAGAATTTAAAGTAAATTTTTTTAGCGAGTCTAATTATGAAGAGACTATTTTCATTAGCTGGATATCCATTTTACATCAAGCAGAAACATGTCTGATAGCACTTCCGTAAAATGTTACGCTTATGTTCTTTTTCTTTATTTAAGGGAAATTACACTTATGTTATTACACTACATAAGAGAATTGAAAAAAAAAAGTATCTTTGTGCAAATGTATTTTAAAACATAAAGTAGGTATTTGAAATACTAAGTACAAAATACTTTACTATGCAGTATTTTAAATACATATACAAAATACGTATTTTTATTTCAAATACAAGTAACTGAAATACTGCCCAGTTCTAGGTACAGAAGCCTAAGATGTGTGGAGTAGTTGACTATTGATCTGAGGTGTGCAAGCGGCGCCTACCTGGCGTGATGTGCAGCTTGGCGGCGCCGGGCGCCGGCGGCTCGTCGGTGCGGCGCTTGCGGCGCAGCGGGCCCTGGCGCTCCGGCTTCGGAGCCGGCGGCGGCTCTTCTGCACACGATATTAACTTTTAGCGGGCTAGTTTTCCGCAACTCGACGACTAAGCCTATTTTGCGTGACGCACACGACATTAATATCAACTCCTAGTGTCAAATATTTAAAAAGGGGAGGGGGTTCGGGTGGGTTATTGATCAATTGATGGACTTAAAACTTTACAGATGCTACTTCTTAAGGTTATGGAGCCGTGTTACAACACTAGTTCGTGACAATTTAAATCCCCCTGTGACAAATTCCTGTGACAAATCACTTTCGAGGGCTTAACCTGAGATTTCCATTTGTTTAGATGCGTGATGATGCGACATGAGGTACCTGGGCGGGCGGGCAGCGGCGTGGAGGTGGCGAGGCGCGCGTGGTCGGGCGGTTCGGGCTCGGGCGGCGGCGGCGGCTCGGGCGGCGCGGCGGCCGCGATGGCGGCCTGCAGCTCGGCCAGCGGGATGGCGCGCAGCGCGCCGGCCGCCTCCGCCGACCCGCACTCCAGCTCGTCCACTAGCAGCCCGCCCTGCGAGACACAACTCCTGCTCAAATCCGCTGGGAATTTGTCGAATAGGTACACTCGACCGATTTGATTTAGGAATCGATCGAGGCCCCTCTGAATTATACCAAAGTTACGACATCAATAAAATTTAATGAAGTCCCCACGATTTGATTGCACTTGGACATAATCCCATAGTGACCTAGGAATCGAATTTTTTGACTGTACCGTAAAAAAGAATCGATAGAAGTTTCTGCGGAGTTGCTATTTCAATATCATCATGATCGCATCGGCGTCGCAGGCGGCCAGCACGCGCGGCGCCAGGTCGGGTGCGGCGCAGAGCGCGGGACTCACGTGCAGGCGCCAGGTGACGTGGAAGTCCTGCAGCAGGCCCACGGGCTCGCCGGCGTAGTCCGCGAGCGGCGCGTCGCAGGCGGCCAGCACGCGCGGCGCCAGGTCGGCGTAGAGCCGCGGCAGCGTGGGCGGCGGGCGCAGCTCGGCCTCGCGCCGCGCGCTGGCCGCCGCCTCCAGCGAGATGCGCGCCCAGCCCAGCGCCGCGGACGCGCGCCGGCGCCGCCGCGCGCTGGGCGTCGCCGCCGCCGGGGACTCCGCCGTCGACTGGGACAGCTCACTGTCGGAAGGAACGCTTGTTGATCGACATGCTGAACGACGCCCTATGGGAGGTCTTTTATGAGAAATTGATGACAACGATTCTCGCTCTTTGCCGTATGGAAAGGTACGAAACCAGTGTCGGCACCCGCGGGGGGACGCGCGACCCACTGTTTAGTTTGAATTTACATAGAACGCTGACCGACGCGAGCGATCACATCGCGTGACGTCGGAATCGCACTTCGCGTTAAGATGCGTGAGTGAAGGTTCATAAGCGAAATATCCTTTTAGTTCGCGTTTTTACTTATTATTTATTGTATTATTATACAGCATGTGCTGCGAACTACAAATCTGTGCCTCCTGTGATAAGTGATCTAACTCAACTTGTACCCTTTTTTGGGTTTTTATATAGAAATAATCAGAAAAAAATTACGAATTTTTGGGTCTATATCACGTACTTCTAGGTGCTATAGTTCCGGAGATAATTTTGTGAAAAATGATACAACTAGCAGCATTTCCGCAAAAAAAAACGTGCACATTGATATATGTCAAGTTGTAACCCCTTTATGTAATTGCTCTAAAAGCTAGTTTCGTGCTTCGTGGTACAAGTGAAATTGAATTTATTTTCACATTTTATTTTTCGGTATTTTTTTTCTGATAAATTGATATATCTACAGTTATATCACTTTTGACCAACTTTTCTTACAGCAGGCCAGGGTACAATTCAACATGTACCTACCAATGCGCGACCAATTTGATAGATTTTCTTGTGATAAGTGATACATCTCGTCATGAATCACTTTACACAAATCAATTTTTAAGCGTAACGGAATATACATTGAATTATATCTAAAAGTCAAACAATTCCCGTAAAATATTTATGCAGTAACAGTTGTGTTAAGCGATACAAGTGCGAGCATGAAGAGTGTGGCGGGAGTGCGCGGGGGTGAAGTGACGCGGGATCGGAGGTGTGCGGGACCTTCTCGCCTCAGTGTCGCTGCGAGGGGTATATTATTATTATTATTCAGGGAGCGGCTATTCAAGGCTATTTAACCTAGTATCACTGCGACCAGAGTTGATCTATTGTGATCGCCACAATCTACAGTTCTCCGCTAAGTCCTGTTAATTCAAGGAATTGCAGGACTTTTTTGGCGCTGAGATACTTGATCTCGTCTGGGCACATTATGTGCTTTCCCAATGAGGAGCTACGGTGACGCATTATGGCCAGGCAGACGGTGAGAATGTGCAAGGGTGTTTCCTCCGCCAGATGGCAGAGCCTGCACAACCCTGTGTCACATTTCCCAATCGTCTGCATGTGCTTATTTAGGCAACAGTGCCCTGTAAGCACTCTAACCAGGTTGCGAAGATTGTTCCTACTTAGCGTTAAGGCCTCCCTAGCTGCCTTTATGCTAAATGCTCTTATAAGGGCCTTGGAATGGTTTAAACCTGGAGTTGTCCTCCAATGTTGAATGGTTTCATAATAGCAATATGTACGCAAGGTGAGTTTTGTTAGGCTTTTGGGGATTTTCTGAATGGCTCCGGTCCAAACTGTGTTCCCTTAGCTCCTACTCGTGCGAGTTCGTCCGTTTTCTCATTGCCCACGATGCCCGCATGCCCTGGGACCTACCGTAGGATTACCCTGTTTTTTTGCACCCAGGGTATTTAAAAGTTGCCTGCAGTTCTCGACCAGCCTTGAGTTCGCGACATCAGAGGTTAGAGCCAAGAGAGCTGCCTGGCTATCCGAATGGATATAGATAGTACTGTTGAGATAGTTGCTTTGCAGATTGGCTGCCGCACACTCAATTATGGCATACACCTCCGCCTGGAATATGGATGAGTATTTGCCTAAATTCAGGCTTAACGCCTTTTTAGGCGCCTCTCCGTATACTCCACAGCCTACCTCAGAACCGGATTTAGAGCCATCAGTGTACCACTTTTGGCAGTTCTTTGAAGACTGCCAAGTTTTAAGATTACAGTTTTTTGTATCGCTTTTCTGCACCATACCACTGAGGCGTAAGACACCATTGGCCTCACTATGGATGTGTAGAGCCAGAGTGCAATTTTGGGTTTTAGTTCCCATCTGCTTCCTGCTAGCCGACACCAAATCGCCAGAGCTGATTTAGCCTTCTGTAAAGTACCGTTCACATGTAAATTCCAGGTCAGTGTCTGATACAGTGTAACTCCCAGATATTTGGCCTCAGAAGAGAACGGTATTATTTTTCCATTCATGATAGGCGGTCTAAGACTGTCTAGTTTCCGTTTCTTCGTGAATGGGACAATAATGGTTTTATCCGCATTTATGGATAGTATAGATAGCGAGGGGTATAACTTGGCTTGTATCTTTTAACACCTTTTTTTCAAAAGGCTAGAATTTTCGCAAACTGATATAAGTTAGGTAAATTTGAATTGTAACGGGTACAATGTCAAAAAATATATTTTGCAGGGTTTTATCTTTTACTTTAGTTTAAGCAACATTGATCTAGGGACATAGAACGCTGAGTTATAGGATTTTATAAGTTCATGTATATCAGTTTACACCAAGAAATAATATGGGTGCTCCAGGGGTGCACCATGATATAACTGAACTTGTATCATTTAACACATAATTTTTACTCGTATAGATATTTCAGTAGGTACAACTCACACGTTTTTCGCGATTTTCTTCGAACTTACAATATTTACCGAAAAACACTAAATGCACGTTTATAGAGCATGTTTTTATCTATAAAAAAAAGTGCTCCGGTAAATGCTAGCCCCCTTGGTTCACAAACCAGAATTTTTAAAATCTTATTTTCGCTCTCCTGTAAAATGACGATTTTGCACTTGTATCATTTATCACAGGAGGCACAGAAATATAGTGGCTCTGTGGGCTGTAGGCCTCGCGACAAACTTAACTTTGCCGTCCGTTGGATAACTACTGTTATCCCCATACATCGACAGGGTCGCAGTCAGTTCACCGACGCCGCAAATAAGTTGGTAATCGCATAAATATATCTCCGCCAGTTTGGAAAATGTGAATCGATAAAAAAATTCCATATAAATATCGAACCTGCTCACTAATTTTCACGAGAATCGGTTGAGGAATGCGACCTGTACCTAGAGGAGAACAACCGGACAGCCGGACGGACATACGAAAGCATTTTTGCTCAAGGTGAAACGGAGACGCTTCGCTCGCTCGGTCAATAAGGCATATTTCACAAAAAAAAAATTACAAATACGACAGGCTATTCCCATCTGTTACTTAAGGCATATTTTTTTTTGTCAAAAGGCAGTAGCAAATAGGCATCCATTAGACGGTAGGTTTTGCTGTCAGTTTTGCCACAGTCACTGCTGTGACTGACGGATAGCCTACCGTCTAATGCGGTGACTGATGTTTGCATGATCATTATCCAGATATTTTGATTTTTGCCTCATGCACCATCAGTCATGACTGATTGAATTGACTGACGCAAAACCTATCGTGTGATGGACGCACTAAACCGTAAGACTAGCTAAAGTTATCTCCAAGCAAATCTAAATCCTATTATCATATCATATAGTCGAAATCGAACCGGATGCGAGACTACTTTAAAGATAAGACCCGGCCAGCGAGAACAATAGCCACCTGCGCCGACTCGGGGTCGTTTACTAGAAAAGTGAAGTTAATAGTAAGATTATTATGAACACGTAATTGGCGACATTTCAAAATTGCAGCTGATGCTAAATCCATAACCATTTGGGTAATTAAGGGCCAGGATTCCAAAAATATTTTTAGTTTTTTTAATCTACAGTAGTTCAGTAAATATCAGGGAATATGTGCAGACCGGAATTGGTTCTGTCAAAACGTTATGAACTGGCATGCAAGCCGTTAAAAAATCGGCATGGTAACAATAAATTAATCGTGAATTCGCTATTGAAAAGGTTTTTTGGCCAAAAGAAAAGCACTGCACAAACAACTAGTCAAATGAAGAGTTTGCACGACACTACGACGGAATGTTTAAATAACCTAAACGTTCCTATAGCCTCGTGGGTCCCGAATATAATATTTATTGCGGTCCAAAGAATGGACACAGAAACGCATAAGGATTGGGAGGAATACACATACAACTTGAAAAATCTAAATTCCGTACATCTAGTTAACCCTGTGCCTGCTACAATAACACGAGAACGGCCCATGAAGGATAAGACGTTTCACGCATCGGCCACTGTGCAGATCCGCGGTGTTTGTGGAGATGATCATAACTTATGCCGTTGCAGAGTTCTCTAAGCTGGTGCCTTTGGGAAGAATGGAGTACGTTACGAAGACAAGCCTATGTTTCAACTGTCTATCACCAGGACATTCCGCTACTCCATGCCACGTTCCTTTTACATGTCGTTTATGCAAGAAGCGGCATTACACGTTAATCCATCAAGAGCAAAATATTGAAGCAGAAGACACAAGCTCATCATAGCAGTGTGAAGGTGAAACTGAAGACGAAGCAGTGGAAATCTCATCCAATTTCACATACAAGAATAGTACAGCGTTGCTGGCAACAGCGATGGTAGCGGTAAGAAACGACGATGGTCACGTAACAACCCTGCGTGCTTTAACAGACCAAGGGTCATAATCAAATTTCATAAGTGAACGTGCAGCACAATAATTAAGAATCAGGAGGCTACCGGCAAGAGGTACTGTTCCCGGGGTGGGTTCAACACAGACGAACATTAAAAGGAAATTGATAAGTCCAAGATATGGTGATTCAGATTCAGATTTTATTACTCAATATAAATTACAGTATAAATTGCACTTCATGTGCAGTTGGAGTCGGGATTCGGTTGCGATTGGGAGTGAACGTGTTATCGGTGATCTTAGAATTTTGCTAGTTAATCTTACGCGAAAGTACCCAGTACCTGCTCTCATTACGGACCATAGTTGCGTGCATTGAAATTATTTTAATCAGTGGAATTTCGCATAACTCTGCCCCCCGCGCACTTCGAGTAAACGAGAGGCACCTCATAATTTCCCTCTCGCTCCATCAGCCGACACGAAGATTCCCGAACATCACCGATTACGGAGCCTCTAACGCTAAGGATTGTAAGGGACAAGAGATATTTTCCCGCTCACATATCGTCATCGCATAAGTGTCTCATCTGTTTCTACCGGCATCACCATTTAAATATGACTCTGAACTGTGCAGCTTGTTTGAAAAAAACGACGGCGAACACTTCGCTTAAATGCTCCCGTTGCGATGCATTGTATCATGACCTATGTATTGGTGTATCCATGCAGGATGTAAATGAGTCTTATCTATCGACTTGGGCCTGCCCTGCGTGTTGCAGTAAGAAACCCAAAGGGGATAACACACATACACCAATTCGTATAGACATAAGCCCAACAATCGATAATGTTACGAGACGGAAACGCATTGTAGGAGATCAGTGTTCTCTGGCACTGTCCCGAGAAGAACTAACGGATATCGTTCGTAAGGAGATACGGGAGGCTGTAAACGAAACCGTCACAGCCAGTATTCAGTCATGCATTAAGGCCCAATTTCGTGATTTCTATGCCAAACTATCCGAACTCGAGACCGCGATGACATTTATAAACGGGCAATTCGAAATTTTCAAAAGTGAAGTTGCTCTTATTCAACCCAACGTCCAGACGCTTATTAAGGAGAACGTGCAGCTGAAGGCTTCTTTTTCAGAACAAGCTAGTCGCCTTAACCAGCTGGAGCAGCTTTCACGAGCGTGTAATTTAGAAATCCAGTGTGTTCCCGAGTCTCGATCTGAAAATATTACGTCACTCGTCCAGCAGCTGGGCGCGGTTATTGAGCACCCGGTGAAGGACTGCGACATCACGCAGTGCATTCGTATTGCAAAGACCGACCCATCCAGTGCAAGACCTCGCTCTGTGCTTGTCAAGTTTGCGAATTCTCGTCTTCGGAATGGGTTTCTGGATGCTAGCCGGAGCTACAATAAAAATCACCCAAATGACAAGCTTAGCTCGAGCCACCTTGGCATTGCCGCTGAGAATAAACCTAAAATCTACGTAACTGAGCATCTGACCAAGGAGGTCAAAGCGCTCCATATTGCAGCAAGAATCAGGGCCAGGGAACTCGGATACTCTTACGTCTGGGTCAGGGAAGGCAGGGTGTACGTGCGCAAGACAGAAGGTGACAGATATATTATCGTAAAGAACATCGACGCATTAAAAAATTTACAGTAGGTTAAATAGGTTTTGGTGATATTCTTAGTGTTGGCACGAGCTTATTATTATTATTTACTGTCTCCAATGCATAAAACTCAATTAATTTGGATAAAACCTTACAGTGTTCTCCCTATATTGCATGATCATAAAGTCAAAAATTACCCTCACGTTAAAATTAAATGGCCAAGTAAGCGTGTACAACTGTTAAGGGTTTTGTTTACACCAGTTAGTAGTAACTCGCTGTGTCAGAATAAATTTAAGTTCAAATGGATATCTGTCTACAATTATTATTATAAAATTTATAAATGTTACTGGTTTGTTTGCGCGACTAATTTAAGAGCATATCATGAGAATCGTTCTAGTCTTACTTTTTTAATACTATACAGCAACAGCAGCATATTGATAGAAAAACTATTTATGTACTTCCTAAATAATAATGTATTATCTTATTGTGGTGGTGACATTGTGTTTGGACTGGGTGCATGTTCCGTATTTAAATTTACAACGCATGATGTACTACGAATTTTTATTTATCTATATAATAAACAATTAATGAACTTTAATGAAATTGTTTTTACTTGTACACTTGCATACAGTTATCTTTATTTTACCGTATTCTCAATAATTTCCAAGATTATTTGCATTGTGACTGATCGCTATCCTTATTTATGGGCCGGCTAGACACTGTGGCCGACGACATCGACGCGGTGCAGCTGTGCGATAATAAACAGGTTTCGCGGCTAGAGGATTGCTCCACTACTTTTAGCGAATTTAGGGTGAATTCTTTTTTCATTATTACTCAAAACATTCGAAGCCACCGGAGTAACTTAGACTATTTTAAATGCGTACTAAAACGAGCTAAGCTGGTACCTGATGCAATAGTCTTGACGGAATGCTGGCTTCAGAAATGGCCGCAGCTTCCTGCTATTGACGGATACGAGTGCTTCTCATCCGATAATCATTGTCTACAAAACGATGGCGTGCTAATCTTTGTTCGTAGTCATTACAAGGTAAAAATTATAAAAACTAACATTGTAGAAGCAAATTCCGTTTTCCTGACCATAAACAAGCGGATAAGTATACTGGGAGTATACAGGTCCCCAAGCTATATAAACCCTACACCCTTCGTTGAATCCCTAAGTGACTTATTATCTCTCTTCAAGGATAAAGATGTATTATTAACCGGCGACATGAATATTAATATCTCACCAACCGCTTACAGTACAAGCGCAGACTATTACCTTAACGCGTGCTCGGAAAACGGATTCTATGCGGGAAACACGCTCCCAACGCGGGGAGAAAACTGTCTGGACCATGTGATGATTAGGTCTAAACACAAAGTGGCGGTTATAGTCTGCAACGAGGATGTCACCGACCACGCCCTCGTAGTATCTCTTTTAAATTATTCATTTCACAACCAAAAAGACCGAAACGTTCACTTAACCGACACAAAGGCTATTATCCTAGAAATAGAACGTGTGGACTGGACGGACCTGTACAGTATTCCTGATGCAAACGAAGCCTGCAATCTATTTTGTAACTCTCTGACCAATATAATAAATAAACATAAAAGAACAATTCGTGTTTCCAACTCTAAGTCTAAGATCAAGCCGTGGATAACAAATGGGCTTCTTAAATGTATCAGGGAAAGAAGCAGACTGCATATGCTGGCAACAAAGAACCCCAACGACTTGTGTCAGCAAATGCAGTACAAAAACTACAGGAATACTTGCTCAGACATGTTAAAAGCAGTCAAAGCACAACACCAACAAAAGGAGCTTATGGCTGTAAGACAAGACCCTAAGAAAACTTGGAAAACTGTCAAATCTGTCTGTAACTTGCCTACTACTAAGGACCATGGAAATGACTTACTCCAACTTGATATAGATCCCGTTAGATCTCTTAACAAAGTCAACACCTTCTTTAGCACGGTTGGAAAAAAATTAGCAGATGTGATCTTAGCTAGGGTAGGAGTCAGTGAAAAAAGTCTTTCGGACGAGAATAGTAAAAGAGTAGGAGACCCTCCGCTCTCTTCGTTTTTTCTTAGACCTACGGACCAGTATGAGATAGCCACGTTTATACGACAATTGAAAGCCGGAAGTTCATCTGGACTGGACGGCATTACAGCGGACATATTGAAATCTACTATAAGTAATGTGGCCGAACCGATTGCATTCTTGTGCAATCTCAGTATATCAACTGGCTGTTTTCCTGATATGCTAAAGGTGGCAGCAGTTACGCCTGTCTTCAAGGCCGGAGACAGAGACGAAGTCACCAATTATAGGCCCATTTCACTTCTCTGTATAATTGGTAAACTACTCGAAAAGGTCATCAACGTCCAACTGCGGACATACCTGGAGAGAGAAAAGATGCTGTCCCCAAAACAGTTTGGGTTCAGGCAGAACTGTTCTACTGAACAAGCGGTTGACCTTCTTATCAGTAATATAGTTCAATGCTTGGACATGGGAGATAAGTGCGTGGGCATATTCTTAGACATGGCTAAGGCCTTTGACACTGTATCAGTTACCATCCTTCTCTCTAAACTCGAGCGATTAGGAATAAGGGGTTCTGTCCTTAACTGGTTCAGAACTTACCTCGAGGGTCGGAAACAGTGTGTCCGTGTGGGTGGTGTATGTAGTGAGCTCTGCAATGTTGAATTTGGCGTGCCCCAAGGGAGTGTGCTCGGGCCGACTCTATTCCTCATCTATATAAACGGGCTGTGTAATCTTGAACTACCCAGTACAACCATTATAACCTTTGCAGATGATACGGTTTTACTGGTCAAGGGTAAGAGCTGGGCAGAAGTGCAAGTACTGGCAGAACAGAACATCGCCGTAGTGACCAAGTGGCTTGAGTCCAATCTTCTTACACTAAATGTCACGAAAACAAAATACGTTTGCTTCTCGATTGACTCTAGAGGACAACCTGACGAGACATTTAGCGTTAAAATAAAAAGTCGTAGAGGCAACTCAGCTCTGGATTCTGAGTCCAGAAACACAGAGATTCTCGTTCGTACCAATGTTATTAAGTATCTCGGTGTTCTACTTGATAGCAACCTCTCTTGGCGGCCGCACATTCAATCTTTGAAGGGCCGCGTGCGGAAGCTCATGTTTGTATTTCGCACCTTGAGGAATGTTGCGTACCCTGAGCTGCTAAGATCTGTTTACTCTGCCCTCTGTGAGTCAGTCTTGGATTACTGTAGCTCGGCGTGGGGCGGAGCGGCTAAAACTCATTTATTGGGCCTAGAAAGGGCGCAAAGATCCCTGCTTAAGGTTATGTTATATAAACCATCCTGTTTTTGCACAAAAGACCTTTACAAGGAAGCGAATGTTCTAACTGTGCGTCAGTTGTTCCTTCGGAAGATAATGTTTAACTACGCCAAGAAATATGACAAGAACTTCAAAGCTGATACCAGGCGAAGGCAACGCTGGAAAACGCCGAAATGCAAAACAAAGTTTGCCCAAAGATTTAGTTATGTCCTTTCTCCTCGAGCAATAAAGGCCTTCTGCAAAGCTGTTCCGGCAACCAGACCTCCGTCCAGGCTTCTACTAAAGAAATGGCTCATGTGCCATGACTACCAGGAGACCGAGAGTCTTCTATCGGTGGTGCGATAAAAACCCCCCATAGCATTTTGTCTTTTGCTTGAATTTATCAGCAAATTAGGAAGTATTATTATATCAGTCAGCTCGCTTTATGTATTCATTAACTCCATAGTATATAATTATTACCTATGTATATATAAATATGTATGTACCTATATGTGTTGTGTGGTATTATTTATGTAACCTCCTGAGGCCCAACGTCCTACATATAGGGCATTTGTCAAAATGATTTCCAACTTTTGTTGACTGACGTAAGATTCAGTTTCGAACTAGCGAAATTTTGACGTAGGCCTTACGCGATATATATATATCTCACTCTATTATGCATTCATTCGTTTGGTTGCTATCGCATAATGTTGCTGTAGACTGAATTTGTTATGTAGGTTAAGTTATGATTGTTATGTCTTCTTGTCTTATTTACTGTATAACTGGGTCCTGTAACACAGGGCATCCTAGCTCAGGGCCCAAAACCACTGTTTCATGTATTGTATGTGTTTATATATGAAATAAATATTTTCAAATATTTTCATTTTCAATATTTTTTCAAAATATTTTCATGTCAAATTACAAGAATTACATTGAGATCGTCAGAAATAGAAGTTACACATTAATGAAATTACAACAATATAAAATTTGAATTATTTAAATTACGTGCTAATGTCATTTTATAAGTATATCTCCATTAAGGATCGTCGTAACAAAATTATATAAATATGTGGTCAGTAAAGAAATCGGCAATAACAACATATAACAACAATGAAAGTCAAAACAAAATACATTAAATGTCAATATTATTTACATGTCAAGTTCTATATACTCATTGACAGAATAAAGTGGGTTATGGGTGGGTGAAGCGTTTAACCTGCCAGTCCAGGCGTATACATCCCCAGCGCCGCGAGGTCTCAATGTTACAACACTGGCAGACGCTTTATCTCTTTAAGCAAACGTCGTTATCTATCTATTCTTTTCTTCGCGGTCGGGCGGGAAATTATCTCCGATCGTTTACGCACATCCTCCGAGTCTGAACTGTGTCAATATTGTCATGCAAATCTTCAGCGTATTCATTCACTTTTGAATATCACAGGGCAGGAAAAATAATCACTTCCAAGATAATGTATTTTTTAACTGAAAAAAGTGTTTTCTTTTTGTAAATTAATTGAGCACCTAATAATTCAAGTAACAATAGACAATTTGACCTGCTTACGAGCGGGGTACCTATTGTCATCGTGCGTGATAAATGCGAAACACTTGAAACTACGACTACTACGTCTGAGGAGAGGAGACTGATGTTACGTGAAATAATAGATACAATTAGCATGCTCGGTTGGGGTATAGGAAAGGTGCCGGCTTTGAAACTAAATATTTTTTTTATGGATGGACGGGTGGATGGGGGGACGAACGGACGGGTAGACGGGTGGATGGGTGGACGGGTGGACGGGAGGACGGACGAACGGACGGACAGAGAGACAGCCAAACATACAAACAGACAGACAGAGATACAGGTAGATAGGTAGATAAAATAGGCTAACCTAAGTTAGGTTAGTGTCGTGCCAGACCCGAAGGGCGAAACTACCTAGAATAGAACCCGCCCAGCAGGGCTTCGTCGACTCTTATCACGGAAATATCACTATTAAATAGGACAAGACAAGACCATCGATGCAGAGACGAAGCGTCGCAAGAAACTCAGTGTGTAGTATGTGTGTGTGTGTGCGCGCGACTCACTTGGTGCTGAGTTGCAGTGACTCGCTGACCTCCAGCACGTGCTGGTAGAGGAAGTCCACCTTGCGGCCGTAGATGTTGGCGGACTGCTGCAGCAGCAGCGCCAGCTCCGCGAAGTTGGGCGCCGCGCCGCCCGCGCCCCCCGCCCCCCCCGCGCTGTCCGGCGACCGCTCGCCCTCCTCCAGCGCGTGCAGCCCCGCCTCCGTCAAGTATTCCTCCAGGAGCTACATCAGACACCAAACGTTCATGTTCTCATCTTTTGCAACTGGCAACTTGGAGACAAACGCGGCATTCCGATTGAACGGTGAGATCTGTCGGCGCCGACGTTTGCACTAATTTTTGCGCTCTGCGGAGAGTGCCTTATTAATATTTTTAAACAGCTTTTGCCCGCGACTTCATCAACTTAGAAGTTGTGTGTCGCTGTTCCCTCGGGAACGAATCCATTTTCCGGGATAAAAAGTATCCTATGTCCCTCACCGGAACTTAAAACTTTCTCCATACCAAATTTTATTGTAATTGGTTCATGTGAAGCCGTGAAAGCGTAACAAACAGACAGACAAAGCCGTTATTTAGGAAAATGTTGATTTGAATCTGCTCATATTATAGAGAACTGGCCATCGTACGATGAAGCCCTATAGTGTGGACCCACCTTAACCCAACATGCAGACCATATCTGATGAGCATTTACTAACTTATTAAACTCAAGTAGGTATCTATATTTGGACAGCCAGCTCTTCCCTTCATTCTAAATATTTACTAGCACAACTTCTATTTCCTCACTTGTCGCTCAGTGCATCTCTTTAGAAAAAAAGGATCTGTTCCTTGTGTGGCAAACAAGCCAACAAGCCCGGGTAAGGTATGGTACCTTTAAGAACATAAATTACGTACTATACAATACAATTTACAACAAAATTAGCAAATGCAATACATGTTTGAATGCCTATTACAGCAGTAAGTGCAGCCTTACTGCATTGAATGCCAACAGTTTATAAAACAATTAGCTTTTGTACATGATTTTGTTTACATAAAAGTGATACATTGGAAATCCCTTCAGCCATACAATTTTCTAGGATGTATGGTGACAAATATAGAGCTATTTGAGAATTATATTCTTGCATTTCTCTTCATTGGTTCAGGAATGAGTAACATGTTAACATTTTCACAAACTTCCACATTTATGATAACAGTATGATAAGTAGATAAACAATTAAATTAATATAAAAATCACCATTATTATTTTTGTTTACTAACAAAGTTTTTTGCATATTACATTAATGGTATTCTAAGAAATTATAGGTTTGTGTACAGCGTTTCTCCAATCAGCTCATCCGAGGGTCTACTCAGCATTATCTTATGAACAGTTTTGAAGGCAGGAAGTAGATATAGAAGGTCTCAATAACTCTTTCTGATTGGAACTGGAAGAATATGAGAAGTATTGTACATATTGACTTGTTTCAGATCTATGCTGTGAGTTCAATTCAATACTCAAAAACAGCACATGAAAATATTTTGAAATGTAGATAAGCTGATTGTGTGTGTGTGCGTGTGTGTGTTTGGAATTGTTAGTTATAACACGTAACTGGTGCCGGAGGCTACCCGAGCGGCCTGGCCGCGGGGGAGGAACGCGATAAAGGTATTGCAGGAAGAGGTTTAGCGGGTGCGGGGGTGCGCCCACCCGCGAGGAGGGCGAGGGGGACGCTCACCGCGCTGAGATCGGTGTCGAAGCTGCGGCGGAGGTCGCCAATGGGCCGCATCAGCTCCGCCACGATCTGCTCCAACCTCTGGGAGTTCATGCTCCAGCGTCTCCGGGCCCGTCGAGATATACGATCCCTGCAAACAGCGTGCGCCCTTTGATAACATTACTGACAGGCGTCGCGGCCGCGGGCACAACACAACACAACTAAACACTATACACTAGACGGGACGATGGCGCGAAATTGCCAAACGCTCGTGTACGAACTATCTAATTACACTAGTTTCAAACCGACATGGCTTTTTAATCTACGGGATTATTACCTCTGCCGCTCTTCGCTATCGGCGTCCATTTTAGATACATAAAATCTTGTGATTATGTGAAGCCTAAAAACAACGGTGGCCATTTATTTATGTTTTCGCGTGAGACATTCCATGTTCGCTGTCAAAGCGTCGTTCGGTGCTCGCTATTCGCGGTTGTGCAACCTTGGCGTGTTTGTCTATGGTAGCCTTATACTTTCTATTTTAAGGATTTGCTTCCTTGTTTATGGAAATTACAGAACTGAAGCCTTTTATGAAGTAAGAGTAAAATTATCTAAAAAAATAAGCTCCAATGGTCTTTGAATATTTATAAATTAATTAGTTAAAAATTTAGTACAATATTGCAAGGTTACATTTTAGGTGATGATGATGATGTTGCCATTCTAAATAATAAAATGTCAAGTCAAGTTAAACGTCAATCAATTCTGCATTGATTATATTTATATTTATGTATCTGCTTAGTTAAACAAATGCTATGGGTAAACGATTTCTTGTAATTAGTGTGTGGCTCGAGGCTCCATAATCACGGGAAATTAGTCATTGGTTTGTGTCAAGTTATCGCATCAGTCGCACCAACATGGGCATGTCGCGGTGCTACTCGTTGATGAAGTGTTTGCTGATACTTTTTAACATCATATTTTTGGTATGTAATTTTTAACTTATTTATGAATGCAAGTGCTTACAAATTTCAAAGAAAAGTATAGGGTTTCGTAAATTTAGTCTAGATTATAAGGGAGAAGCAGTGTTTTTATCGTATCCCAAATTGTAAGGTTGAGTTGAGTGCGCGCTGATGCGAGCCAGATGCGCAGCGCGGCGCGTTGTTATTCTAAATTAGGAGAGTTTCCTGCTCACTTCCTGCTTTAATGCACTGCATTGTTTGTTGATCATTGGGTTTAAACTAGTAGCTTTTACAACTTGTGATTTTAAATAAATACTTAAAATTAATGAAAGTAGTATTCTTTTTATATTAATTAAGAAAACTTTAGTTTCATAAAGAGTGGTGTTGTTAAAATTTACCTAAACTTGACGCATGCGTGAGTAAGATGTAAATACACTGAATGAATGTGCATCAACTTTAGGTAAATTAGCACCTGCCTGCCTGTGCCTAATTATCAATACACTTGTAGTTAATAGGTTAGAAGAGACTTTCACCAGTGCAAGGCTATAAATAGCCCAGCAACCAGTGGGGCCATTAACAAACCAGTCTGCTGCACTGTGTCATGTGGCAGTGTGGGCGGCAGGCTGCTGACTGCCATTTGCATTACTATTTATTATGACATTCTGATTACAGACCAGATAGACAACATACCTAGTATAGTGACAATGGAAGGAATTTTGAAGGGTTATTTATTTATTAGTTTTTATATGTATCTATACTTTCATAATTATATTTTTTTATTCATTAGAATGTGTTGTATGATGATAATTAAGTTGTTTACTGAGGAGTCTAAATCAGGCTTACTATTGTAATATAAATCATCAAAACTCAATGTAGAAGAGAAGCAGATTATCTAAGAACATAGAAGGCATTCTGAAAATGTTCCATGGGACTTTATGACAATAAGAGCTCTGCTACATGTGCTAGTGTCAGGTGCAATACCACACATTCTGCTGAGAGTTAAAATTGGTAATTGTTAAAATCACCCTGATTTCTAACCACCTGGCACCAAATTCTCGTATCGATACTCAACAAAAATGAGGTGCCTGGTCAGGCTTTTCAGTAGGTATGGTTGTCGCGTGGTTCCAGATCGTGGGCCTGGCGGTGTGCGCGCTGTGCGTGTGGGCGGTGTGGGAGGGCACGCAGACGGACGGGCAGGCGGCGCGCGCCGGGCTGGGCGCGCTGGCGGCGTGGGCGGCGGCGCTGGCGCTGGGCGCGGCGGCGGCGCTGGCGGGCGGCGCGCGCGACTCGGCGTCGCTGCTGGCGAGCGCCTTCGCGCTGCTGGCGCTGTGCGGCGTGGCCGAGGCGGCGGCGGCGGCCTGGGGCGCCGCGCACCTGCCGCAGCTGCGCGCCGCGCTCGTGGCGCGCCTGCGCCAGGCCGTCGCGCTCGAGTACCGCGCCAACGCGGCGCCCACGCAGCTCATCGACGCCATTCAGGCCGAGGTACTACACGCACCACGACGCATATTGCTATCGCGACCTTCCAGTGACTAAACAGGAGGACCTATTGAACAATACTAACTATTTGTGGTCATCCAGGTGGTTACGCCTTTTTTCACACGGCTGTTATACTAATGACAAGGCAATTAAAACTATAACAGCGTAAGCGCCCGCCGCCATAAGGGCCTGTTCGATTTGGACGTCCACATGTAATATTATTCAGTTCGTACTACTCTTAGTTACTTAGTATTTTAGTTTCCGTATAATTGTCTACTTCATTATCTTTTATTATGTCTTTCCCGATCTTAACAGGCGCAGCGGATGATACAAGTAAAAATTTGTCTAATCCCTACATCACTACATTTTATAAAACAATGTCCCTCCGCCGCGTCTGCCTGCCTATCTCTCTGTCTGATCGCGATAAACTCAAAAACTGCTAAACGGATTTTCATATGGTTTTAATCAGTGGAGTGATTCATGAGGAAGGTTTAGGTGTAGGTATAATTCATTATTCATTACGGTTTAGGCGAGTCCATGCTCTGCAACCCGTGTGAAGGCGGGGCGGGTCGCTACTGTGTTTATGAGTATTCGTAATTACTGGCACACAGAAATACCTATGAAACATAGAGCATAGAGGCGTCTGTACGTCAGCGCGGCGTTATCGCTCGGTTATGGCATTCCCTAATACTTGACTAATAAGATAACGCCGCTATGTTCGATAACTTCAACAAAGAACCCATAGTTTTAAGATTAATATTTTAAATGATAAGTTTGTCTGTTTGTTTAAAATATTGTTTTTTTATTACAGTTGCAATGCTGCGGTGTGGACGGGCCGCGGGACTGGCAGCACTCGGCGTGGTCGCGGGCGCAGGCGGGCGCGGGAGCGGGAGCGGGCGCGGGGGCGGGCGCGGGCGACGCGCTCGACCTGTCCGTGTCCGCGCCCAGCGCCTATTACTACGTGCCGGTGACATGCTGCGTCGTGAGTGCTCTCAATTTCTACTTTACGGTTATGTTTTTTTAAATCGCATTTTAATGTATATATTTGTGGCTGGTGTACCTTATTTTATAAATTAAATTTACTCACAAACAAAAATTTTGATGCACTTGTTTGGATAAATGATGAGCGTTTGACCATGAAATTTGTTGAACAGGAGTTCGGGCGATGTAAGCGAGGTCATCCTTACAGGTTCTAAAGATGAAATCGGTCAGTCGGCTAGATTGTGATGCATTTAAGTTGTTCGGTGGTAATTGATATACCAGATTTGAATAGATCGGATTTAATACGGATATGACGTTCGCGTATAGAAGTCGGAGGCGGACGGGGAGGCGGACGGGGCGGCGGCGTGCGAGGCGGCGCGCCGCGTGCCCGCCGCGTCCGGCTCCGCGCGCGGCCTGCACGCCGCGCCCTGCGCGCCCGCCGTGCTCGCCAGCCTCGCGGTACGTCGCCGCATGACTATAACATTATATACTCTGCGTTACACTATATCTTCATTCTCATTTTATATTCCATTGAAACGCGCCGGGGACTTGTTATGGTCGTGTTTATCACGTGGATCACATCAGTCATCTTCATCATCCCCGCAGGCGGGCGCGCGGCTCCCGCTACTGCTGGGCGCGGCGCTACTGGCGCTGCACGCGGCCACGCTGCTGCTGACCCTGGCGCTGTGCCTGCGCGCGCGCCCCGCCCGCCGGCACAAGGCCTAGCTGCGCCCGCGCCGCTAGCGCTGCACGCGACGACACCTAGCCTGACACATATTAACTATATAATATCTCGCCTCTCATTGTGAAACTGTCCTTCTCAGTCGGCAACTTCAATTACTGACCCACCTCAGAACCCTGCCGTAATGACGGCGTCAAATCGCAACAACAAAAGTACTACAAAATTAGATGTAGACTTGCGATAAAGTTCTGTAGGGGCTCAACAATTAAAATCGCTAACTGTTCACTATGTAAAATATATATATTTATATTTTCAATGCACGTCGAACTGTACTCGACCTGTGTTATAGTAAACACGTACATAGTTTCGTTTACTTCTTCGACTATTTCCAGCTCTCGCCAAGCTATCTATCGATACGAGCAATCCTGGCCTACAGTACTTCCAGTTTATTAATACCTAGCTACCGTCGTTTATGACACACGAGTGACAAATATACTGTCAGTTGCGAGTGCAAGCGTGATAGCGATAGCCACCCGAACGTTAGCTGGAAGTACTGTGGCAGGTGTTCAGGGCGGTCAGACGCGACTAGAGATGTGCCGTTCTCATGATTTCTCGGAAATTCTCGGGATTCTCCATACTAAAAACGCCGCGTTACCGAGAATTCTCGAAAAATCATGAGAACGGCACATCTCTAGACGCGACCCATGTATTATTGTACAACAAAGACAAGCGGAGGCTCCGACCTGTCCGCCACTCTCGGAGCTTCCATCCATGACACTAGCGTTAATGTTTATGTTGAACCGAATACTCGTAGCTGTAATTTTAGTCGGTAATGTACAGTACCTTATGAGACGAGACGTCTTCTTGTGCCATATTGTTTCCCCGGTGCTGTCTCGCCAACACGCAAGCGAGCCAACACGCAGTGAAGCACCAAGCAGGAGTGAGTGCACCTTAAACACTGCCGTTCCATGTTCAATGTACACTAGTACTTACGTCTTATTTCATCGTATAATTTACGTCCTCGCAATTTTGTATTAGACTAGTATTTTTATAGAAGCGCGTTGCCTCTAGCCATGCGCCCCATTCACACATTCATCTCATCGTGCAGTTAAGGTTAAATATATGGGGGCAAATAGTAGTAATAATAGTATGATTCTTGCTGGTTTCCACCAGAATGCCGCCCGAAACAAAAAGGCAGTATGCGCATATAAACTTCATACTTTTACACTCCCCTTTTCTCTTGGAAATTAAAGCTGTGAGGAGGCTGAACGTTGAACGAGGGAACGATCCTGAGGTTACGAGAATTTATATTTTTTGCACTAACATTTGGTAGGTATACTATACATAGAGCGTACTTATGCCAAAACGCATTATTTGCCAGTTAACATTTGGGCAAAGCAGAGATTGATGTGGCGGTGCAAATTTAAGAAATTCTGGTGGAAAGCCATCCCCAAACGACACTTATTTATTTGATAGAGATGTGCCCGCGCCATATGTTTACCCTTGACGATCCAACAATCATTGATGAAACATCGAAGTACAAATTATTTATTATTTTTATATTCGGAGAAGATTGATTTGCATTTACTGAAGTTCCTCGCGCCGGGCGGCAAGAGTGAGCCGGCGATTGTCGCTGTCGCGTGTCGCGCCGCTCGTGCTTGTGGCCGCCGCCACCGCGCACTAACGTACTAATACAATCATACCCGAGCTTCTTAGCGCTATAAGGAGTTTTGGTCGCAGCCGCGGCGTCTGTTCGCTCGACGCTCAGGACGGAACAGCCTCCGCGGCGCGACGCGTCGCGCTCCGCCGCGCCGCGGCCGGGTGATTCAGGGTTTTCAACCGCTGTCATTATCCTTTTAGAAATTATGGTCTTAACTTACATATTATGCACATGGGCCCTTTCGGTTACACTTTGACCTTCTCTTTGATAATACGTAAACAGTAGCTGCACCTGGGGAAGTCGATTGTCAGCATCTTCCGAGGACCACAGACAGCGGACACGCCGCGAAGAATCACCCGGCTCCATGTCGCTGCACGACGCTAAAGGTGTCTGTTGCTGAAGTAAAAGCCTGAAGATGCTATTGTCTCCCCCGTCTCGGGCGGGCGGAGCGCGTGTTCTGTTATAGAGATATTTTACTACAAATGATATTGATATTCACTAACGTAGCGTAAGGTCGTAACCAAATGTGCGTAGCCGTAAGTCTGTTAACTCTACATAGATTTATTGATGTATTGTACTGACTGTGTTCATAGATTAGTTTGTGTTCTGTCGGGACAGGGCGGCGGGCGCTGCGGCGGAAATATTTGTAAAGAATCGTGTACAGTATCGCTAGACGTCGTATGCTAGCGCCAAAACAGAAAAGTCATTAGTTGTTAACTTCATTATTTACGTCTCTGTCGTCCTTGAGAAACATATTGGGCCCTGAAACTATTCAATAAACTTGAAATCGATTATATTTTAAAAGGATCCAAAAGAGACCTAACACGGAGTCGCCGCAGCGCCGCCCGCGGCTTTACTTGAGACTGATTTTCTTTTACATATTGTTTAATTTATTAACCGTTTAAGTTGCCGTTCAGTACAAATTTAGTTTAACTTCTTTGTGTTCTCTATCTCGACTGATTCTCGTAGTTTAGGGCGGCCGCCGCGACCTATTAGCTTTGGATATGGACTTTGTTGTCCCGTTTACAACTTTATACAAGCGACAGAGAAGCGCGCGCGGCGGCCGCGTAGTGTAAGTGGATGTGCTTCGTGTCGAGACCCGCCCCCGCCCGTGTTGAAGACGCTCCGCCTATGCTCCTGTAGTATTGGAATGATCTTAACAAGTGTCTTACTCCGAAGCATACGTTCGAAACATCGGGTTCGGATGCTGTACTCTTCCCACTCGAGAGCTATTACGCGCGCGAGTGAAAAGATCAGGGTTAACGTGATCCTGAACATCTATATATCCGGAGTAGGACCCTGGAGACTTTCCACTTTGTCGGCACGCAGTAGCTTTGCTGGTAAAGTGGAAACGAGCCTCGGTTCTTTTTTGGCCGGGACTGCTGGCAGTTGTGCTAGCGCGGCGAGCGGCGCCGGCGCGGGCGGTTCGCGCGGGTCGTCTATATTGCGAATTAATAAACGTGTATGTCAACTAACAATGTCTTTTATTTAACGGCGCCATTTATCATTCCACAGCATTCCCTGGCCCGACGATCTTTCCTACATCATAATTATAGTAAAGGCACACGGCCAACGAAAATGTTAAGCAAGCTTAACCCTGTCAAATTAAATGACATTACTACCTAGGTATACGTAAAGGTAAACAATGCATATCATTATATATTCAGTCTGAAGTGCTCAACATTTTATCTCGGGGTAAGTACTGTAACTGTACGAACCCTCTACCAAACACCGCAAGTACTAGGAGTTGTCGAAGACGACTGGACGAATGGAAAATAAACCGGCGGCCTCTTCACCTAATTGAGTCGATTAAACCCGTCAATTGACGATCGCCGCCGCCGCCGGAGAAAGAGACAGTTTTTGAGCCCAAATTGGAACTCGAGTGAGATAGGTATGCCCGTCCGTCTGCCGCCACTCGAACACTACGTATGTTAGAGCTACTAACAACGGAGACTTGTGCGGATTCTAATGAAGTCTCGTGTTGAGGATGCTTATTCAATCACAGAATCGTAACTTTTTGCTTTCCAAGAATGTATCGTTAGGCAGACTATTTTTGCCGTAAGTATATGAAAATTAAATTAATAAAGAATTCCGTCGTAAACCAACAGGGATAATGTTGACCCTAAATATGACATCTGACCATTAGGATAAATCCCAGAACCCAGCAGCACGGTCTTTTGCCACGGCATGATTACGATCACAGAAAACATAACCTATACGCGAGCGCATCGTAAGGAACACATCAAATTCCCATTTGCATTCTCGCTCGTAAGAAGAGCGCGAAATGGAGCCGCGGCAATTCCGATTGTAGCGGTGACCGGCGTTGTGCAACGAGGCGTGCCGTGATGAATGCGTTGCTAATCGCAGCACGAAACATATTTTTTTATAAAATATAACTACCTAATTTTACGAAATGTTGGTCGAATCATTAATCATTACCTACGATAAACCACGTAACCTGCCCGATGTTTTAACAATAGTAAACCAGGTGTTGCGGCTAATACAATCGTCAACATATCGCTCTCTTTATGTTAGCAGACCTTTAGGTAACATAATTTGTTATAGATACCCACTTATTTTATTGAACATGATTGTGGTGCGTAGTAATAGCAATCTACGTTGCTAGAGATTTTTTTTTCTTCTAATTTGGATTATTGGAGTACCTAATGTCTACGCCAGAAGCCAGAATTTCCTTGGGGTACCTACGAGTACATGTACACACGCGTGGCTTATCTACTTTTAAGCCCGTAAGTACAAACTTTTGCCGGCAACTTCAGCGGCGTATTTTTAAGGTTCCGTACCAAATACTGAAAAACGGAACCCTTATCAGATGACTTGTAGTCCGTCAGTCCGTTTTGTCTGTCAAGACACTTTTTCCCGGGAATGGCTGATGCCATCGGGCTGAAATTTGGAATAAATGAAGCAATGACTGTGGACTTTAACACGTAAGCTAACAACAACGCACGGACGTAAGTTAACAAGGGACTAAAGTAAGCCATTATGATACAAGAGATTTATCTACCCGAGCAAAGCGAGGGTGGATGAAGTTAGAGTGTAATTATGGCTATTTAGTCTCAATTTAAACACTACTTTTCACTTCGATTGCGAGAAAATAAATCTTGAATTAAATTATTTTAAGGCAGACACACAAAAATGACAACTTAATCGCTATCATTTTTACTCTCAACCCGTCACTTTTATGCAGAAAGAGACCACAACAAGGTTGATTTTTAGGTTAGAACATAACAAATAGTCCGTTTCCGAAACGAAGACTGAGGCGGAGGTCGTATGCGCCCAGCACGGCTAGCACATCTGCCCGCGACTTGCGCGACAAGCGAGAAAAAGCGCGACATAGAGCTATCTCGCGAATCGGTAGCATAACACGCGCGACATAATTTGGTGACTCGCGGTCAAACGTCAAAGTGACAAATCTTTGTCGCTTGACAGTTAAGGGCGACATACTCTCGCAACTCGTAGCACAAGTGTTCATAAGGCGACATAATATCTCGCTTACCAACGTCAAAAGGCGACAGATTGTCTTCGAGCTTTCAAGCGCGCGAGATATATCTCGCTCTAGTCGCATCTCGGAGTTTTAATAAACGTTTTGGTTAATCTTACCCCATTTAAATAGTCAATGTAAGTTTATTTGTTCACAATTATAAATTTGCTTAAATGCTATTTGTATCATCCGTTATTTTAACGTAGTTTTACATGTGAGTAGTGACAAAGTTTGTAATTTTTCAGGATGGCATTTTTCTCTAAGATTTTTCCTTTTTCGGGACGAGAAGCTCCGACAGAGGAAAATCCAAAGGAGGAGGTCAAGGGATGCCAACAACCCCTTCGAGCTGCTAGACAAGGAGTTTCAACACCTGTACCGCATCAATAAAGATATGGGAATGTACCTTTGATAGTCAATTGGGTACCAATATGTATACAGTCTCAAAAAATATGTATATAGCCCTTATTACTATGGTAACTAAGTTTATGTTAACATATTTTTGCAACTTTGTGTGGATATTTATTTTTGCTCTTGACTTAACAATGATATGGGGATGGATGATAAGATGTATCCATATACACAACTACAATAACAGGCATAGGGCATAAACAACATTTTTTCATTAAAAAAAATTAATAAGTATCACGGGCCAATCTTAGACGAAGTGACCTAGTCCTAAACTAAGCTCTGTAAGTTTATTATTGATATATTATAGCATACTATGTATATAGGTATAGGTAGCAGATTTTGCCCGCGACTTTGTCCGTGTAGAAGTGGTTTATCGCTGCACCCTCGGGAACTGTAAATTTTTTCGGGGTCATAAGTAGCCTATGCGCTATTCCAGACTATAATCTCTGTGCTAAATTTCATCCAGATCCGTTCAGCCGTTCTGGCATGATTGAGTAACAAACACCATCCATCCAAACTTTCACATTTATTATATTAGTAGGATAACCTTCCTAGATACTCCCTTTCTATTGGTGAAAACCGTATGAAAATCCACACAGTACTTTCTGAGATTATTCTGACAGACATTCTGGGGACTTTCATTTATATGTAGATAATATTAATATTGGTTTGCAGAGGGGAGCTGAGGGAGATCTTAGGCAATGAAGAAAAAGTCGGAGAGAGCTCGTCGTCCGACGCGCCGACGCTGTTGCGAGCTGCAGTGGCACGTGTCGGGACCAAATAATACAGAGACATTTTAATTAAGAACAAAGTATATTTATTAGGATATTTAACAAAATAATCTGCTTAAATCTACACCGAGTGTATGCTGACCATCCAGTGGCACTTCCAGTACCATTATTGTTTTCTAATAAACTAAACAAGAGTAGTTTATTGAATTGAACGGAATATTGTACTTGTACTGAATAGGTACCTACACAATTTATAGGCTATAATTAGCATAGCAAAGGAACTAATTTTTGTGTAATTAACTTAACAGAAAAAGTGACTTTGATGTAAAAATATATACTTAATACAATATTAAATGTATCTAGACTTTAAATTATTTATTCAATTGTACAATAAATCGTCCACCTGCAATTATAATTAAATATAGTCTGTACCAATCAACTTGTCTTATTATGTTAACAACTTTCTTACCTCAAAATTCAACTTTTTTGGCCAATTATACATATCACAATAATTTGAGATAAAGTTATTATTATTATTATTTTATATTAGACAGGCAGTTAACACTGATATGTCTACATCACTTGGCCCTAGAATCAGTTCAGTGGCCTATCAGTTGGCCCTAGAATTTATTGATTACCACAGCAGCGCATCCACATAAGGAGAAAATATTACACAACAAACATATACACATATAAACGTATTTGAACAAAGCGAATGTATTGGTTTCTTTAAATAGATACAGCTAAACTGTAAACGAAAGACTATTTACCATGACAATATGGAACTATAAAAAATTCACAGTTATTGTGTACATTCGAAATCCGTGAACACAACTTGCAAACTCCAAGTTTACAAGTGTTCTAGGAGGCGATTCATGGCACTTCTCTCTGCTGCATATACCTGAAATAAATTTTATATGAAATTATTCAATATAGTAATGTAAAGGCGTCCACTGTGTTACATAGATGCCAGCGCTAGCGAGCTGGAAGTGCTAAAAATTTAATCTAATACAACATCCCTGCTAATATTTTAAATTGCAAAAGTATGTTTGTCTATTACTTTTCTTGCCCTTCACAGCTAAACCACTGAACAGATTTTGATAAAATTTGGAATGAAAATAGTCCAATCCAACAATAGTTTTTATACATTATCTGAAAGTATGATGGTTTTCTGACCACCTATTGATATGTGTAAGTACTGTTTAACATATTGTAATACTTATAACTGGTTACTTTTATAATGAATGAATGATAAACCTTGGACTATTGTTGTAAGCTAGGAACATAGTTTAGGGTGTTTCATTTTCCAATCTTTGTATTTTCTAATGACTGCTCGTATCCTTGGTCCTACTTATCTAAAAGAACATTGTTCAAAATTTCAATCAATGATTTTGACAACTTTTTAAATCTGTTTTCATATTTATGCAATTCACCGAAGCCTTAACATAACGAAAAACCAGTGATGATGGTCGAAAGCATTAGTGTTTAACATAAGTCCACAGAAAAGTTAGTTGTTTGTTGTTTACAAAAAAATCAACATTGTAAACTTGCCATCGCCAAAGTGCTCAATTTGTGCAACCTGTAAATACTATACCATTACCTTTAAATTTCATATTTAATTTTTTACATTACCACGAGGAGATAAATTTAATCTACTATTACTTACATGCTTTGACGGACTTTTCGGGGCCTTCTCCGTTAATAAGTAGGTCTTTTAACTTGACACCGAGTAGGGTTAGTAGGTAGGTGTGGTACATTCCCCCGCGGCAAACGCTCATGCGTGGCGTGCTTCTTACTCTGAAATAACATTTATACAAAAATTATTTGAAAAGAATCAACATCTGGAACGATGTTCAATTTATCACAGAACCGGTGAGAAAAGCATGAATGTTTATACCAGTAATACAGTTATTTAAAATATTTCGCCAAAATAAAAGGAAATAACTTTTGCGTAAAGTCAGAAGCCACTAAAGTAATAATCGAAATACTTCAATTCAATTTTTTGTTAAAATGGCGTCTGTCCATGAGGACAATTCTGCCAATGTCAAAGTTTTAGGTTACATATGATCGGTTCTTGAAAATGTTATTAAAACATTTAGAGTGTTATATTCTCCGAGATCAGAGGCAAGAGTGTCGGCCGCCGCTCGCGCTGACCACTCCACCGAGCTCTTCAACACCACTGAGGCACCAAAAAACGCGACAAAATAATCGACACGTGCAGCAACCAACACTCTTGTCACAGAACTCATCGAAATACTTACACTACGCTCAGCATCCATGTTGATATTGTTGATAATCAGTTTGACACATGACATTTCGCGAAATTTGACACATGACGTTGGGCACCTCCCCTAGCGACCCGCGTAAGGCTTGCCGTTCACTCAAAAAACGAAGGGAAAAGCACATTTTTATTACCGATTCAGTGTTGCCATAAAAGAATATAGCATTAGTAGAATATATTCTTCATAGAAGGCAACACATACGTCCCGCCCGCGAGATAGCTTTCTCGCTTGAAGGGAATATCTCGATACGTCAAGTTGTGCTACCGAAATCGAGAAAACTGACAGCGGAGAGAAAGAATTGACAGCCGCGACAAGGGTTTCTCGCGCCGCGAGCTATGTCGCTTGGGCACATGTGCTAGCCGTGCAGTCCGCTCCGCCGCGCACTCGGACGACAAGGGCAGCATCATCAAATCGTCGGTGATACTGCAATAACACGTAACTAAAAAAATCAAAAGGTTGTAAAATGCACTTTACTGACTTACTTTATGAGGTGCATTTTGCTCTTTCTTGAATTTGTTAGTTGGGTCATTCATTCATTATACTATTTTAGGGCCTATAAAACGTCTGTCCCTTACTGCGAACGTAACATCTTATTTAAAGTCATAATTTTCAACAAAACTGGAGAAATGCAAACAATTTTCAAATTCTAATCGACATTCCTAAATAACGTTGTAGGTATACCAAATTGTGTGGGGCTGAGTAAAAAAGCCGGTCAAGTGCGAGTCGGACTCGCGCACCGAGGGTTCCGCACAAACTTGTAGGTAGTGTTCCAAAGGACTCGAGCCTTTTAACTCTTTTTTTAAGGCTGACCTCGATTTTGACGCCTAGAGGGCTGATAGCCTATAAAGCGTATAAACTTAAACGGCTTACGCATTTTCATCAAACTAAGCTAAGATCACTCGATTAAGTCACCTTTCTAACAAAAAAAAAAGTAATCAAAATAGGTCCATCCGTTTAGGAGCTACGATGTCACAGACAGAAACACACACAAATACACACGTCAAACTTGTCAACACCCCGTCTTTTTCGCGTCGGGGGTTAAAAGTCGGTCCCGCTGTCTATACGCTTAGATCTTTTAAACTACGCAACGGATTTTAATGCGGTTTTCAGCAATCTATAGAGTATTTATAGAGTGATTCAAGAGGAAGGTTATGTATATAATAGTACCCGGAGCGAAGCGAGGGCGGGTCGCCAGTAATTCATATAAGACAGAAAATATGATGTAGTTCGGCAGAGATGTGGGCGGTCGGGAGTAGTCGGGACGGACAATTGCCGGCTGCGGCTCCTAATTGAGGTCGAGACTTCTCCAATCGCCGCTAATGCGCTCCCGTTACATCACAAATGCCCGCGATCGGCGGCATCGGCGCGCCGCGCACTATGCTATTCTGCTCACGGGAACGTGGATTAAATCAGAAAATGAGCCTCTTTACCTCAACCTTCCACAATACACCCATTATAGGTAGGTATAGCTTTAGAAATGATAGTAAAGGGGGCGGTGTTTCTATAGGTATATTATGTATATCCACAATGATTTGAAACATACTGTGACCGTTACAGGTGAAAAATATATTGCAGGAAATAACTATCTTTAGATACACCTAGAACAGTATGCTCTTAACGTAAGTCCTGAGTTGTGTATAAACCTGGTATTAGGTACGAACACCACTAATAAGTTTACCTAGTTAAGAATATGAACTACAAATTCAAAACAAAAACTCGCGATAATCTTTGGCGACTTCAACCTGGATCTGCTAAGTTTGGATAAACCAATCAAAGAAATGCTTGAAAATGGCCACCAAATCTTGAATAAAATTGATTCTGAGCATTGCACCACTCAACAAACATTAGGACATCTGCCATCCTTGAACATGTACCTGCAACCTAGGGTACCTACCATTTAGCAACTATTGAGTCCTGTAGGTCGGGGCAAAAGAATTTTCGTATTTGGACCGTATAAGTTGTAATCAAACCTCTTCGTCTATACTAAATGTACCTGGCTGGTTTTAATACCATTAAAAGTCAACATTCTGAAATACAATAAAATTAAAAAAAAAACTGGATCCCGGCATTTTTCAATTGTTTTTGAGCTAACAACATGGACGTGTGTGACGTGTGACGAAGAAATTCGGTACATTTTAAAGTTTTATTAGAAAAAAGGCAAAAATGCGACTAATGCCGCGAATGTAATTTGTGCGGTTTATGGACCTAATGCGGTATCAATAAGAGTAGCACAAGTGTGGTTTAAGCGTTTTAAGTCTGGAAATTTTAGTGTGAAAGATGAGGTTCGCTCTGGATGCCCTGTTACTGATAAAATCAATGCCATCTATGAAAAAGTGGAGCAAGATCGACATATTAGTAGTTACGACATTGCTGAAGAACTGGATATTGATCACAAAACAGTGTTACGTCATTTACAAAAGTCTGGGTACAAGAAAAAGCTCGATATTTGGGTGCCACACGATCTCACTGAAAGAAACCTAATGCAACGTGTTTCAATTTGCGATTTATTGTTAAAACGAAATAAATCCGAACTATTTCTTAAACGGTTGATTACGGGTGATGAAAAATTGATTAAGTACTTACGATAAGAACGTCCGAAAAAGATCGTGGTCGAAGCATGGACAAGCTCCACAGACAGTGGCAAAGCCCGGCTTAACTCGGAACAAAGTGATGCTGTGTGTATGGTGGGATTGGAAAGGAATTGTCCACTAGAGCGTCCGCCGGGTAAAACTATCGATTCTAACCTCTACTGCCAGCAACTCATGAGATTAAAAGAAGCCGTTGAGAAAAACCGGCCGGAGTTAATAAACAGAAAGGGCGTAGTCTTTCATCATGATAACGCCAGACCGCACTCATCTATAGCCACCCAGCAAAAATTGAGAGAGCTTGGCTGGGATGTGTTGATGCATCCACCGTATAGCCCCGACCTTACTCCATCGGATTTCCACCTGTTTCGGTCACTTCAGAATTCTTTAGGAAGCATAAAGTTAATATCAAGAGAACACTGTCAAAACTACCTGTCAGATTTTTTTAATCAAAAATCTCAGAATTTCTACAGCAATGGAATCATGGCACTACCCACAAGATGGCAACAAGTCATCGATCAAAACGGCATGTAAATATTATAAATAAATAAATAAATATAACTTAAAAAATTGTTTTTTAACACAGTTGCTCAAAAAGTGGTACTTTTCGTAGCTGTATATCGTGCGGAAAGTTGGTTTTCGCGAACTAGTGCTTTTTACTTTTCCAATTTTTTTAAATTTATACTTGTTCCAATTCATGACTACTTATTGATGAGTGTTAATATTAGTTTCCTTTAAACATAGTAATCAACATAAAAACCTACTGTTAATGTAAGAATACGAAAAATATACATATTTCATATTTTATTAGTTACCTCTTCATCATTATAACACGTTAATTTTTTAATATTGAATATTGAAAAACCGTTCTTAAATAAGTTGTCTGAATGGAATGGAGTAGCTGCCGAAACGCCTGTCAAAATTTTTGACATTATGAAGAGGCTTTTTTTTTCACGATTATGGCCTGGATGCTAAGTCCTTTAAGCCATGCGTTTTTTCTTACTGCAAGCATTTGTAAGTTTCCAAAGGCAACATTCGATATTGTTTTTATAAATATACGATACACAAATAATCGTAAATAACAATACTTAGGTAATAATTAATATATTTACATTTGTTTATGTCTTATAGAACATGCATTGAAAAAAAAAACTTTCATTGAAGTGGGTTTAATAATAATAACAAAATCCATTCTAGTCGAATAAAAGCTAAAAAAACATCTCGTCATAATGTCAAAAATGTTCACTGCGAAAGATCGAACTTGCAAACGAAATTGTTTACCAATCTTAAGTTTTCAAAAAGTTGCTTATAAAATGAGTGAATCAGAGTTTGAAATTGATTTATTTTTTCGCGACTGTGTTAAAAAACGTCGTTCGATACACGTGCGGAAATGTCATTCTTCACTCGTCCCGAGTCTTGCCACTCGCCTACGGCTCGTGGCAAGATATCTCGGTGCTCGTGGAGTAATGACATACTTTCCGCACTAGCATCGAAATGTACTATTTCCTTTGTACGAAAAATACGAAAATACTTTTGCCCCGACCTAATATTATTATGTCCGACTCATTTTGCGTGAAAATACTGATGATGATGAGAAATGTTTTGTGGCCGGTTTATGTGGTCATTTGTGTTCCTAATTAAAATAAGTGTTTCGCAACACCTAATGTAATTAATCAATAATGTGTTTGTGATGTGTATTATCCAAGTGGTGATGACTGATACGTCTCGTAGTACTACCTAATTTAACTTAGTTAGGTATAGCTATTTATCGTTAAATTATACCTACGCTCACAAATATCAAAAGCGACCATATTATGTAAATTGTTCGCAAATTAATAATAATTAGTAATATTATCTCATTTAATTAAGTGAAATATGTAGGTATTTCTTTTGAGAAATTAAGTATTTTCTGAGATGTATCGAATCTTATTAGTGCTGACCGTTGGCGCCACCGTAAGGGAGTTCCTGAAGTAGCTTTCGAAGTTTATTTTTATTTTTATTGATAATGGGTTTGCTCTTGACTAACTCCCGCCCTTGGAGGACGAAGATTCAGTCCACGATGTAGCGAGCTCACCCAGAAGATGCCTATTCACCCTAGCTTTAAATAGGTTCAGATTGTATGTACTCGGAAATACAGACGCGGGAAGCGCATTCCACTCCTTTGCAGTACGCATTATGAAAGATGATGCAAAGCGCTTCGTTCGAAAAGGCGGAATTTGAACCAAGTACGGATGGCATCCCGCGGTGCGCCTGGAAGTCCGATGGTAGAAAGGAGACGGCGGTATTAGCTCGTGGAGCTCCTGTGCACACTCCCCGAAGTACAGTCTGTAGAACACCAACAAGCAGGCAACTTTCCGTCGGTGAGCTAGGCTGTGAAGCTTAGCTTTTTCAAAAAAGTCGTGGCCGATGAGTCTCTTAGCTCTGCGTTCCACCGAGTAAAGTTTGTTATTTATTACGGGCGTGGAAACAGTTTACATTAAAATCATATTTATTTAATACCTTAAGTACCAGTTTCACCAATCGATGTTAAATGTTAATCGACTGTTGGTTCATACATTTTGACAGTTTAATGTATGACCTAACAGTCGATTAACTTTAACATCGTATCGTGAAATTGGTACCAAATATACCTACATACATATACTTGTACCTACCTAAAAACAGTAAACAAACTAACTTCTGAATTAGGTTTTCTTTCAGCCCGCTTAATTTTGCACCTCCTTTTCTTAGCTCCGCTTTTAAAGCACTGACATTAATTGACCCGTAACTCATATTTGCCATAATTAATCTCAGGTATTGCAAAATATTCACAACATTATTCTAATTAGAAATAAACCCGCGTAGCCCGCCCACAAACAGTGAAGTTTGCCGAAATGTTAGGCACAGATAATACCTACAATAAGTATCTACTATACTAGATTTCGGAGACCTCACGTTAAAGCCTGGGCCACACCGGATGCGTTGCGTAGACGTGCACGTGCGCGTTCGCGTTCCACTGCGTTGTATAGCTGCTTCCTCATGTGAGGATTCATATTATACAACGCAGTGGAGCGCGAACGCGCACGTGCACCTCTACGCAACGCATCCGGTGTGGCCCAGGCATCCTGAGGCTTGGATATATTCTACGCATTTAAGGACCACCCAAGTACCCCTGCTCGTAGTACCTACTTGAGTCTTAATAGTTAGCTTCGGATTATAGACTAGGTCAATTCGGATGAGATTGTCCCCACTTGTCCCCACAGAATAAACAGGGCTCCCGTCTTCGCCGCTGGTCGCGGATACGTCACGGTCACGGCAGCAATCCCACGGCGCGAATGCTAAGTCGTAACTACTTATTTCGTCGAAATGAAGGAGCCGCATACTCCGCGCCGCGTAAACATCCACCAGCTGCAGCGGCACCCGCGCAACAATAGCGCGGTTGTGAAACGGCCATCGATCGATCGATGATTCATGCTGGTTATTAGATCAATTGGCGCGCATTCCTATGGCAAGGATCAAGGGTGTTGTGCTCTAAATGAGGGCGAATTCCTTACAGCGCCTGTGGCGACCACTGCGCAGCTGACCGCGGCAGCACGGCGATATGCTAAACGGATCTAATTCCGTATTCTGAACTCATTGACATGGCGAACTATTTATAGGCGTTTTAACACCTGCCCAGCATTTACCAGATGCAATGCAACATATCGCTCGATTGGTTCGACGACCGATCGACCGCCCTGACTCGTGCAAGCAGTCGAGCACGCGGCGCTCGAGTGCCTACTGGGAAATGCTTTTGAAAACCAGTGAATAGTAAATGGAAGATTTTACAGAAATACATTTCGTCGAATCAACCGAATTTGGATTTCCAGAAATCACATATTTTTTGTTTGAGTTTTCCTGCTATCCCATCCCACCCAATGGACACAATCTTTATTAAGTAGGTAACCTATAATTGCGAAAGCGAAGGGCCCCCACACGTCACACGAACCTCAAGTACCTACTACAATATAAAAAAGTCGGTTGCGAATAGTAAATTTAATATCAGGGTGACTGGGTTACTTTTTGATGTTGTAGTAGATAAGTGCTGGAGGATCGTGTGACGTGCCCCTCCGCGACACGATGTGGACAACGGGTGGGAGTCACTTAGCTAGAAATATATTGAAGCACGAATGTTTTGTACTTTAACACTTATGGTAGTTTAATTATTAAAGTATCAGTCAACTGCCGCACTCAGAGACGTCAATTAATTTTTAAGTTTCATTAAAGTTGCTGCGTCTTATTCTATTGCTATAGCAAAGAAAGTGACAGCAGCTACTTTAATGAAAGTTAAAACTTAATTGACGTCTCTGAGTGCGGCAGTCAGACTGCTCCGTCCGTGTAGCGGCGTGAGGCGCAGCGAGCGACGGCGGCGCAGGTTGAGCGAACTGGTTATAGCGTGGCAAAAAAGAGCAAGAGAAAAAAAACCGGTCAAGTGCGAGTCGGACTCACGCACTGAGGGTTCCGGACATATTTGGCTAGTTTTTAGTATTTGTTTGTTGGTTATAGGGTTTGTCCTATAATCATACCAAAATTGACGCTTGTATGTTTTACCGTTTTTACGATAGGTAGTACGTTGAAAAAAAACTTTAGACCCCTTTATTACCTACCTATTTAACTTTTTTTTTTAGGAAATCCGCCGTAATAATAATAACTCATATGTATTTTGAAAATATAAACCCGCTAGTATTACGGTTCAAAACATACAGCTCTTCATAGTTAGGACGACGAACGGACGGAGAGCGTAGGCTCAGTAACAGGGTCCCGGCACCTGTTGGGTACGGTGCCCTAAAAATGAGGGCGCTGTTCGGAATTAAATTGGCAACATGATCCAAGGTTCACTCTAACCTGGTGCTGGCTGCCATTTGAAAATATTGTGCAGTCAAGGTCATAAATATGTATACATTTTAGTACCTTGTCTATTTAATGTCATGTTTAAATTTAAACTGCCATATATGAATGTCACAGCGATTAAAGTGACAAGGTACTAAAGTGTATAAGTACAGTCACCACACGGGATTGTTGAGCCACTATAGAACCCTCTCACAGAAAGTCGACGGAAAATTTTGACGTAATTTCTTTTGAGTGACTTGACGTTGTCATTATGACAGGGTTCTATGGTGGCTCAACAATCCCGTGTGGTGACTGTACATACATATATTTACATAATAATATGACCTTGACTGTACTTAGTTCCAACAGTCACCACGACGCACTCTTTTTGGTCAGGCTACAGGTACCAACGGGCCAGTCCATTTCTTTACTCATCCATCATGTGGTTCGGGCTCGGCCGGACGACGCCCGCGCCCGTACCGCGCCCGCACGGCGCCCGCCGAGCCGCGCGCTCTGTCGTAGAGAGCGGGAGTACCTGTTCGTACTCATACTTATGAGATAAGAATGACACATAATATGTGTCATACGAGTTAATAAGGCGGTTTTGTTTTATTTTAATAGTATTGTATTGCACGTTATGTATATACCTAATAACCTACCTATCATGTAAACGCTGTATCTTGTCTAGGGGACACGGTTTATGTAAGAAAGACATGTCAAAACTGTTTTGTGTGATATATATATATAAAAAAAATTTCTCGTAGTCATTCTGACATGTTTTCCTGCAAAACTACGCAGATATTTAATATTATTTTTTCCAGTTTTATATAATGCTAGAATAAGTAGTGACATTGTTATATTTTTATTTAAAAAAATGACTTACTGTTGAGTTTCTTGCGGCGCTTCTTCTCAGCAGTGGTCTCCTCTTGGGAAGCGCTGGTAGATTTTGACGTGTAAAAGTGCCCGTGCGCCTACTTACTGAATAAATATCTTTTATCTTTTTATGTTTTATATTAATGATTGATTCAGTAAATCAGCTAAAGGTGGACTTAATACCTACGCAAGGCTAGGTCAACTCAACTAGCCAAACGACCGGCCGAACAACAACTTGTTGGAGAAGTTATGTAAAACGGTCATTCTCTAGCGTTGCACCGCCCGACGACGCCCGCGCATTTATAATTATCTTTTCACCTAATTATTGCCGATTTGGACAACTAATGACAATTTTAATGCTTATAGCCAGCACAGGCCGGTATTCTCTGCAGTATAGCATTTAATTCCATGTCAAGTTTTTTAAATTTATTTGCTGCGGTGTAATTAGATGTGAGACGGGCGGTTCAAACGCTCAGAGAATGGCCGAAAAACTCTAATCACACTAGACCAGCGGGCTTAACTTGCATGCACGAGATACAATTTGACAGGTGCTAGGGAAATGAATAATACATCTATTCCATATTCTAAGGTTTAAAATAAAAGTGTCTCGTCCTGACTTTTATTACCTTTTATTACTAAGTGACTATTGCGATTTTCACATTTTTATAGCGATTTATTATTATAAACACTTATTTTAAACATTAAGCTTTAAGCCTTATACGTTAGAATATGGAATGATGTATTCATTTCCCTAGCACCTGTCAAATTTTATCTCGTGCTTGCATGCTAGGCCAGTGGCGTAAACACGTGGCCCATTATAGCGATGCTAAATTTCATTTAATGGGAGGCGCGCGAATCGGAGTTCCAACGTTTTAATTGAGCTATTATTATATCCCAGCGACATTATAATTATAAATATCGCTTTACAGTAGAGGCAATACAGCTCGTAAAGTAACGGCTCGTTAAATAAAGCGTTTACCTACATACCTACCTATATCGCGACAGGGGCGGTAATAGGCTCAATCAAGTAAGGGTCGCGCCGCGCGGAACAAAACCAACTGGATCGCGTGGTGCAGCCGCGCGGACGACGAGTGAGGCGAGGAGATGCATCATGCAAGTTTGACGTGTCCGGCGGAGCTTTCGGAAGGGTGGGGCGGGGCGGGTGGGGCGCGGGGCTCGCCCGGGCGCGGCGCGGCACCGCGCGGCAGTGCCTTACGAGCCGCGCAGCGTGCGCCCGTGCCGCCGCCGCTCCGCTACAGTGTTTACACGCGGGTGATGTGCCGGTGACACCATGGCCTGCGCCCGGGGACTCTGCGCCGCCGACAACATATTCATCTTCATCAACATCGCCTTCGCGGTAACTCACAGAATTCTAGTCCCGTGATTACGACTCCGATAACCATAGATATTGCCTCTTCAGTGTTTTAAGAAGCAGACTTTGGGTTGATAGTATTCGTGGATTTTTTTTTTTTAATAAACTGAAGTTGATATTTAGTTGTGATTTCTGCCATGGATTCAAATAAAAACTGTCCACTCGTACGAATCCAAATGAGAATAGCAGGCAGATTGATCCAGCACGGAGGTGTCCGCGAGGCTCCCCGGGCTAGTTATTTGGACTACCGTGTCGTCATCCGTCAAACGTCCTGTTATCTCCTTAATTCTGTTGCATTGCAACGACACTCATAATATTTGACATTGACACGACGACAATTATAATAATTGATACGTCTGTTTCTTGGTGCTTTCGCTCCATTGTAGAACGTGAATTACATATTGACTGTCGACAATATTCAATAATAAAATAACAAACACATTGGTCACATCATTCGTTATCAGTATTCTATTTGTACGGGTTGAAGACGAAACTGTAGTCTAGAGTTCTAACTAGTTTTCAAGACAAGGCTATTAAGCTAAGGGCCGTATTAATAAACTAATCTCAACTCTGATTCCCGTCACAAGATGCGTCAAAAATGACAGTTCGCTATGGTTTGACGTTTACTTTGACGTATCTTGAGACGGGATCACAGTTGAGATGAGTTTTTTATCTTTTATCTTTAATACGGCCCTAAGTTTCGGTAAGTTCGTTATCGGCGCGGCGCGGGCGACTGGGCGTGCGGCCCAACAACCCGTCACGGTCGGAGACTCGGGGTCCCGACTACCTGCGGCCAGCCCGCTCGCTCCCGCCGACTCCCGTCGCTAAACAGGCAGCTGCTCCATTGAGCCTGGTCGAGCCACATGCCCCCTCTCTCCCCCTCTCGTCCCGGCACAAAACACTGCCGATGTTCCCGATAGCCCGGCACACGGTGCTATCTCACTTATCTCCCATAGGTACCATATTGTAACTAAACACAAACATATGAAATACTAGGTACTTATCAGAAATACGAGTGACATTACAGGGTGCTCCTCGTAAACATCACCTGTCGTCGGTGTTTATGGCTAACCGCAGCCATTGTTTCTTAAAGTTCCCAAGAACGCTGAACACGATATCTCGTTTTTTTTTTGGCAGAATGAATTAATAAATCCGACTTGAAATTTATTGTAAGTGAGTAATTCTCGTTGTAATAGAGTCTTGCCAACTGTCCAATAAAAATTAATTTGTCAGTCCCAAAATGCCCCTCAACACTCTTCAAACCCTTCTGTTAACTGAAAATTCTATCTAGCCATCAAATAACTGAAGCAATTTGTCATTTATAGCGTTGGTTGCCATTATTCATTTTGTACCTATAATTTAATAAAGGACTGTTGTGTTCATTGTAGGCCCACTCAAGGGGTGCTGAATGACAACGCAGCCAGGATTGTTTCTGAATACCTATGTGATAATATGTTTATTACACATTTTTTAAACGTATTATTGTACCTCCGTTCTGAAGCCGTCCTAACAGAAACCTGTAGGAGGAAGTTATCCTTTCCAAAATTAAGACGCCCATTAATAACGATCTTTGTTCGTTAAGAAACGACCAGAGAGAGGTCTTTTCTATCTCAACGCTTAAGGAAGATGGACCAAATCATCCTCGATACACCCGATTTCAATAAAACATTGTAGCTACTTGAGTAAGATGAATAAATTATTATTTATATTGAGTTGAAATGTTTCGATAAAGGGGTAAGGTCCGCTTACCTTCCTCTCGAATATAAAAATCGAAACCGTAACATACCTACCCATTGGTTGGTGATGCAAATGAGTGACCCGTAGTTCCGCACAATTTGATTTCAATATCAACTGCAAGGAGTTTACAAAAACCACTTGAAGCTCAGATCTCAACAGTCCTCGCAACGTCCCCACACGTTTACTTAATATTAACTTAGACCGCAAAGGCCCTTTGTTTACTATTAAATGTGCTAAGAATCGGCATTGTAGTTGGTAATGTGATTCGACTCAGCGCGTCATCGAAGCGCTAGTATAAGTATTTTGCCGTAAACAGCAACACGTTCAGTGTAAAGGTCACGGGCGCTCCGGCCCTGTCGTAGCATCGCAGTCATGATCTCGGCAAACATAGAGTAAACCTATGGAAGCCTGAGTAATGTTATTGGGATTAGGACAGAGGCAGCTAAGAGTGGAAGTGCTGGGACGAACCAATTTGCTTCTTGTTTAGAACAGATTTGAGTGACGAAAGAGTGATTTGTGAAGACCTTGCACGACCGTGTTTGCGCGAGCACTTAGCCGCCGCGCTCCGGCACGTCCCAGCAGCCGCCGCTCTTCCACGGGTCACATCGTTCGACTCGAGCGAAATTGATTGAAACGGTACACTCAGCAAGACTCGCCATGAATCCCAATGCTATAAATTCCTGGGCCAAATTGCGGCGGCGGCGATGGACTCTCGAGACCGCAGTTATTACGAGGATGTTTACAGCTGGGTTGTATTCTCATTTCTGATTATTATACGCACACCGGTTGCTTAAAATGTACTGACTAGAACTGGGGGTGTGGGGGTGTAAAGTATGATCATTCATAACACGTACTAATTTGCTATCAAAAGAATAATTAATTATACCATCCTATGTACGAAGTACGATTCCATAAACTTGACCATTTAGTTTTGGCATTTGAATGTGGTTTAGATATCAGTCTCTAAAATACTGGATACCAACCGACACAGGATAAGCATTTGAATAATGAAGCTGCCTCGCAATGCAACAATGGCTATTTCCCAAAATGTATATTTTTCTGCACTATTATCAAGTATCAACGTGAATTAGGAGTACATAATGCACCAAATGCGTGATTTGTTAAAACCTGCAAATCCGAGGGTCACGCAACTCACGCAAAGTGAAGTTTAAAAAAACAACTAAAAACTTGGAAAGCTTCCAAACACGGAAAATATTTATTGAAATATGTATGTACCTACATACTGTAATATATAAATTATCTATGGCTAGAAATTTGCTGGATTACGTGTGAACGCGACTTAAGTAAGCGCGACTTACACGACGGTATTACAGTGTTGCAAGTGAAATTTTGTTAATACCTGATTTTTTGGGTAATTTTAAATAGTTATCTTCAATATTGCATTAGTGTGAGCTTCTAAATTTGGATTTGAACTCTCGCTGGTTAACCAAAATTATTTAACTGACAGTTTGTGACAACGTCTTTTGTTTTCATATTTTATTTCAGGTTTTTACCACTAAATCGTGTCGTGAGTTATGACTCAGGATTAATTTCGTTGCTTGCTTCTTCAATCCTAATATTATACAGGATTTCCATGAATTTGTTTGCATATTTTATCGAATCAATTATCATCAAGATGTCTATATTTTGACCATAGTGATGGAGGCCGCGCGAATGCAGGCAACACTGCGTTTTTTGTCAACTCGAGAATGATCGTAGAAGATTCGAGCCTTTTACTCTCGATCTGCGTTCGATACGCTTAATTTGCCAATATTATTGTAATACCAGTTTTCCGTAAGTATTTTGAAATTTGGTTGATCATCAGGTCGTCGCTTCATGGAAGCTTTGATTTAAAATACAATTTGTTTTTGTTTCAGTCCAGCCAGTTTTATTACGTGTTTGCCAAATACCCAGGACGTGGCCTTTTCTTGTCACGTCGGCAAAGAGATTTTCTAAAGAAAGTGAGTAATAATCATCGTGGGATCACTCCGCGATTTGTGTAAATAAGCATTTGCTTAATTTTCGTGTTTTTTACAGCCTCACTCTACGTCATTGCGTCTTGCTTTGAGAATACCATTTTGCATGGGCTGTGCACCTGCTCCAGAGTCGACATTATCCAATAGACGCCTATAAGCAGGGTTATTTTCCTCCAAAAGGTAAGATTAAAAACAATTTTGCTATAGATTTTCATATTTTTGAGATTATGTTACTTGTGTTCCATTATCATGCCAAATCCTTCTTTCATCGCCTGTATGTCCTTCTTGCACTTGTTCGGGAACGCTCTTACATTACTATATGCGTGATTGTACCGATATTTCCCATCTTTTCTAAAATTATGTTCTCCGGGATGACCTAAAATGTTATAATGGCCAATTCCAGGAGGTAACTTGCTACCGGTAACTTTCTACGGGTAACTTCTACGGGTACATAGCACGGGCACTTAGCACGGGCTAGCTTCTTACTTCCCATCTTACTGCACCAGTTGAGCTTAAAAGACAGAATTTGCTTCTGTCCACCCCGCTCGGCTCACCGAGGCGAACCCGCACTGCTTGTCACAGCTGAGTCCACTCCAATTCTATCTTATTTTACTATTTAAACTGTAGTAGGGAATCGTTTAATCGACCAACATTTTTACCACTGTCCAAAACAACCTATTAATAATTTAGCTATTAAACCCTAGTTTTGAAGGGCGGGGCCAAATAAACCAGCCTGAAATACTACACAATTGGTTTAATTTCTATATAACCCTTGGATTACCCTCTTAAATACATTAAATTAGATAAATAACTGAAAACCATACATATCAATATAACTTAAAATAATTTAAACATAACACACAATTTTTAAATATTACATTGGCGCCCGAACCCAAAGTTTTGACAGATTGTTCTTATTTTACACCTTGTTGGTCGATTACTCGTTGTAAAATTTAATGTTTATGTGGTTATGTGTTCACTGCACTGCTTTTTGCTAAGAATTTGTGTTCCAATTCTTATTTATTACAAGGGGAACGCTCCCAGCTGTATAATATCTGGTTCTTTTTAATATTCAGAAAATAAAACTTAAATACCTAGTTTAATTGGTTGCTGCTAAAATTCCTATATTGCATTTTCATAACTCAGTTAAATTGTGTTTCATTCAATACAATTCATTTCATAATAAGAATTATAAATTGTTCTGGGTTTTATTAAATTTATAATAAGACATAAATTCACAGTTCTATACCTACTCCTTGTACTACTGTAACTATAACTTTTGATTAAAAAAAAATATATATAATATTGTTTACATACCTATAGCTGAACTTGATTATAATTTTTAAGTGTGGTGAACATAACACATTAATTTGTTACTATTTCAAGTCAAATGCTTAAAATTTTACTTTACTACATAAAACTATAATTATTGTTGATAATTTGATAACATCTGTGTCTCTTACAAATACATGAGGTGACAGTTACCTTATACATAATTAGATCATAGTACTAAACTTAAATTTCAAGTGCAATATATTACAATTTCTTTATACTTATTAGCAAGTGTATACAAATAAATAACTATCTACCTATTACGTAATTAAGATACCTAAGATTATATAAATACTCACTGTTCTCTATACAAACAGTGAGTAATTACTTTAAGACTGGCATGGGGAGGAAAACTAGGTTTATTTTTAAAGAAATTTTTATACTGACCTTAAGAGTGGTACACACTGCCGCTTGATTGTTAATTGTACCTAGCTTCGCATTATTTTGTAATTGGTTGATGAAACAATTCTCTTTTCTACAATAAAATTTTACGGAGTGCAACCCAAGCAATTTAAAGGTCACCAACTTTAAATTATTACCTACCACTTGTACGTCATCTCGTTAGGCGAGATAAATTGCATAACACATTAATCGCAATATTAGTCTACATTTTTTTTTTTCCATCGGGTCGATAACGTAACACCTGACGGACCAAACTAGGTTATACCTAACTTTTACTTAATTAACTTCTACTTATTCATCCATTCAAGCATATTTTTTTAAACCGGGAATTACCTTAGCTTTGGCTGTTTTTGACGTTTATTGTTGTTTTTATTCAACGATTGCGGCATTATGATGGAGGACAGGCGAATTAGTTTTAACCTTTTACAAAAGGATGAACTGGAGTACGAGATTCGTGTTCGAGGTGGTTCACCGACCGGTTCCGTCACCGACATGCGAAATTTGGTCAAGAAACTGGATAGGGATATACCCACCGACGAAATTGCTACCTTCGAAGGTGAGGCGTCCGACGAACTTGCAGCAATAGCGGTTAAACTTGCGGGCCTGAAGGACCTTTACAAAACAACCACCGACAAGCGTTGTCCACTTAACGTCTTAAACAGAATACAAGCTTTGGGTCATCATTTATATCATCGACTGTCACGAGTCTTTCTCCTTATTTCCGATTCCGAGTCTAATTCAAAATTACACCAAGAACTAACCGACGATTTGGAACGTCAACTTAGTAAAATAGATAATGTTTTGCAAAATTTTCAAAGCGTCGAATCCGCCGCTGAAACTACCTTACCTACCGCCGTCCCTACGACCGCGGCTACTACCTCATCGTGCAACTATGACCGACATAACGCGGTCCATAAATTAAACCTTACCTACGACGGGAAGACGTGCGTTAAGACTTTCTTACATAAATTGGAACGCGTTCGTGTTTCGCGCGATATTGCTGAGTCCAGACTTTTCAGTTCTGCTTGCGAACTTTTTACCGACGACGCGCTGGTGTGGTTTGATGGTGTTTGCAACCAGGCCCACAGCTGGGCGGAACTGAAAAAGCTGCTGCTTCGCGATTTTCTACCTATCGACTATAATGAGCGTCTCTTGCACGAAATACGAGCACGCACCCAGGGTCTTGATGAAGGTATTGTTAAATATATAAGCGTCATGCAAAGTTACTTCTCTAGACTGGAAATCCCTTTATCCCAGCCAGAAAAATTAAATCTTCTACTACATAACATACGTCCATTTTATGCCCGTCAATTAGCCTTACAACCTATTAATGACATAGATGAATTAAAATCTTACTGTCGCCAACTTGAGGCTGCCAGCCAACGTGCAAAGTTATTCTGTGAGCCTACCACGGATATCAGTAAATCCTTAGCTTCGGATCTTGCTTACCGAACCGGAGTTTCTACGTCTCGACCTGCACCTGTTAAGCCAGTATCTAAACCAGTCGCAGCGACGCAGCTACCAGTTACCTTTTGTGTGCGCTGTCGGGTGGACGGACACAATCTGAAAGGTTGCACAGCACCTCCCAGACTAGTATGTTATCGTTGTGGTGCCGAGAACGTGACCGCAAGGAGCTGTACCAACTGTCAACCTAATGGCTCCTCTCCAAAAAACTAAGTTGTTCGAGTCAGAGTATGGCTGGATCGAACCTACCAATACCTAATCACAACCACAGTGAATCTACTCACCTTAATACATATTCAAATAAACGTAATATTCTATTTACTAAAAACCATACATTCTCGGACTTGACTACCAATACCTACCTACCCTCAACTACTAATACATACCTACCTTCAACTACCAATACATACCTACCTTCTACCAATACCTACCAACCTACTACCAATACCTACCTACCTTCCACTACCAATACCTACCTACCTTCTACTACCAATACCTACCTACCTTGTACTACCAATACCTACCTACCTTCCACTACCAATATCTACCTACCTTCTACTACCAATACCTACCTACCTTGTACTACCAATACCTACCTACCTTCTACTACCAATACCTACCTACCTTGTACTACCAATACTTACCTACCTTCTACTACCAATACCTACCTACCCTCAACTACCAATACCCATCTCCTTACTACTACTCATACCCGCTTGCCCACCACTACCGCAATACTCTGCACACGTACACACACACCCTTACACATCACTTACCCACCCCACCATCCCACTAACACAGCTAATACCTCCAACACCAATACCATTAACAACACTAATTACCACGCTTTTGCTTTTACTAACGAAACTAATAACACTTACAACCGCGTCCTTGCTTCTGTCCCTACTAAAACTATTAACGCAAATAACAAACCCGCTTTACTTCCTACTCCCTGCGCTATTCCTTCCCGCAGTTATTCCTTACATAATTCCCCACTCTCCTACACTACCCGCTACCCATATCCTACACTACACGCGACTAATGTCCCCGTCCTACCTTCTCGACATAACACATACTCTTTATCTAATAATAACACTCCTAACTCACCTTTACCTACTTACACACCTACTCCAATGACACCCTGCTGTCATAATACCCCACTACCTAAAAATAAAACCCGTTACTTTTGCACTAAAATTTATTACAATTCGTCCCTATCTAAATACAACCGAAATGATCCTTCCTCGGAAATACCTACAACCACCACCTCTACCCCAATTGAACCGATCCTGACCAATCCTTCCCATGTTATTAAGTCCGAACTATCGGAAAGTAAATTAAAAGTAAATAAACGTAAAATTCCTACTAAAGTCATTAAACAACAAATTAAAGACAGCGATAATACTCATACCGCTCCAAATGTTGAAAGACAGCCTAGGTTGTCGACTAAAAATGTTTCATTTAATATCAAGACAGGGAAAGTTAAATTAAATAGTTTGATTAATGGGCAAGACGTACGTCCGTATCTTACCGTGAAAATTTATGAATTAGATTTTACCGGCCTTTTGGACTCGGGATCGGAAATTTCGATTATTGGTGGCGAGGCAGGAAGCCATTTTGAGAATTTAGTAACAATTCATAAATCCAGTGATTTAGACTATATTGTCACGGCCAATGGGTCCACTTCTCCTATTTCAGGTTTTGTTTTCCTACCAGTTACCATGGGCGACAAAACAGCAGTTGTGAAATTCTATATTATACCTGGTGTATCTACAAGACTTTTGTTTGGTATTAATTTTTGGCAGGCATTTGACATTGCTCCTGATGTGTTATCGTTACTTACTAATGTTCAGTCTTTATCTGACGAGGACTACAACAATACCTTCACTTCTGAGATTCGGTTCCTCCATGGTTTGGACGCCCTTTCCACAAGTGAACAGCTCCAAGCTGAAGAGCTATTAAAGGAATTCGAATCAATTTCATCAGAAATAAAGGGCTTAGGTCGTACTAACCTTCTGTCTCATAAAATCGATACCGGAGACGCTAAACCTATTAAGCAACGCTACTACATGCTGTCTCCTGGGAAGTTGGTGGAGCTCAATCGACAACTCGACGAGATGCTCGAAATGGATGTGGTGGAGCCTAGCCAAAGCCCATGGAATAACCCCGTAACCATGGCTCCTAAAGCTGATGGTACCCTTAGATTTTGCTTAGACAGTAGGAAGCTTAATGAGATCTCCAAACACGATGCCTACCCCCTCCCGTATATCAATCAGATCCTCGACCAGTTGGGAAATGCCAAGTTCCTATCCTCCCTCGATCTTAAATCCGCGTTCTGGCAGATACCCCTAGATTCGTTGGAGTCGAAGGAGAAAACCGCTTTTACCGTTCCGTCACGCGGTCTATTTCAGTTCAAGGTCATGTGCTTTGGGCTTACCTCTGCGCCGGCTACCCAACAGCGTTTAATGGATGTTCTCTTCGGACCGGAATACAACGGACGAATTTTTATTTATTTGGACGATATTATCGTGGTTTCGGAAACATTCTCCGAACACATTACCCTATTACGTGCTGTCTTAGAGCGACTACGCTACGCCAACCTTACTATTAACATTTCTAAATGTAAATTCTTCCGTAACCAATTGAAATACCTGGGTTTCCTTGTCGATGAATTCGGATTACGCACCGATCCCGATAAGGTTAACGCCATTATTGATTTTCCTATACCTAACAATCGCAAGGACGTAAAGCGCTTCCTTGGTACTGCGTCTTATTATAGGCGTTTCATTAAAAATTTTAGCAACATCGCTGGACCACTAAATCAACTTACTTCCTCCCGTAAAGGGGCTCCTCCTTTCCGTTGGTCCCCAGAAGCTGATCACGCGTTTAATACACTCAAGACTGCCATGACCACAGCACCTGTTCTGGCTTGTCCCGACTTTACGAGACCATTCAGTGTCCACTGTGACGCTTCAGATTTCGGGGTCGGAGGTACCTTGACGCAGGAGATCGACGGTGAGGAACATCCTCTTGCCTACTACAGTCGCTCGCTCTCACCACCTGAGCGCAATTACTCTGCAACAGAGAGAGAGGCTCTAGCTGTTGTGAATGTGGTGGAACATTTTCGACCTTACCTTGAAGGCGATAAGCCATTTAAAATTATTACGGACCACTCTAGCTTAAAGTGGTTCTTAAACCTAAAAAACCCAACCGGACGTCTCGAGAGGTGGGGCTGCCGGTTGTCCCCTTACAATTTTACTATAGAGCACCGCCGTGGCTCTGAAAATATAGTACCAGACGCTCTGTCGAGGTCTGTGCCTGTTGCTACCGTAGATTTAAATACAATCACCGACTCTTGGTATCTTAACCTTTATAAGCGTTGCGACACTAACCCCAGTTCGTGTCCCAATTTTCAAATCGTCAATGGTCGCCTCTACCGTTATACGAAGACGACCACCCCACTTAAGAAGGACTTCGATTGGAAAGAAGTGATCCCTTCGGATTTCCGCGACGAGATTCTGCACGAGAACCACTCAACACCAACTACCGCACACCTGGGCATTGCCAAAACCTACAAACGGTTAAAACTACGCTATTTCTGGCCATCCTTATATCAGGATGTGATACGTTACATAAATAACTGTTCCGTTTGTTCGGCATACAAGCATAGCCAGAAATCTACTCCCGGATTCATGGGAAGCGCTAAGGAGTGTTCTCGACCTTTCCAATGCTTAAGTATAGATCTCGTAGGACCGCTTCCACCATCAAGACAACTGAACACCTACCTACTCGTTGTGGTATGCTGCTTCACTAAGTATGCTATGCTATTCCCCATGCGTCGAGCAACCGGGAAAGTTATATCACAACGACTGGAGAATCAAGTGTTTATGCTTCATGGTATTCCGCAGACCATTATAGCGGACAACGCCTCATACTTTACAGGTGGTGATGTCCAGCAGTTGTTTTCGAGATATAACATACCCCAACTACATTACACTCCGGTTTATACCCCACAAGTAAATACCGTCGAAAGGTACAACAAAACCATTGTTACCGCGATTTCTAGTTTTGTCAAGGATGACCATCGAACCTGGGATCTGAATATTTCAAAAATTCAGTTTGCTTTAAACACTTCCGTTAATGAATCCACCTCATTCACACCTTTCATGTTGGTGCACGGCCGTGAAGCAGTACCCGATGGAACGATTTACAATGACACCGAGACAGTGGAGGAGATCATTTTCTCTTCGAGACGTGATTACTTTGACAAGATCATAACACTAAAAGATATCTACCCTACCGTCAAAGCCTTACTACAAAAAGCTCATGATCGGAATATTAAACCCTACAACGATAAGCGTCGTGACATTGAATTTAACGTTGGTGATGAGGTGTGGAAACGCACTTATAAACAAAGTAATGCCGGAAAATATTTTGCCGCCAAGTTAGCCCCGAAGTACGAACGGTGTCGTGTTGTTCGTAAACTTTCTCGCCTCGTGTACGAATTGGAGGACGAGAACGGGAAACTCTTAGGGAAATGGCACATTAAGGATTTCAAACCTACTTCTTGAATCCTAACGGATGTTTAAAGCCAATTGAATTGAATTAGTTGTATTTTAGTTTTAGTCATTTGAGTTGCGCATTGTGGAGCACATCATCTCCCCCCCGGACCGTAAGGATTTTAATGGAACGGATAACATCTGTCCTGGGTTAGCTGGATTTCTCTTGGGTTTCGTTTTCTGAAAGATTAAGAAATTGTGATGTGCTTCCTTGTTAGTTTAAGTGTAAGGACAGAAAGGAGTCAACCTTATATTGTTAGTATTTAGTTTTTTTTTCAGATCGGTTTGTGACCCGTTTCCAGCAGTAAAAATAAGCCAACACTTAGAGAGCGGTTAGTGACTCTACAGATGTTGTGAACCGGTGAGCTTCAATCTAACTATTCTCTTCTAGGTTCTATGGACCGCGTCGTTTTGATAACATTAAGATCTGCGCCGCTACTTCCTAAACCTACGTTTTGCATGCGTCTGTCTTTAGATTAAGTTGGGTTGACTTCCCTGTGTAGTTTTTTTTATTCATTATTGTTTTTTGGTGTTTCAGCTGTTGGTTTGCTTCTCCCGCCATTCATACAATTAGACATAATATTTCGTGGTTTATCCCGACTCAGACAGGTCGTTAACTTGTGACTCCGCGACCTCGACCGTCGTAAAACAGATTCGATTGTACCTGGTCATGTCGGTAAACTGAATCCAAGTCTTCATGTGGAATTTTTTTTTTCTGCTTGATGTGTTTGCATCTTTGTAATACTACCTATATTTAACTTATCAGCTACCTTTACCCCTAACGGTTGTGGCTCTACCAGCCCAACGTTTACCTAACCATTACTACTACTCCGAGTATACTTACCAATCCGCTTATGTTCTTTCTTGTTCTGTCTATGGCTGCCGAGCCGTAGGTCTTGCTGCATTTGTTTCCAGCGACGGTCACGCGGATCCATTTGATACCGAGGCTTTGGTAGCGACCTGAATTCTTTGGCCGAGAATTCTTGTCTGTTTTAAATACTTTTTTTCCCCTTCCGTTTACCAACTATTAACTGCTTATTTTTTTTTACTTTGCAGCTCGAGGGCGAGCTGGAATTTTACTCATACCTCGTAAAATTCTCCTGGTTAAGGGGGTGTGTAATATATAAATTATCTATGGCTAGAAATTTGCTGGATTACGTGTGAACGCGACTTAAGTAAGCGCGACTTACACGACGGTATTACAGTGTTGCAAGTGAAATTTTGTTAATACCTGATTTTTTGGGTAATTTTAAATAGTTATCTTCAATATTGCATTAGTGTGAGCTTCTAAATTTGGATTTGAACTCTCGCTGGTTAACCAAAATTATTTAACTGACAGTTTGTGACAACGTCTTTTGTTTTCATATTTTATTTCAGGTTTTTACCACTAAATCGTGTCGTGAGTTATGACTCAGGATTAATTTCGTTGCTTGCTTCTTCAATCCTAATATTATACAGGATTTCCATGAATTTGTTTGCATATTTTATCGAATCAATTATCATCAAGATGTCTATATTTTGACCATAGTGATGGAGGCCGCGCGAATGCAGGCAACACTGCGTTTTTTGTCAACTCGAGAATGATCGTAGAAGATTCGAGCCTTTTACTCTCGATCTGCGTTCGATACGCTTAATTTGCCAATATTATTGTAATACCAGTTTTCCGTAAGTATTTTGAAATTTGGTTGATCATCAGGTCGTCGCTTCATGGAAGCTTTGATTTAAAATACAATTTGTTTTTGTTTCAGTCCAGCCAGTTTTATTACGTGTTTGCCAAATACCCAGGACGTGGCCTTTTCTTGTCACGTCGGCAAAGAGATTTTCTAAAGAAAGTGAGTAATAATCATCGTGGGATCACTCCGCGATTTGTGTAAATAAGCATTTGCTTAATTTTCGTGTTTTTTACAGCCTCACTCTACGTCATTGCGTCTTGCTTTGAGAATACCATTTTGCATGGGCTGTGCACCTGCTCCAGAGTCGACATTATCCAATAGACGCCTATAAGCAGGGTTATTTTCCTCCAAAAGGTAAGATTAAAAACAATTTTGCTATAGATTTTCATATTTTTGAGATTATGTTACTTGTGTTCCATTATCATGCCAAATCCTTCTTTCATCGCCTGTATGTCCTTCTTGCACTTGTTCGGGAACGCTCTTACATTACTATATGCGTGATTGTACCGATATTTCCCATCTTTTCTAAAATTATGTTCTCCGGGATGACCTAAAATGTTATAATGGCCAATTCCAGGAGGTAACTTGCTACCGGTAACTTTCTACGGGTAACTTCTACGGGTACATAGCACGGGCACTTAGCACGGGCTAGCTTCTTACTTCCCATCTTACTGCACCAGTTGAGCTTAAAAGACAGAATTTGCTTCTGTCCACCCCGCTCGGCTCACCGAGGCGAACCCGCACTGCTTGTCACAGCTGAGTCCACTCCAATTCTATCTTATTTTACTATTTAAACTGTAGTAGGGAATCGTTTAATCGACCAACATTTTTACCACTGTCCAAAACAACCTATTAATAATTTAGCTATTAAACCCTAGTTTTGAAGGGCGGGGCCAAATAAACCAGCCTGAAATACTACACAATTGGTTTAATTTCTATATAACCCTTGGATTACCCTCTTAAATACATTAAATTAGATAAATAACTGAAAACCATACATATCAATATAACTTAAAATAATTTAAACATAACACACAATTTTTAAATATTACAATACCTATGGAAGGATAATTTGAGGACCATGTTAAAACACATTAAGGATGTTCGGACGTGACCCACTTTTCCAACAACAATGCATTGGGCAACGGTTCCTTTACAATAATTCATTTTGTCAGCTTTCCAAATAGATTGTAAGCTAAGTAAGTGAGTTCCCGACGGCTCCGCGCAGCTGGAGCGGCGTGCCAACTGGCGCCCGTACCTGCGAATGGTTTCGAGCAGTGAAGAAATGCAAGGCACTAACTATTAGCGGGCCGACCCGAGTCGGCGGGTGGCGCTGTAATCCGCGCGTGACGTCACGCGGCACGTGGGAAACCTGCTCCAGCAATGTGCTCGCGGGGCAATGGACCGGTGAACTTGCCGCGGCTGGTGAATATGCAATTAGCCGGATCACCCCGCCAGCCCGCGCGAAACGTGGCGCGCCGCAGAGACAGCGCGCGGCCGCGGAGCGCCAGGGCCAAGGGCGCAGCACGGTCTCCATTAACGAGGCTCCCGATTTTCAATCCTGAAGCGAACGAGCATGTTAAACAAAAGTCATTCTTCACAAGAGTTATAAAATTCTTATCGTTCTGTTATGAGTCAAAATGCAAACTTGGTCATGGATAGAAAAGGTGACTCATTAAAATTCATTAATATTATGTTATTAGCATACGAGCGTGTATATTATTTACATTAACGCGCCCGAGTAAGTAGGTCACATGTTCGATAACGCGGATGGAACGCAGATCAGCTCATATCACAGGTCATTACGCAGCTCCCGCATCATTACAGAATCCCATCCCGTCTGATTGCTTTCATTCAATTGGCTTTCTTCCCTCGCGGCGTCCCCCGAGCCAGGCGGCGGGTAATTGGGCGCATTGTTTATGTGCCGAGCCAGCGCCGGCGGCGGCACCTACGAGCGCTATCGCCGGCGCCGCTAAATATTTCAGCCAAACAAATGAACACGACGAAATTGATCTCTATCTCCGCATTGTACTAGATCTAAGTTGGTCTCGATCCCCGATCAAGTAGGTCAGGGTCGCCAGATTTGTTAGTTAGAGAAAGGCTCACTGAGCAGTTTAGCCAATGGACTGGATTCTACTCCAGCTCTAATTGCTGTGTCAGATTGATTTGATTATCCGTACTTATGTAACTGCTCCGTTCCTGACTGGCTGACAGACGCAGAAAGTGACTTTGAATTGAAATGTGTTTTTATAATATAAACTTCAGTAAAAATTGAGACGCCTAGTAGTTTGGATGACGAATGGATTCTTTGAAATTCAAGTAGGAAAAAACGTGAAACTAATTATACCTAATAATCAACTATAGACACTATTCATCAATAACAACGTAAAGCAACGCTGTTTACCTATAATCTCGGTCACGGGTCACCGCAATGTTCACGATCACGTAGCGGCCACAATGCTCAGTGCACACTGGCACAGCAACAAAACAAACAACTGACCAACACTGGTCTTGTATTGAATCATGCCCGACGTTCGTCACGGCGCCGCGGTAGGAATGTTCTCCGAGACTGGGAACGGTCACGTCCGCCCGATATAGTTCTAAAGCTGGCCATACACACTAGGGTATGCCTGCGCAGTTTTGCCTGTACAGTTGAACTGCACAGGTAAACCCGAGCGTGTATGTGACACAAGTTGCCTGTACAGGCGTGGAAACATGCACAGTTGTGTCACATACACGCTCCGGTTTACTTGGGCAGTTCAACTGTACAGGCAAAACTGCGCAGGCATACCCTAGTGTGTATGGCCAGCTTAAGACAATGAAAAATGTAACTCAGCCCACTTTAGCACACGGAGAATGTCCACAAAGCGAAATGCCATACATACAGAAGGTCTCGTTCAGTACTCGTATGCAATGCCTTTGACGGGAGCGGGCGGAATGCGGCGCGCGAGCCGCGCGTACCTGAACGGTTAGCACATCTTGTATTTTCTCGCTTGTCGCTCAGTGCGTCTCTATCGTTACAGTCAAGGTAGAAAGGGAGATCCGAGCGACAAACAGCCCACGCACGCGCGCGGCCGCGCCGCCGCTGCATTCCTCAGTGGACTCTTTGTGTTCGCTTTCCAGCTTTGATTTTTAATATTGACTATTTCTGTTGAAGTCTTTGTTATAAGACAGGAATCTGTATCTCGTGAATATAGGACTCAAGACGACAATATGAAATGGATGTATGAACTTGAGAACGTATTCTGGGCTAGAACACATCGGCTACTAATATCGCCACAGATACTAATGAGCTTGTTAACACGTGGACACGCGTCGCAGAAGAGACGAATTTGCAGAAGTACCGCGGAAGCGAGCCGCGAGTGCACTGCGACTATTGATTGTATTTACTATTGCCCAACAACCGGCTACCTGTCCTACACATGACATAGACAATGAGCTCATTCCGCTCCGCGCACAGCGTCACTTCTCTGTCAATAATCACTGCAAGTTTACGAGAGGTCGTGGCTCAAACCCGCGAGAAAAAACTATATGGTATATTAGTCAGGACACAGCAACTAATCGGAGCTTGAAAGTTTACCGTGGCGTGGGCGAAAATAAAGTAATTATGGAAAACATGGAAATATATCCCTGGCGAATATAAACGAATGCTGCAGGCAGGTAGATTGTAACTACAGAAACAATTGTAATTATGATGCACAAATATCGGATCCGTTTGTACCTATAGATACAATCAGTTGAAGAGCATCCTTCCTTATCACTGGAGTGCTTTATGTACTCGTGATACTCGCGAGTTGTAATGTAAATAACTAATTTTATTAGGTTCATATAATTGTTTGCAAAATAAATGTAGGTATTTCTTCTTCTTTATATTCATATCGAACGTGTAACACGACACGACCGCCAACTCACGCAACACTCATCGACACACGATAACAATTACCGCGAGTTAGCGTTAGCGCCGGACTACGTAAACGCATTAATTTGATGTCGGGAGCGTCCTCCGCTGCACTTTGCGCCGGAGCGTGAAGTGCTCGTGTTTGGCTGGTTCGGTGTCAAGGCGCGACAAGCCGCGTCCGGCGCCGCCGCCGGCGCGTCGCCGACACCTCGCGTCGTGTTTACAGCCGGATCACACGCTCAGCAGAGACGACTCCAACTACTTACTTATCCGCATGAAACTGAGCGCGGCGTTCGTGTTCGGCTGTTTTATATAAGTGTCATAACAATAAAAAAGAAGGCATCTGACGTCACAATTTCTAAAGCCGTGGCATATTTTTTTGTACTTATGAAGCGCTGCTGGTTGTCCCGTCAACCTTACCGAGTTTCGTCACCGTACTCTGTCCACTTTAGTAACCAATACCCATAAAATAACTCCCTTGACATACATATTTCTGTCAGACACGTGTTAGTATCGCACTCGCAGTGTTAGTTACAATTTAGTGGCCTTTACCGAAAATTGTGTTTGTTCAGTTGAGCGAGCACCCAAGGCTGAGGACGTCCGCCGCGCGCTATGCGCTCGCGCGGGAGCGCCGGGCGACACGGCGCTAGTGCCCGGCGCCCGGCGCCCGGCCGTCCCGTGGGACGCCTACTAATTCCATTAGCCGGCTCACAGGCTCCGTGCACATGCATCGACTTGATCGCTACTCGCGCCGATTCGACCTAATTTTTGTACTTAAAACGTAATTACACGTAATAACAAACGTTTACTGAAAGTTCCACTCGAATTAGTAGAGTACTGTAGCGTAGCTGAGGAATGTCTTCGTGTTGTCTGCTTTACATAATATACTCGTAATAGGAGGAACTATTTTTCATAGTCTAATACAACGTGAAGGCGAAGTTATCATTAGTTTACTGTTTTACCACAACGTAACATTAAGTTTGGTGTTAATTTTCATGTCTTTCGGCGTCTCCGCAGTTTACAGATTAGGTGTAGCCCTCTGCTCTGTGTAAACTTGTTGCCTACCTTATTGGACTTCTTGTGGCAAACCAAAGCGGATTCAGTCAGTATGATCATTACATTACATAGGTATTTCATAATAAATATTGCTTTACGGTAAATATAGCGGGGATAATCCCCTGCATCTCAACGTGTGTTTCTTTTTTGAACAAACCGGTCGTAAAACTTTCCGAAGACTGGAAAAACTTGCGCGGTTTTCCGCAGCGTCGCCCGCTTCCGCGAACAGCCGGGGCTGCGCGGGCGCATTCTATGACGTCTTTAACTGCCGCTCCTTACACGGCCTGCTCTATGTTGTCGAACATAAACACATTTACATAAACAGACCATTAGGCGTTAGCGCATATGTTCTAAAATACGGGATAGGTCGCGTTAGAAATTAGAATCCGTGTTCTTACTTAGCTTCGCAAGGCCACGTCAAATTTAGTTAGTTCTGAAAATAATCTTGTGTCATGAATGACACAAGACTTGTGACTTTTACTTTAGTTGAGACTAAAGTTAAAAGTTAAGTACTTTGACAAATGTCCTGAATTTAGAACGTTGGGTCTTACGAGGTAGGTATGTACTTCGGTCTTTCGGCTTGTAAGTACGTGCGAGGGATCGGTGCTGAGCTATCTGACCGGCGCCGGGAGCCGCGTCCAACTAGGACGCGGTCATCTACGTCGTGCGGCACCGGCCCGACCATCTGACACTGATGCAACATGAACAATCACTCATTTACCTGACATTGTTCCGTTCCGAGATCTAGCAGAACAACCGCCGGATCAATCAACATCTCGGTAAACAATACTTAATAACTTGTCAACAATACTACTCTACTTACACAATAAATTACACATACGGTTATGTCATAGTTATTTTCAGATCCCAAATAACTAAGGGCTGGACATGGACATATATTAAGTTATATCAGTTATTAATTATTTCAGTTATGGCTTTTGACGAAGAGAACTCGTTGTGTTGTTCTCCTAGTCATTATATTTAGTGTAATGTATTTGACCTTAAATTTGTCATGTTTTTATTTATGTTAGTTCTAATAATTAATATTTGTTATTTTATTACCTTGTAATGTAATGTAACTTACTTTACTGTAACTGTAACTTACTTTTAAGTATTGTTGTATTTTATGTTTGAAAAAATGACCTTCTGCTGGAGTTTCTTGCGGCGCTTCTTCTCCGCAATGATGGTCTGGTCCGAAGCGCTGGTAGATTCACTCTATATTACCGACGTGTAAAAGAGCCCGTATGTGGCCAATTTACTGAATAAATATTTTGATTTTGGTCAAATATGATGGAGCCTCGTGGCAGGGTGTTAATTAGGTAAATTGATTGCGGCTGTAGTGTTCGTGCAGAATATATGAAAAATTTAGCCGTGCGCGGCGGGCGCGGCGGCGGGCGGGGCGGCGCGGCGCTAATGGCGCGCCGCACGAACCGCGGCGGCGCCGCTGCGGGCCGGGGCGCCGCGCCCCAGGCTCAACTCTGTATGCTACTGCTCTCGTGGCTCTGATCCATCAGCCCTAATGAGTGCTATCAGTACCCGCCAGACTCGAATCGCCACTGTTCTGGTCTCGTTCACATTCTGCTTGAGATGCAAGTGTTGTTAATTGTGATGGCTGCGTAGCAGTCCGGTGCGGAGCCCGACGAACCCGCGGGGCTACTTTTACTCTCGCGGCCGCCCACTGCGCTTGCGCGCCAGCGGTTCACCCGAGCGTATGGTGGTATGGTGGAGCAAATAGGATGGGTCAGCGGTCAAGTTAAGCCGGTACGTTGCAGAGTTCGTCGACGAACACTCGTCACTTGTTTCTTTAAAAAAAGTACCATTAAAAAATCATGTCATGTCAAATATGTCATGAAAGATAAGAAATGACCTCGATCTATCAGCCTATTCTACTTATTACGAGTATACTCGCGACTGAATCTGGATATAATCAGTACCTGCCCAAGTTAACACGGTGTTAACGGTGCTTAACTGCATGGTTAAATCAGTGGCATTATAAAAGTTGTTTCTGTTTGGTCCCCCGCGCCTGCGCCCGCGCCGCGCCGGCTAACGGACCACCCTAATTCCCTGCACTCTCGGTTTCCTCGAGCTGTGCTCGAGCACCGGGAAACCAAGAGATCTGGAAATACTTGGTAAAATAAAACATGACCAAGTAGGTAATTATTTGTTAAATAATAATTTGCCAAAAAATAATTTTGCTAACTATAAAATTGCGGTAAGTTATTTTGACTAATGATTTTTTGCCAAATGATAATTGTATAGTTCGGGATGTGATACTTTGGGAAAAGTTTTTTGCCCATACATTAGTAATCCACGTGCGAGATTAGTTGTACTCGCTTCGCTCTGGAGTCGCGGTCTGCGCGTGCGCGGGGTTACTTCGCGTTATCAAACGAGGTCGCTGCTGGCTGCTGGCTGCGACCAAAACACGCTATCTGGAGCGCCAGACATGTGCGCCTGCACCGGCCTCTACGTACGGTAGCACAGGATAAATCATAGTACGGCGGGCGCAACTATCCTGGTTTATCGCTATTTTATGTAATTTAGTGAGTAGTGTTTATTCATGTGGCAACTAATTATATCAAGCACGCACTACGCACGCATTATATGCGCTACGCGCTATCTTCTCGTCCCAAATACCACAGTGCCTTAAGACAAAAGTCTTTGATCAGTGTGTGTTACATATGGATTTGAGACACGGTCGCTTACAATGGGCCTCATAAGAAGGCTCAAGGTCACTCAAAGGGCGAGGGAAAGAGCTTTGCTGGGAGTCTCCTTGCGAGATCGAATCAGGAATGAGGAGATCCGCAGGAGAACTAAAGTAACTGATATAGCTCACCGAATAGTAAACCTTGAGTGGCAGTGGGCGGGGCGCACATTGCTCGTAGAACCGATGGCCAGCTGCCATCGTCCATCGGTTCAGGAACCGTCAGCTGACAGGTTCTAGAGTGGCAACCGCCAACCGGGAGACGAAGTGTCGGCAGGCCTTCCACAAGGTGGACCGACGATCTGATAAATATCGCGGGGAAACCGCTGGATGACAGCAGCAGAGGACCGATCATTGTGGAAAACCTTGGGGAAGGCCTTTGTCCAGCAGTGGACGTCTTGCGGCTGATGATGATGATGATGATGATGAACTAATTATAGTGTGACAAACTGGTTGTTATATTAGGCTGTCGGGTTTCATTAAACTAACTTCTGTTAATATTACTCCGTGGTAACTTTTGACGGCCTGTTAACTTGTTGATGGGATTGAAGAAATCCTATATTTTGGACAGAAGTTACCAACTACTCAAACTAAGTAAAGCGGCTAACCTCTGCGTGCGCCTGGCCGAGATTACACGGCGCGCGCGCATCTCGCTCGTGTTTGTTTACGCGCTAATTTCGACGCAAGCGCCTCGTTAGCGTTCCGCCGTATTTGATTTACTTCTTATATCATCCGGAAATCTGAAGCGCCGGTAACAAAGGAATTTGTAACAGCAAGCGCACTGCCTCGACCACCGGCGCCGCGCGTTACCGCGGCATTTCACGCCAAAGCTAGTAATCATCAGATCAGATACTTCGGAGAGATGGACTTCAAATACAAAAAAGATCGAATTTACTTAGTTTCAGTAAATTTAAAAACGTTGTTTGATTCACAAATATTATCGTGAACTAGTAAACTTAAAGGGTATGATTTAAACGGGTGGCAGAATATTGACGTTTTGGTCAGCAGAAGAATGTATTTGGTAGCAACTTATGATCAGCTATAATATCAGCAATTATTATAATGTCATATTGAGCTGCTCTAAAATCGATTGGTAATCCATTTAAATAAATATCGGTTAGCTATAGCACGGATATAACAAATGCTTAATAAATATAAGAAATATACGACAAAGTCTACGGAGCTCCTATTCTATGCGTAGTGCTTCGCGCCTTGACACAACTAACTAACATCAAGTTGAAATTTACCTAATTTAGCAAATTTGATATTTCTGCTAACCACTAAAATTTGTTGTGTAATCTTGCTGACCAATTAATAATAATAATCAAATAATTATTTTGTTTCGCGATTATTTATTTAGCGGACACATAATAAATAAATAAAAATCAATATCAGGGATATCTCACACTAATAATATTTTATGGTTACCAAATATTGATTAATTTGCCGATAATATTTGATTCGTTGCGGACCAAGTGTTGCGCCCGGTTATTTATATTTATTTGTTGAACAAAACATATATGCTGATCAATGGATTTAACTGCTGAGTTTTGATGCTGATCTAATAGTAAAACTGCAATCCAAAACTCCCAAACTTAAATTACTTTTCTATCAGAAACTCGACTACACGGTTAGTTATGTTGGTTTGTCAGAGAGGTATAGTGACCCTATCTAGTGTCTATAAGCATAAGTATTTGTTCCTGAATCTATGATGTCTAGATTTAGTGTTATCTACCAGGGACCGGACAACCCTTTCATCGGGAAAAGCCTTTCAAAGGGCTTCCCATTGAAACAGCTAGCCCAGTGGATTTGCTCACCCATTCCAATTGGCAACCCATTCGATTGACTTTCCCTTATCGAATGAAGAACCTAACGATAAGGGTAGCCCTTTGAAATTGGTAACCGGTAACTGATTCACATTGATATCCCTATGTAAGGGTTTCCCTGACGTTTAAGCGCTTATTATAAAGCTTTCCCTTTTGTGGAAGGTATGTACGAGCCAATCACAAACGTTTGCCATAGAAAATCGAACCGTATTAGATCTTTTGCCGCTCCGCGCGGTAACTTCAAACGATACGCCGTCGGTAACGTATAATAAGGGTTTTATAAGGGTATTGGGTTAGCGCTTAGTTGAATGGGCTGTCATTTACTTGCTTCGAACGGGACGCAAGGTAACGTGTGTTTTATGAAGTCTAAAAAAGGTCTTAAATTGCGTATATACTAGTAACCTTTTTTAAACGGTTTAATAAGGGTATTGGTTAGCGCTTAATAGAATGGGCTATCGTTTGAAAATAGCGCTTTAAAAGCACATTTAAAGGGTTTTGACGGGCAAAGGGTTTGGTAAGTAAATCCTTACGAAAAACCCATACAAAACCCATTGAAAGGGATAGCGGGCCGGTCCCTGTTATCTACTACCCATTTTACATTAGGTTAATTTGGTAAAGGTTGTCCCCTGATATTAATAAAATGAATCCGTTTCAGAGCCGTATGTACCGCGCCCAAGTGGGTCGGCCTTATTGTCCGCGGAGACAAGAGCCGCTCCGCGCTCGCGCCATCGCGCCACATACTCGTGCCCACGTGTGTACTCCTTAGATATATACGGGGCTCTCTCGCACGAGGCGCAGTCAAGACTCTTTACAACCGAGCGTTAACGAGACGTGTGAGCATCCGCCGGTCGAGCCCGGGTTCCGGCAGCGCTCTTTGTCCGCTCTCGAAGCACTCGACGGGCCGAGCTTGCCAACCTGACGGCTATTGCCGCCGGCGCTGGCTAAGTATACTCGTGCGAGTATATCGATCGCCGGCGAGAGCGGCGGCCCGCGCGCGCCTCGCGTGCCGGCCGCGCTCGGCACGCGCGCTGCACGCCGCGTCCCGGCCACTCTCGAGGGAAATGTTAAACGGCCAAATTGCCCTTAAAATAGGAAATAAAAATGTTTCAGGGAAATGGCTATCACCCGCCGGCGCCTGATCGATCGAGCGCGCGGAGGAAATTGCGAACGTGTCCCGCAACACTGACGCTAAATGCAAATATCTAGAGGAAGAGCGAACGGAAACCTCATTGCAATGTTTTTCGTAACTGAAACTCGCTTGCTAGAGGGAAAAGTTTGCAGTTTTCTGGCTCTCGTATTTTATGTAAATTGAGGATCCTTGGCTATAAATAAAAAGTTTTGGAAACAAATAGCGTCCAAGAGGAACTCTAGAAATTAAATAAAGAGCGCCCCCGAGTCGCGGCCGACCGCTGAGAGATTATTCCCGCGGTAGAAAATTTACACCGCCGCAAAATAAAAATAAACTTTTTAAAATTTAAAACTCACGGACCCGAAAGTTTAATTTGGTTATTAATAAACAAAGCTAGCAAAAGATATTGCGCGGCAGATTAGTTACAGTATACTAGAAGGTACTGTATTCTGTTACGAGCTCGCCGGTGGGCGGCTATCAGTCGCCGGGGACCGATTACTTTTATCAGTCGTAATAAAATGACACAGCGTCTGCTGTTCGTGGGAATGGCTCGGCGCAGCGGCCGGCTAATACGGCGCGGCGGGCGCTTCGCCCGTGAAAGCGCGCTCTCAGCTTATCGCCGCTATCGCGAGTCGTTCGAGCTAACTGCTGTTGTGCTTTGACAAGCACCGGTCGTTAGCCGTCGAGCGCGGGCTCAGAGCCGCGTTGTCCACCTGTCGCCGCTGTCCGGGTAACGTGTCACGGTAGGTTAGGTACCTACTCAGCGCGGTCGCGGGCGAATTCCTCGCGTCGCCTGTTTACCCGAACAAGGGGACTTACACCGCTTATCATGTCGTCACTCAGTTAATATTTTCGCGCAATTAGACCAATAATAATAAGTACAGTCGAAGTCATAAATATTTTTAAACTTTAATACCTTGTCACTTTAATCGCTGTGACAATTTCATATGACAGTTTAAACACGACGTTGAATAGACAAGGTACTAAAGTGTAAACATATTTATGACTTCGACTGTACATAGATGGTAGAGCAGCCGTTGTAGATCAAAAAGACGTAATTGCCGTACAACTCCTGTAGTACCTAAATGCAACTAATTAGTATCTAACAGGAAGAATCGACTCTGATTTAATTGCTGGGTTGCAGTTGAGCCTTTTTGGCTCAGGAGTGTACGATGGATGTACCTATAGGGAAAACACAAATAACTATATTTACAATAAGACACAATTAAATAAATCGTTGTGAAGTATAAATACAAAGGATAGGTTATTACAGACATGTATGTATGCGGGTATAATTATATTTAATTACTAACTTTTACGGCGGCTGCACTCGCGCGGATATATTCATTAGGAATAATAAATTATATAGTTTAGAATACTTTTGGAGTATGGTTTGAAAATATTTTCCTGTATAGGTACGGGAAATGACTGACCGTTTTTTGCAACATCTAACGCCATCTATTAAGCACTGCAGTACCTAGCTTGTACATTGTTTTACTAAAATAATTATCTTTATGTATGTACCTACTTCACTTTCATTTATAAAATAAAGGAATTCATTCATTTATTTTTTGGTAAAAGTGGTTTCGTTAATTAATTATTTCTCAGTAGTAAAACAATACGTTCGCAAGTTACTGGCTATTCGCCGAGAGATGGCGTAAGCAACCCCAGAATTACTATTAATTTATTGATGAACGGTTTTAGAAGAAGTATAAAAAATGTTGGTTTTTTAATTATAATTCAAGGTATAAATTGAAAGTAATCCTATATTATATCTGAATACTGAAAATACGCTGCGACGGCTGCGGCGTGTCCGGCGTGTGCGACACGTCACACAGTAACGGCGCCTGCCGGCCGTCTCTGGTCTGGAAGTCTGAACGCCATTTAACAAATATTGGTGACCTAATAAAAACAGGTCAAGTGCGAGTCGGACTCGCGCACTGAGGGTTCCGTACACATTTGGCCGGTTTTTAGTAGGTATTTGTTGTTTTTCTATAGAGTTTGTTCTATAACCATACCTTTGACGCTTGTTTGTACCTATTACCGTTTTTAGGATAGAACGAATCTTTTACGGTTCGAAAGATACAGCTCTTTAAAGTTAGGACGGACGGACGGACAGCGTAGGCTTAGTAATAGGGTCCCGTCAGGCACCCTTCGGGTACGGAACCCTGAAAACGTGTTAGTACCTACTCATTGTAATCAGATATAAATAAAAATACCTACCAAAGAAAGGGTTGTCCCATGGAGGTATATTTCTCATATTTAAGGTACTATTTAAAAGATTTCTGAAAATCCTTTGCTTCATTTTACACCTCGTATTTATTTATTTTCGGGTTTGTGCACGACCTGTGGTTTATTTAATGTTTTTAGCTGGCTCAAAGATCATGTATATCCGGATTTTTAATCTCACGGAAAAAATGTAAACAAAGATACGTCACGTCAGTCATGGATGTTTTCTATGTATTTAAGTATGTATTTCTCTATAAAAGTATGTTTATCGTTGTCTAGTACCCATAGTACAAGCCTAGAGCTTAGTTTGGGACTAGGTCAATTTGTGTGAGATTGTCCCGTGATATTTATTTATTTACTGTCAAAGTGACATTTCAGCAAATCTCAAAGTATAGGCGGGTCAATTTCCGGGCGTTTCAACCGTCGTCATTAGTGTTTTTTATTTAATATATTGAAGAAATCAATGACACCTACCAGCAATTTATGATGTAAACAGTTGCAAAACCGTGGGTGTAGTTTCTATTAGCATCAGAGGTTGGCCAATTATTATAAACGTGCTTAAATGTGTTTAACAACATGTTTTTCTCCATCTCCGATAAAGAGCAAACACGTGGTCGTTTCTTCACAGCAGACAACATATAGTCTTCCTTTGACCAAGAAGTACTCGGACCAGGGTCCATCCTTCCACACAACAGTGAACGAAAAACAACGGAAAACGTAACAATGAGCAACCTAACAACAATATAAAACGTAACAACAATAAAAATTTAATAGAACAGTCACTGGAAAGCGATTACGGGATCGCGGGAGATTACGGGGGATTACGGGATCTAGAATGTTCAGGGAAGCGAGTGACGTCTCACGTTAAGCGGCCCGCAACTTTATGAACCGGGTGTATCGAGACAGTGATACCAGTGCAATAAATAAATTATGCATACGAAAACAGTATTCTCTCTTTAAAATAATATAACAAAGAGTTTATTTCAAAATAAAGTTTGGCATCAACAAATTAAATTATTTTATCTTGATTATAATATACATTTTATTTATACAAAGTCGATTTCTTAAAAATGTGTTAAGTATAAATATCCCGAATGTTTCAAATTTTTTTTGTTAACGGCAACACCTTTGTTTACATTTTTTCCGTGAGATTAAAAATTCGGAATAGGTGTGTCTGTGTGGAGAGCAACAAGTTGAGACGGGTTGGCGGCTACGCTTGTGTCGAACCTCGGGTTTCCCTTCCACCAGACAGGACGCGTCACATCTATTAACGCACAGAAAGTAATAACGCATCGCGTGCCCTGCGTGACGGGGTCGTGGACTAGTGGGTGTTTCATTAAACGGAACTAAGTACATAAGCATGTATTAGGTTCTGTGAATTATTCTTTTACCGTTACCGTCTTACTGAGCCTGTGAGTGAGCAGGTCTGTTCAATATCAGTAGACAATACCAAGAGAGTGTCGTGTTCCAGATGTACAGCGGCGCGCTGCTGGCGACGGCGGCGCGGCTGGCGTGGGACCCCAGCACCTACACGTGGTTCCGCTTCCTGTGCGCCGCGCAGTACCGCGCCTCCGCGGCGTACGTGCTGGCGGCCGGGCTGTGGCTGGCCGCGCTCGTGTACCTGGCCGCCGCCGCCGCCGCGCCCGCGCCGCGCGCCGCCGCGCCCGCGCCGCACCCGCGCGCGCTGCACCTCGTTAGTGACACATTATACCACTACCCACTTACTGGAGGAGGCGCAAGTACCTACCGCTGCACCTACAAATACCGCGAGCTGGTTCGTTGGGTCGTTGTGCTTGCTTGAGATCTTGACAATGTTACCGACATGTACAGTCGAGGACAGAAAGATGTTTACACTTTTCCACCTTATTCCATTGTAATAAGGTCCAAAAGTGTATCTTTCTGTCCTCGACTGTACATACGTATGGCTCGATAACTCGGCGATAGACCACCTCATTCGATTCACCTCCTTACACAGAATCCATACTAATATTACTATACTTAAATGTATCTCTAGTATCTCTGTGTTTTGTTTCCTTTTCATGACAAAACGGTTGAATGGATCTTTAATAATCTTTATGAAAGGCAAGGAGATAGATTGTTTCTTCGGAAAGAATACAGTGACAAAATGTATCGCCGAAAGTTTGACAGTTTCCGAGGAAATAGCGACAAACCACTTTTACGCGGACCAAGCCGCGGGCAAAAGCTAGTGATTGAATATTCCCGTCTGCGCCCCCTATCGCCGCCGCTTGAGAAACTATTCTGGGGCTGTAGAAATTGTAACCCTTATTACTGGAGTCTGGCCAACGAAAGGTGAACCAGGAAGAACGGGGCAATTTCAAAAAATCATGACAAGGTAACACAGGGTCACTCACACAGCCGCAATTCTCTCAGAGAACTTTCAATTTGACATACGACATGATACCTCAGATAGACACACATAGAGACAAAGTGTTGCCAATCAAATAACTACTTACTTACTTACTTACTTTCGTTTGCCAGACTCTATATCCGTTCGTTTTTTTATCTATTCACGACAAAATGGTTGAACGTATCTTAATGAAATTTGGCAAGTAGATAGATTGTATCATGGGGAAGGACGTATTATACTTTTGATCCCGGAAAAAAGACAGTCCCCGAGTCAATAGGAGTTAACAACCTTTACGCCGAGGAAGTCGCGGACAAACTTAGAGGTTGAATCACCGACACTCATATTTTCATAGAATGTTATACTTTGCCGAATTTTCATTTCCATTCCCACGTGCAGGAGTTATAATTTTTTGGTGGTCACAGGTTTTTCGATGAAATGAAATTCGGTGAAACGACACATCACATTCGAGTGTTTGCAAAACAAGGGGACACATAAATAAATAAACAAATAAACCTCAAAGATTCGATTTCTAAACCACAACGTCTCTCACGCGACATCTAGTAGACATTCGAATTAGGTGCCCGAATTGCTTCAATCAAGCCGCAAGGTCAACGCTCTATCAGCAGCTCGAAATGTCATCGTCATTACCTAGGTTGCCGCCCGGCCGGTCTTTCGGCGTTAATAATTGGTTTCGAATTTACAACGCTGCCGTCCCGTCGCGCGTCGTTTTTGCGAGCGTCCGGCCGTCGTCGGCGCAAAAACGCCCGCGTGCTCATTACATTACCGTCCATTAACGCCGCCGCCGCTGACTCACTTCGTGCTGTTTTATGGCGGTTCTCGTGCTTCGCGCTTCGCAATCACAGCGGATTGAGCCCTTAAGGCTGATTTACACTTTGTCAAGTTGCAAGTGCAGGTGACAAGTGATTAGTTAAGTGTTGTGGTATACACGATGCGTATTTCGGAACGCCCTCTTACAACTCGTCTTCGGCACGGGTATGTTGTTGCCTAATAAATAAGTCCAAATAAATCGGAATCTTTATTTCAAGATACAATATTGGCGACGAGGACATACATGGACCAGAGTGCAACAATAAGAGCAAAGATGAAAGGAATTAATGGGCAAGTAAAAAATTAATTGCTTGTGTTAATTAAATTCACAAAAGTGAGGTTATGAAAAATTAATCATACTTCACGTCTATTCACACAATCATATTACGCTGCGAAAGTACCGCAGTAGCGTGAAATGAAACGTAATTAGTATGACCATGTTTGATAATCTGTGGGAATTGTCAAACGTTGTAGGCCTGGTCTACTCCAGCATTGATGTATGAATCAAGCCAAGACATGTGTAACCTTTCCGTTCATGTACCTAGATAATAAGGGTTGATATTAAGAAACTAGTGTTTACTTTAAGTAACTAAACCTATCCTAGGTTTAGATTTGTCCGGGAGAATGTGGTATACACGATGCGTATTTCGGAACGCCCTCTTACAACTCGTCTTCGGCACGGGTATGTTGTTGCCTAATAAATAAGTCCAAATAAATCGGAATCTTTATTTCAAGATACAATAAGTGTAAAGTAAACGTTTACACAGTAAGTCATTCTCGCAGGTCCAAAGTGTTTGTTCGTGTCGGTACAAAATGAACCAGCAGCGGTTAGAAGTTAGAACTACGAAAATTATTAAAACAGATTGTCGGAGTTATCGCATCACTAATAGAACATGCATTTGTAACTTGAAATTGAAAAACCTAAAAGATTATGACCAGTGATCGGAATAGGTAGAGTATATTTACCTAAACTTGACGCTTGGTCATTCATGCGTGAGTGAGATGGGAACACATTATTGAATGAACATGCATCAAGTTTAGGTAAATATACTCTACCTATTCCGATCACTGATTATGACAAAGAAAATCGATAAGCAGAAGAATACAGTAGGTATGGAGCCAATGATAAACTTTTCCAAGAACTGATTGAGGACGAAGATGAGCGTTGAGAATCATAGATCGGAGGCGTGCTGCAAGTGCGGGGCGTATGCGGGTGTGGGGGGAAGCAACTTGACAGCAAAAATGGACCGAGCTTCTAATCACTTTATTTTACGCTTGCACTTCGCACTGCACTTGTCACTTAACAGCACGACTGTTTACACGTTAATTTTACTAATCACTGTCTTAACTTAACACTTGCACTTGCAACTTGACAAAATGTAAATCAGCCTTTAGCCAAATAGGTTCTTAATCTGGCGTGAGAGCGCTTGATCACAGTTTTCAACTCGTGAACTGAGAGACACACAATCAAAAGCGACCTTTATTACTTCCATAAGTTTGAAATAAAGTAAAATAAAAGCGGGTGCCCCAAACTAAGCTCTAGGCTTGTACTGGGTACTAGACAACGATACTTATATAGAGAAATACATAAGATATAGGAAACATTTGAGGCTCGGGAACGAATGCTCGCGCTCATCACACAAACATTTGCCCTTACTGGGAATCGAATCCGGGACTGCTACTTACGAGACTTCATTATTCACGTGACAGTTGTACAATAACTATTAAATATAACGTCCGAGTTAGTTAATATAATGGGTGCTACTAGAATTCTAGATTCTTCCATGGTCTAGTAACTAGTCAAAAATAGACGTAGACCGCGCGTACCTTTATACTTATAGACCGGGAGATGGTGACACAAAATATCAGTTCATTTGTACCAGTATGGCGGTTCTTCAGGGGTCTAATTACGTAATGACAAAAAGAAAAATTATGGTCATAGCGCTGGTACCGGCGGCCCAATCGCGTGGGCGTTAGTCGAACGTGTCGGATAAATTACGAGTGTCGAACGATTTGTTCCACAAAAATTCTTGTATTTTCCGATAGTCCATAAAAAAACAAGTAGGCAGTAGCGTAATGCCATACTTCTACTCTGACCATATTAGAGAGGCCGTATATATACGTTGCAACTGATAGTCCGTAGGACGCCCCGGGCGAGCCTCGCAACGTGAAAGGCCCCTGCTTGTGTCCCGCCGAGTGAGTGAGTGTGACGAGTGCGTTGTGTGCGCAGTACGCAGCGGGCGTGGTGTGCCTGGGCGTGAGCGAGGTGGGGTTCGGCGCGTGGATGGCGGCGTCGCTGGCGGCGTGGTGGCGCGCGGCGCCCGAGGCCGAGCTGGCGCGCCGCGGCGTCGACCTGCTGCACGACCTGCGCCCCGCGCTGCTCGCCGTCGAGCGCTACCGCGACGTCGTGCGCCCCGTGCTCGACATGCTCGACGTGAGTGCCCGCACAACCTGGAGGCTGGTGGCGCTCCACCACAACACTACAGTTACTACTGCTTCTTCGCGGGGTTAATTGCTGAGATAATGGCAAAACCTCTTAGTATATCATATTCCTATATGGTGTAAATACTCTGTGGCTTTAATGAAAATCACGAAAGAACGAGCCTAACTACATTTCAAAATGTGTGTATCTGTACACGACCGCTGGCTACTGTCCGTCACGTCACGTCTCTTTGGACGTTGTTCTGTTCTTGCGACATTCCAGTTCTGTCAGTTCATTTTGTATCGGTTTCCGTAAACCAGATCAGCGCGTTAAGCTGGCCATACACACTAGGGTATGCCTGCGCATTTTTGCCTGTACAGTTGAACTGCACAGGTAAACCGGAGCGTGTATGTGACACGACTGTGCAGGTTTCCATGCCTGTACAGGCAACTTGTGTCACATACACGCTCCGGTTTACCTGTGCAGTTCAACTGTACAGGCAAAAATGCGCAGGCATACCCTAGTGTGTATGGCCAGCTTTAGTCACAGTCAGTATGCCCAGACTAGGAAGACGAAACAGTTAGTAAGTAAAGGCTTCTTTACCTCACGAAACCGATATAAATATGTATTTTAAGTTTTCGTGCGTTAAAAATCCATGTACCTATTATGTCCTTCCGAATCTCGAAACTTTGGCGATGATGATGAGTAATGTTGTGGTGTGCATGCGGCAGGAGGTGGAGCGCGAGGCGCCGAACAACGTGTACGTGATCGTGGTGTTCGCGGCGCTCGGCGCCGTGCTGCAGGTCGCGGCGTTCGTGACGGCGCGCCGCCTGGCCGGCCGCGCCGCGCGCCGCCGCGCCGCGCCGCGCGCCGACAAGCAGCCCGTGCGCGTCGACGACAGCGACGCCGCCGAGCCCGCGCCCGCCGACGCCGAGCCCGGCTGGCGCAAGAAGGCCAACTTGCGCATGTACACCATACTCGACAAGATTTTCTAGCAGGTATGTATTCGTGAAACGTTCGCGTGTCTGCCTGCAATCGCTCTCGTAGGGCGCTCGAGGGACGAACCGCTTTGGTAGTTTCGATCGATCGTAGTACCTACTTGTTTTCGATCGTGGCCGCATTGATCTCGATGACATCGTTTTCGTTTTCAGGAAAACCCTTCGGCGAGCGGTCCGCCCGTGCCGCCGCCGCTGCCTACCGCGCCGCTGGCGTCGCCGCGCGGGTCCCGGCGGCGGTCGCGGCGGCGGCGGCGCGCGGGCGGCGCGGGCGGGCCCGAGGGCGGCGGGGTGGCGAGGGACGCGGCCTGGGACGCCGTGCAGGCGCAGTTCCGCGCCACGCGCCGCCCGCGCCCGCCGCCCGCCTCCGCGCCGCCCGCCACGCTGCTCATCCTGCACACCGAGCTGTAGCCGCCGGCACCCTCCGGGACTCGCCGGGACTCGCCGGACTGCGGGGCGACGCCGCACACGTCGCCAGAATGTTACGATTGCGTTGCGTGTTGCGTCTAACTACATGTACGCCGATTTTACATCGCCATCTGTTTGAATTTACTGCTGCGAGTCGCGCCCCACAAACGCACCGCATGTTCATAAACGACCCCTCAGCCGGTTGAACGTGTTTTAGCTCGTAAATAAATATTTAATGTTCACTAGAAAAGCGATATAGGTACCTAATGTAGGAGTATAACCAGATAATGTACAAAAGCATTTCGATTAAACGGGAGGTCGGTGAGAGGTGCCGTGCGGAGGCGACGACGCTGCCAGACGCAATACTAAACCGAGCGCACCACGTATAGGTACTATTTTTGATTAAATTGTTAGTCACGATGAGAATGTAAGTTGTTTACCGAGTTTTGTATGCATTAGCGCTAGTGTTCCCCGCGGGCCCGCCCGGCGGCGGCCGACAATACCTTCTAGTAACGACAGACTGCCATATTGATTTCTAGTTGATACTGTAGGTTAAGATATATTATTATGTATACTAAGTGATACTCTTATAAAGGATAGTGAGTGCGTGCGCCATATCACCGCGCCGCACGGCGGCCGCGGTCCATTCCTAAAGTAGTTAGATGAATTTAAGAGGCAAAATACAAATGTTACGAGTAGAGTTATACATTTTATTGTAAGACTATCGTTACGTAGAGGTTGAGTGTATCTGTTCTTGCCTTGCTGTTGAATTGTGCTGTTACGGAGAGACTGGTGCTGCCCGCCCGCCCCCGCCCGCCCCGCCCGCTGGGGCTCCTCGTCCGGCCCACGGTCTAACACGTGGACTCCACGGAACCTCATGCGACAGGCGAAATCTCTCGTTCGGCCAGTGGCATGCGCGCGGCCGCCGACCCGCGCGCGCTGCGCCCGCTCGTAATAAATGCATTGAAAATAGCGATCTGAACAAATGACCCGCGTCCTCTTTGTTGCAAGTGCGTTCGATCCGACCCGTCTCAGCTGCGGACGAATGGTCGCCATCTCTATCTAACAGCTTAATTATTTTTGATATTTTCGCTCTTGCCCGTCGGTAGCCTGCATTGTTTTGATAACTTTTAAATTATCATAGTAACTCATAACGAATTATGAGTTTTGACATTTTCTCTTGTGAACTTTGCGTTCCCGCGCGAGTGAGCGCCGGCGGGCGCGGGGCGGGCGGGGCGTCCCGCTGTGATTCGCCTTCTACTCGTTATGGTTGAAGAACTACGGTCTTCTAGTTGTAGGTATTAAGTATAGCAGAAGGAGTAGGTCCGACGTGTGAGCGGGGTGACACCGTTGCGACTGTCACAGTTTTTATCGCGATTTCTTTGTAAAATTGATCTACTTACTTATGTTATCATTCGGTTCCTCGTAGATAATGCCAAATTAATAAGTCGCACCCTAAATATCAAACAGAAAGAAGGCCCCAATTATTTTGTAAATGGAACTTTTTCCACTGTAAAAAGAATACCTACCTACTTAATGTATGGGTTCGCAGCCCCGGCTGTCGGCCACCCCGCTCCGGCGCAGCCCGCGGCGGCGCCCCCGGTGCCAAATAGCTTTAAGACGCCGCCGGCGCCGGCCCGCAGCCGGGTCGTGCCACTCGCGCGGCGGCCGGCGCCGGCGCACGCGGTGTCGCGGACGTCGCGTCGGAGCGCACTCCTCTATAGATCACTATTATCTATATCTACTACGATTAGTCTTAAGAGAAACGAAGCAATAAAGTGATATTTTTGTATCTCGCTGTTTTATTTATTTGGATCAATGTCATAGATAACTGAGAACTGCACAATCTCACGACATTATTCACGGTGCCGCGATTTGTCACCGCCGGTATCTGCTGTTGTACACGCGAGCGATACGCGGCGGCCGGGGCGGCTTGTGATTGCCCGCGATAGCGCGATATCGCTGATAAGATACGTGTGTTGTGGACTTGGTGCTGCGTGTGCTGACTCGGCGGCTCGCGCAGAAGGAAGCAAGAGCGGCGCAGGCGCGCCACGCGGAGCGCTACACGCGAGTGCAAGTGTCAGGGGTGCTTGCTGCACCCACCCGTGACTTCTTACATCTCCTCTTAACTAGATAGTGTAACACAAAAGAGTGAAACGAAAAAATAAGTGTGGTAGCCGTGCAGAGCCGAGTTGCGCGCCCTTCACTCCAGCGCCTTGTGAGATACTCCCGGGTATAGACGCGTGTGCGCCGCGTGCGTACTGTGCGCCGCGCCATGGTGAGCGCCCGGTGCGGCGCGCGCGCCGCCGCCGCGCTCCTGCACGTCAACCTGCTGCTAGCGGTGAGAGCCCTCGGCCGCCGCACTAGCGGCGCCGCCCTCGCTGGCGGCCGGCATGTTTGATGCAACTGACTCATTAATGAGTAATCACGAAATGTACAGTCACACGTGATTGTTGAGCCACTTGCTAACATTTTTAATTCGTCGGTTTGTCAAATTGCAATAGTAATATTACCGTGTACAATTTGACAACCCGAGCGAAATAAGGATGTTAGCAAATCCCGTGGTGTGGCTGTACCGCGCCGCTGCTAGTTTACGATATGGTTTAGCTTTTTAAGCGGCCACAGGGCCGCATAGTACGCACCGCACCGGACATATTTAGGTAACTATTAGTCCCTAATGCGCTAACTTAGTACTTACCTAGTTATTACTTATACGTAGGTTCTACACAAATTGGTCGATGCGACGCGCTCAACGCGAACGATGAGCATCTGAGGATATGTGGACAAGACTGCTACCTTTACCCATAATTATTTTAGCTGATTCAATATTCAGGAATCAAGTAAATTTAGATATGAAATAGGTTTAGGTACCTACTTATAAGAAAATATCGAATCAGTGTTGTTACGTATTTTACTACCTAATCTAGGAGTAGGTAAGTATACGTATACAATTCAATTAAAAGTGTTATCAAGTTGCATTTGCAACTATGTATTTACTTGCCCTCAAAGTCGTCTAGATGTCTCTATCGTCAGTCTTATCTCCTGCTACCCGCCTGCTGTGCGATGTCGACAACGCGTGCTCCCTCGGACGGAACACCGATAATGACATGACAGTTGATAACATAGTACCTATTGTTGATAGCATTCGCTGCGAGCCCGATGCGATGCTTCACATTATTGTTGTTTATTACAAACAGCTGAAGCCCGACTACAAAAAAAAAACGAAACAAGATTGCGTCTTTGTAATGTTTTATTTATACTAGGTACCTACTTAATTGATTTGTAATTAATTAGCTCTTGAATTCATCATTAATAAGTCGACGGTCGATAACATAATTATTTTTTTGCACTGATTTTGTACCTCATTGGAGTCATTAATAAAATTATAATTTGAGATTCTAAATTTTTTTTACACGATTGGTATTCAGAACAGCCGATAGATGGCGCTAGTAGTATTCATAAACGCTGAAATATAGTAAAATTTATTTTCTCCCGCATGGTCTATTTTAAAATTATATGTAGAAGAAATTCCAAGTTCATAAATGTAAACATACTTAATGTTTACATTTATGAACTTGGAATTTCTTCTCTTTCATTTGACATCCCACTCGACACGATAGAAAAAAAAATTTAGAGATCCCCCACTTTTTTGGATGTAAAGTCCGTCGTATTGATGTTGTTCGAATAAAATGTCCATAACCACAAATCAATTCACACCTCATTCATGGATATCGGATGCGTATTTTAGGCCTAACGGTGGAACATACGTAAATACAAACATACACACGAACAGACAGCTAAAATCCCTCTGTAAGCTTTGCCGTATTCGGGTAAAAACAACTACCTATGTAATTGGGGGCAACAAGGAAGGTTAGCGTGGTCAGCCACAAACTGCACAGCAAACACATACATGAGTTTAGGCATAACCGCGACGTTCATAATTTAAATACTAGAAATAGGGATAAGCTCGCTCTTCCAGGTCACCGTCTCCGTAAGGTAAGCACTTCGTTTGCGGGGAACTGTGTACGTTTCTACAATAAGATACCATCTGATATCGTCAATATGCCGTTCAATAAATTTAAGTCTCACATCAAGCGCTGCTTGATGGGTAGGGCATACTATACTGTAAATGACTTCATTGGTGACCAAGATGTATTTAAGTAGTGTCTAGGCTATTACTTATTTAAGGTATTTTCTTAAGTCTAGGATATTTTTGACGTTACTATCTTGAAACGTAAAATGCCTTTAAGCAAACTGTATTCAAACACGAAATTGTATGTATGTACTTTTGTACTCTATTAGTTCTTGTGTATACAAGACGCTTTTAAATGAGAGCACACTGTGATGTTTCTCGCCGGACAGCTATTTCACACAATATTACTTTTATGTTGTCCAGCAGCTTGAGCACGTCATGCTCGCTCAAAGGTCTTTGCTTACGGCGGCGTCGTTGGTCGGGTCGCCACCTTCCCGAACATATGGTTGAGGGAGGCGATGGCTGAGATACGCGTCATACTCGTGAACGGGTGCTGTTTGTGGGGTCCGGTCTGTTCACGTCTGCAAGGACTTGTTCAGTTAATTATTCTAGTTATGGCTTTTGACGAAGAGACCTCGTCGTGTTGTTCTCCTAGTCATTACATTTAGTGTAACGTATTTGACCTTACATTTGTAATGTTTTCATTTGTGCTAGTTCTAATAATTAATATTTGTTACTTTATTACCTTGTAATGTAACTTACTTTTAAGTATTATTGTATTTTATATTGGAAAAAATGACCTTCTGCTGGAGTTTCTTGCGGCGCTTCTTCTCCGCAATGATGGTCTTGTCCGAAGCGCTGGTAGATTCACTCTATATTACTGACGTGTAAAAGAGCCCGTATGTGGCCAATTTACTGAATAAATATTTGAATTTGAATTTGAATTTGCATGTTTTTTTGTTTCGTAGTAAAATTAACTAGGACCGCCAATAATAATTTACCTACCCACTTAGCGCTACGTCCATCCTTCGTTGTGTCACAGTCACAGCCACTATTATCCGATGCGCCATCTCGCGAAATATGATGATGATGAAACGCTTTGCTACTCGACGACAGATGGCGTTACATGTTGTTGTTAACAATATCACATTCCATGACAAACCTGAAAAAACTGAGCCCTAATTCTACTATGATTTCGCTCATCCTTGCATCTATAGGTACCGTATCATATTGTTGACGTTATGCTTAGAACGCTGTTATAGCAGCTCTTATACCATACCAACAATATCGCACCTGAGAATTTTAGTCGCCAGTGAGATTAAAAAACAGCCTCCTACGGACTGTGGCGGCGCGCCTAGATGGACCCTTCCTGTAACATTGGGACAAGTTGCACACGGCGTCCAACTGATTTATAAATTAAATATGTAATGTAGGAAACTAACATAAGTCTTAAGTATCATTGTTACTAACATATATGGAAATATTTCTGAAATCAAATTATTTATTATTATTATTATTTATTAAAAAAAGTTGACCTCAAGCGGTGACCGAAATATACACTGTAGTAGGTACCTATATATGTACTGTGGTATCTAATTAACGGAATCCGTCAAAGACGTTACTCAGTAGAGACCTGGCGGGGATTGCAGGTGTTCGCGGGCGCGTGCTTCGTGACGGGCGCGCGGCTGCGCTGGGACCCGACGCTGTACGTGCCGCTGCGCGAGCTGCTGCCGGCCGAGTACCGCGCGCTGGCCGTCGCCGCGCCCGCCGCCGGCGCCGCGCTGCTGGCGCTGGCGCACCTGGCGCTCGCCGCCGCCGCGCCGCGCCCGCGCCGCGCCCTGCTCTACACGGTGCGCCCGCCATCCCGTTGGCGCCGCCGGTCGAGTATCGCTCACCGCCGTCATATGCCGTAGACAAATAAAAAAAATAAGAGTAAAGCGTAAAGCTTTTACCGATTTCGCTCGGATTGAGGAGCATAACTGTAGACTAATAACGCGCATAAGTAATATGACAATATCTTAGAAATTCCTCAAGAGACAGAATACCTACTTATCGTAAATAAATTATACGCGCCGTTATGTAGGTAGGTGATATTAGTTACAGCCGCTGGGGCTGGGACGTAGTGCTTGTGTGGTTGGGCGGGTTTTTGTAAGAGTGCGTGTTGCAGTACGCGGGGCTGACTCTGGCGGCGCTGTCGCTGGAGGCGGGCGCGCTGGGCTGGGCGGCGGCGCGCGCGGCGGCGTTCGCGGGCTCGGCGGCCGCGGCCGAGCTGCAGCAGGCGCTGGACACGCGCCGCTACCTGGCGCCGCTGCTCACCCACCTGGCGCAGTGGCACCCCGTGCCCGACCGCCTCACGCAACTCATCCAAGTACCTACCTACCTCACTATCAGAAAAGGGAAGAACGACGTTTAGTCTTTTCCCCTACTCATGATGTATTTTAAATTTCGTTTGACAGGATAGTCTCGCGTATTAATAATGTAAAGCTGCAGAGAGAGGAAAGTGTCAAACATAAACAACATTATGCTGACGCACAGACCCTTGCCGCATTCCTATTCTATAATCTTTAGGCTAAGAACAGGTCTGGCAATAAATATATTTTCTTTCTTTCAAAAAACATTTGAGCTATGTAAACCCCCCCAAGTATGACAGTGTGTGTGTGTGTGTGTGACCGCAGGAGGCGGAGGAGGATGTGCCGTGGAACGGGCACGTAGCGGCGGCGGCGCTGGCCGCGCTGCTGGCGCTGCAGCTGCTGAGCGTCGCGCTGGCCCTGCTGGCAGCCTGCTGCGGCGCCGCCCCGCCCGCGCGCTGCGCTAGTCGTCGCTCGCTCGTCGAATCCATTAGGTAGGTACCTCTCGCTTGGCGAATGGCTTGAATTTGAAACCAAGGGCCCGTTCTCAATCGTTACATTGACAAAATTCGCGTGCCCGCCAAGTGCCCGTCGTTGTCTGGCCCGCCGAAAAAATGGCGATCTAAACACCAAGTGTTAAAGGGTCTTAAGGTACGATCTCATGTCGCTGCTTCGTGTGCCTTAGGTATGGCGCGCTCGAGCAGCATTGCAAGCTTGTAATCGTGTGGCTCTCTGTGGACAGAAGCGGCAGCAGCGCGCGCAGCGCGGGCAGCGTGCGCAGCGCGGGCAGCGCCACCAGCGCGGGCAGTGGCGCCAGTGCTGGCCGCGCCCTGCTGCGCACCAAGTACAAGAACGGGCGCATCGTGCCGGTGTGACCTTTGGAACGCTTAGGAAGGCTAAGGCTGCGAAGCTATCGTGGCGTCGTTGTGATAACTAATTAATACCTACTTTCTAGCCTTTACGGAAGAGATTATTGTGATCCTTTCAAGCGTTGTGAACATTTTTATGTTTGTCGTATTTTGTCTGCAATGTATATTTAAGCCGAATCAAATGTAATACTTAAGTATTACCTACCTATAATAGCTCGTTCGAATAACGGACGTTCTACGCAGCTTTTTTTTAAGCATACCGTAGTAACGACTTTGTAATCGGTACTCGTGTTTTCAACACGAAGATTTCAATTAATGAATGTTGATCTGTTTAATGTTTAATCAATGTTAAAATGGCAAGGTTTTGTGCGCGCGCGCGTCGTGCGTCGGCGCCTCCATCATCATCAAACTGGAGAACATTTTTGCTGGTAATGCCCTCAATGCTCTGTTGGAGATGTTATGGACTATGTAGGTTCATTTATTAAGCTAAACAAATTATTTCAAAGTTTGTCATAATTTATAAATAACTAAAACGAAGTTTTTTTTCATGCTTGTACATAGTAGGTGTGAGATCTATTGATTTATGTCCAAGTAGGTTAATTTAATAATCTTAAGTCCTCATGAGATTGATTTTGTGAATAAAATTTGTTTAAAAATGTTCATCTCCCATTTATTAAAATACGAAATCCCAAAACCTTATTTAACACGTAAAACAGTTTATTCCGTTTCAACCTAGGTATTTATACTTAGTAGGTACCTACAGTCAGGGACTACTATATGCCGGTCGACCTCCTCAAGGGCGATGTCGCCGTGCGCCGGACACTTCAGCCAATGAGAGAGTAGGCTGATCACCTAGCTGTTGGACAGAAATGTTCAATCGAACCTTCTGGACGATCAGGTTGGCCTAAAAATAGGAGTTCCAGAAAGTGCTCCGTCGACCGCTAGCCGGAGCAGGTACTTAGTTGGAGTGCTATGAACACCTACTGAATCTTTTGTCGGTGTTCAATAAAGTGTATTTGTATTGTTTTGTAAATTCCTCACGTTTATGTAAATTTAGGATCATACAGAAGTATCTTCTGTGGGCCTATTATGGCCACGTTTATCGACGCGATAAACCATTTTTATCACGAGATCATCGACAAATTATCATTGTCGACGTATGCTAACATGGTGGCATCGGTTAAACTGTATTATCCATTTCTGACAGCGGTAAATGATAAAACGATAATTATATCGATTTACCTAACATGGACGCCGATTTTAATCTATTTTTGACATCTCAATTCGATAAATTTATACAAGTTCCGTGTTGGTGACGATAAACATCTCGCAGTAATTAAAACTTAAAAATACATACATTTAAGCGTAAGTATTTTTTTTTAATAGTTCTACTTATCAAAAACAACTCAGTTGGCTACAAAAATGGCGTTACTCGTATTATAATTTGTAAACAATATTTGTAGGATGTCAATATCGTCTCACGATGCAAGCTGAAAAAGAACGAAGTAAACAGCAGCGGAGGACAATAAGGGATGCCTCAAATCGTTTCGAACTTCCGGAGGCCGAATTTCGGCACTTATACCTACCTATAGAGTGGGTAAGGATATATTATGGCACTCTATTTATGTGCCAAACTGGATTCAGAATTCCAGCCGCACAACGGTGATGGATTACATTCTACATAAAGGTAAGGTACCTAGGTTAAATTTTATTATTCGGTAAGTATAGTAAGTCGGTAGGACTTACATAACGTTAGTATAAGCTCTATGAGGGCTTAGTAAAACAACTGGCAAATCAACTCGTTCAAGTGCACTCTTTCACAGGTTCTAGCTCCGTTGCACTTTTTGGCGTATGGAAGTTACCAACGTGGAATAGGGCAGGAATATTGGTTATGCATTCCACAGTCCACCCACCGTCAGTAACTAACTGGTACAGTTTAGTTAAGCCAGAGGGCTACTACATATGCCCACGCCGCGTGTCGCCACACGCTGGTTTCATACATTTAGCCGTCACGCGGGGCGGGAGCAATATAATCAGATCTATACTAAATGTATGAAACCGATTTGCGTGCAACACGCGGCGAGGGCATAGTGGGCATCCTTTTGAGAGCTACGAAGCCACAGACACACACACAAACAGGCAGACACACAGTTAGACAGACAGACAGACACACAGTTAGACAGACAGACAGACAGACACATACACACACACACGCACACACACAAACTTTCACATTTATAATTAATAGGATAGTAGGATTGTTTATGTATGTTTGTTTGTTTGAGGCTATGCAATAAAATATAGCCTGACTGTTACTTCTGAATAATGTAGCCTTCTAATGGTGAAAGAATTATTAAAATTGGGTTATTAGTTTCAGAGTTTATTATTATGATTACAAACAAACAAATCTTTCCTCCATATAGTATTACATACTAAATTGTGATTAATCTAAACAAAAGAAAAACTAAACATATATGAAACTAGTACCCTAAAAATAAAATTAAAATAGTTTTCTATGGCCTCCTTGGTGCTGACTTGCTTGACCTCGAGCCTGAAAAAAAGAGAATAATTTATCCATGATGTAATTAATTGTTTGTTGTTGACTCGGGGGAAGGCTTGTGAACTGTTGCTCATGATGTTTATTTTGAATGTGCTGCCCCAAATAGTCCAGAAGAAATACACCCACTGGCACTGTCGGGTTCGCAACACCATTGAGCAAACAAATGGGAACCTCAAATTTGTTAGAGAAATCTGAAATAATTAACACCTGTTGTATACTGACTGTATAATATGATGCATTATTATAGGTTATTATGATTACAAATCCCTAACTTAAGTAGGTACTATAATGATAATCTGCTATAACAGAATGTTATGTTATTTTTCAGAACACTTGGCTCATAGCTGGACACTGCCGCAGATAGCAATCCAGTCATTGCCACCCAGCAGCTTCCGGCAAATGGCCTCCTATTAAGAGTGGCTCAAGAGAAAAGGGAAGCCATAATAAATAATTATTTTACATACTATAGCATTTCATTTCACTTTCATACTAGAGTAGACACATTGAACAGTGTTATTTTTAAAAACAATAAATGTCAAACTGACTTTTTCCTATATAATAAATAGCCTAGACTCAAGCTACCTCCTTACCCAATCAAATTTTGCAAAAGTGCAACAGACAAACTGTTTTAGTATGGGTAATTAAAACTTATTGATTTTTATGTTCCCTCAATCTCTCCATATTTATACTTAGAATGAAGCTATCCATATTCATACTTGCAACTCTTACATTAAAATAATTATAACCTGTATGTTTTACCAGACTGTAATTTGACTGGCTGGTGTGACTCCATCCGATGATAGAGTTCAATGAATCTATTATTATATTGTTAAAAATATTGTGATAAAATATTTTACGAATAATATTCCTGAGTAGGTAAATATATATGGAAAAAAATTTAAATACTTACGAGTTTCCAAACAGCCACAGGTTTGCCTGGCCCAAACTCCCGCAAAGTTTGCCACTCAGACCGACTATGTGTCCGAGACCCGAGTGGCCCACTAAATCCTCCGTTTGCAAAGAGTGGTGGCTAGCCATATATTCAACGAACTTCCTTTTTTGCATTGCCGTACAGTACAGCGGCTGTAACACAACATAAGTAATTGTTTTAACGAGGCACAATAAGGAATCGACTAAATAAGACTCATAATTAGTTTACATGTTAAACTTACACTTTTCTACCTTGCTTGGTTCATGTTTCAACTGTATTTCTTCGTTGTGTTACTTGTGTTTCTTCTTAAAAGTCCCCATCCAATCTCATTTTTATTTTCTATTATTTTATTAACTCAGAAACAAAACTTCAATATAATATTTTATATACATACATAGATAATAAAACTGATTGACTTGTCAAGCAAGATAACCCATACATTTAGAAAAGTACCCCGAGTCCGCTCCGTTCAGTGACTGATTTTAAACAACTCATTTCGGAAGCATTACATAAAGTCCGCCATTCAATATCAAACAATGTACAAAAATGGATTGATTTCATAACACTGGCAACCTTTTTGTAAAATAGTGGTAATTTTGCGTAATTCTTGTCACACTGGTTTATACACATTAGATATCGCGTTATCGACGCGATATCTTTATCCACGTTGTCAACCATGTTAGAGTTTTCGATAAATTTAACGAATATGATAAAGTTTTATACATATCCACACGATAAAGCTGTGTCATGCATAATAGGCCCACTGAGCATGAATTTCGAGATAGGAGGTCTTTTGTAAACAATCCTACGAGATACCTTAGTCAAGTCTTCGTTCAAATCTGGGTTCCGTGTTCGACTGGGCTCGAGAGGCCGCCTACGGGAGCGCAAAATGAGAGGGCTTAGTCAATAGTTCAACATTTAATCGTTACACATTTGAGATTGAAAGTCGTTCGCCGCCGCGTCGTGCGCGTCCGGACCGGACCGGAGCGCCGGAGCGGGCGGGGGCCGGGCGGCCGGGCGGCGCGCGGCGGCGGCAAGCCGGCAGACGGAGAGAAAGTGCAAAAATATAACTCGTGCCCACCTCCTCAATAAGAATAGTATCTTTACAACAAATCTACAATGTATACATATAGCTATAATATAGTTATACAATATGAATATCTGCTACATTATCAACAAAATACGGGCCGCGACGAGAGCTCCGCCGAGGCCCGCCCTACTCATCACACCATGATATGACACCGTGATCCATACAGGTAGTTAGCGTACACGTACCGAGTTCACAATTATTACACCGTTACAAAAGAAACGACACGTAGCAACAGCGAACACTGCGAACTCAAGAAAAACGCTCGCAAGCCGTCGGCCGCCCGCGCACGGGCCGCGCCGGGGCCTGACCGAGCGACTAACGAGTAATCGTATCGTTACCGGGCCCTCACGCCCGTATTCATACTCTATTTACATTAATACTTAGTGCCGACAGATCGCTACGAAGAAATCGAGTTTTTCTCGAAGCGTCGATTTGAGCTACATCGTCCTCGCGGAGACACAGGGGCGCTTATCTGTAGGCGGCGGCGGGCGCGGCGGGCGCCGCGTCCGACAGGAACGGGTTGGCGGGGCGCGGCGCGGGCGCCTGCCCGGGCACGCTCAGGCTCTCCGCGCCGCCGTAGCTCTGCGGACAGACAGACAGACAGTTAGCCGCGGCGGCTCGCGGGGCTCGAGGGGAACGCGGCGCGCGCAGGGCGGCACCCACCTGCGTGGCGCCGTAGGAGTCGTGTTGCGCCAGGTCGTGCAGGCGCGTGGAGGAGAGCGCGCGCGGCAGCGGGTTGGAGGGCACGCCGTGCGGCGCCAGCACGCCGGCCTCGGCCACGGCGCGCGCCTCCTCGTCCACGTCGCCCGCGGCGCCGTCCTCGGCGCGGAAGTTGAGGAAGGCGAAGCCGATCAGCGCCACGCCGCACAGCAGCCCGTAGCCGGCGAAGGTGCGCGTGGTGCCCCAGCGCGCCACGGCCAGCCCGCCCAGCACGGCGCCGCAGCCGCGCCCGAGCCCGTGGTGCAGGCCCTGGAGCACGCCCTGCGCCGACGAGCGCAGGCCGGGCGGCGCGTGGTGCGCGATGTACGAGCAGCACGCCGCCCACACGGCCGCGTGCGTCACGCCCTGCACGAACTCGAACGGCAGCACCCACCACGGGTTCCTCAGCCACGAGATGTACAGGAAGCGCAGCACGTTGCCCGCCAGCCCCAGGCACAGCACCTGCCGACCACCACCAACCGCTTTACTTCGCGCGGGTCTTATACTTTCATTCTAACGGATAAAATTATGGATTCAATCGAAATAGGCATTAGGTTCATTATTGTAAAGGCCAAAAGTCCAAGACACTCCCTTCCATTCATTAATTAGCCGCCGTAACGATCGGACGTGTCGACTAATATTAACATATGGAATAAGCAATTTTTAGGCACGGTCAGCTAGCAACTTATACAAAATATATAGAAATCACAAAGTACCATAAGGTTATCACGCCCAGGTCCGGCGGTACCTACTCGTATTCGTAGGGTGTCCCCCCCACCACTCGTAAAGGGACCACCGCCAGCCTGAGTTGATTTTCATTATAACAGCGGATTATAATAACTCACTAGGTAATCATCAGTGAGATTCAACAATCGACTTCCATATCGTAACGTCGTCAGAATGTCATAAGTGCTTATAAATACCAAAAAATATAATACTGACATTAAGCTTTAAGGGCCATATTATTTATTTACTTTTTAGAGTTTTATTGTTGTGCCGGGGGTTTTATAAATACTAGTACCTACCTAGACACGCTACCATCGACACTATTCCCCAACTCACGCAAATATACTTTCCGGAAAGAAACACGACACGAGGTCTTTGCCTTAATTTTTTGTCCAGCGTCTAAAAAACCTCTGAGCAAAATCTTCCGACACAGAGTTAAACGGGCTCCGAGCACGTATGTACGTCACAGAACCGACTTCGTCACTACAAGATTTCAAGTATTAAAAACTCCCGACAAAATCGCTTTCAGAGCTCATAACTTTTAAACGGCTTTTCAGATTTTCATTAAACCAAGCTAAGAAAGAACACTCTCGATTAAGTCACCTTTCTAACCAAAAAACTAAATCAAAATCGCTCCATACGTTTAGGAGCTACGATGCCACAGACAGACACACAGTTACACAGATACACACCTCAAACTTATATAACCCCTGTTTTTGCGTCGGGTGCGTTAAAAAGACCTATACTATAGGTATACAGTCGAGGACAGAAAGATGTAGGTATACACCTTTTCACCTTGTTCCATTGTAATAAGGTCCATTGATAACCATTGTAAATAGATAATATAAGATCATTTGTTTGTACCTTGAAGTGGCCTAACTGAGTGATCAACTTGAAGCTGAAGAAGTAGGCGAAGATCTCCGAGATGTGGTTGATGACGGACGCGACGCCGAACAGCGTCGGAGAGCCGCCGATGTCCTGCGGGCGACAGACAGACCATCACAAGCAACAAATACAAGATAAATTATACGAGGTTTATACGGACCTCGGCAGAGAGTTACCTGCAAGTGCCAGAAGAGGAAAGTGAAGATAAGGCCGATGCCGAAGCCCATGAACCAGGCGACGAAGAGGAAGGAGGCAGCGCGCACGTTCTGAAACTGACGCAGCACTGTGACCCACTCGGGCATTTCGCGCGTGGTCTGCGCGAACACCTTGGCCTGCTGTAGCGGCTGCGCGCGCGGCGCCGCCGTGTCCAGCCCCGGCAGCTGCAGCTGCTCCGCCAGCTGCTGCTGCAGTTTCTCCTCGCGCGTCGGCGAGCTGGGTGCCACCGGCGCGGCCTCCGCCGGCGCAAACTCGTATTTGAATCTGATCTGTAACATGACACACGTAAGTCTGGGGCCGGGCTCCAACGGGGTGGGCGCGGGGAGCAGCGGGCGTGGGGGTGTGGAGTGGTACCTGGCCGGCGGTGAGCAGCGCGGCGCCCATGAGCACAGAGAAGGTAGCGAAGCAAATGGTGTAGTTCTTCTCGTAGCGCTGTGGGCCGCCGCACGGGTGCGCGCTGAACGCCGTGCTGTGGTCCAGCGCGATGCCCACGAAGAACATGGCGAGCCCCCAGCCCAGCGAGCCGAACATGCGCTGGTGCCCGTACCTGCGGGACACAGGCGCGGTCAGCGGGGCGGGAGGCCCGCGGGCGCGGGGACGCGGGGCGTGGCGGTACTCACCGATCGACGTCCTCGCCCAGCAGCGTGATGACGGCGGAGTCGGCGAGCGTGATGGCGGGCGCGCTGAAGAACTCGCCCAGCATGACGAGCAGCAGCAGTAGAAAGAAGGTCTTCTGGATGTCGGCGGTGCGGTACACGATGGAGGAATGCAGCGGAGTCACCCAGCCCGCGTTCTCGGCGGGCGAGTAGTTTACGGCGTCGGAGACGGGCAACGGTGAGCCGGCCGAGTCGGCGGCGGCCGTGGTGCTGGGCCCGTGGAAGGCGCGCGCGGCGGCGGCGCTGGCGAGCGGCGTGCCGTCGTAGCGCGGCGCCACCAGCTCGTAGGCGGTGGCGTTGCGCGGCAGCACGCACGCCACGGCGCCCGGCTGGACCCAGCTGAGCGGGAGCGTGAACACGATCCAGGCGGCCAGCGAGGCCAGCAGCAGCGTGCGCCCCTTGCGCCAGCGGTCGGCCAGCCCGCCCCAGAAGGGCGCTGCCAGGAACTCCACGAAGGGCCGCGTGCCGATGAGCAGCCCGCACTGGCCCGCGTTCATGCCCATCTGCTTGAAATAGACGCCCATGAGCGGGAACAGCGAGCCGAACGCCGAGTAGAAGAAGAAGTAGAAGGTCTTGACGGTCAGCAGCTCGGGGTCCACGGCACCGGCGCCGCACAGCAGCTCCAGCACGTCGCTGCGCCCGCGCACGCGGTGCGTCGCCTCCTTCGGCTCCGGGTACCTGCGCGACACGCACCCTCACTATCAGAACGGCGCACTGCAGCGGACATGACCGCGAGTTCACTTAAAATTTTATACCTATAATCAGATTTTTAATCTCACGGAAAAAATGTAAACAAAGGTGTTGCCATTAACGAAAAAAATTTGAAACATTCGGGATATTTATACTTAACACATTTATAAGAAATCGACTTTGTATAAATAAAATGTATATTATAATCAAGATAAAATAATTTAATTTGTTGATGACAAACTTTATTTTGACATAAACTCTTTGTTATATTCATTTAAAGAGAGAATACTGTTTTCATATGCATAATTTATTTATTGCACTGGTATCACTGTCTCGATACACCCGGTTCATGAAGTAGCGGGCCGCTTAACGTGAGACGTCACTCGCTTCACTGAACATTCTAGATTGAATGCTCCTGTGATCCCGTAATCGCTTTCCAGTGACTGTTCTGTTAAATTTTTATTGTTGTTACGTTTTTTATTGTTGTTAGGTTGCTCAATGTTACGTTTTCCGTAGTTTTTCGTTCACTGTGTGTGGAAGAAGGGGCCCTGGTCCGAGTACTTCTCGGTCAAAGGAAGACTATATGTTGTCTCCTGTGAAGAAACGACCACGTCTTTGCTCTTTATCGGAGATGGAGAAAAACATGTTGTTAAACACATTTAAGCACGTTTATAATAATTGGCCAACCTCTGATGCTAATAGAAACTACACCCACGGTTCTGCAACTGTTTACATCATAAATTGCTGGTAGGTGTTTATTGATTTCGTCAATATATTTAAAAACACTACTTACTGACGGCGGTTGAAACGCCCTGAAATTGACCCTCCCATACTTAGAGGTCCCCTGAAATGTCACTTTGACAGTGACGTAACTTTGTTCACATTTTTTCCGTGAGATTAAAAATCCGATTATAACTATAGTGGTACATTTTTTGAAAAATGCTTGAGGTACCTGTTTATATTATAACTTTATAACGTTCAATGACCGACTTTTATACGAACTTCCACACCCATTTGATTTGGATGTTGCCTAAAATAAGAACATCCCTTACAATTCCAATTTGTCTATATATCTCCACTGGTTTGACCCGGCTGGGCGATGATGGTTTAGTCCCCTCCTTCCACTTGGCTCCCATACCTATAATCCCATAGGATTGCATTGTAATATTTTGGTCTCTTCGCTCCCATGGTATCGAAGAATATATTTTTATGTCTTTTGAATCCTATAAAATCCACTAGCAATTAACCATTTTTCCTCTTGGCTCCCAGGCGGCCGGTGCTTGGGATCCAGAAATAATAAAAAAATATATGATAACATTTTGGTTCAAACACGACGTTGTCAAAAAAATTTGGACAACGTTCGGTGAACGCCACCGCACCAACAATTGCTTGGAGGGGTGGCATACAAAACTAAACAGGAAGCTGGGAAAGAAAAACAGAAATATTTTAAACTTTTTACGTATCATAAAAAATGATTCTATATACAACAACATGCGTTTAAAAAAACAAATAAAAAATACTCGAAAAATACAACACGTAGAAAATGACGATTTTATTATGGAGTCCCAGATGGAGCTTATCAACCAAGAAATTACAATCGGGCACTTTCTGGAACAAGTTAAATAAATACATTTTGTGAGAACTTCGCGGCTGCTGGTTTGTAATATTATAAGAAGTTATTTTTTGTTCTGAAACAATACATTTATAATTATTTGATTTCTACTAAGTGTTTGTCAAGCTACTCCGATTTATTTAGGTACCTCCCCCGCCACGACATACCTGAAAGTTGTAATTTGGCATGAAGATACCGATCACGCCGACAAGTGGTAAAATAAAGGGTGTCGTCTTGGGCGACCGATTGGTTTTTTGGCAAGTTTTTAATTTCGTCACATTCTCCTTTCGTCATCCATTCTTCATTTGTATGTATGTGTGTATGTAAACACTTTATTGTACATAAAAACGAAATTAACAAACATTATAAACATAAATTAGATTTGTACAAAGGTGAACTTATCCCTTTAAGCGATTTATTCCAGTTGACCTTTGAGCAAATGAGACTGAATAAATAAACTAAGAAGTCAGACAAATGAACATGTTAATATGCACAGAGACACTAAAAATATTTTTCCAATTTGTCACTTTTGCTGGTCTCTATCTCTGTCATCTTTAAGTAGTTACATTTTGTTGTTTGTCTTTTTCTTATTCTGGCTCTGTTAGGATCTTCTGTTTGGGAAAACTATTATAGAATCCCTTAAGATCCTCATAGGATTAAAGTTGCTATATGCATGTTTGAAATGCCTTAGTATACTTCAATCCCAGAAACATGGGAACCAAAAGGATATAAAATTATACCGTAGTCCCATGGGATTTAAGGCATGGGAGCCAAGTGGAAGGAGGGGTTTAGTCAAGTAGTTAGTCAGTCGACAGAGACATTGCCTTGTAAAAATATCACATTATCTACAACCTTACTCTTGCAACCAACGGACGAACCGCGCGGGGCGAGCGAGTGCTCTAGCGCATTACGTCAGGAACATTACCTACTCTAAACTAGTAACAGACGCTCGAACTTGGTCCGGACCGGACAACGGATTTGGTTCGCTCCGAACGTCGTTCGAGCGTTCGTTACTAGTTCGAGCGTTTGTTACTAGCTCACGCAAACCAAGACGAAAACATACAAATAATGACCGCAGTCGGGGCGCGGGTCAGGGCCGTTAGAGCCGCTTCAATACACGAGCCCGTAAATAGACGGCGGCCGGCTGGCTCAATGAGGCGGGCGGGGCGCGCGTGCGCCGCGCCCGCCTGCTGTCACACCAGCCACAATACCCACGCGTAAACAGTACAACCAGACGCGATCATAGTTGCGAATAAAGCGATCAAAGCGACGACTAAGGCGCCGTAAATGCTTACGATCATGACCTAAGAAAATTATTCAGAACATCTTAGTTAAGATGCCGAGCTCTGCCGATTGGCACCCTTGCCCCGCGCCCCGCGGTGCTCATGCGTGACGTCACACGGGAGAACACCCTGACATGATACCTGAGACAACGTTCCCGTACTTTAAACGAATTTTGAATTTTGATTTTGAACTTTAATCTAACTTAAAAATTAATTGACGTATCTGAGTGCGGCAGTATGACACAACAACTTTAATGAAACTCAATAATTAATTGACGTCTCTTGAGTGCGGTAGTTAGTCTTGAATGACAAGTAAAAGGGACGGACAGGGCACGCGAAGTATCGAATTTAGTGCTTCCTTATAGCCACCGCACCCTAGGCGCAGTGTGCCCTGCAGGAGGCCAGGCCGAGGGTGGCAGCGCAGGCGAGGAGCACGGCGGGCCGGAGGCGGTCCGGGTGGTCGCATTCAACGACAGATTCAAATGTTTTGTAATGAACTTGGCTTTCGAGAAAATAAGGTCTACTTTCCACTTTATAAGTAATATAATTTTAAAATCCTATAGACCTTACTATTCATCGAACAACCCGAATCGTGTTCCCGAAAAGGGCTCTAAGTAATTATTTGGATAGAGTAACAGTGGGTTTACCAGCTTCCTCCGGGGTGAAAAAGCTATCTATTTAGTTAGGCTGGAAAGCTGGATTTTATTGATCTTTTAAAGGACGTAGCCAATCAAAATCGCTGTTTCTAGTAAGGGGCTACCCAAGTTATATTCTACGAAAGCTGCTCCTCTGACACAACGTATGTATTGACACCGGCAACCGCGCGAGTCGCATCGGACCTACGACAGGTTACGTCAGTCCTGCAAGTGTTTGACCACAGTCGTTGATGTTCGCTAAATGCCGCGGCCGAGCCCGCAGGTAGGTACTTTTATCTTCGATGCGGTTCCTTTTTGGGCAATAGAACCAAATGTAAGCCTACACAGCTTATACATATCTACAGCAGGTACCTTGTGTTACTAAGAGTTATCAGACCTAATAACATTATCTCGTGACGTGATGCGCATGTTTATCTGGCGACCAAAAGCAAAGCATAAAGATACCAGAAGTGGATGGATTATCCTGATCTGTGACGTAACGAGCAACGCAGGGAATCGATAGTGTCTGGTGCGGAGTGGCTGGTGGGGCGGTGAGGCGGGCGCGTACCTGGAGGTGTCCACCTCGCCGTACTCCTCGGGGTCGACGAGCGGGCGCGCGGGGCCGGGCGCGCCGGGCGCGCCGGCGGGGCCGCCGGGGGCGGGCGGGTCCATGCTGCGGCGGGCGGCGGCTCACTGCCGCTGCGGCGCGTCGCCGTCGCCCGCCGCCGCCGTCGATAGCCCCGCGCCTGCGCGCCGCCCGCGCATGCGCCGCGTGCCGGCACAGCCTCTTCACGTCTGTCGTTGTAACCTAGGCTACATTCCGTCCGGCACACTCGCTGCCTGCCGAAGTGGAGTCTCCTGAAACTCGCTTCGCTCCGAGATCGTCGACGGCTCTCCTGCGTCCGGGCCTGTACCGCCACTTAATTTATCATCAAAACTTACTTATACAATACAAATTTCTTTATTTATAAATTGTATGTATCAACAAGGGATGGAGTCACCCTGTAAGCAAAATGTTGCCTGTGTTGGGAGAAAATTTTTGCATTTTTTTTTTAAATTATTATTTTTTTGGATTACCAACAGATAATACATCAATACAACAAATAAGGACTTATGCTAGTGATTTTATTTTACAACAGGAACTTCCTAGTGAAAGTACGTGAATTATACTTACTTTATTATTTTAATAGTTAAAACACGCCATTTTATAAATAGGTACTGAAACTATGCGAGATGCACCCCCGCCCCGCCCCGGCGGGCCGCGACGGCGCCTTCTCTCTTCTTTTTAATCTTTAACGTTAGGCATAGTTGAAAAAATACTTTATTGGATTAATTGTGTTAATGAAGTGGCTTAATTAAACAACATTTGATAAAAATCCATTAATAGTAGGCAACCTATCGCCATCTCTTGGTGAATAGCCAGTACCTGGCGAACTTGCTGTTTTACGACTGATTAATTAAATGAAGTGTAAGCTTTTAACCATTTCGCCGCCACGGCGATGAAGTACAGTCAAGGACATTAATATCTACTTAATAAAAAACTTAATAAAGTTTGTTATAATAAATACATTGCCCTCAGTGAAAAGAAAATAACCTCTTCTCCCAAATATTTCTGGAGTTTTATAAAATCGAAATTTTCAGCTAATGAGGTACCATCCACTATGTATTTAAATGATGATTCCTCCTCTGACGGCGAGGTTATTTGTGATCTATTTAATAATTATTTTAGTTCAGTGTTTGTAACTAGTGTAAACCAATCGCAATCACCTCCTTCTCAGTCTACATCCTCCCCTATTGATATTTCTAGTATCAATATTACTGATGATTTAGTACTCAGACATCTCAAATATATATGCGTAAACAAGGGTGCTGGCCTTGACGAGATTCATCCATTTCTGGTTTCTAAGCTCCATGCCGAGCTTGCGGCTCCATTGGCTAAGCTTTTTAATAAGTCACTTGGCGAGGGTGTTGTTCCTAGTGCCTGGAAACAGGCTATCATTACCCCTGTTCACAAGGGCGGTGACAAGAACAATATAAAATTATATCGACCTATTTCTAAGTTATGTGTGTTCGCAAAGATTTTTGAAAAAATTGTGACTAATGAGTTAACCGCTGTGGTTTCTCGACATATATCTGTACATCAACATGGTTTTTTCCGGGGTAGAAGCGTTGACACTAACCTAATCACTTATACTGACTTCATCATTAACGCATTGGATTCTGGTTATCAGGTGGATGCCGTGTATACCGATTTTTCTAAATGTTTTGATAAAATAGATCACCAAATCCTACTTCAGAAGCTTTGTGAGATAGGTATACACGGTGACCTCCTTAGGTGGTTGAAGTCTTATATTAGTAATAGAAGTCAGGCTGTGGCGCTCAAGGGCTTTATATCGAAATTCTTACCTGTTCCCTCAGGGGTTCCCCAGGGCTCGCACTTGGGACCTTTCCTATTTGTGCTGTATGTTAATGATATTGGCAGTTCTTTTCAGTCTTCGTCGCATATTCTTTATGCAGACGACACTAAGATATTTAAGGTTATTAGGAATGTCAATGATTGTGTTATGTTACAATCCGATTTATCTCGTTTTGAGAACTATTGCCAGCGCAATCAACTAATCCTTAACGCCGATAAATGTTGCACCATTACATTTTCTCGTAAGCGCGATGCAATTATATATAATTATCACTTAGCTGGTCACAATGTCTCGCGTGTTGCATCGATTAGGGATTTAGGTGTTACTCTAGACGCTAAATTATCTTTTAACGAACACGTAGATAATATTACTGCTAAAGCATATAAAAAATTAGGTATGATTTTGCGTTTAAGTAAGCCCTTTAAAAACATATTTACGCTGAAAGTGTTATATTATTCTTTTGTCCGAAGTATTTTAGAATTCGGTAGTGTTGTGTGGAGGCCACGTTATGACCTTCATAGGTCCCGAATTGAACGAATTCAAAAAATATTTTGTAAGTCTTTAGATTACAGAACTGGCCTTTACAACTATGACTACATCTCGTCTGCGGCCCGTCACAGCCTTCCCCTTCTTGAAAAAAGAAGACAGTATCTTGATACACTCTTCTTATTCAAAATTATTTCCAATCACATTGACTCGAACATATTATTAGAACACATTTTTTTCAGGGTTCCTCGTCTCCTCTCACGTTCCAAACCTATTTTTAGTATCCCACCCTGTGGCACAAATTATGCACAAAATTCATTCTTCAGGCGCTCGTGTACTCTTTTCAATAAATCGCTTAACGAAGTTGATCTATTTGCACATAGTATGTCGACTTTTAAAATTAAAGTTCGACAAGTTCTATTTTCTCTGATGTAATTATATTATTTTATTTTGTTTCTCAGTAGTTTTGACCTGTACCCAGACCACACGTAGCTTAACATTTGTTTTGTATGTTGAACACTTATGTAGAACATAACTAAGTGAATGCTTAAGAATAGTTAGTAATATAGGAAACTTTAGGCCTTATTCAAGTAATTTTCTTTCTGAAATGTAAATTACATTAAACGGCTGTTTGTTTTCTGAATAAATAAAAAAAAATAAAAAATCTATACAGCCATCGCGTCAAATATATGTATACATGGACCTTATTGCCAGTGGTATAAAGATATAAGATATTTTTGAGATCTTGGGAACGTATATATATTTATGCCCTTGACTGTATCTATAAAGCGTCACCAACGCCAAGCAACAAATTGCACGTAAACCACCCGTTAAACATAAAGAATCCAAAAGTCCACGTCGATAAATATATTGTGATGAAAAAAGATTACCTAATGCTAAGTATTTGCAGAACAGTATTAAGGTTATTCTATTCACTTACTTTGAAAATATTACATATATAAGAAAACACCCGTAAACCAGATTCTATTTTCCACATTTATTTAATATTTTTAAAGTAAAACCCGTTCATTATACATTCGGTCTACAAATTATTATGTGAACTTTGGCGCACCGACCGAGCCTTGTTTATTGCACATACCATCCAACTCTCGCTAATAAAGACTGTACTAAACGCGTAAGAGACAGAGGGCCTAGTGTAAATATTGCGTTATTTAAAATGCCTCGTTCGCGTTTGCGATCACTCAATGTTATTAGTATGGGAATGGGCCAGCGCCGCTAGCGGCGCGTGTTCGAGGCAGTTGGCAGTTCCACACAAATTGACACTCGCAAACCTTAACATCGCAAAACTTACACTACGCCCTCAGACTCATTTTTATATATGTAGGTACAAATGCATCTATTATATATACCTACTCACTAGCTTCTTCCCGCGACTCCGTCCGCGTAGTGGTCATCAATGTCATCATCACTTATCCCTCGGCAACTATCTAACTTTTCGAGATAAAAAGTTGCCTGTGTTAATCCAGATTCCAGGTAATAAACTATCTGTGTGCCCATAAAAATCAGTCGAGCCGTTCTTGAGTATAAATGGTGTATTGTATCTAACTCGCTTTTGTTTTATATATTTAAATGTATATATATATTTTGTACTCACGTTCTCGAAAACGGCTCTAACGATTTCGATGAAATTTGCAATATGGGGGTTTTTGAGCTAGGTCTCATATCTGGAAAATATCGTTTTCCCCGTATTTTCTCGCAAAAAGATTACAATATAGTTCGTAATTTCGATGTGGCCGCCGCCGTCTGATTTGACTAATGATTAGAGCGTTGGCCTACTACGCCAAGACTTCGGGTTCAAACCCCAGCTACCTATGGACTGTTTTGTATTTGTTCTTTTTTGGGTTAAACTTTTATTATTGTTTTTTTTTTTTTTTTTTGTACAAAAATCGATGAAAATTCGGTTTAGACCCGAGCGATGACGCTCGGTGTCCCAGTTACTTAAATGTATTACATAAAACGAAAATAGAAATTAAGTACACGATAAGTTGATAAGCAAAAGGGTTCCGTTCAATTTTCCTTTAACAAATAAAACTTTATTCTCTAAACAAAATATTAGCTTACCTACTTGCTGTGTGTACGTACATAACACTATCTGATTTATTTGAAACCGTACATCGAGCAGCGCAGCGCCGCCAGTGCCCCAGCGACAAACACCGACATCGGAAATACGGGAAATGCGCTTCTCCTTCCAAACTCATTCTACTTAAATTAAACCCATACTTTATATTAAAAGTATAAATGGAAAAGGAGTTTGTTAGTCTGCTAACTACGCGGTATGCCTTCTTCGCGGGCCAAACTTAGATTTACTAACTACTAATGCGTAAATAATTATATTTAAGTACATTAATATGCACTACTAGTCTGGATCTGGAGTGCAGGTTATCTGAGGGCGCGGCCGCTAGCGGTCCGGCAGCACGTGGCGGTGGTGCAGCAGCGTGATGACCACGTCCACCTCCCCCTCCCCCTCCCCCTCCCCCTCCCCCTCGCCTGCGCCCGCGCCGCGCTCCGAGCGCGTCACCCTCGCGCACGCGCCCGCCGCCGCGCACCAGTCGCCCGCGCCCGCGCCCGCGCCCCCGCCCGCCTGCGCGCCGGCGTCGCGGCTCTCTGCAACAACACAGCGCGGCGCCAGCCGGTCAGCAGGCCAGAGGTAATACCATACGTAGTAGGTAGATGTACGTAGATGTCCGAACCTGGTCGCGAGTGCGAGCGCGGGGAGGCGTCCCCGGCGCTGGGCGCGGCCGGCCGGTACTTGCCAAGGTGGCAGCGGATGGAGGTAGCGGTGAGGAAGTGCGCGCGCGTGTTGCGCTGCGGCCGGCACAGGCACAGCCACACGCGCGGGCCCAGCGATAGCAGCACGCACGCGCCCGCGCACAGCGACACGCACGCGCACAGCGCCAGCGAGCGCGCCTCCACCGCCACGTACAGCGGCACGAACGCCAGCCACGTCACGCCCGTCGTGTACGTCGCTGCGCCGATGAACCGCGTCTCGTTGAAGTTGTGCGGCAGCCGGCGCGTACGCACAGCGGCCGCCGCGCACGCCGCCAGCAGCGCGAGTGCCGGCGCCAGCGGCACCAACTGCGCCGCCGCGTGCTCGCCGCCGCACGCCAGCACGGCGCGCGCGCGCCCCGGGTACTGCAGGCGCGGCGCGGCTGGCCAGCGCGCCGCCGCCCAGGCCGCGGTCGCCGCGCCCGGGGCCACCAGCGCCGCCCACGCCGCCACCTGCGCGCGCGACGACAGCAGGCGCGCGCCGCCCGCTAGCCCGCGCTCCGCGGCCGCCACTAGTCGCGCGATGCGCACAGTGCGCGCCAGCACGGCCGCGTACACGCCGGCCAGCGCGGGCGCCGCCAGCCGCACGGCGGCGCAGGGCAGCGGCGCGGGGCGCGCGGCGGCCGCCAGCGCGGCGACGTGGCACAGCGCGGCGGCGCCCAGCAGCAGCGCGCACAGCTCGCGCGACGCGGACTTGACGACGGGCGTGGCGCGGTGGCGCCAGAAGGCGGCGGCGCACAGCGCCACGGCGCCCAGCCCCGCGGCGCCCGCGCCCCCCGCCAGCGCGCGCGCCCACGCCGCGCCGCGCCCTCCACCCCACTCCACCGGCGACGGCAAACACGCTGGAATTATTGGTTTTGACGTGAAAACATCTATAAATTTGGTTGGGTTTGGTTGTGGTTGGCCAGGCCAAAAGTTTTAATGTAACAAAATCAATACTACACAAATTTGAAAAAAAGACTTGGGTATCGGAATTTTTTAGACGTGAAAAAGTGAAGACGTGAAAATTTAGACTATTCGATTGTGTAGTCATGTAAAAATTTTTGATGTAACATTTTGCCAAATCAAAAATCGCAATAACTGTAAATAATTAAAAACCATTGAGTACATACACCAGGAAATGCCTTACGCAATTTCCTAACCACAAAAGTCTGTCGTTTTTTGGAGGAGGCGAACACACATATAAACCGCTAACACACAAATGTAAAAATTGCTCTTCCTACGCACTTACACCACTAAAAAACAAACACTAACTTGAAATCACGCTCGCTCGTCAGTCAAGTTCGAACCGTAAGATTTAACGTGAAAACTGTAAATAATTCTCCAACTTTTCGGTCATTAAATTCTGTTGTTTTTTTTTCTTGCCTTTGCTCGTATTTTCATCCATATATTTTATTTCCATATTTTCACGTATAACATAAATTTACGAGAAAAAGCAAAGAATATGCTAGGTAGTCAAAGAATAAAGACGATCAAGTAGAACCTAAAAATCGCCCAAGTTGGTTTCAATAACAACATTAAAAATATAGGTAATGACCGCAAAGTTAGAAAATTAGTTTTCACGTAAAATCCTACGGCTTGAAATCGACTACGACATGAAGGCCTTCAAGAAAAGAGCGTTCATCTCCCTAAAAGGCCGGCAACGTACCGACAACTCTTCTTGAGTTGTCGGTATTCATGGGCGGTGGTGATTACTTCCCATCAGGTAACCCGCATGCTTGTCTGCCTCCATCTCTTATAAAATAATTAAAAAAAAAGACTAAACCCATTTTGGCCGCAGAGCGCTCTTAACTAGTTCAGTTGTGGGGAGCATACTTGTCCTGGCGAGGTCGGGGCGGTGCCCGGGCGCGCAGGCGCGGCAGCCGGCGTGCGGCGGCGCGCGCGTCACGGCCAGCGGCGGGCACGGCACGCACGCCCAGCAGCAGGGCGGGCGCTGCTCGCCGCCGCCGCCGCCGGCCGCCAAGCCGGCCGCGCGCGCCCACTGCCCCGCGCCGCACGGCGCCGAGCACGCCGCCGCCGCGCCACGCGCGCGTCTGCAACAGCCCAGTCGATATTCTACACATTCATGGTTATTTTATGGACCCTTTCACGATCGGCCATGACGGGCAAATACAGGCGAACACGAACGAGTGGAGGAATATGCCCATGATTTCCAGTGATCGATTGCGATCGCCGCTGTGTCGGTTTTTCAGTACACATCAAAGTACGTGCCCACACGTTCGCCCTTCATGTTCGCCTGTATTTTACCATCATGGCCGATCCCCTGATGTTGTAATGATGTGTGCCAGCCACCCCAGAGGTGTTTGACCAGATCGCTGGGTAAAGCCGGATAAGGTATGCACGTAGGTCAGCGAGAGAGACGAGGACAGTCTCCAAATACGAGGCGGAGCACCTTTCGGGCGCGTGTCGGCCGCCGCGCAGGCGCAGCTCGCCGCGCCGCCAGCGGCCCACGCGCACGTACCGCCACCCCGCGCCCTCCCCGCCGCCCGCGCGCTCGAAGCTCATGACGTCGTACTCACTTAATCTGAAAATGCAGAGAAAATAATAAAAAAAAATATATTTATGTATGTAGGTATTTCACAAAACACCTATTAAGTGTTTTTAATTAAGTAAGTATTAAGTAATTGGGGCTCGAAATTGGAAACATTACAAAACCGAGGCAAGCTGTCAGAAGCATTGAAATAGTTTTGTTAGCGAAAATATACGTGCTTTACTTGCATGTTTCGGTTCTAGCAAAGCGGGAAGAAAGAGGTGCTCACTCGGGCGGCGGGTCCCCGTTGTCGTCGAAGGCGACGCGCGCGCCGTCGGGCGCGCGGAAGCGCACGCGCTGCAGGTAGCGCTGGTACAGCGACACGTTGAACGGCAGCATGGCGGCGCACAGCCCCCCCTCCTCCGCGCCGCCCGCGCCGCCCGCGCCGCCCGCGCCGCCCGCGCCGCCCGCGCCGCCCGCGCCGCACAGCGCCGCGCGCATGTCGTGCAGTGCGTGCGCCAGCGCGTACACGCCGCGCACCACCAGCGCCAGCTTCGGCTCCTGCGAGTAACCGCGCGCCAGGGACTCCGCGCCTGCGCGACACAACCATTACAGCAACATTGTATAACATGCGCCGCGGTAACGGTAAGCACACATAGCTGATCGCAGCCTACCGGTGCACGGCGGCGCCCCCCGCACCCCCCGCGGCACGCGCGGCGCCAGCGAACAGTTGAACTTCTGCTCCCAGAACTCCTGCTCGAGAACGAAACAAATGAGTATTCATCAGCGGCCTTCATTTAAAATAGATTTTACCGTCCAAGGAAACTACAAAACCCTTGTAAAACCCATAACTACAATAAATAAATACTCGTAAAATTATGAATTACATAAGCGACAACAGGCGTTACTAGCTCCGTACATTATTTTAAAGTTTGTGGAAACAAAACGCAATCGGCCGACTAAATAGTCGTAGAAGTTATTTCTTTAACTATAACTATCTTTAACTAGTTGCTACTTAGGGGTGAACCCTTTAACGTAATAGTATCGTAATTCCACCAAAAACATTTCATGTAGAATTGGCGGCCAAGACTCACAAGTTCATAACGCTTTCGCTGTAAAAAAGTTATCAGATCCCAGGAAAAGCCAAACGCTAAGCTTTGACTACTAACCCTACACCTTGGTTTAAAAAGTATGGCTTGGCGGTTTCATACGAGTAGATCTATTGCATGTCATACATAACATTGAAGCCCTGTGACGTAATTTCCAACCGTAAATAAGTCTATCGGACCGTCTGGCCGGCGAAATTGAGATATTAGGGTACAGTAATCGCAGAAGGGTCGTGGGTTCGAACCCGGGCTCGCACCTCTAAGTTTTTCAGAATTTATGTGCGAAAAAAAAAAAATATAATTTGTAAATTTACCATGAGCTTTCGGTGAAGGAAAACATCGTGAGGAAACCTGCACACACCTGCAATGCAATTTGACGGTGTGTGCGAAGTTCCCAATCCGCACTGGGCCCGTGTAGGAGCCAGTTAGCCCTTACACTTGCTTGTGGGTGTTGGAGTTTGTTGAAAGAACGAAGTTGTTAAGTTGAAGTGAAACTGGTTTATTACAGTTCAGTAAAGATATTCAAAATATAAGGTAAAATTAGTGGTCGTTCCTTCTGTTGATGTTTATCGTACGAGTATCAATTTGGCTCAGCTCTTTGATATGTTATTTCTAATACAAGTAAATTCGCGCGGCCTTAAGTAGGTCACAACGTAAGCTAAAAACATGTACAGTTGGAACTGTACAGCCCGCGTGGGAACTATAGCCCAAACCCTCTCCTTGTGAGTGGAGGCCTGTGCCCAGCAGTGGGACGTATATAGACTGGATTATTATTATTATTATAATCGCAGAAGCGGAGAGACCACCAGAGCGACCTGAAACCAGGGGTTCCGGGTGTTGTTGTGCGGGCGCAGTGCGTGGTAGTGTGCGTCGAAGCCGGCGAGGTAGGGCGAGCGGATGCGCAGCGTGAGCGCGCCGCGCGCCGCCGGCTCCAGGCCCGCCACCACGTCGCCGCGGTCGGCCCAGCCGTCGCTGCCCACCAGGCGCAGGCGCGCGCGCCGGCGCAGCAGGCCGGCCAGCAGCGCGCGCGCCGTGCGGCCCTCGCACCAGCACACGGCCACCTGCGGCCCGCGCGCCAGCCGCGCCAGCGCCGCGTCCACCTCGCGCGCGCCCGGCGCCGCGCGCAGCCGCTCCGACCGCGCCACGCACACGCCGCCGCGCGCCGCCTCCTCGCGGAACGCCGCCATGCCGCTCTGCCCGTAGCTCTCTGCGAAAACGACGACGCTGATGTCGCACCGATCACCGGTCACTCGGCGAGGGGAGCAGGACGTACCGTCGGTGTGCACGGCGTGCACGTAGGTCCAGTTGTGCGCGCGCAGCAGCGCCACGAGCAGGCGCGCCTGGTGCCGGTCCGACGGCACGACGCGGAAGAAGGTCGCGAAGCGCGCGCGGTCCGACAGCTCGCGCGACGTCGCCGAGTACGACACCTGCGACAAGCTTCTGCGGTTATCTTCCTGCGTAAATCCTATTTCAACTACCATTAATAGAAATCAGCGTGAACGGACTTGCGTTGCTTTGTTGAGATTTATTAGTAATCGAGCAAGGCTACGCATGCGCGGCGCCCGCGCGCGGCCGGGGTACCTGCGGGATGGAGAAGAGCTGCAGCAGGTTCTGCACCTGCACGGCGGCGGCGCTGGCGCCGGGGCCCAGCACGCCCAGTAGCGGCGCCGCCTCGCGCGCCTCCTGCGCCTGCGCGAGACAGCGGAACACATGGTTACCCTGCGACAGCAGTCAACCGGCAGGAGAGCGCGCGGGTGATTCGGTAAAACATTTGTACGCAAATAGTTTCAGCCGTCGAGCGAATTAATTATATTTATAATGAAATGCTTAAACAACAATGACCCTTTTTCAAATTAACCTTGATGTTCCGTTAATTTTCCACGATCATGGGGACCAGGTCTTGACGAAGTTTAAACAAACGGGACCACCCTCGAGATATACTTACCTATACCTACCTACATATACGTACAGCTACACGTAGCCAATAAAAGATGAAACATTAAAACGATCCACAATTAGCGACGATATTGCGTTATTAGTTATTGCATCCATTCCCGCTAAGAGGTTATAGCAGAGGTCATTTGCAATCATTTTAACTTTATATTATAAATATTATAATGCATAAACGTCTCTTCTCTTTTAAGTTTTTTTTTTCAAAAAGTCAGATACTTAATCAATTTAAAAAAATTATTAAACAAAGTAGGTAATCACTGAAATATTTTTACCGCTGATCGACCGACCACCTCGAGCTCCTAGGTATGGATGTTTCATCTAACCTAAACTTCACTAAACTTTAAACTTTATGTGTGTAATTAACTTCTACATGCAGTTATTGTAACGTATTAGAAGCAAATAAATTATACGCACGCTGTTAGTCTATAAGTATGTTGTACGTAACGGTAAAATAGTATAAGAATGAAAATCTGTAACATAATACTTATGTACCACATGGAGGCTTCCTATTTTAATAAATAAATAAATTCAGCCGGTCTATTGAGTTAAAAGCGAAATCCGCTGCCAAAAAATCTCGCATCCTTTTTAAGGTTCGGCTGTACTTCACACCGGAACAGCTGCTCTACTTATATCGAGCACAAGTTCGTTCGTGTATGGAGTACTGCTGCCACTTGTGGGATGGCTCTGCCAAATATCAGCTGAACGCGTTGGACTCGGTGGACCGAAGAGCTAGGAGACTCATAGGCGACGATTCGCTCGTCAAAACCAAACTTCAAAGTTTGGAACATCGGCGTAAAGTCGCTTGTCTTTCGGTATTTTACAAGGTGTATTTTGGAGAGTGTGCCCAGGAACTACACGACCTCATCCCACCCTCCACTTTCTCCAATCGGTCTTCCAGACGCAGTGAGGGCTTCCATCCTCATGTAGTCGAATTTCCATCAGTTCGGACGAAGCGGTTTGCTGCGTCATGTCTTATTCGCACTGCCAAGGAGTGGAATGCTCTCCCTGCGTCTGTATTTCCGGAATCCTATAATATATATGTGTTTTCAAGGCAAGAGTGAATAGGCATTTTCTGGGTAAGCGTGTACCATCTTAGACCTCGTCGTCACTTAACATCAGGTGAGACTGAGGTCAAACGCAAACCCATTTATGATAAAAAAAAGAGAGCAGGCAGAAAATGAAATGCTGAAAATGTTCGACCAAAACTTAAAATCACCACAAAGTTAGTCATATAAAATATAGTCGAATTGAGAACCTCCTCTTACTTCGTCCGCGTAGAAGTCGTTTATCACTGCTCTCTCGGGAACTGTTCAATTTTCTGAGATAAAAAGTAGCCTATGTCCTTCCTCGAAACTCAGGCTATATCCATACCAAATTTCATCGAAATCGGTTCAGTGAATTAGCAGGGAAAGCTTTACAGACAGACAGACGCAAAAGTATGTCTACTTTAGTGTTTATATAATATTAAGTATAGCAACCCGCCCTCGCTTAGCTTCGGTTATAAGTTAAAATATAGCCTATGTCCACCCTGAAACCTCATTCTGAATATCACTGAAAGCATTTTAGAAATCGGAAGGGTAGTTTCGGACATTACCCCCTACATCCAAACTTATAAAGTACCTCTTTCTCCCCTTCTTAAGTAAGTCGTTTATCGTTTTTACCCTGGACACTATCAAATTGCAGGATAACAACTACCTGTGTGACAATTTCATCCGAATCCGGTCAACTATTTAGGCGTGACTGAAAAAACATCCCAACATCCATACAAACTTTATTTAGCGTCGTCGCTGGGGTCGCAACCGATTTTTCATCGAATTTCTATACAAAAACAAAAAAAACGGTCTATAGCTGGGGTTCGAATCCGCAGTCTTTGCGTAGTAGGCCAACGCTCTAACCATCAGCCTATTCAGACGGAAGCAGCCGCCGCGTAATTACGAACCATTGCGCGAGAATTCTTTTTGCGTGAAAGCACGAGGAAAACGAATTTTCCCAGACATGAGATCTAGCTAGATCGAATTTTCGCCCCCGTAAACTCCCATGTCGCAATCTTTATCAAACTCGTTGGAGCCGTTTTCGAGAACGTGAACTGAGTACAAATATATATATACGCAATCCTTCCACCCGCGACTTTGTCTGCGGAGAGTCCAGTACCTTTGTTAAACAGTACAGATAAAGTTTTCATTATCGTACGTATCATGCATGATGGGATAGAAACAAATTTAAACCATACGATTTTTTTAACCCTTTTCACCTTGCCTAGGGGTATAAATTGAAATTGAAATTGAAATTATTTATTTTGCGAGAACATACACAGGTGTTATTAAAGGTATATGCTCTGCCAGAATTTCCAAAAACGCGAAAACTCATATTTTATATAATAAGTAGTCTACAAACGTATTTCCAAAATAACCAAACTCTAACAAATCTACAACCTCAATTTTACCCCCTTACGGTAGTATTTTCAACATCATCGAACGTAATACTTTTAGTTTGTAAGCAGTAGCCAAAATAAATTTTCACGTTCCTAACTTCAAAATTGACCAAATATTACCCCCATTGCATCCCCTTAGGGGTAGTTATCCAAAATCACCGAATGTTGTATTACTTTATTTGTTAACAGTAGCCTATATACCTATTCCCACGTTTCTAACTTCAAAACGAAAATAGTGTTTTTTATTTATTAACAGTAAGTGCCCTATATACCTATTTCCACGTTTCTAAATTAAAAAATGACCAAACGCCCATACAAACTTTCACCCTTCCCCTTTCTCCCCCTTAGGTGTAGTTTTTCCAAATTCACCTAAAGCGGTATTTTTTATTTGTTCATTTAGCCTATACACAAATTTCTATGTTTTTAACTTCAAAAAGGACCAACCTCCTTCCCATACAAACTTTAACCCCCCATTTCATCTTCTTAGGGGTAGTTATTCAAAATCACTGAAAATACTATTTTTTATTTATTAACAGTAGCCTAACAGTAACATATTTCCACGTTTCTAACTTCAAAATTGACCAAACTCCCATACACACATTTCACCCCCCCCCCGTTTTATCCCCATAGGAGTAGTTTTTCCAAAATCGCTAAAGTAGTCTTTTTTTATTTGTTAATAGTAGCCTGTACACAAATTTCCATGTTTCTAACTTCAAAAATGACCAAACTCACATGCAAACTACCATCCCCCATTTCATTCCCTTAGGGGTAGTTATCCAAAATCACCGGAAGTTGTTTTAATCTGTTAAAAGTAGTATTTTTAACAGTTTTCACGTTTCTTACTTCAAAATTGATCAAACTCCTATACACACTTTCACCTCCCCTTTTCATCCCCATAGGGGTAGTTTTTCAAAATCGCCTAAAGTAGAATTTTTTATTTATTGACAGTAGCCTATACACAAATTTACATGTTTCTAACTTCAAAAATGACGTATCTCCAATGCAAACTACCACCCCCCGTTTCATTCCCTTAGGGGTAGTTATCCAATATTGCCTTAAGTCGTTTTTTATTTGTTAACAGTATTCATTATAGCAATTTTCAAGTTTAGAACTTCAAAAAGGACCAACCACCACTTCGAAAGGAACTACCACCCCCCCATTTCATTCCTTTAGGGGTAGTTTTTCCAAAATTGCCGGCGGTACTTTTTTTTATTTGTAAACAGTAGCCTATATACCAATTTCCACGTTCCTAACTTCAAAAATGTCCAAACCCCTATACAAACTTTAACCCCCCATTTTAACCCCTTAGGGGTAGTTTATCCAAAATCGCTGAAGGTAGTATTTTTCATTTGTAAATAGTAGCCTTTATACCAATTTCCACGTTTCTATCTTTAAAAATGGATGACTTTCATACAAACTTCCAACCCCCTTTTTACCTCCTTAGGGGATGAATTTTGAAAAATCCTTTCTTAGTGCACCCCTAGACCTCATAAGGAACTTACGTGCCAAATTTGGAATCTCTAGGCCCAGCGGTTTAGGCTGTGCGTTGATATGTCAGTCAGTCAGTCAGTTTCTTCTTTTATATATTTAGATTGAGAACCTCCTCTTTTTGAAGTCGGTTGAAAAAATAATTATCAACGAAACCCTGGATTTGTCGAGAATAGGTAGGCACCTACGTTTCATTTTTGAGTAAACGTTGTGTTATCACAACTTATGAATTAACTTAAGCACATTTAGACTTTTATAGTGTGTACTACACTGTAAAAGTCTAGGTGTCACACTACTAATTTATTACTATACTTACCTACTTAATAACTCTGAAAAAACCTATGCCATACGGACAGACGCGCGCCGCGGCCGAGTGGCCGCTAGTTGGAGCGCCCTCCGCGTGACGGAGAGCGCTCCGCGCGACACGCGGGCCTCTTCTGCAAGTTGCACTTTGCGACCATTGTCAACATTTATAAATATCTAATATGCATTGGGAAAGTATTTTTGATATATTATATATTTAGCCCTATATAGCCTATATTTAGGTATGCAAATAGTTCGTAAATCACGGGAATCGAGTCTCGAAGCTTATACTGGGTTTGTTTTTTATGTGACATGTAACTACAAATTAACGGTTTCCGATTTTTTCCTTTATTTGTGCTCTGTCTGACACATTGCTTCTTGCTAAATATCATGATTTTAAGTCAACGGGAGGTACCCTATAGGTTTTGATTCCCTTGAGATTCCCTTGAATATGCGGCATAAACGGCCGTATCTTTTGATTGCGTCAGCTTAGAAGTTTTTGAATTTTTCACAGCTCCAAGGGAAAACTCGGAAAAAGATGGAAAAATCTTCGAGATTCGATTCCCATGATTTCGAACTGTTTGCATACCTACCTACAAGTTTGTGCGGAACCTTCGGTGCGCGAGTCCGACTCGCACTTGACCGTCTTTTTTTGTTAGAAAGGTGACTCTAGAGTGTTTTTAGCTTGGTTGGATGAAAATCCGTTAGTGCTCTGAAAGTCGAGGTCCCGATTTTGCCGGGGTTTTTATCGGTTCGGTCAGTTATTTTATGTTCTGTTCCCAGGCTTGTAGTTGGTACCAGCAACACCTCGACGTCACGAAAATATCGGTTACTGATATATCGAATGCAGACGGGACAAGAGAGATTTTAGTGTTACTTGGGCGTGCGCGGTGTCGGCGCGGGCGCAGGCGGCGGCGGCGGCGGGGTCGATGGCCTTGCGCACCAGGTCGATGGTCTGGCGCAGCGCCGTGTGCGGCGCCCAGCATGAGTCGCGCAGCTCGGCGCCCAGGCGCAGCGCCGGCAGCAGCGCCGCGTCCGCGTTGATGGCGTCCAGCGCGCGCAGCGTCGCCTCCACGCGCTGGATGCCGTAGTGCTCGCGCACGGCGCCGCAGCCGCCGCGCGCGCCCGCGCCGCCCGACGGCGCGCCGTGCACCGCGAACAGCGCGCCCAGCCGCACCGCGCCGCGCACCACCGCTCGCGGCGCCGGGACCTGCTCGCCCCGCGCGCCCCACGCGCCCCACGCGCCCACCGCCAGCAGGACTAGCAGCCGCGCCGCGTGCATGTCGCGCCGCGCCGCCGCCGAGAGTGCCGCGCGCCGCGGCCGCCGGCCTCGAGGGCCCTCGATCAACCTCGGTCGGGGGCGCCAACGGCTGCGACCTGCTAACGCACTTCTCTACTCAGTACAATTCACGCAAACAAGCCCTAAAAGTCGGTTTCGCTCAATGTTGTAACAGTTTAAGAGATCTAGTATACTAAAGTTATAAAGTTATACTAAAGTGTCTTTTGTACAGTCGAAGACAGAAAGATGTTTACACTTTTTCACCTTGTTCCATCGTAATAAGGTTCAAAAGTGTTTATTTATTTATTTATTTATAAATAAGGTACAGTAACAAGTTACAAACTTAAAATTATTACAAAAGTAGGTTGCTTATCATAAATTACATGTCTGCAACTCAACAATAACTGTACACAACATTCATATATAAGCGACAGTTGTGATTGAGACGCGAAATTAAATTAGTACTAAGATGTTAGTATGTTACATAAGAGAGCGAACATTACACTATAAGTCGGAAAGCGCTTGTGATGCAGCGGTTTTGAATGACTGAAACGACATTGCAAAGATGTCGCATTCTTGACAGATGCTGTTAAATGTACGGGACATGCGGGTGAGTGGGTTATTAAATGGTACATTATTATTGGCAAGTGGGCAAGCAAACAATCTATGGTGACGGGAAGGCCTATTACTGCATTTCAATTTCAGTTCGTGTATAATGTCAGAGTCAATAAAATAATTCCAAATTTTGTACAAGACCTTTGATACCTTAGCAACCTTTCTTCTGTGGTCTAGGGTGCGGATATCAAAAAATTCCAATCTATCCATGTAATCAGGAAGAGACTTTAGCTTTCCTATTTTCATACAGGCGTATCTTACGGCACGAGCTTGGACAGACTCTAATCTTCGATTATGTGCTCTATAAATTGGGTTCCATACAGCGGAGTTATATTCGAGAATGCTTCTTGTTAGGGATTTATATAGGTGCAATACAGTATCCACTCTTTTTAATGGTTTACTTATACGGATGACAAAGCCAAGTATTTTATTAGCTCGTGCCACAACGTGATCATAATGTTTTCTAAACGACAGTTGGCTATCAAACATGACGCCTAGGTCTCTGACTATGTCGACGCGATCAAGGAGGTGATCATCAATTTTATAGTCATACAAATTATTTTTTTTGTTTTTAGTGAAAGTTATGCATTGATACTTTTTTATGTTAAGGGGCATTTTATTTCATGTACCACCATCCATGAACAATGCTAATGTCGCTTTGCAACGACTGGCAGACGCCTATAATGGTGATCCTTCTATATATTTTTAAATCATCTGCATATGCTAGACAGGGTGAAGATATTAAGTCTAACAAGTCATTCAGAAAAATTATAAATAACAATGGTCCCAGGTTTGAACCTTGAGGCACGCCAGACAAGGGTTCAAATGGTACAGACTCATATCCATAAACAGCAACAACCTGGCTACGGTTCGAAAGATAGGACTGAAACCACCTAAGCAGACTGCCGTGGGTACCAAGGTGTTTAAGTTTTTGGAGGAGCAGGGCATGATTAACACGGTCGAACGCTTTAGAAAAGTCTGTATAGATTGAGTCTTCTTGTACCTTATCATTAAACGCTTTACAACTATAATTAGTGTAGATCAAAAGATTGGATGTAGTTGACCTTTTCGATACAAAGCCGTGCTGTTTATTACTTAAGACTGGACGAAAATGACAAAATAAACATTCATAAATGATTGACTCAAATACTTAACTGAAACCGGAGAGGATGTTAATTGGACGGTAGTGGCTTAGATCCTGTTTATTGCCCGTTTTATGAACAGGTACTACCCTGCCAATTTTCCATAAATCCACACATTCCGATAAATATGGGAGGCAGACCATCTGGTCCGGCTCCCTTACTAATATCTACCATCTTTAGGTGTTTTAGGACTGTGTTAGCGTCTATCGGAATATGAGACAGACTGTAACTAGGTGCGGCAAAAGTGTGATTCGATGGTTCCACTGTTGACGACAAGGAGGCTTGGGAGTCGTATATTGAAGCAAAAAATCTTGAAAATAAATTGGCAATATCTTGGCCATTAGTAGCAGTTTTATTATGCAGCAACATGGACACGTGCCGGGACTGGAACTTCCCCAAAGGCAATTACGAGCATATGTATAAATTAATCTCCGAAACTAGCTGGGAGGAAGTCTTCAGTGCTGACAATGTTGACGTTGCTGTGGACACATTTTATAATATATTATACGGAATTTTTGATTTATGCGTGCCCAAAAGAATTCGGTCACGGAAGTCTAGTAGACGCTACCCCGTCTGGTTTACCGCTGACCTCATCAGTCTGATAAAGCAAAAAAGTGATCTGCACAGGGAATGGAAGGCGACGCAGTGCAAAGACGTTTATGCAAGGTTTGCGAAGTTGAGGTTGAAGGTGAAGAGCGGCTTAGCGTCTGCATATAATGGATACATTGAACGAATCCAGTGTAAGCTAAAAGACGATCCTCGTGCTTTTTGGCAGCACATAGATAGCCTTAGGTCAAATGGTGGTTTCGTCTCTAGGATAACGTCTAATGACAAGCAGTTTTCTGGCAGCGAGGTGGCTGACGCTTTCGCTAGACATTTTTCTGCGGTTTTCCTGCATGATATACCGCGTCTTGACCCAAATATGCCGAGGAAAGCTGATGGGAGTCCTAGTGCTAACCTCATTAATATTCAGTCCGTAACGTTGGAGGATGTTGAGGCAGGGATAAAGCGCCTCAAAGCTAACTGCTCTGTGGGACCTGATAACGTGCCAGCATATATCGTGAAGGGATGTATGGAGTTCCTAAAGATCCCTTTACGGTATATTTTTAATCTGGCACTGAGTTCTGGGTCATACCCTCAACGTTGGAAGGTTTCAAGAGTGAGACCAATCCCGAAGGGTGGCGACGCTTCCGTCGTAGAGAACTATAGGCCAATAGCTGTTCTTTCAACCCCTGCTAAGCTGTTTGAGTCCATACTTCACCAAGCTTTATCTTCACAGGTTCAGCCGTTTTTGTCCGACGCGCAGCATGGCTTTCGATCCAATCGCTCGGTCAACACGAACCTGTTGATAGTGACTGATAAAATAGCTGAGCATCTAGACAGAGGGGTCCAGGTTGATGTCCTCTATTTTGATTTCAGAAAGGCTTTTGACCGCGTGGATAACGACGTTTTGTTGGGGAAGTTGGACAAGATTGGTTTTTCTCCCAACCTACTAACCTTTTTCGCCAGTTATCTACGTGACCGACAGCAGTTTGTCCGGCATGGATGCTTCGTGTCAGCCCCATATCATACCCGATCTGGGGTCAGTCAAGGCTCCATTTTAGGACCTCTGCTCTTCGGAATCATGATAGATGACATCGCATTGGTTCCTCAGTCTGCTCAATGTCTCCTGTACGCCGACGATTTAAAACTGGTGTACGGTGTGGAGCAAAACACTGATTGCGAGGCACTACAGGAGGACATCAACTCGGTGGTTCGGTGGAGTGTGGACAACAAACTTCTTTTTAATTTGGCTAAATGTTGTGTATGTACGTTTAGTCGCTCTCGCACAGCTATACGCGCCCAATATATGCTGGGGTCGGAGCCCATCAGCCGCGTTACTTCGGTGAAGGATCTGGGAGTGGTGTTTGATGAGCGGCTTACGTTCCATGAGCATATTTCCTCTCTCGCTGCCAGCTGCTATCGAAGACTTGGCTTCGTAATACGCAACATGCGCCCTTTTAGTGACCAGGGCGCAATTAAATTAGTGTATAATGCGTTGGTTAGGAGTAAGCTGGAGGCTTCTTCGTTAGTATGGCTTCCATACGAAACTACCTATAGTTTAATTTTAGAGAAAATTCAAAAAGCCTTTTTAAGGTTCTTATATAAAAAGACTTATGGATACTATCCATATATGTATCCGACAAAATATCTTCTCGGCTCTCTCGGATACAATTCGTTAGAGATCAGGCGGAATTACAGTTTGCTGACCGTTGTGTGTCGGGTATTGCGTGGTGAGTCGGATTGTCTGGAACTGGTGGGTCGACTCGTGCGCCTGTCTGTTCCGGACGTTCCTAGGATAGCCCTGCGAGCGCGGCCTCGTGCTTTGCTAGCTGTGCCTCGGGCGCGCACCGTGTCGTGCAGGAACTCGCCATTGCGCCGTGCCTTATCGAGCCTCAATGCGCTTCTGACATCGACACCGGAGTGCGACCTATTTGCTTGGCGATGGGCGGCTGTGTGCGAGGTATGTTTGAGATTCTGTGAGGCGATGGATACTAGGTGCTCGTCAGTGGCGAAGCGTGGTCCCTCGCCACTAGGCAACTCGGAGCAAAAAAAACGGTCAAGTGCGAGTCGGACTCGCGCACTTGTATGTTTTACCGTTTTTACGATGACAACAAAAATGAAAATACGTTAAAAAAAATGTATGGAGGATTATTATTTAACTACATGTCTTTATTTTTTTTGTTTGTTAGGAAATTCGCCGTAATAACACATATTCAGAAAAAAAAAAACAACCCGCTATGTATTACGGTTCAAAAGATACAGCTCTTTAAAGTTAGGACAGACGCACGCACGGACGGACGGACAGCGTAGTAATAGGGTCCCGTTCGAGTGTCACCTTTGGGTACGGAACCCTAAAAATCCGTACGGCGTAGGGTAACTTCGCCGGTTTACCGTCCACCTCCTGTTTCGTCCAGTAGGCCGAGTTGTTTTAACAAGCATAGAATAGTAAAACGAAGACCGCTTACCGCCGCGCATGTTTAGAGTCTTTTTCATATTTGACAAATTCACTCTAATAAAAAATACGCTAGTTGGTTGGTAGTTTTTTCTCGTGCCGCGAAAGTGTCGTCGCGGGTCTTTGACAAAAAGATTTAATGCTCAGGTTTTTACTGTTTGCATACCTAGTTGTATTGGTTTTTTATGCCTGAGGCTTAGCATAAAGAATTTAATAGATATAATGTAGTAGGTAACCAATCATATATTATTAACAGAAGACTTATAAAATGTTAGTGGACTGACACTCAATTGTAACATTTGGAGTAACGTGAGAAATTATTAAATATAATGGATGAACGGCTAAAACTCACGATTATAAGCTGGAACGACCCAAATGTTTCGGACTCGTTAAGAAATCAAAACCCAGTAATATTTAGCAAAACATATAAACGAAAACTCTGCCCTTTGTTAAGAACAAAACCAAAATAAACCAAATTAATACATCCACTGCACACAGAAACCAATAAAAACAAAGCCAAAATTTGCTCGTGTCTTACGAATCAAAAATAGTAGGTACCTACAAGTACCTACCTAACAAAATCAAAGAAATGAAGAAAACTTTACAACCGATACTTTAATCAGCCAGTTTATGTTTATAATTTAATAACAATGCGCTGTGGACAGTGGAAGTGATTGAAAAATCCATCTCTCCCTACGCCTTAATCAATTTATATTTACGAGCGTGCACGTTCCAACCCCAAACATGACATGTTTCTTATTTTTAAAGGATAACTTTGAAAAACATTTTAGTTCATTAAGAAGGTAAGTAATATGTAAGACAACACTCTATTTGAACTAATGCGGCCATTTGTACTTTAAGTACCTACAGACAAAAATATAAAACGAAACACGTCAATAACCTCAATAAATACACGCAAACCAAATAAGAAGTTTAAGGTTAGGTAGGTACGAAAACACAAAACAAACCGTTGCCCGCCGATAAATATGCCGAAATCTTAAGAATATCACAATCACAATAATAATCACATATACACTAGCAAGCGTAGCAAGCTAAATTTCACCAGTAAAGTATCATAAAACACAAATTAACACCAACTAACAATATTTAAAAAAAAACACCGTGTGTTTTGGCGGACGCAAAAGTAAAGTAGGTAATGTAATGAATGAAAAAATGACGCAATGCAAATTATTTGGCGGGCAACGGCGGCGCGCAAAGAGTCGGTAGGTAGATTATGTTTTGTCTCCATAAACTTTTGCAAAAATAGATAAGGACAACCGTAGAACCGTATAATCGGCCGAATGAGACGGGAAAGTACGATCAGAGACATTTTTTTGGGTGTATTTAGTGAAAATAAAGCTTACGACATGCACTTAAAGTTTAAAATTGAATGAAATAAGCCGGACAGGTTTGGCGGAATTAGCAATGCGAGTTGAGAGACAAGATGCGATGTTGTAGTATCACGTTATGAAGTCCAAGGCCGTTTTGTTTTAGTGCGTGAGTTTAAATGTTTGAATGTGTTAGTGTTGAGTCATGCGCTGAGACCTCGGCTTGTATGGAGTTTTGAGGGAGATAGCCCAGAAAAATGTAACTCCGAGTGTTTATGTGTAAATGAATATTGTTGTATGCGTTTCTTTCTAGTAATACAGTGAATGTGTGCGTGCGGTCGGTCATGCGGTAGATATCGGCTTTATTAAGGAGTTTTTGATTTCGCGCTTAGTGGTAAATTTAAATTGCGACGTTGCATTTTGTTCATTCATCTTATTATGAAAAATGTATGTATACTACGCGTGTTATGTTAACGGGCGGGTAAGGCTATAGTATATCGGGTTACTTATTGTTGTGCGTTTTGTTTGAGTACATTATGCATAGGAATTTCCAAGGGAACCCGGCGGGAATCGGGTTATATGGGCCCTGCGCCACTGGTGCTCGTCTATACCAATGTAATTGTCTCTTATTTGTAACTAGCTTAAGTTTCATGACGCATTGGTTCTTACTGTAATGTCATGTAAACGTATTTATCAATAAATAAATAAATAAATAAATTATCATAATGCATACTGTCGGGGATATCGTTACCTAGTAGATTTCTTGTCCTTAGTATATCTTTCTTGTCCTTAGTGTAAACATCTTTCTGTCCTCGACTGTACAATCTTAATTGTAAATGCTTGGTGTTAGTTATTGTACCTAATTAATAAAATAAATAGACATATAAGTAGCTGAAAATAGCTTTAATTGGTATAGGTACTTACTTCTAATATTAGGTCCCCGTGCGACGCTATATCGCACATACTTACAGTTTTCTAATGACGATCACGATATGCCTTCAGGAAGTAGTGTTTTTATTAAGCGAAATATGTAAAGCATTGTTTAATAAAAATATCCTCTTCTCAGAACAATGTGGTATTTATTTTACTGTTCCAATAATATAGTTAATACTGGCATAAAGTCAAACTTAGACCCATATTGCTGTTCTTTGGCCTCCGCTAAAATTAAAATTAGACAAAGCGTCCAGTTCCTCGCATAGTCCACATTTAGTTATTAACCTCCCTAATCATAACTCGTCACTTTAGGTTTAGTTCATTATTGCTGTTTTAAGACATATTTAGTAATGTTCGTTTAAACTTGAAATTTTTATTAGGTACTGTTTACTTTTAAAGCATGCTGTGTCTACTTTTTAAGGATGTACGCAATATATTAATATTACATATCCCATGCTCAGCAATTGTCACAATCCAGTTGTATCATCCGGTTCGTAGACCTATTAAATAAAAATAAAAATAATGCATTGTTTATAAAACCACATTATATATATACAGGGCAAGTCAAACCAATGCCCCCTGGAGGAGAAGTAGGTGAACTAGATATTGAAGATAGCAAATTTTACTGAAAGGAAACATTCCTTGATTTTTAGATATAAAAAAAACTGCTTCTAGACTCGGATCTTCGGACTTCGGATCTAGTGCGCAACCCCTCATGCAAATAGTACTGCCGCCACCTTGGACCGACATTTCTCGGATTCGGATGAAATTCGTTCGCGGTGCGCAAACGCTGATATATGTAGGGTTTATTATTTACTCATGTTTCGAACAATTTGTCTCGTCTCCGCTCCGCTCGGACGCGAATAAAGAATAAAACTCTGCAAATACAGCGCTTATTTTTTATTTTTACTCTTTTTTTGGAACGGGAAGGTTACATCGAACAGTGTGTTACACAAAAGTATTCTTAGTACCTAGTAAGTAAATGAACTATGATATGTTACCATGTCTGGAGCGACCGCTCGCTGCGCCCTCAGCCCTGAGGCGCCCTGAGGCGTCACCGCGCGGACCACGTCCTTCATTTACACGGAGCTGGCATTATGTATGTCTAATTGTAATGACACCGACATGTTGAAGGACGCCCGCGGCAGGGCCAGGGACGGTCACTCGCGACGGTTTTGACGCGCGACGGCCTAGTCGCTGCGCGTCTGTCGATCATATTCGGATTCATTTCTAATAGTAACATGCTCTGGGAATGTGCGCCTGCAACGCGATATCCGATCAGGGGTCAGGTGTCGATGGCCAGGCAGTCGCAAACCGCGTTGGCGTCAGAAAGCTCTTCGTCGCCGGGGACGCACTGGCGCATCCCGTCCACCTTCGTCTGCAGCCCGAACACGCGCAGCTCCGCCATGTCGATCTTGTCCTGCAGCCGGTTGATTTGACACATCATTCGGCACCGCGTCTGCAACACACACACACGCGTACAGCCTCCGCTCGCGACAACACACATGCGACTGTAAGCGGTAATAGCTGAGCTTATGCCCCGCTAAACCAAAGAGCTTCATCGTTCACGGAACATCTGTACAATGTATAATGTATGTAGGTTACCTATAATTAGGGAAACAATTAGCTCTAAAAACTTTTAACAATAAAAAGAAACCGTTTTCAAATGACTCTACCAATAAGTAAGGGCCTCTAGAATACCTGAAGAGGCTCAATGACTTTTATAATAGATTCGAGTTCAGAAATGTTTGATTGAGCGCCTTCGGTGTTAATATACAGACAAATACAGTGGCCAGGTAATTAGGGACGCTTGAGTTTTCCCATATGCCTTCAAATATGAATTACCAAAATTGAACACCAATCAAAAAGTTATTCACCAATTTATTGTGAGTTACACTTATCGTTAACTAATAAAGGAAGGTTAAACGTTATAAATATGTAATTAATGCCTTTTGAAAAACTTGAAATGTACCTAGCTATAATTTTAGAAGGATAGATACACTCATTTCACAGAATGTTTTACTTCGCCGAATTTTCATTTCATCGACAGGTATTTCCACGTGCGGGAGTTATTATTTTTTGGTGGTCACAGGTCTATCCTACGTAACCCATGCTTAAGATAACATGAGAACAATAAGGTTTCAGCAGAAATTAGCTTTCGAATAAGAATAAGAATAAGAATGAAATGAAATTCGGTGAAACTGTCACGTTGTGTTTTTATCATTTACTCAGACAAACCCAATCTTCGAGACATGGCAATAATTTGTAGTATTTTTAAGGGCTGGTAACTGAATGACGTTTCGTTCTGGTTTTGCTTTGGGGTTGTCAGCCTAAGAAGTTTTGCTTGACTTTAGGGTAATAAGGTTAACTTGAGTTCCATTGGATAAAACTTATTTAAATAGATATTGAGAAGTATATGCTGAAATAGAGTTTTGAATGAATTTTGGTTTCAGGAATAACAAGTAAAGGGTTTCGGCGATAATTGCATTGAATCATTATTAGGTATCGATCAAAAATTACATTTGGAAATTAAGTCATTTCAGGGTAAATTTTAGGGTAAATATTAGGGTAAATTTCTTCATCCGAGGGTGCTCCTGTCGTAGCTTCCGGCCACCATGGCAGTCAAAAAGCTTATATCTAGGGCTCCGTGATGAGTGCATGAAGAAGCTTGAATTATCTTGTGCAGGACGGAGGTCCATGTCTGGATGGACATCTCCAGTGGCTGATTTGGTTGAGGAGCAGCCGATTTAAGTTATATTTTGTGGCAGTAACAAAATCGTAAGTAAATATTTCCTCGGGAAATGCAAGTGCATCATCTCAGTTTAGTTTCTTAACCTCGTGGTTAAATTTCAGCTCTTCAAGAGGTTTTACATGCCGGGATGGAGGGAAAGACAGCGTTTGAGATAATCTCTATTGGATGGTCTCCGGTAAGGATCCTTTAATCATCTTTGCTCTGCTCTCCGCTTAATTTCTGCCATGTGCATATTTTAATCGAAGCAATTTGTTTCTTTCCAGCTGAATGGGATTATTATTTTTGATTATTATTTTTGATTATTAGATTTTGATTTCTATTTCGATTTCAATTTTCTGTAAAATTAAGTTGATTTCTATAAAATCTAAATAAATTCAGTTAAAGTAAATTCAATTCAAAGAATGAATTAATAAACCAATTTTAAGAAATTCATAATGCAATAATTAATCAACTTGAGCTGCACACCTTGTGGACTTTGCAAGTTTAGTTATCTTTAGGGCTCTCATGTTTAGCTTCCTTTCTTCTGAGCTCTGAAAGAAATAAGCACATGTTTAGTACATTCAGTCAACAAAGTATCGGGAATGGATGATTTGTTTATGGTTCCAAATTCAAATTTTTGTTTTTTTTGTTGTTGTTAGATTGGCACAACTGTTTTCTATTTTGGTGCGGAGTTTGAGTTGCATCTGTTATTTATATTAAATACAGTGCTGTTTTTAGTTATATCATATCTAGTGTGTATTGCGAATTTCATAATGGACAAAAACATTGAACAAAGAGTTTGTCTTAAATTTTGCATCGCCAATGGAATTTCGTGTTCGGAGTCACTGAAAATGTTACAGAAGGCTTACGGTGATTCGACTTTATCAAAAACACGTGTTTATGAGTGGTACAAAGCGTTCAAAAGCGGTCGAGATGTGATGGAAGATTTGCCTCGCTCTGGTAGGCCATCAACGTCTGCAACTGAAGTTAACATCGCAAAAGTGAAGGAAATAGTGACTGAAAATCCTCATTCAACTTTGAGAGAGATAGCCGCCGAACTTTCTGTATCTCACGAGTCGATCCGTACTATTTTAACTAATCATTTGGGTATGAAACATGTTACCGCTCGGCTAGGCCCAAAAGACCTGAATTTTCTCCAAAAACTCAATCGCATGAGAGTCGCTGAGGACATGCTAGAACGAGTCAATTCCGACCCAACATTCATGAAACGCATTGTTACTGGTGACGAGACGTGGGTTTACGAGTTTGACATGCAAACTAGTCAACAAGCTTCGGAGTGGCGCTTCGTGGCACCCGTTTTCAATCGGTAGAAGACATAAAGGAGAATTCGCGCCGAGAACTGAATTCAATTCCGGAAACAGCGTTTAAAAAATGTTTTGATGATTGGATTATTCGTTGGCGTAAGTGTATCGTTTCTGAAGGAGCATACTTTGAAGGTGATAAAATAAATTTGGATGATTAACAAACAGTTTGTGTATTATTGATCTTTTCCCGGTACTTTCTTGACAGAGTAGTATATCTCATTTTGTGCACCAGAGATTTAGATTTTTGTGTAATTTAGTATTGCGGGCTAGGTACCTTTTACTAGCCGCCATTTTGTGTAGCAAGTCCATGACAATTAGCCTTCTGCTTCAAACTTCTTAAAGCTCAACAATTTTCAATACATCATTGTGCTTGCGCCGCCTGAACATACCCTTCACGTGCTTCCTGTGTGGCTTGCGATTGGAGCTTGCATAGAGCCAACGCCCGGAGCTTCGCGTTTCGACTCACACTGTCATGATCCAGTCTGCAGCAGGACAGCCTTTGCGGGAAGGTTTCTACAGAGCGAGGTCGGTTATATAATTTCTTATTAATTAGGGAAGTAGGATTTCAATTAATCTCCTTGAGATTCACATGTAGGGAAGTAGGATTTAAATTAAATATTGGAATTGATGGCATTAGGTTTCTTAGGGACTAACCAACTTAGAATAAATAATTGTGAACCTATAATAAGAACCATAGGATATTAAGCACGACCCATGCTTTCACTGAGCTAACTAATTTATGAATTTCACATGTCTGGTCGTTGTGACTAAGTAATGGTTTGCAATTACTCTTGAATGTAAAACAGAAACTACCTATAGGAATAAATATTGTGTTCAACTTACTAACTTGTTTCCTTCAGCTCCATAAAATAGATCCATTCTCTATCCAAAGGTTACGCCAGACATATTATTTCAGGTATTTAGTATTGTAATAATTTGTGGTTTATTACACGTTTTGTATTTCGTTTACGACTTGTTTCTTCGTTCTTGCCGGGCACGGGAAAAACGTCGCAATGGCGCCCATCTATTTTGTTATTTCGGTTAATTTAGAGTGACTTTTGGTTGAAATTGGGTCTATTTCGTACAGATAATCTTATGCCATCAAAGTCCATTTATTTCACTTTGTTTGCCAGGTGGAAACCATATTGTGCTTGATTTCAGTGTAATTTAGCCTTTTGAGACAATTTCACGTTCGTTTCCACAGTTTCGCTTATGTTATGAACTATATTTTGAATATTTACAATTAGAAGAAGTTTTATAACCTCAAATCACTTTCTTCAACTTTCTTTCCGATTTTGACAAGTGAAAGTGACAAATAACCATGCGATTTTGAATCTGTAGTACACTACTGTCTTTATATATTGTGTAAGCGGGAAATAGTAAAAAAAAAAAACGTAACTGTGTATTTTTCAGATACTGTACTTTTAATAACATCTAGGTAAAAAGTTTATGCAAATTTTCATACTTTACTTATTTGGAAATAGAAAAAAAAAAGATTAATTATATTCAGTATTGCAAGTCTTATAGCAAACACTTTATTGTAATTATTGCAACAGAAATTATGTCATAGACTGTTCTAATAAGTTATGGTTGCATACCTATAAAATAAAATGCTAGTCAATAAAAAAAAGAGAAACACATTTTATTAATTTAATTGCATAGTACAGTTACAGTAACAATTACTAAGGCTACATGATATTAAGAAAAAAAAGTACAAATATTAAGTAATAATTAGACATTTTGGTAATAACAGTTGTACATGTACCGTACTGTATATTTATAATTGTTAGAAATTTTGGTGAAAACACTTGTACATTTACCTTACTGTGCATTTGCAATTGTTTCATTTAGTGCTACAAAGTTACAAGAATATTGATTTAAAGCTAATTTTAATGATTTTGTGAGCCATTAATTCCAATTACAAGAAAAAATTCATAATTATGGACAGGCAAATACAGTTTCATTCACTTTTAAAAGATGAATTGATTTATGAGGTTACAATTGGATCTGAAACACCATCAGCTACAGTTGACTCTTTGAGAAAACAATTGAGAGTTTTAAGTGAGGAATGCGCGTCGGAGGCAATTTTGGAAACAGACTTCTCAGTCGACTCGGAATTAAAAGTTGTGACAAATAAGTTAACTGAACTGGGTACAGTTGTAGATAGATACACACAGACACAAGACAAGTACTCATTTAATAGGTCAAAAGCACTGGGGTATCATTTATTTCACAGATTGACACGAATTCAAGTTCAGGTTGACACAGCCAAGTTTGCAATTAAGGCAGAACTTTTGTTAAAGCTTGAGTCACTTTTGGTAAAAATTGAACCTTCGGAGCTTTCTTCTAGTGTAGTTGACAACAGACATGCACTTTCTTCAGGTTCAGGTGTATCACAAGGTGATCTACAAATTGAGTGTTCCGGGGATAAAAATATTTCAAAATGGGGGTTGAAGTTCAATGGCATAACTGATCCCAGGTCATTTTTGGAACGTGTAGATGAACTTAAGCTAGCATTTGGCGTTTCTGAGACTAAGTTGTTCAATTCAGTGGCTCAACTATTTGTGGATAAAGGTCTATTATGGTTTCGTGGTATCAAACACCAGGTGTCTTCATGGAAGGAGTTGAAAGCAATATTATTGCAAGAGTTTGATCCCACGGATTATGATTATAGGTTAATGAGTGAAATTAGGTCACGGACTCAGGGTATTGATGAACCAGTTCACATTTATTTCGCGATTATGAGTAGTGTGTTCGAGCGTCGTAGTACACCGTTGTCTGAGGAAGAGAAATCGGAGATTTTGCAGCATAATATTAGACCGCATTTCTCAAAACAGCTTGCGTTGGTGAATGTTTCTTCAGTAGCGGAATTAAAGCAGCATTGTCGTAATATCGAGGCAGCTCGGCAGCGTACCGAGAATTTCACAGAACCAAAGTCGACTTCAAACATTTTGGGCAGTGATTTTATGTACAAAGGGAATTCCAAGAATGTTAATTCACTTTCAGTTAGTACTGCCAAGGGTTCCAATAGTAATTCAAAGTCATGTTCTGCAGTTTCACAGCCTCAAGTACATCATATAATTGTTTTGCTTTGCAGTGCAATTTCGTGATTTCGTTTGTTAAATTTAGTCATCACCATCGTTTTTTTATTATCACTGCATGGTAAACTCAGGGATTGTTATTGTTTTGTTTGACACAGATAATTTGCTCGAATGGATGGAATACCGAATGATCACAGATTAGATAATTTAGTTTAATGTTATGATGAGTGTCAAACATATTTAAGGTCCGATATGGACTACAAAATTATTAAGGTTGCTGCACACTTACAAATCTTTAAGTTTATACAAACTTTTTTTTTTAAATTTACAGTGTGCAAAGGGTTTTGTGTATCCGGCTTTGGCACAATGAGGACTTAATTTAAGGAAGTTAAGGCTTTTGTACACATTTAAGATTATTTCGTTTAGAGTGTCAAAAATCGCGTTAGATATTTGATCACGATTCTGTTTGGAGCGTGGTGAACAGGGAACTGGCTGGCTCACTTACAACCTTCTATGAGATGAATTATGTTCGAGGATATGAAAGAATGATGTAGGAATGAAAGTGATGATTATGAAATGAATATTAGGTACGTTATGATTTTAGCTCATTTTCCAACGGAGCAGTCCTCAGGGTGTTTACAAAGTTAGGTATTTTCGTTGTGTTGTTTTGTTTGTTTAAGTGACCCCTTACCTCTAGCTGCATTTCTGTTGGTCCTAATACCATTGCACTAGGGTTAAGGATGTTACATTTGTTGTGTATTTTGTGTAGTTCCCCGCAAGCGTAAGTTGCATTTCTGTTGGTCTTAATACCATTGCACTAGAGCTAGGGATGTTTTGGTTTCTCAAACATGACGATTGGACATAGGTTCATAGTGTTTGAGATATTTTGGCTCAGTCAGGAGTTGACTGAGTGATTCCGTTTATCTCTGGCATAGGTTGTCAGAGATACTTTCCGCTCAGACAGACGTGTCTGGGGTATTCCGGTTTCGGACACCGCGTGTGTTCGAAACAAATTTTACCCTCGGGGTGTTTTACGTATATGGCTTTGCCATTGCGCTGCCCAGGGATGTTTATGTTTTATCCGTCAAACACAAAGTGCATTTGCATTAGTGTTTGACGAGGTTGTGTTGTTTAAGGGAGGAGTTTCAGTAGGAGTTTGGAGGAGTTTTGGGAGTGTTCGGAGGAGTTTTAAGAGGAGTTTCGATATTTGGAAAAACGTTTTGGAAATTTATAAGGAGTTTCGGTTTTAGTAATTTTGCTACAATTTTCGCCCGGACAAGGAGGGGATACATGTAAGAATGCTGAACATCGGTCCTGGCTGCTGGCAATTTACCTCTTCAGCACAACATTGCCGTTGTGCTGGAAAGGTAAACGGATAAGATTTCTAAATGGTTGGAATGATTAGGTTTAGTTTTGGGAGAGTTTTTTCAGGTTTGTAACACAAGGTTTTGTAAGGTATGATAGTTCTGTTGGTAGAGTGTTACATACTGTTTTCTCTCGTTTGTTTAATTAAGAGTCGAGCAAATATTTTTTATATGTTAGGTAACGTTTTAGAATATAATTTGGAAGTTAGTAGATTTACAGGTTTTGAAGATTGAGTTTGGTTTTGTATTGGTGAAGTTAACGCTGAGGGCAGCGTACGGTTCACCTACGTTGAACCTTTTCATTGGGAAGGGGAGTATTGTCACGTTGTGTTTTTATCATTTACTCAGACAAACCCAATCTTCGAGACATGGCAATAATTTGTAGTATTTTTAAGGGCTGGTAACTGAATGACGTTTCGTTCTGGTTTTGCTTTGGGGTTGTCAGCCTAAGAAGTTTTGCTTGACTTTAGGGTAATAAGGTTAACTTGAGTTCCATTGGATAAAACTTATTTAAATAGATATTGAGAAGTATATGCTGAAATAGAGTTTTGAATGAATTTTGGTTTCAGGAATAACAAGTAAAGGGTTTCGGCGATAATTGCATTGAATCATTATTAGGTATCGATCAAAAATTACATTTGGAAATTAAGTCATTTCAGGGTAAATTTTAGGGTAAATATTAGGGTAAATTTCTTCATCCGAGGGTGCTCCTGTCGTAGCTTCCGGCCACCATGGCAGTCAAAAAGCTTATATCTAGGGCTCCGTGATGAGTGCATGAAGAAGCTTGAATTATCTTGTGCAGGACGGAGGTCCATGTCTGGATGGACATCTCCAGTGGCTGATTTGGTTGAGGAGCAGCCGATTTAAGTTATATTTTGTGGCAGTAACAAAATCGTAAGTAAATATTTCCTCGGGAAATGCAAGTGCATCATCTCAGTTTAGTTTCTTAACCTCGTGGTTAAATTTCAGCTCTTCAAGAGGTTTTACATGCCGGGATGGAGAGAAAGACAGCGTTTGAGATAATCTCTATTGGATGGTCTCCGGTAAGGATCCTTTAATCATCTTTGCTCTGCTCTCCGCTTAATTTCTGCCATGTGCATATTTTAATCGAAGCAATTTGTTTCTTTCCAGCTGAATGGGATTATTATTTTTGATTATTATTTTTGATTATTAGATTTTGATTTCTATTTCGATTTCAATTTTCTGTAAAATTAAGTTGATTTCTATAAAATCTAAATAAATTCAGTTAAAGTAAATTCAATTCAAAGAATGAATTAATAAACCAATTTTAAGAAATTCATAATGCAATAATTAATCAACTTGAGCTGCACACCTTGTGGACTTTGCAAGTTTAGTTATCTTTAGGGCTCTCATGTTTAGCTTCCTTTCTTCTGAGCTCTGAAAGAAATAAGCACATGTTTAGTATATCTCATTTTGTGCACCAGAGATTTAGATTTTTGTGTAATTTAGTATTGCGGGCTAGGTACCTTTTACTAGCCGCCATTTTGTGTAGCAAGTCCATGACAATTAGCCTTCTGCTTCAAACTTCTTAAAGCTCAACAATTTTCAATACATCATTGTGCTTGCGCCGCCTGAACATACCCTTCACGTGCTTCCTGTGTGGCTTGCGATTGGAGCTTGCATAGAGCCAACGCCCGGAGCTTCGCGTTTCGACTCACACTGTCATGATCCAGTCTGCAGCCGGACAGCCTTTGCGGGAAGGTTTCTACAGAGCGAGGTCGGTTATATAATTTCTTATTAATTAGGGAAGTAGGATTTCAATTAATCTCCTTGAGATTCACATGTAGGGAAGTAGGATTTAAATTAAATATTGGAATTGATGGCATTAGGTTTCTTAGGGACTAACCAACTTAGAATAAATAATTGTGAACCTATAATAAGAACCATAGGATATTAAGCACGACCCATGCTTTCACTGAGCTAACTAATTTATGAATTTCACATGTCTGGTCGTTGTGACTAAGTAATGGTTTGCAATTACTCTTGAATGTAAAACAGAAACTACCTATAGGAATAAATATTGTGTTCAACTTACTAACTTGTTTCCTTCAGCTCCATAAAATAGATCCATTCTCTATCCAAAGGTTACGCCAGACATATTATTTCAGGTATTTAGTATTGTAATAATTTGTGGTTTATTACACGTTTTGTATTTCGTTTACGACTTGTTTCTTCGTTCTTGCCGGGCACGGGAAAAACGTCGCAAAACGGCACTTTCGATGAAATGAGTATCTGCAAAACAACCCCTAGGTACAACGCGTTCAGAAACTGTAGGTTACAACTTGCTTTACGTCAGTCAGTGGTGTTGCTGTCGTCATGTCAAAACAAGGGGACACCCGTGAAACCCCTAGGTACAACGCGTTCAGAAACTGTAGGTTACAACTTGCTTTACGTCAGTCAGTGGTGTTGCTGTCGTCATGTCAAAACAAGGGGACACCCGTGAAACCCCTAGGTACATCGCGTTCAGAAACTGTAGGTTACAACTTGCTTTACGTCAGTCAGTGGTGTTGCTGTCGTCATGTCAAAACAAGGGGACACCCGTGAAACCCCTAGGTACAATGCGTTCAGAAACTGTAGGTTACAACTTGCTTTACGTCAGTCAGTCGTATTGCTGTCGTCATGTCAAAACAAGGGGACACCCGTGAAACCCCTAGGTACAACGCGTTCAGAAACTGTAGGTTACAACTTGCTTTACGTCAGTCAGTCGTGTTGCTGTCGTCATGTCAAAACAAGGGGACACCCGTGAAACCCCTAGGTACAACGCGTTCAGAAACTGTAGGTTACAACTTGCTTTACGTCAGTCAGTGGTGTGGCTGTCGTCATGTCAAAACAAGGGGACACCCGTGAAACCCCTAGGTACAACGCGTTCAGAAACTGTAGGTTACAACTTGCTTTACGTCAGTCAGTGGTGTTGCTGTCGTCATGTCAAATCTTATCTACCTAGTAGTTATAATGTAAAGTTCACTTTATGTGTTCGCTGCCGATACTGTTATGGATTTCGAATTTATTCGAATCACGATACAATTTGATTCCGCGACAATTTCTCACGTCACTCGAGATGAAGCATCAATCAAGATGAAATGTCAACAACATAATTACCTAAATATGTATATATTTTTTTAATCATAGAGGATTTACAATATGATTGTAGATAAAGTATTGTACGCTACTCTGCGTAATTGGCATTATAACACTCGTGTGTAATGCCTGACATTACGCAGCCGGCACGTAAACTACTATTATGGATACATCAGCACCATGTATTTAAATCCCTATGAAATAAAAGCGTTTTCGACAGAAATTAATTGGTCATATTTGAATGCAATTGTATGGGAAAACACAAGCGTCCCTAATTATCTGGTCACCTCTGTATGTAATTGATTGACTGATGGCGAACACTCACCGACTCTTTGTCTTTCTCGATGATGTCGATCTGCTTCTGGGTCGCCGCCAGCTGGCGCCGCAAGTCCGCCAGCGTCACCTCCATGCACCTGCGCACACGACGCGCCGGTCACTCACCGAACGAACCGTCCCCGGGTGGAAACCAAACCCCACTTACAAATTCAGATGATCTTCCTACTAAGTATATCACTCTAACTGTCATTGTGTTTTAGGGTTCGGTCTGAAAAACGGAACCCTTATAAGATTACTTTCTTGTCCGCCTGTCCGTTGTTCTGTTAAGACTCTTTTCTCGGGAATAACTAAAGCAATCAGGTTGAAATTTGGAATACATGTAGTGTTTAGCGGACGCACAATAAGGCCTTTTATTATAAAAACGGTCAAGTGCGAGTCGGACTCGTGCGACGTGGGTTCCGTATTTAAGTCCGTACTTCAACAATATACCTTTTTATATAGGTACTTTAATTCGTATGCAATAACGTCTATGTTGAGTTGTCTAAAGGGTCTAGCAGGCTAAGCTAACAAGATTGGCCCCCACGAGGGATTTGGTTATACTTTTAGGTGTAGTAGTGGTGGTAGCGGCAGGGCCTAAGAACAATGTTTGCCTAATATCAGCCTTCGATTTTCTTTTGTTTCTGATTTATTCACGAAAATTAAAAAAAAAAAACAAAGGAAATTCTTAAACTGTTATTTTAGCTAAACCGTGCAAGCGAGAGTAACCAAGTATTGATGAGAATAGAACGGGGCTAAGTAATAAGTATGCATAATTTAACAGAAATTCCTGTCTTTATACCTAGATGAAACAAAAACAAATTCGTTTTTCACTTTTTTTTTTTGTATGTACCTTTCGCCTACGAAAAAAAATAGTTCGTCACTAGCCACTATTGTCAACTACGTAGGTATACCTACATATAAAAACATTTTTTTATACATATAAAAGTTTTTTTTCAATTTCTCGAAAACTATAAATTATAAACACTTCATTTTATTTTTTCCGTAAAATATAAGTAATTATCTAATAATAAGGGGGAGAGCGGTAATTTTTTGAACATTTTTGGTAATAAATCAAAAAGTACGTCACAGAAAATTATAAAAAAAATAGTTTTGAAGTGTGCAAATTGATTTCTTTCCTATGACACCCCACTTGCTATAATCAAATCACTTTCATTTTTCAACCCCCCATCCTAGACCCCTTTTCAATGATTTATAAAATGAATTGAATATTTAATAAGCAATAGGAATAGGGCGGCGCCGGCGCGGCGTAGGTACCTGTGTATGGTGTCGTGGGTCTCGTGCGCGCGTAGCACGGCGCGCTGCGCGTCCTCGCGCGTGCGCTCCAGCTCGCCGCCCAGCGCCGCGCACTCGTGCATCTTCTCCTGCAGCCGCTTCTCGCATGTCATCACCGCGTCCTCCAGCCGCTGCGCGTTCGCCCTGTGCACACGCACGCACCGCGCACAAGCACAACACGTCGCTCATACACTCATTTTACAACAAATAGCCATACTGGCATTGGTGGTATTCCATTTCCGGTAAAACATGCCGTAAATAATTTCAGAATTATAACAATCGTCAAGTTCGTTCGGCCGCTACATAGTTTAAGCATTCTAGATAAATATTTGGCAAATTTAGAGGAGTCCGTAGTAGGGCAAAGTTAACATCTATCAACTCTCCCCCGCTTCCTTTGAGCTTCACGCCCCAGCGGCTCGAGTGTCCCGAAACGCGGTTTTTTCCAGTATCAAAGAAAACCGTACACGTTACATGAGAAATGTGTCGGAAACAGTGTTGGGCACTCAAGAACAAAACCATTATTTGAATAAGAATTCGTAAGTATAAAAACATGTCGATTTTATTCACGTCAAAATTATTCAAATAATTCGTATGTGACAAAATTTAATGAAGATAACTTATTCTTAATCAAATTTTAATAATGATTTTTTATTTTAACTAATATTCTACGGATAAGAATGTAGTCTGTACCCGAGCAAATATCACTTATTAGGATGGTTACCTATTTATCCAAGTTCAATTCTATGTACCTATTCGGCACTAAATAGGCTATTCCTAGGACTCCTATGAGGCTGGTTTTTATTTAACGCTTTTTATTCTGTTAACGGATTCGTTTTTGGAGACCACACAAATCCCCAGTTATCGATTTTGATTAAAGGACTCCTTTAGCTAGTTTTATATATAATAATATTGACTAATAATGGAACTAAAAAGTTTAAAGCAGCGTAGCAAAGTGAAGTAAAGGAGTTTACATATAAATGATATTCTTTTTAAGAAAATATTCTATCCTTTTTTCAAGTCATACATATATCTTGGTAGGAAAGTGCGTTATTTTTAAGGAAACTTAGCTGCAAAAAAAAAGGTAAATGACGAAAGACGTTCATATTCAGTGTCTGATTGCGCGAAAACCAAAAGTGATATCGCTTTGGTAAGTATTAACGTCTTATAGTAACTTAAATTTATCAACAATTAATTATTTCCTTCACATTGTTCATGTAGCGTGTACGCTTTTCTTTGAAAACGTGGCCGGGGGGTGAAGCTCAACCGGAACGGGGGGAGAGTTAATAAATTTTAACTTCGCCCTAGTCGGACATATTCCAATTGAGAAAAGGACTTCTTGAAATTGTCCATACATACCTAGCAATCTAATTTTGTCGAGCTACTTACTAACAAGCCATAAGCTATGTCCACACCAGTGCATTTTCATCTTCATGTTGCGTTTTCCTCTGAGGCATGCCTCTGCAACCATAGCGCATGCAATAACGCATTCGCTCAAACTGGTTTGACAGCAGCGCATGTCCGTAGCGCACGCTGATCCGTCACCACTGGGTTGACGTGCAACATTTTGTGCCTTTTAGCAAATAAAATGGCGGAAGATAAAGTTAAAACATAGGATTTTATTGAAGATTATCGAACATATCAAGTTTTGCGGGACCACACGCTCAAAGATTACACAAATAAAATAAAACGAAACGACGCGTTGATTTATCTGAGCCAAAAACATAATTATGTTGTAAAAATGGTCCAGGTTCTCCTTTTTTTCGTTTTTTCCTTGCACTTAATACTAAATATGCTGCACTGATAGCTACTAGTTTCGTATCCATCTTGACGACTAACCGAGGCGCGTGTGTACGCGCGCTGCATGCATCAAGCGAACAGGTGTAGACGATAAGCTGCATGCAATCTTCAATCAATCTTATGGCAATCAATATTGCATGCGCTTGACGCCAGACGAATTGAAGTTGAAGACGCAAGATGAACATGAAAGCGAACTGGTGTGGACATATAGCTATACTCACTTTTGGCGCTCGATCTCGCCCTTGAGCAAGGAGTTCATCTCGGTGAGCTGCGTGACGCGCTGCTGCACCACCGACAGCATGCGGTCGTCGTTGGAGCGCTCGGCGGGCGCCAGCGTCGGCCGGTTCTTGATCAGGTTGATCAGCATGTGCACCTGCCCGCCAGCTTTGCGTTTAACAACTCGGTTACGTCGACATATTGAAAGTATTAACATCTGCCTAGATGGGATAGTTTGGCTCGCGACTAATTCGCGATTTGTACATCGACAAACGTCAGATTCATTCAGCTTCCGTTTACAGGATTTTAACTTGTGGCAACCGTAATCGTCCTTCTGGTAGAGAATGCCAAATCGTAAATCGGATTATAGGGTATTAGAAATAGTTTATTTCAACTTTTATAAAATGACTTATGACGTAAATTTCTTGTTGGATTCAGCAAGTTTAATCCAGTCTGGTACTATCTTACAAATATTCTGGCAACAATTATAAATTATTGTTTCTTTTTATACTCGTAATTCATAGAAAATAAAAATAATAAAAATGAAAAAATGAAAATAATAATAACACTTTTATAATGTTACGTAACTCTGTTGAACTTTCACTAAGTTAGATTTCAACCCCCTCCCCTCCCAAACGCAACGGCGGCACTAAGTCTCCAGACTGCCTCAATGACACTCCAGAAACAGCCAGAACGCAACTATAATAATCGTTCTCATTTGCTATAAAATGACGTGCGATCTACGCTGCCATCTCTCACTCTATTACCTAGTCAACGCTTTGTCGAAAAGCTAGGTGTTGTGTTTTCAATCCACGAAGTCGCATGAGTCGCATCCGGTTACGTATCAGAACACCTAAAATTGATTCCCCTAATGACAAATATACCTAATTTTGATAGATTAAAATACCTAATTTTTAAAATACCTAACGATCATTTCGCCCAAGTGCATAATGTCTAATGGACTAAATACCTAATGGATGATTTACCTAAAGTTGATTATCCTAATGTCAATATACCTCAGGTCAAAATACCTAATTTTTAAATACCTAACGATTATTTCGCCTAATACCAGGAACCGGCCCGCTATCCCTTTCAATGGGTTTCGTATGGGTTTTTCGTAAGGATTAACTTACCAAACCCTCTGTACGTCAAAACACTTTAAATGTGCTTTTAAAGCGCTATTTCCTTACTAAACCCTTTAAAAAAGGTTACTAGTATATACGCAATTTTAGACCTTTTGTAGACTTCATAAAACACGCGTTACCTTGCGTCCCGTTCGAAGCAAGTAAACGACAGCCCATTCAACTAAGCGCTAACCCAATACCCTTATAAAACCCTTATTAGTATACACGTATTACGTATGAAAGGGTTGTCCGATCCCTGCCTAATACAATACCTAGTATCAATTAATTATTTAAATCGTCAAAATGATAGATCGGTTACCTAATAAATAGATCAGTTCCTTAATTCGATGAAAATGTAAACCAATTTGCTTAATTTAGGTCAATCTCGCCTTATGGGTTAGGTTAGAGTTGCGTCAAGGCGCGTAGCGCCAGAACTACGCGGGAAGGAGCTCCATCGACTTGTTCGTAAACTTCAGTAACCGTCGCATCCCGGCCCCGGCATGTAGTTGACGTTACACGGTATGTCTGTGTGGGTAGGTACGCTGGATGAAGCGGCAGGGCGCGCGTTGGTGGATTAAGTGAGAGAGAGTGGAGTGGCGGGTGGCGGCGCGGCGGCGTACCCGCTCGCGCGCCTGGTCGAGCTCGTCGGCGGAGTTGGCGGCGGCGTGGTCGGCCAGCGCCTTGGCCGTGTTGGCGTCGTTGAGCTTGCGCTGCGTGGCCACCAGCACGTCGGGCAGCGGCGCCAGCTCCGTCAGCCGCTCACGGAACTTCACCTGCGCACACCAACACTAGTTCAAAAGATAAAATATATTTATTCAGTACTTACCGCACATTTACACGACAAAATCTACCACCAGCCACTTCCCAAGAGGAGACGACGTGCTGCTGAGAAGAAGCACCGCTAGAAACTCAACAGTTAAGTAGTCATTTTTTAAATAAAACTTTTGACTATGATGCTACTTATTCTAGCATTATATAAAACCTATTCTCGTTGTGAGTGGAGGCCTGTGCCCAGCAGTGGGACGTATATAGGCTGAATTATTATTAATATTATATTATAATGACTATACTGTTATCAAAATGTAGTTAGGTGCGACGTACTGGTGGACTTCACCAAGTATGTCAATAATAACAAAAGACATCTAAGTCCTTATCACATAATTACTACACTTAATATTACCTATTACCTATTGTCTCCTTCAACTTTGACAGTCGAGTACAAAGACACGTATACACTTTTGCATCTTATCCCACTGCAATAAGGAGTTAAAGCGTAGTCATATTATGTTTGTAGTCGAGTGTACACGACGACCGACCGAGGCCGCTGACACCATGTAATCGTAGCCGGCGGTGGTGGTGGGGTGTCGGCCGCGGCGGGCGCACCTTGATGCTGTGTATCTCGAGGTTGATCTGCTCGGCGATGCGCGTGTTGTCCAGGTCCAGCGCCGCCATCTTCTTCTTCTGCTCCTCCACCAGCTGCTGCGCCGCCTGGTGCTGCAACACCGCGCCGCGTGAGGGCCGGGCCACTCGGCGGCCGCTCGAGGGCTCTCACCACGATTATATCTACTAACTACTACTAAGCGCGGAATTGAGTTTATCCGAATCCTTTTTACGAGTAAACTGGTAACTGATTTTGACAAAATTTAATACATAAATAGGCTAAAAAGTAAACATGAAAAATATATTTCGGGGAATAAGGATAATTTTTTGAATTTATTTACTTACCCCCCAAAATTTGAAATCGTTTATTTCCTCTGTACTCGTACAACCAATTTTAATTTTTCCGTTCAGCCGATTTAAGAAAATAGGCACCGACGGACACACCGTATTTTTACCCATATTTTTTTCATTGTGGAACAGATTGTAGTGATCTCAGATAATAGAAACGAGGGACGAGGTGTGATCGTGTCTCATGTAGCGTCGACGTGTCCGACCCTGCCTGCGACAGCAGCCAGGACGCGTCACAGTTGCGTCTCAACTTGTGTAGAAAGAGCTACTGCCAAGCGGAAAAAATACTGGTCTATGGTGTAAAACGATGCAAAAAATTCAATCTTCAGGGACAACATACATAATACCACCGGAAATATTCAAATTATGCGCAAATAATTAGCATTGAAATGACGACTAGTGATTTGAGTGTAGGTAATCCTGCAGCTGCAGCGCGGTGGCGCAGCGTCGGGCGGAGCCCCGGCGCCGCACGCTCTGCCGCCCCAGCAGCTCGGCCCCGCCGGGCGCGGCCCCAGCTCCCCTCGCCCTCACCTTGGAGCGGTAGTCCTGCAGTTGCAAGGTCTGCTCGTCCAGCAGCATACGCAACTCTTCGGCCTCGTTGCGCGTCTCGCGGTAGCACAGCTTCAGCGCGCGCACGGCCGGGCCCTGCGAATATCACCCACGCGTTAGCGTTACGCCCCGCACCTTGCGCCTCGCGCCCCCGCTATGGTCCGGTTGGCTGGGAGCGGTCACAGTTATTGCTATTTATTCCAATAAGTCATTAAATTTTTCTTTCTTCTTCTTCTTCTTCTTATAACAACCATGCCCACTGACCCAGCCGAGACTCGCGAACAAATAGGAATCGCGCGCACCCAGCCGCTAGCGACTAGCCGCTTAGTGGAAATAAAGCCTTAAAAATAATCGCACCGGACGTGGAGCGACAGTCGCGCGCGTCTGTCGCCTTAAATATCTGAGTCACCTTAAGTATGAGGCGATTGGATCATCCTATAACCTGGGGTGTATCCATATTAATGACACATGACATTAATTACATAAGAATAGCTCACCCTTTCCGAGCTCTGATTATAATATTATAAGATAGGTTGCAAAAAAAACTTCATCATCATCTTCAACATAAATGATTTGTCAAACCTCGGGCAGAAGCTTTCACTTAGATCGATCGGGTGAAACCCTTGCATCTGTTCCGTGGAACTATTGTTGTATTGAGCACCAACGACGTAACGCTAGTTTAACTTCAATACAAATTCGGTAGTTTCATGGGACAAATGGGAATTATCTCTTACAAATGGGTATTTCCCCGTATTCCAGTCAAAGCCAAATTTCCAGTTATTTGCTAAAAAAATCCGGACGGAATTACTAATCAAAACAACAATGACGTACCTACTTATTATCTGAAAAATAATTCGGGAAAATTTATAAAATGCATTGCAACATTGCAACATTCACGCTGAACAATACGATTACGACATTCACAACTCGGCCAGATCCACAAACTACCTATTCTAGCGGCGCGTGCGCCATCGTGAGTAATCGTTAAAGGGATGCCCCACTCTGGCGACCCCGCGCGGCTTGCGGCTCGCGCCGGCGCACCTGTCCGAGCGTCTGCTCCTTGTTGCGCAGCAGCGCGTGCGCGTGGTCGCTGAGCCCGTCCAAGCGGTTCTCGAGCTCGCGCAGGCGCGCCACGGTGTCGCGCGCGATGGCGCGCTCGCGCTCCGCGATCTCCTTGCACTCCTGCACGTCGGAGCGCAGCATCGCGCACTGCAACACACACGAGGAACTCGATCGCGGACGTTAAACATAATATTGTATTAACCTGTCTCAAACAATGTATCCCGACGATTCTTTTATTAACCTTTTAAGCGCCGCTTAATTTGTCATCGAACGTGCCCGTGTCGCCGCCTATACAAAGTAACAGAAAACATACAAGAAATTTGTCTTAATGATAAGACAACGGCGATAGCGGCTGGACATTGTGTCTTATATATCAGACTACGGCGGTTAAAAGGTTAATAGATCTGATAAGGAAAAACATATAAACATATTTTTAAAACGGAGTCCCCCCGCTTGACCTAATATCATAACATAATAGTTATTTATGCAACTGGCATATAATGAAGCCTCTAAAGGTACGAATGCCGCGGTTAGAACGCGAGCTTGCGAGCGCTCTAATGACAGGCATGAGTATCTTTTGAGCTAATTATGTACCGTTGCATATATACGTTTTTCTACAAGCTTAAAATTTGTCATTTGTCAACCTGTTTATGTGCAATAAAGAGTTTACGTACATACATACATTATAGTGCTAGTGAAATTAGGGCAGACAAATTTCGGGCCACAATAGGGGAACCTTTAAAACGTTGTCCAGTACACTATTTTCGCTCTTGACTGTGTGTGACTGCCGCGCTCCCTCCCTCTGAGTCGCAAGAGCTACGAAAGGGGCTCACGCTAGGTTTGCATACGACGTGGTGCCAATCAAATTTAAAGCAAACGGATTAGGTAAAAACACGACCTTTCACTAAACGGAGGCAGACGTACGCACCTCTGTGATCTTCTGCTTGAAGCCTTCCTGCGTCTGCGCCAGCTTCACCGACAGCAACGCCACGTCCTGCTCCGCCTCCGTCTGCGACACGCCGCCGCCTCCGTCAGGGCGCGGCTCGAGCGGGCGCGGTCCTGCGCGCGCGCAGGCACGCCCCCGCGCGAGCCGCGCCGATTCAAACCAAACTTCATTTAGGTCAAAGAAACCTTCTTTTTTAAGATACTTTGGTACTTTTGTACGAGAACTAAATCCCGAAAGGATTAAACGAATCGGCGCAGTAGGTTTTGATATAATCGCATTGATACAAACATGCAACCACTTATACATACTTACATTACATCCATACCAGTCAAACACAGGGTCTTTTTAAAGCGCAGAGGGCTTATTGCCTAACGCACTCGCGATCGCTATCGCTTTCATTTTTGACAGTTGAAGGCAAGTCTGCCTACAAAATGAAAACAATTGTTCCACTTTCAAGTCGATCGCGATCGCGAGTACGTTAGGCAATAAGCCTGCTGATCTGCTGATGGAGTCGGGACTTGACGTAGACCCGCCGAGCCGGGACTCGTGAGTTTGATCTTGATAAGCAGATAGATGATGACTGTGCAAAAAAGTACAGTGGGCAACGCAAGCTTGTCCCAAAAAATTACAGAAACTTATTTTGAAGTCCGTTCAACAATAACAGTCTTATCTTATCGTGCGTGTTTTCCAATGACCCTAGTAGCCATGCATAAATAGCAATTCGTAACAGTCGGTATTTCGGTATCAAAACATTTCCTCCCCCTCGTCAGCGGAAGATGTCAGTGTGAGAGGTCGGCCGGCGCCGAGGGCCGGGTGCGCCGGGCGCGCGGCGACTCACCGGCGGGGCGCCCGGGTTGCAGGGCGCGTGGCACGGCGGGCACACCTTGCACTGCAACAACACAAGCCGTCAGTCCGGTCCGGCCCGCCCGCACTCCGCACCTCCCCCACCTCCCCCCCCCCCCCCCCCCCCCCCCCCCCGCGCCCCGGCACTCACCCCCTGCGTCATGTACTTCTTCGCCATAGCGCTGGGCTGCAACAGACATCATTATTCAATCTCAACATATCGCTGGTGGAATAGGAATACTATAGCTGGGTCATTTTCCGAGCGTGATTTTTTTTGTGTCCAGGCTCGAGGTGATAAGTGTATGATAAAATTGATAAATACCTATAATGACTTTTTTATGTTATCGAGTTCATTACTTCCCACTGATGTACCTTCAGTAAAATTAACTGAGGGTGTTATATTTGAATTGCTTATAAATATTTAAATGGCTAAAACCAAGACTGGTGGCGCGTCCAGTATTGCTGGTTTAGTAATTAAAAAAACATCCTGAGGAGCGGGTCGACGCGCGAGTCACTCGGTCACCGTCATCTTAAATCTGTATAAAATAAAGCTTATTTATTGTTTACTATTGTAGTTTTTCCCCGTGACTCCGTCCGTGTAGTACTCATTTTTTGCTTATCCCTTGGGAGCTATCAAATTTTCCGAGACAAAAAAATATGTTTTATGTTAATCCAGGCAATAAACTATCCGTGTGCCAAATTTCACAAAATTCGGTCGCGCCGTTCTTGAATTATAAATGGTGTAACTGACCCGACTTTATTTTATATACAGGGTGGAAAAACAACATGGGCCCTGGAGCGGAACTGCCTTAAGTCCTCAAGTCATTTTACTTAAAGGAAACATTCTTTTATTTTTAAGAAGAAACTAAACTGCATTCAAAGATTTTCCAACATTGTCTTAGAAATAAAAAACAAGCCAAGTGCGAGTCTGACTCGCACACGAAGGGTTCCGTACCGTAATACTATGTACTTTTTAAATACTTTCGTAAAAAAACAAGATAGGCGCTATAACAATATACTTGGTAATTGTCTAAATTCATTACATCCATTTATTTAGGGACCCCCTTTAATTTTTAATTTAATTTAATTTTTATTATTTCTTGTCATAGTGGCAACAGAGACACACTCTGTGAAAAGTTCAACAGTCTATTACGGTTCATGAGATACAGCCCGCGGAGTGACAAAATCTAATAAAATCACGCTTTTTGTATGGGAGCCCCCTTTAATTTAAAAATTTATTTTATTTTTATTATTTGTTGTTATAGCGGCAATTAAAATAAACACTCTATGAACATTTCAACTGTCTACCTGTTACGGTTCATGAGTTACAGCCGGATTTGGCAAAAAAAAATCACGTTTCTTGTATGGGGCCCCTATTTAATTTTTAATTTACAAAATACAAAAATCTTTATTTGCTTACCAACACACGAATATACATAATAAATGAGGTGTCTGCGGACCCCGAACTAGGGCGAGCCTGTATCTTGGGATTTAATTTCATTTTTATTATTTGTTGCTATAGCGGCAATAGAACATACACATGACATTCTGTGAAAATTTCAGCTGTCTACCTATTTCGGTTCATGAGATACAGAGTGAAATAACCAACATATCTACATATTCGAATATAATATATTTTTTACCTCTCCAGCTTGAAAAAGCCTTTTCTGGTGCACAAAATCTGCGTGAAAAAGTCCACTAGCGTGTAACTGCTAGCGTGGAAAGTAATGCTGGCGCTGCGCGCGGAGGGCGCTGCGCGAGCGCCGCCACCTGGTGTGGCGCGCGTGCAAACAATTGTTTTTCCAACACCAAGTGTTTTTCTCGCTACGGTGAGGTGAAAAATTGAGTTTCGTACGGCAGCAAAGTTATCTGGGTTGGGTTCTCGAGGCCTTGAATCGCTGAAGATTCTATTTTGAAATTTTAGAATCCTCGCTGACGCGAGATCAATACTGGCTTTCCCGCCGAATAACAACTTTGCAGCCTTACATAACAAATAACTATAGATATTTAGAGGAATGATCGAGAATGTTCCAAAATGCGCGGGCTCACCGTGGTCGGGTCGCAGCAGCCGGAGCGCGCGCCCTTCGCGCCCTTCTTGACGTCCGGCATCTCTCCGCGTCGGCGCGTCCTCTCGGGCGGAGACGCCGCTGCAACACACGCGCCGAGCGGCGGTAAACAGACCTATTGCTTAAATAGGCGACACAAATACCGCGATCTGTATAAAACCCCGCGCGCCATATTTTTCTACCTACCATGGCGATACAAGAGCGTTTTAGTGACGGGCGACCCCTGCTCGCGCCTCTCCGAGCCACACCGCTTGACGCCGAATGCAACCACGCCGCGTCGCCGTTCGAAAACGCCGCCACTAACAACTAAAAACACCGCTCAAGTGCGAGTCGGCTCCGCGCACCGAGAGCTCCGCATATATTTACCTATAAGGTATAAAACTACAAAGCCGTAAACTATTTTTTTGTTCACATCGTAACGAAAGTTGAAATGTTGTGATGTGATATATGGTATTATATTCTAAATTACATGTCAACGGGAAGTAGGTACCTATCTATAGGATCAGTTTAGTTTTTTTAAGTAAATCATTTTCTATTTCTTTTCGAGCCCTTCGTCGCCAAAACATGAACAAATTGTTACTGTTACACTATCAATGATACCTACTTCCTTTAATGTGCTAAAGGAACTCACCAAGTCTTGCGGCGAGCTCGCTCGTCTGGGAGGCAGATCACCGTTCTCTGAATCCTAAGGCAGCCTGTGCTCGTGTCGCTTGTGTTCGCCAGCCAGCCGAGGGTTCACTGAGCGCTTCGGTCGGGAGGACTGAGGAGGGTCGAGCTGCGTGCGGCGCTCACGGTCGCCTGCGGACAGAGGGCCGTTAAACTACATTTACGATGAAAAAGTCTTCCTCAGTCGAAAAGCTTTAAATCGCTCTCCACAAATATTGCACCTCGTTGAATCGGACAACTCGCGCTAGCGGTCGGAAACTTACCCCTGGTTATCCATAATTTTACTTTTCCCGTTGTAACTCAAGCGCGTGTGGTCATGTTGCTAATGTCAAGGCGACATTTGGCGACGTCGAGATCTCGCGTCACGCTTCATTATTCGAACCGACGCGCTGCGGGCAGGCCGCATGCCGCATGCCGCGCGAAGAGGCCGGACATGCCATTCACTCGTGTTATAAAGGTGCGTTTTCACATATATTACATTATCAATATTACCACGATAATACTGATGCCATAATAAAATACTGCGATATGGCATGTTACATTATCAATATTACATATTGATAATCGAGTATCGCGTGATAATATTGATAATGTAATATGCCCCTATGGGACCAAAAAGCAAAAATCCGGAATGACTGCTCAGCTCGGTTAATAATTAATAGGCATTTGTTTCTCTCTGTTTAAAAAAAAATGACACCCAATACCGCCTTTTTAGCTTTCGATTTTTCATTTTATTTTTTATTTTTTTAGGTATGTTCAAATTATTATACAAACTCTGCACTAGCCAAAAGCAAATCAATGTCCATGATGGATGATCGTCCGTCAAGGCTTGTCTGTAAAGAAAACGCACAACAGTGAACAGTTGTTCGGTACGACTTTTTACCCGAGTGCCCGGAGAAGGATTATGTTATTCGAGCGTATGCATGCGTATGCATGACATAACATAGCATACATTGTATGTATGAGGTGCTCATCATTGGATTCGTCTTAATTGTCGGAGTGACAAAGGGTATATACGAGAAATATTTCAGGTTTCCTAATGAATGAGCGAAGAACGTTGCCCAAACTGATTCATTTCCCAAACGATTAATTTGACCAAACGCTTTATTTTCCGTAGCTAAATATTTCAGGACTTTTTTTCATTTTTTTTTATATAACTATAACCAACCTAACCTAAGCTACAGAGTTCTACACGATGGCTCAGAAATAAATCCTAAAACCATGTAGTAAAATTGTTTGCATTATATGTTTTTAATTGAATACAATTCAATAGAAAAATATTTATGTGTCCACACCAACTGATTTGATGAGACAATTTAATCATATGGGCAAAAATTTACCTGCCTGGCCTGGCCTTTACATGTTATTATGTTAAATAAATAAAGTAAGTAATAAAACGATCGAATTTCAAGTATTATTGTATGTTCAATAACTAGCAGTCTCTCATCATATTAGTTTTGTTGTTAATGTGACTTCGTATCGATAGATGGCGTCACCTGTATTTTTATTACCGCAATCGTTTGCTTGCCTTAAAATTTACGTGGTCATAATAGAATGCTATGTTTTTCTAATACGCCGATAGATAGAGCTAGATGTGTATTAGCTCGCGCAAGTGTTTGTCTCTCTTAGATTGTATAAGTAATTTGTATTTTTTTTTTTTTTTAACGAATATAGACTATAGACCTTATACTAGTTGTTTCATTAAGAATACAGAGGAAGCCCATTGGACAGCAGTACTGAGGTGTTCATTGTGGTTAAAATGCAGTATTGCTGTTTAAAAAAAAGGCTTTCCGAGCTAAAAAAAAAAGCCGTGGTAGCCTAATGGTTTGACCTGCCGACTCTTAAGCAGAGGGTCAGGGTTCGAACCCGGGCTCGCACCTCTTTAAGTTTTTCGGAATTTATGTGCGAATTATAATTTGTAAATTTACCATGGCCGTTTCGGTGAAGAAAAACATCGTGGAGAATCCTGCACACACCTGCAAAAAAAAATTTGACGGTGTGTGCGAAGTTCCCAATCCGCACTGGGTCCGCGTTGAAACTAAAGCCCAAACCCTCTCATTGTGAGTGGAGCAGTGGGGCACTGGGCACACAGGCCCAGCAGTGGGACGTATATAGGCTGGT